>CM042148.1:114018862-114028862 GCA_023376005.1 Doryteuthis pealeii
TAAAAAAATCATTTTAGCAATACTTATTTTTGAAAATTTTGAATCCCCATCAAGAATGAATAAACAAAATGACTTTGGAATACAATAGTCCAACAAGGGTTGACATGCCACAAAATCCAACCAATCAAGTCCAGTTGGGTGATCCAGTGTCAAAGTCGGTCTCTTTGTGTAAGAATGAATTTACTTAGCACCTCTGCACCCAACTATTCTCCCTCCAGCTATAGTTAAATAGTAAGGCAGACTGGGCTCATTAACCTTGGTTAGGCAACCTGTCTATGAAAAGGAAAACTGAATACAAACCTGTTAAACTCACTTAAGAAATTTCAGATAAAAATTAAAAAAAAAAAAAAAAAAAAGGATTGACACTAATGAATTTCTTCACGTATTTTTCACGGCATTAAAAGCAAAACATTTGGTGTCTGTAAAATTTTCATCAAACCAATGCGCAGCTTTTATTAAAAGGATTTAATTAGATAGCTCAAAAGAAAATCAATCGAAAATGTACTTTTCATTAGGATAATTAAGAAGCAAAAACAAAGAATGTCTTAAGATGAAAAGAAAAGTGACCAACCATCTCGGACAGAATAGAAATAGTATTACTTCTAGCAATGAGAACATTTTCTTCTCACTTTCTAAAGTTGATTGGTTAAGCCAATCACTGATTAGCAAATGACTCTTCATTCTGTTTTGTGGTATCTACTACAAAACACAAAGTTCTTAGATGATCATCTCTGGGTAGAAAGAAACACAAACTGAGGCTTTTTTTACGATTGCATAGAAATCTATTATTATTTTTGGTTGCGGACATGAGGGTTGTGGTCCAGTTGATTGGATCAGAGGAAATATTTGTTAATTGATAATTCTATAATTTATTATTTATTTCTCTTTCATCATTTAATTTTTTAACAACAAGGTTTCATTATTATATCTGGGCAGAACAAGGACGTAGTTTCATTATTACACCTGGATCAAAAAAGGATGGGTTTTCATTATTACACCTGGGTCAAACAAAGACAAGTTATTTCTATTACAATTTATAGGGTTTTGTTGGTTGTCAGTTCTATGCGGTTTTAAGCTCACTCGTAGTTTGTGTCTAAACCCCTAATATAGCTGGTTATTTATTCTTGCGGGCTGGCAAGCTGAAATGGAATTTAGGAAAAGAAGTGAAAGGAACAAAGATAAGGGTAACTTTAGGGTAAGACTTTTATTTGTTGATTCATACTATTTCTTGAAGGGGAGATATTTTTCCGAGCAAATCAATAGGTGTCTCTCCTACAAAGTCTTGGTGGGAAAAAAATCAGAGATTCCTTTTTGACACTAGGAATTTGGGGTATTTTCTGCACATGCCCCAAGGGTTCTTCCGTCTGGGCCCTTGTGAGATTGTTACTTTTATATTTATTTTATTTTTGTTTTATTTATTCTTATTTTGTTTAATTTTATTAATCCCAAAAATTTAATTGAATTATTCTATGATTGAACAGATTAAAGAAATAATAAAGAAAAAACTCTCAGTGAGACTTAAACTTATTTTTTTTTTGGCATAAGAAATAATCTAATTAGGTTAAACACACCAGCTGCTTCACCAAATGACCTATGAAGAATTAACAATCAGCAGAATCTCAAACCAAACCTATAAACAACTCCCTCAGATCATTATTTTTGACTGCAAAGAACTGCAAGAATTTGAAATTTCAAAAGACAAGCTCCAAATTAGCACAGTTTTTTGCCATATTTCTTTTCTGTGATTCTAAAAGATTTCATCCAAAAATTAATCAATGCTTTCCTATTTCTCTGAATTTTTGACACATAGCCTAGTGGATAAAGGAGTTTGGTTAAGACAGTTCTAAGCGACAGTTGTCTCTAGACTGCAGGTTCAATCCTGGTCAGGGGCAGCACTAACATAGAATAATAATTAACACAGCTTAACACCTGTACCCCAGCTATGGTTAGCAGAACTGGATACCCCCCATGGACTGAATAAAGGGTTAGGTTCAAAGTTCCATGATGGCTCCCGATTAAGACAATAAGGTTCCTGAGTCAAACAAGAAATACCTGAAGAAGGCTGGATGGCACATTGGCTGAAACGTTGTACAGATAACAATGAAGATGAGGACAATAGTCCGAATAATACAAATAATATGCTTTCCTATCATGTATTTTTCTTCTGTCAACAATTTTTGTCACTGATATTACTCATTTAGCTTTTGTAATTGTACACTACTCGATGCCTCTATCTTCAGATGTCCGTCACATTTTTCTTTCATTGTCTTTGCATATTAATATGATTCTTTTTTTTTCTTCAGAATCTTCAGATATTTTGCAACTATTATCATTCAAGACAAGAAATGTTTTCTTTTTTTTGTTGTTGTTATTTCATTGTCTTTTTTATTTTTATTTTTATTTTAAATGCAAATCTCACAAGTTAGACAAAGATGATGTCATTATTTTTACTTTGCATTTTTCTTGTCGTGTCCTGAGAAAGACATTGTTGTTAAACATCATGCACATCTAATTGTACAAAGTAAAAAAAAAAATAAAAACGAAAAAAGGAGGAGAAAAATACAACAGGGGAGAAAAGAGAAAAAGAAGTCCCTAACTCTTTGCATATATTAATGCTCTCAAAGGAAATCAACAAGAGGTGGGCTTGCACGAGGAAGAAGCCAATAACGTCTGTTGCAGTTTTCTTTAAAAAGAACACTTTAGCATGATTTTGCTTTATCTATGCAAAAAGAAAAAAAAGACAATCAAACAAATAGAAAAGGACAATATTAGTTTGGGAAAATAACAGGGAAAAAATAAACTTATATACACATGTACAGATATCTATCATATTTATACTTACATGCACATATATATATGTTTATGTAAGCATGTGATAAAAGGTTTGCCAATCCTTTTTGGCTTTTACAGGTTGTGGTAGAAATACCTCCTACATTTTATACTATCACCTGTTGGTTGGTTGCACTTTATGGCATGTCAACCCTTGTTAGGTTATTTTATGCCGAAAACGTTTTGTTTCATACATTCTTAATGAGTACTCCTAAATTTGATTGGTTTAAGATACAGGTTGATTGGTTGGTTGGATTTTATGGCATGTCAACCCTTGTTTGGTTATTTTATGCTGAAAACCTTTTGTTCCATACATTCTTGATGGGTACTCCTAAATTTGATTGGTTTAAGATATAGGTTCATTGGTTGGATTTTATGGCATATTAACCCGTGTTATGTTATTTTATGCCAAATACATTTCGTTGTTTTCATACTTGATGGGTATTAAACAGGTATTTCAAACAATTAAAAAAACAACACATTTTTTTCTATTTAATGCATAGGTGGGACCCTAACAGGTATTACCACTCTGAGGCAGAGTGGATCTTGAAGTAATGGTGATAAAGGGGTGCTCTACATTCCTCTGAGCTCTAGAATTGGAACTTTACCATTAGATAGAGTTTAATATCATACCCTGGACACTAAAACCCTCAGCCACCACCTTCTAGCACATATATGATAAAAAGGGGGATTTGCCATGGCAATAGGGTTAGAACAATCATATAGATTTTAGGGGTTGACATGGCTAGCCGATTGATTGGAGGGGGCATCTCCAACCACTCATCTAGCTTAAGTAAGGGCCAAAGTAGAGGGTTGCATGCTCAGCCACCAGGGTTTGAGCCTTAGAAATCATGGGTTGCCACCCATGGCCAACAGGTGGCCCCTCTGCTAATGTGCAGTCGGTTTTTTCTAAAACCCCATCAACAGGGCTAATCATATGTGGAACAGCATTATAAGTTCACTTACACCGCAGAGGTGTCAGTTTAAAATGTGGGAAGTATTTCAGCTGCACTCGGTATTATGTCAAAGTCTTTTTTACAAGCAATTACGCTTTTAATAAACATATATAAACAATTAGTGCTTAAAGTAACTACTCTTAATACCCTTCCTTAATGCATACTGCTAGTGGAGTAGCCATGTAAAAACAGCAAGCAAAATGGCACAATCAGGCTCTAACTTTGATTACGTGACCTCCTACATTTTATACTATCACCTGTTGGTTGGCTGGACTTTATGGCATGTACACCCCAGTTAAGTGAACTATATACACACATGTGTAGGGTGCGGTGTGACAATAAGGAATATATACTATGGTATATTTTTTTTACTCACACTCTGTTGCAGTTTTCTATATATAAGGTGTGTGCTAGTTCCCTGCCTATACTTATAGACTGGCCTGGGTCATGTGATTGACTCTTCTAACCAATCACTGGCAGTACTACTGGCCTGATAAGATACTTAAACCCCCCCATATTGGTCACACATCAAATACACTCTTTGACAACTGATGCATATAGGATTGCCAGGATCTTTACCAATACTCATGAAGGACTTATACGATTACTAGTAACTGAGAACACTTTAGTAACCAAAGGATTCATATTGTCGACGGACTCTTTATCAAGGATTCCACCAGATAAGCGCTTCTGCTATAAGGCCAAGGAATGGCCCTTAAAAACTTAACACACTCTTATATTTAATGTAGTTAAAAGTCGTTCACCTGATAATAAAAAACATAAAACTCCGAATTGTGACATAGTTTTACACTCTAAGATCTTAACTAATAATGTGTATGATAATTTCAATTATATACACACATATGTGGCAATATGAGCCAATATGTACGTGGATGATATCAAGTGTTTCCTTGATAGGATTCAACCAAAAGTTCATCAATACAATATATATATATATATATATATTCATCTTTTCAACATATACACATATATATTATATATAGACTTAAGGTAGAGTCGACCTGGTTACTGAAGATCACATAAGCGAGAAACTCAGTAACTAGATGTTGACTTCCTATTCCTGCTACCTTAACTAAAATATAAATGCTCTATCAATGATATTGAGCACTATCTGCTTAGAAAAATAGCACCCATATTATCTACAATATATATATATATATATATATATATATATACACACACACACACACAGATGTATGTGTGTGTATATATATATATATATACACACACACAATGTATGTATGTATATATATATATTGTATGTATATATATACACACATGTATGTATGTATATATATATATATATATACACACATGTATGTATGTATATATATATATGTATGTATGTACATGTATGTGTGTATATTTAATTGGTCTGATGATGGCATAGATAAGAAACTGACAGTCACCAAGTGCTATTAACGGTGTCTACACTATCATAACTTAGATTCTATAAACAACAGTGATGTTTCTTTATCTATAGCAAACTACAATATATATATATATATATATATATATATATATATATATATATATATATATAGTGGAGGTGTGTGGTGTAATGTTTACTGTTGTTGAACATGGACTGGATGAGACTAGTCAAAACCTGGATGAGGCCGTTTGCATTAACATAACTCTTATACCCTTGGAAAGGGTATGAATCCAACTATTCTCCCTTCAGCTATGGGAAAACAATAAAGCAGACCGGTCCATTAACCTTGGTTAGGCAACCAATCTTGGAGAAGGAAAACTGAATTCAAACCTGTTAAACTCCACCTTAGAAATTGGTTGTGTCGCCTCGTACATGTACAGAGGTGTTGGTGTATATGTGTAATATATATATATATATACCCTTAGTTTCTTACATGCAATTCAAACATTCACAAAGTTGTAGAAAAAAATAAAATTAATTGAAATACTTGTAACAAACATACACAGATATTATGTAAGTTTACACACTTTTACTTAAACAGGTTGATAGAAATTTGCCTTAAAGTAATATTCAGTTTTTTAAGACTTGTAGCACACACATTACATGAAAACAATAGACCATATATATATATATATATATATATGTATGTGTGTGTGTGTGTATTTTTGAGTGTATGTGTATCCATATGAATAGATTGAGAAAAATTAAGTTTATATAAAAATACCATTATGAGAACAAATAAAAAGTATGTGTGTGTATATATCTATATAAAATATAAAATATAAAATCTACACAAATATAAAAAATATAAGTGTATTTGTGAAATATATTTTAATTAAAATAGAAAACATTTTTCAATAAATTTATGTTTGTATAAAATAAGCTCCTTTCTTACTCATTAATAAATGACACTTTCCTTTCTAGGTTTTTTTTTTGTGTGTATATCATCTTTTGGTTTTATCTTCATCTCTTTTCTTTTTATCTCAATTTCCATCTCTCTCTCTCTCTCTCTCCATTTTTCCTTATTTTCTTTTTTCCTTTCATTCTTTAATTAGTTTCTCCCACTTTGTCTCAACTTTTTAATAAGTCTTTATTTTTTTTATCTTCATTTAAAAAAAAATATTTTTCATATATTTATTTGTTTTTGTCTTGACTCAATTTAATTTCTTGGGCCATTTAAATCTTGATTTTAATTCATTGGACTTACTTTAGCACATTTTTTTTTTCTTGTTGGTTTTCTGTCTTTTCCATTCCAATTTTTATTCTTTCTATTTTGCTTCCTCCCTTGAATTTTCTAAAATACAAATCTTTGAATTAATTCCTTTTATTTTATTTATAAGAGAAAGCTTTGGGTATCTAAATCAATTCGTTACTTACTGGAGAATGTTTCAGGTATCTTTCTTCCTTCTTTGTATCTATCCATCAATTTCAATCTATTCCTATTCATCTATCTTTTTATCTCCATCTATTCATATCTACCTAATTGTCCTCTCATGTTTATATATATATATATATATATATATATATCATTTTATACAAACTTAAAATTGCTTTTATATCTTATTATAATGGAGATTGTGTGCTTTTCTGTCTGTAACCGAAACTATATTACTACTCAAGTCACAATTCCCTTAGTTATTTACGTCACATTCTCCATGATTCTATTTCTATTTAAACCTCAATTAATAATGAAACTGTTTGACATTATTAATACTGTTGGCCTTACCTAAATACTAATAACATGTAATTGTATTTATATAAACAACAAAATACCAGTTTTCAGTGTAAACGTATAGCTAATTTGCATATTGATATTAAAAAAATTGATTTTAATAAAAATGTGCTTGGTATTATTGATTTCTAATTATTTGGTTTTATCTTAATGAATATGAGTAAAAATCTCTTCAATAAATCCTAAAAGAAATTCATTAACAAGAAGAAATAACTGTAATTTTATTATTTACTTCCTATTTTAACTAAATAGTTAAATTAGGAAAAGTTAGCATTGAAAAATGGAAGTGATGAAAGAGTAAGTTTCAGTTGTTCTATTTTCCGATCATACCCCCTCCGTTTCAAATCTTTTTATCTGAATTCTTAATTAGTTTCATTAGCCTTTCTGATTTAATCTAATATTTTATTACATTTAAACTTAAATACTTGCACCCGGAGGGTGCATATATTTGCTAGTTTTAATAATTTAGTATTGTTTTTAATCTGTTCATATCTACCTAATTCTCTTAATGTCATGTTTATATATATATATGTGTGAAACTTAATACAAACTTAAAATTGCTTCAATAGTTTAATAGTTTTTAATGGTTGTGATTAAGCGATTAGATTACTCTACCCTTAGTTTTTGAATATTGTTGGTCGGTTTTTATAATTGAGATATATAAAGTAAAGTCGACAAGGTGGCCTATTGTCGGTATCAGCCAAACAGTGACAAAGTCTATTCCTTTTCACTAGCCCTAGACCAAGGAGATTGTTTTAGCATCTGACATGGAGTTTTTCACCTATGTGGTTTGAAAATCACATGGATGAGAAACTGTCAGTAACCAAGTGCCATTGACTTCATGTCCATGCTACCCTAATTCAGATATGAATGCTTTATCCACGATTCTGAACACTATCTATATATTAATACTATTGTTCCTTAATATTCCAACCGTTATAATCTTGTAATACCCTCTGGTTTAAAAATGAAACTGTCCAAATTATCCAAGATGAAAGGCAGTGGCTGAGGGTCTTAGTATCCTGGGTATGATGTCAAACTATCTGATGGTGAAGTTCCAATCCTAGAGCTCTGGGGAATGTGAATTACCCTTCATCACCATTACTCCCAGGTCTACTCTGACCCAGAGTGGTAGTATCTGTTAGGGTTCCATCTATGAGTTGAATAGAAAAAAAATGAACTTAAAAATAATTGAGTAACCTTCAAGAATAAATAAAACAAAATGCATTCAGCATAAAATAGTCCATAAAATCCAACCAATTCTCTTCTTGATTATAAATAATAATAATTACTTTTTATCAGTTTGTACCCTCCTCTTTATGGTCTTAATTTTTCCCTCTGATTTTTCCCTTTATTTTTCTTACCTCTTTCCTTCTTACCTCTCTTTCTCATTTTCCATACTCTCAACTCCCTACATTTCACTCTTTTACTCTCTATTTCACTAATTAGTTTTCATATTCCATTTCTGTGTTTTTCTGCTTATCATTTCAGTTACTCTTTTTTGAAACCCTTTTCTTGTCACATTTATCTCCCTTGTTTTTCCATCTTTTAATAAAGAGAACAGAAATATTGAGAAAAATAAAGTAGATTATTCGATGTTTTTTTGTTTTCTTTGTAAATCCTATTTGCTTTCTACTTAACATATAAACCATTTTCCTTCCACTTTACCTTCCTCATATTTCTATGCATAGTCTCCTCCTTTCATCACTTCTTTATTCTTCCCTTTTTCGCTTTTCTAACATTCTTATCAATGACTTTTCTTTTCAGGATACCAGAAAGAAAAGGAAAAAAAAAATCAGAAAACAACTCAGGTGTAATTCATTGTGTCCACATTTGCATTTGGCCACTGGGTAATTGATATAAGTAAGGGAATTCCACAGAGAACCAGGTACACTAATTTGCAGTGAGTCCAGGAGAAAGAATAAAATAAAGGCCAGAATATCAAAAGAAGAAAAAAATAAATTATATATATATATATATATATATATATATATATATATATATATATATATATATATATATATACGCATTTGTTTCCAAGTTTATTATACAAGACCAAAATATGGCCAACACAGGAAAACAATTGCTTGGCATCTATGCAGAGCAATAATTTGTTCTGACTGACATCCTTATTCTTAGAAAATGGCAGAAATACACCCACAACCACGCATATATATATATATATATATAATATATATATATATATATATATATATATGTGTGTGTGTGTGTGTATATATATGTGTGTGTGTGTGTGTGTGTTAAAAAGATAAATGGAAGAAAAATATAGTTATTTTGGTATGGATGAAATTTATTCTAAGTTGACATGTGTTTTGACCAGAATTTTCTTACACATACATTATTCTATTGAAAATTATTTCAAATATAAAATAAAACAAAAGAAAAAACACAAAATTAAACAAAAAGGACATCATCAGAATTTTAAAAGACAGACGAGTGAAGAAAATGAAAATACTTTTGTCAAGAATGGTGAGTTTCAATCTGACCTGGGAGTTATTAACATGAACTTCCAACATTTTACCAAAATGTTTGCTGCCCTGTCATCTGGGGCTGTAGGATACACTGATTGCACCTCTGCAGAGGGGTAAAAACCCATTAGGGTCATCTGTTGCCATAGGTGGTGACCCTGATGCTTAAGGATGGAATCCAGGTGAATGAACTAAAGGAAGAGGTAGAGACATGAGATAAGAGATGATCTTACTTGTCAAGAGCCATCAAATTTCGACATGTTGAAATTCATAGGAGAGAATGAAAAGATACAGGAAAAGAGTGAGAGAATTTCCATGTCCCCTGCAAGTTTTAGAATAATTCTTCTATGATGTCATTTGGTCTACTTTATATATATATATATGAGGTAAAATATAAGGAATGAAAGAACAAAACTCAGACAAAAATGTGTAGTATATTTTGCTGGAGTTTGAACTTGGCTTCTTCAGCTGAACCTACTATTTACCCATAGCTGTTGGTAGAATAGTTAGATGCATAAATTTCCCAAGGGTATTAGTGCTA
>CM042148.1:114033862-114036362 GCA_023376005.1 Doryteuthis pealeii
ATTCCTCTTTTGAGGTGCCTCAGGCACTGGGCAAAAAATATGCCGCTTTTAGACGAGGCAGGTGCTGCCTAGGGGGATGGCCACCAGGGATCATACTGATATTAAATATCTTATTGGTCTAATGGTTGAAGCCACTGGATACTGGGTTTTGAAAAACCAGGTAAATCTGGGTTTATAACATATATACAGTTTTTTGTTGCAATTCAGAACTTCTCTGCTGTTATTGCTGCATTGTAGCAGCCAAAGTGTGAATACTCTTCTTGAATAGAATATTTGGTTATCTTCAAAATATGCACTCCTGAATTTTTCAGCTTTTCTTTTTTTTTTTTTTTTTTTTCTAAGAAATGCTCCATTCAAATTAACAGCAAGAGCCAACCTTGCATAATCTGTTGATCTGGAGTTTTTTTTGGGGTTTTTTTTTGAGAAAATTATTTTGGACATTTTTCAATAAGTATGTCTCAATTAAATTTTTTTAACATTAATAAATTTCAAAACATTTTTTTAACAATGAATTAAAAACAAATAAAAAAAATATTCAAGAATTCAGGACTGTTGTCCTGAATTCTTGAAATTTGTTTTAATTCATTGTTAACATACTTATTGAAAAATGTCCAAAATAATTTTATTCTAAGAGAAAATTATTTAAGAATTCAGAAGAAAAAACAACTTTTCCTTCTGAGAAAAGCAGATCAAGTGAACATACAATGCTGGCTCCTGCTGATAATTCGAAGAGGGTAGTCCTTAAAAAAGTAAATAAATAAAAAAGCTGAAACATTTAGTAGTGCGTATCTTGAAGATAACGAAATCTTTTAATCTTGATAGGAAACAGGACTTGATCTGATAAATTGTAAATTACACCACATTATAACGAGTCTCTTTGCTTATTTTTGTGATGAACTTTTTATTCCTATTTTATATTAATACTTGTGTTCCTTAAAATCACAACTGTTATCATCTTGCAACACCCTCTATGAGACCATCCAAACCATCAGAGATCAAATGCAAAAATATAAAGCCTGATTATATGGTGTTGCTTATCCAATGAATTCTTATTTCTTAAGAGTTTTGTCATCTCGGCTAGATAATGGACCATTCCGTTTTTATTATAAAGAAAGGAAAAAAGCACATGCTACATGGAAAAAATATAATAAGGGGGAAAGATAGAGAGATGGTATGAGGAGGCGGATGTGATAACGCTAATTTGTTTCAATTGAACATAATTAAAAGAAGAAAAAGAAAAAAAAAGAGTACAAGAGTTAAATCAATATTATTATACTTTTTACTTATTGAAGTTATTGCAATAGCTCTTAAGTAAACATATCAAACATTGTAATAATTATCATACTGTTGTATATCCACAGGTGGTGCTACTATATATCTCAATTCATACCCCCCAAAAAGCAACAAGTTTAAAAATGTATTTTGGGGTGCATTGGGGCATAATAGTTTATCACCATAAAAAATGGATTTATTGAGCAGAGTTCAAACCCTGGTCAAAGCTGTTCATATTTCATAAAGTTTCTATTTCTTTCTTTCTTTCTCTCTTATTTTTCCCACCTCATCTCTAATTTCCTCATCATCCCTTTTATTTTCATTATTGCCTTTTATTTCATTCTGCCTTTTTTACTATTTTCTTTTCTCTTTCTTGTCTTAATCTCTTTCTCTTTTTAATCTTTTCCTTTCCTTTCTTCTCTATCCTCTTTCTTTCTTTCTTCTCTCTCATTCCATTTCTTTCTTTTCTCTCATCTTCTTTCTCTTTACTTTCTTTCCTTCCTTTATTTTCTCTTCCTCTTTCTTTCTTTCTTTCCTTTATTCTCACTCATCCTCTCTCTCCCTCTCCACTTATTATTTCTTTATCTGTCTTTTCTTATTTCATCCTTTTTCTCTCCCTAATCCTTTCTCTCTTTCCCTTACCTATTCAATCTTATCTCTCAGCCCTCATCATTTCCTTCTCTTTCTTTACACATTCTTTCTTCACTCTCATCCTATTTTCTTCTCTTTCTAATCTTTTCATTCATTCTTTTATTCTTCTCACACTCTTTCTTTCCCCCCTCTTATTTTTCGTTACCTCTCATTTCTCTCTCTCTCTCTCCTTCATCCCCTTGTCTTTCCACTCTTATTTTCTTACCTTCCCAATTTCTTTCTCTGTCCTTTCTTCAATTTTCCCTCCTCCTTTTTCATTTTGGCTCCAATGGTCTGACAATTTATTGACCATTCTCACCTCCCATGCATGCTAACAGCAACCGGTAACTGCTCATAATTTCTGCTCTTAACATCTCTCTCTCTCTCTCTCTCTCTCTCTCTCTCTCTCTCTCTCTCTTGCCTCATCCAGTTTTCTTGGCCAATCTACGATGTATCACCAACAATGATTCACCAATATCATTCAATACTGCTTTTTATCTTCATCTTCTTTGTCTTGCTTTATATTTTACTAGCTTAATTGCCACCCTATCAGGCGGCTTTTAAGCTAGTTAGCTAATAATTTTTGTTGCCATAATTC
>CM042148.1:114038862-114196362 GCA_023376005.1 Doryteuthis pealeii
AGATGGAAAGATATAAAAGTAAATGAAGTTAGGAAGAAGAAAAATGTCGGAAAGAATAAACAAATAAAAATGAGTGAAACAAAGAAAAATAAAAGAAATGACCGGCTGAAATAAATTAAAGAATGATATGGAGACAGGAAAAGAAGAGAAAAAAAAGAATAAAAGACAATTGTAAATAAAATAAAGAATATTCTAAAAGAAAAGAAAACAAATAGATAAAAGACATAAGCTTATTATAAAAGGGAAGAAGAAAGAGATCAAATCGGATCCGGTGGACCCAAAATTAATTAATCTCAAAAGGACACATCTTCACAATATATCGTCTGACGACACATGTAACGTGATATTGACTTAATTTTTTTCTTCTTTTACGCAAAATAGATACAGAACTTCGCTCTTCAAAATAGGATCGTTAATAGATTGATTGATTTTAACGGCATGTCAACCTGCCGTGAGTTACTTTATGTTACAAGTTCAGGAATCACGTTCATTAGAAGTTCAGTTTTACACTTTTGTTTAATTGTTTCTTTATAGTTTTTTTTTCTTTTTGTTTGTGCTTTATTTTACACACGGTCCTATTCGCCATTTCAAATTGTTCTGAATTGGAAATAATTCAGTTGTCATAAAAAATAAAGTTCTCATAGAATAGACAGCAGATTCACACAATAATTTTACTATAAACTTTTTCTATAGATTGGTTGATTGGATTTTACGGCATGTCAAATCTTGTTGGGTTATTTTATGCCGAATATATTTTGTTTTGTTCATTCTTCGTGGGTACTAAATTCATTTTTAAACACATTTAAAAAAATAATCTTTTCAATTTAACCAATAGTTGCGACCCTAACTGGGAGTAATGGTGATAAAGGGGTACTCCACATTCCCTAGAGCCCTAGAATTGGAACTTTACCATCATGATGAGTTTTATCCAAGGCATTAAGACCTTCAGTTACCGCCTTCAAGCACATATGATAAAAAAGTTCCAATTCTGCAGCTCTGAGGAGTGTAGAATACCCCTTTATCACTATTACACCCAGGTCCACTCTAACCCGGAGTGGTAGTACCTGTTAGGGTTCCATCTATGGGTAAAATAGAAGAAATAGTTAAAAAAAATTGAATACCCATGATGAATGAATCAAACAAAAAGTTTTCGGGATAAAATAACCCAACAAGGGTTGACATATCGTAAAAACCAACCAACCAAATGAAAAAAAAAAAGCTGACTCAGAAAGTAAAATATTCACGTGGCTTTAGGATTTTTTCAAAGGAAAGTCTTAAAAAGAAAGATGGTGCATATAAAAAGATTTAGTTTGATTTCTCTGTTTAATGACATACCAATCTTCGTGGGTTATATACTGCTAAAGCCAACCTTGTAGAAGAACAATAGTGGTACTATTTAACCTATATCTGGGGGAGAAGGGGATTCATACTTTTCCGAAGGGTAGTAGTTCGAAAGTGAACGTAAAAACGCGGTTGGAATTCGAACTCACTTACAACGATGCCGAAGTCTAGCACATTAACCACGATGCCATAGGGACATGCCACGACAAAAATGAATGAAAACATAAAAGGAATAAGAATAAAAAGAAAGGAACGTTGCATGATTAATTGGTGTTATTTTATTTTTAATTTATTTTCGAAATAAGGAATATAAGAGTATCAAAGCATTGCCAGGCGACAGACTAGCAGATATGAATGCTGGTGTTGAATAGAAACAAATGAAATATATACATGTAAACTAATGCATAAACAAGACTATATATATATATATATATATAATATATATATATATACATTGCACGAAATATATTGAAGGGTTATGAACCCAGTTGGCTGAATCAGAATCAGCCTCATTCGAGATTCGCATATCTTTGCAGTTTTCTGCATACCAAACTACAACCTGCCATTTCAATTATTCCAAGTTTAGTTCTATTAGTAATTTTCTATATTCGTCTATAATACTCTTGTTCCTTAATCTTCCGATCGTTATCATCTTGCAACACCCTCTGATAAAGAGTAAAATAAAAGGCTGAAGAAGAGAAAAGAAAGATAACATTTGTGAATAATAATAATCTATATATTAATAATTGCGTTCCTTAATTGTACGATCGTTATCATCTAGCAACACTGGTTTAAAATGAGACCGTCCAAATTGTCCAAGATGAAATACAAAAATGTAAATCCTGAGTATCAGGTGTTGCTTATCCGCCGAATTCTTATTTCTTATGAGTATTGTCACATCAGCTAAATAATCGAACATTCCGTTTTTATAATAAAGAAAGAAAGAAGAAAAAACATGCTGCACAGAAAAAAATAATATGAGAGAGAGAGAAGGCAGAAGTGATAACGCTAATCTGTTTCAATCGAACATAATGAAAAGATGAAAAGGAAAGAGAGAACGGGAGTTAAATGAAGATAATTATACTTTTTACATGTTGAACTATTTAGCAATAGCTCTTAAGTAAACACATCAGAAGTTTTAATAATTAAATTATCATACTGTTGTGTATCCACAGGTCCTGCTCGTATTTGTCTATTGTGCTTGGTAATTTAACAATTTGATCCATTTGTGGATTATGTCACAGTTTTAGAAACAGTCGTACCTTCACTTACAAGTTTATTTTGTTCTGCTCGTAACTCAATTCCCTTACGGTCATGTCACGTTTAAAGCATCTTTTCCCGCTGGATCACCGTAGTTATGCTGCGTTGAGCCAATTCAATATTGGTAGGTTGGATTTTACGGTATGTCAACCCTTGTTGTGTTATTTTATGCTGAAGACGTTTTGTTTTATTCTTCTTGATGAGTACTTAATTTTTCTAAACATTTTGTATACTCATCTTTTTTTATCTATTTAACCCATTGCGTGGGTCAGAGTGGACCTGGGAGTAATGGTGATGAAGTGGTACTCCACATTTCTCAGAGCTCCAGAATTGGAACCTCACTATCAGATAGAATTTGACGTCATACCCATGACATCTAGCACATATATGATAAAAGGGTTGGAGTAAGGGTTGGGACAATCATATAGTCGCTAGGGTTTGACGTGACCAGTCGATTGATCGGAAGATACCTCTCCGACTAAGGGCCAAAATAGAGTGTTGCATTATTGAATTTGGACATGTAATTCAAACAGTTGATTATGTGAGGATAAAATAAAATAAAATTAAAATTAAAAATTAAATAACTAACAAAGTCCGATGAGCCTGCAGCGGAAAAACCCTCCGAGCATGTGCGGGAAAAAGGACCCACCATAAACCTCGTGATTATTTTTCGGCAATTCGTGCTTAGGCCTTAACTGAGGCGATACACGACTACTGGCCAGAAAGGAATTTCTTTACCACGTGGTGGCTATGACACGAGAATAAAGCCTAAATCTTAAAACTACCTTTTGTTTTTATATCTTCCTTTTCTTTGCTGTAATTCTCTTTTTAGCGCGACCACCAAATATGATGGTGTTAAAAGCAACCCAAGGAATAACGACAGCTACCTTTAAACCTCAAACATCTAAACCTATTGCATCCCTCCAATTTGAATAATGTTTCAAACCAGCTGTGCTCTGCTCAAAAATTTACCTTGTGCCATCTCCTGCTGGTGGCGGAGAAGGGTTGGATAACTATATAATCCAGCTTCTTTATTTATGGTAATAAGGTGAAATTGGAACCAAAGCAGAAATTCAAAATAGAATTCTTTTACAGAAAAGAAAATGATGTTTGGCGTTGCTTCGTTACCGATGCCAGAAAATATCACTCAAGATTCTTTCCATCATGGCCGACTGGTTTTCAGGTCTGTAGGTCTGTGTGCATTCATTAATTAACACTTCTGATTAGGAAAGCCAGACTGTACTTTTTTCTTTCTTTCTTTTTTTGGTGATGTTCATATTACTGTTAATTATGATGTTAATTGTTTTATTTTTTTTATTTTCGGTAATGAAAATTATATTGATGATAATATTTGCTTTGGTGATTAGGAACATGCTAATGCTCTTAAATAGACATTTTCTTATTCTACTTCTGTCCCATAATAGTTGTTACATTTGCACTAAATACACTAAATGTACCAATATATTATTAGGGATGCGCTTGTAGTATAACGTTTATCATTGTAAGAAGTGCTTGGTTGGTTGGATATTAGGCCATGTCAATTCTTGGGTTATTTTATGTCAAAGAAGTTTTATAAACAAATTGCTAGAAATAATTTTCATAAACTCAATGTATTTCAATAAATTAGAATGCATGACTTCACGCGTATCAGTATACTGGTAGAAATAATTTTCATTAGGATTTGAATAATTTGTAGGTAAATATTTCCCCAATTAAAGGTTCCCGAATTCGAAAAGAAAGTTCCCGAGTTTGAGAAGGCTCCCGAGTCCGACAAGAAATACCTGAAGAAGGCCGGAGGGCACATCGACCGAAACTTTATGCAGATAACAGTAAAGATGAGGACAACAGTCCGAATAAATAATACTAAATATTTTTTTCTAAAAAAACAAAACAGAATGGTCCATTATTTAACCGAGGTGACGACACTCATAAGAAATAAGAATTCAGCGGATAAGTAACGTTGGATGATCAGGGTTTACATTTTTCCGTTTCATCTTG
Organism: Doryteuthis pealeii; assembly: GCA_023376005.1. NCBI lineage: Eukaryota > Metazoa > Mollusca > Cephalopoda > Myopsida > Loliginidae > Doryteuthis > Doryteuthis pealeii. The sequence goes on from CM042148.1 coordinate 114,043,462, forward strand.
AACGGTCTGATTTTTAATCAGAGGGTGTTGCAAGTTGATAGCGGGCGTATAATTAAGGAGTATTAATATGTAGATATAAATAATTTTCGTTACCTTCATGTGTATTAATAAGTTGGTAGAGATAATTTTCATTGTAGATTTATCATTAACATCATATGTATCAATAAACTGGAAGAAATAACAGATCTATTTGATCCATAGATATGACTAACAGGTACTAACACTCCCGAAAGTGGACTCTGCTAATCAAAATCAAAGCCCGTATAAGCTGTTTGTATTACTGGAAGTGATACTTAACTACATCTAGTGAAGCTCCAGTGCTGAAGAGTAGGGAGTACCCCTTCATTAACATTTCACCTAGGTCCACTCTGACCTGGCGTGATAGCACCTGCTATAGTCCTGTCCATGGCCCAAACATATATCTTTAAAAATTCGTATTCGATAGGAATATTTGATGCCATAGAACTGTTGATTATTTGTACTAAGAACAGGGTAATTCCATGTCAAATCATCCAGAAACAAATAAAATTGTCACCCCCCACACACACACTTCAATTTTGTACAGGTGTAGACTATGTTAAAGTTACGGAATCCCCAAAATTTGTGCTCCAACTAAAAAAATTGGCGGAATTATGTCGATTTTCAGCTCTCTAAATTAGGTGGGGTTCACAAAAAAGGGTGACTTTTTGGAATCTATTTTTATAAAATGAGTTCTAGTGCTTCCCTACATCTACAAATTGGTTTATAAAAGCATTTTTGTCAAAGAGATCCAAAAATACCATAAAACTCTTAAAGTCAACTAATTTTAAGTTATTGATGATTTTCTCATAGCAAAATCAATATCCCGATGTGGCATACATCTATGATAAACATTTTTCTATTATTATTTTGCATATATTGAACATTATTTGTACCAAAAATAAAGTTTAGTTTTTGCTCAGAACCGAAGCTACAACATCAGTTGAAATTTTGCAAATCAGTTGCATGAAGCTATAATTGTTTTTTTAAGGATTATTATTAGGTACTTGTAATCATAACTGTGTAGAAATAACTAAATACTATTAAATAGAAATAATTATTTGGAACTGTATAATTGTGTACAAAACATTTGTATTAGATAAGAACACTTGAAGCCATACAACTGTATGCAAATTATTTGTATTTGATAAGAATACTGGATATCATAATTGTGTGGAAAACCTCTTAAAAACAGCTACACAAAAAGTGTAAATATAAACGTACAATTAACGCGATTTCCTAACCTCAACGGGTTGATATGCCGTTAAAGTCATTAAGTTAAAATTATATATTGTTCGAGAGAAGTACAAAATTGACATGACCTTGCACCAGTATCAAGTTTAGCGTTACCCAAATGAGGTTCCGTCCTATCATCTGAGGCTTTAGAATAGACTGACTGCACCTCTGCAAAGGAGTAAGACCCCCCCCATGGGACCGCTGTTGGGCGTGGTTGGCGACCCATGATACTTAAATTTGGAACCCTGGTGGCTGAGCAGTCCATGACATGCAACTCCACTTGGGCCGTTACTTAGGCTAGACGGTCGGTCGGAGAGGCCCCATCCGATCAATCATTTAGTCCTAGTACTTATATAATTTTCCCAACCCTATTTCCCTAATGACAACCCCCGATCTTTTTTTATCAAGTATGTGCTAGAAGGCGGTGGCTGATGGTCTTAGTGCCTGGGGATGACGTTAAACTATCTGATGGTGAACTTCCAATTCTGGAGGTTTTGAGAATGTGGAGTACTTCTTCATCACTATCACTAAAATGTCTACTCTGACCCGGAATGGTAGTACATGCTAGGTCACATCTATGGGTTAAATAGAAAAAATGAGTTAAAGAATCTAAAAGAAAAATGAGTACCCATCAATAATGAATAAAACAAAACGTCTTCGGCATAAAATAACCCAACAAGAGTTGAAATGTAAAATCCAACAAACTAACCGAATGAGGTTGAATACAGCATTTGATTGTTTTGGATTGAATTCGATTATCTTTCCCATGGACTAGTTGTCCACCTTTCTGTTTTACTCATAACTGAAAGGAGCAGAGATGGATTCACAGCTTCCTCAAGGGCATTGTAAAATACAAATAGCTTCCGCAGGGGTTTGAACCCAGATGGTCAATTTCTTTTTGTTTTCCTTTCTTGGACTGATGATCATGCCACCATCGTGTGTGTGTGAGTGTGTGTGTGCAGTTCCCTTTTAGAGGGGAAGAAAAATTTTCTGTTTGTTTACGGTTTCTTATCATTAAAATATTCCGCCATTTTGTTGGCAATGAAAATGAAATTCACTTTCGTCTGTGTTGAGAGATGAAAGATATTGTTTATCTGACGTGTACACAAGTTCATTCAAGAACACGGAACAACGAGGAAAAGGAAGAGAGAAGAATTATCTTTGTATCTTTACCACACTTTAGGCCGGAGGCAACAATTGTCATACATGTAAAAATAAAAATAAAATTAAATAAAAAAAACACACTCAATAAATTCTTATTCATTAAGTAAAACAAAAGATATCTTGAGGGAGTTTGAGAGAACTTACTTCCACGCTTTAGATAGACAGCAAGGTGCCAAAATTCTGGATTATATATAGCCATATTTTCTCTTCGTTTTCGATTCTTTCTGTCTTTTTATTTTAATTTATTCTCGTATACTTCCATTACCTCTTTTTCCTTTTCTTTTTTTTTCTTATAAAGATCTTTGTTCTTTCAATTTATTCTTATATATCTCACTTTCTTATACTCTTTCCTTTTTCGCTCTGCCTTTTTACAAATATCTTTCTTTCAATTATATCATTGAAAGAATATATATATATATATATATATATATATATATATATATATATATATATGCTTACTTTTCTTCATTCTTTCCTTTTTACAGATCTCATTTTTCTTTTCATTTATTCTCTCTCTCTCTCTATTTCGTATTCTATTTCTGTTTGTTCTCCAATTCCAATCGAAGCACGATCTTTTTTTGAGTTATATAAATTGAAAGAAAGAACGAACTTTGTAAAAAGGAGAGCAAACGAAAAAAAAATGAGTATAGTAGAAATAGAAATATATAAGAATATTTCCATTTCTTATTTATTTTCGTTCGTTTTCCTTTTTACAAAGTTCGTTCTTTCTTTGAATTTATTCTTATTTTTTCATTCTTTCAGTCGTTATTTCTATTTATCTCCATTTTTTGTATCTTTTTTTTTTTATTTACTTTATCTTGATGTTCCTTCTTTTTTCTTTGATTTTTCCACTTTTTTTAGATTCAGTTCTGAAATCTCTTTTCTAATCTTCAACGTTTAAATATCTTCATACATTCACTCCTTTTTCCCCTTGATCAACCCCCCTTTTTTATTCTAGTCTTTAATTCCCTTTTTTTACATGACATCTTTATTTCATTCCTTCTCTAAATCTTATTTTCGATTTTTTCCTTTCCTTATTTCCCGATTAAATTTTTTTCTTTCTTTACCATACTTCAAACTCACTTGTTATTTTTCTTTTCAAATTTATTCTAGTCCTTTTATTTGGTCTTTTATTTTTACAATTATCATAAATAATAATTAACTGTCCTCGTTTTCATATCTCAAAGAGTTTTCTGTTAAAGATCTGAAGAGTTAAAAAGTATTTAAAACAGGAATGAAAAAAGACAAAAAGAAAAGACCAAGAACCATAAACTTAAAAACAAAAAAGAAAATGAAAGGGAAACTAAAACGAAGTGTTTCTCATTGAGAGAATGTATCACTAATTTGATAGTTCTTGGTCGATCCTTGCAAAGCTGATTTGATAAACATCCATTTTTTGTTTCATTTAGCTTCTTCATGAAATAAGTTTATGTTTCCCTTGATGAGTTTGAATAAGTTACAGTTTAATTTGCATTGTGTGCACTAAGTTAATCTTTAGAAAGTTATTTACCTTCCCTCATTTCCTAGTAAATAGACAATAAACAGAAATGCTACGAAATAGTTGATAATACCCTTCAGAAATAGAGAATTTCGCAGAGATAAACAAAAAATTCAAGGAATGACATTGAATTTCTGTAAACAGGGAGATAATTATAAATTTCATCAAAGGGAGTAACAGTTCGATGGTCTTTTTCGCGGAAACATCTATTTCTTCTAGTGGCAAAGATTTCTTATATCAGCAATTTGATGTCTCGTCGTTTTCTAGTCTGATTGACTTTTTAACAGCTCAAACGATTCTTTAAATAAGAGAATTGTAGAAAATATAAATATGAAAATCGTCAACAAGGTTCAACTGGTGCTATTCCCCGACCCCAAAAATCAATTCTATCTCTAAGACTTCCGACAGCTTTATTAAACATATCACGTTAGTGGCTTGCAGCCACCTATGACTGAATCTATAAACACGATGTGTTGAATAACTAGACACATAGGTAGTTGTTATGTTGTGGTTTATTAGACTCATAGTGTTAGTAAAAATGAGAACCAAGACGTATTTTAACGGAGGTAATGGACACACGTGTTTACACGTTGGTTTACTTCCCTAAAACAGAATGATACAAGGAGAAACAAAAGACAAAGGGGAAACGAATTACGCGGTAATTCCTGGTAGAAACGCGACGTACAGACAGTAGCCTCATATGCTAAAGGGACTATTTTAGTTGGTAAAACTCAACACGATGAGCGGGATCAAACTTTATATTTTGATTTTAATGTTTCCCATTTTAGTAAAACAATTTCCTGTGACTAACAAAACAGTTTTTACACTTTTCGTCAAAAATTAGTTGACGCCAACAAAATGAACTCGCCGTGTAACACACAGTATATTTTCCTACATTAATAAATAATCTTTCAATTCAGATGAAGAATAACTCAATATCAATGAAAATACAGACATATATTTAAAAATATAAAAGGAGTTGCAAACTTAATGGCTTTGCGGCCATACTTATCTGATGAGGTCCATCTTGGAACTGGGGGGGGGGGGGATTTGAAATAACGTCTTGATGGCCGTTCTGTCAGTACTACAAGTGATTTTAAAAGGAATCAAATTGGGTGCCAATCTACGATAGAACATTAATTGACCCCTTGCTACTAAGGGTAGATAATTAATCCTTTATTTTCCCAACACTTCTGCTCAAGAGAAAATATCACAAAAGAAAATCCTGTTGGATTTATATTTGATAACCTATTGCAAATTCAGTGAAGGGAATTGGTTTTCCCCCTTTTTAAAAAAATGACACCAAATGAGTAGATGACAATTTACAAAAACAAAAAAGAGCTGGCAAAAATAAGTCATCAATTTTTAAAACATCACCCAAAAGCGGTAGGTTATAAGCTTAAAAAGACCCACAACTAAATAGAGCAGGTAAGTAGTATATAAAAATACTAGAAGCAGCTACTCAGCGTCGCCTGGTTAGAGAGAGGAAACCCTGGGTATTTCATGCCTAGAGATTTGAAAATTATGTTTATTCATATTTTTGTATAGTTGTTTCTTAAGGGATTTTTTACGCACAATCATATCGAATACAAATAATTTTCAAAACAAATGTATTTTACCCTTACATTGGACTCCAACAAGTACTACCAATCGGGCAAGAGTAGCTTGTAAGTAATGATTGGTTGGTTGGTTGGTAGGCTGTATTTTATGGCATGTCAACCCATGTTGGGTTATTTTATGCTGAATAAATTGTTTTATTGATTCTTGATGGGTATTGAAATTTCTTTATTTCAAACTCATTTTTACTATTTAATCCATAGATGGGACCCTAACAGGCACTACAACTCCGGGGCAGAATAAACATGAGAGAAATAGCGATGACTGGGTACTTCACATTCTCCACAACTGGAACTTCACCACTAGATGCAATTGAATGTCATACCTAGGACACTGGGAGAAATGGAAATGAAGGGTTATTCTACACTCCCCAGAGTCCCAAAAACTGGAACTTCACCACTAGATGCAGCTGAACGTCCTACCCAGGATACTGGGAGTAAAGGAAAGAAATGGTTACTCCATACTCCTCAGATCTTCAGAACTGGAGCTTCACCATTAGATACTGTTTTGTATCATACCCAGAACAATCCCGTTTTTTTAGAGCGAGAGGTTTTACCTGCTTGCAGGGGAGATAGTCATCATATTATCAGACCCGTTGACAGGGACATTTAGTTTGAATTCATTCACATTGAAAATATTAAAAAGTAATATTGTTTATTCATAAAGTATCAAATTTCTTTCTGAGTTGAACCTATTTTCATAGTGCCCTGAGTATGATGTTAAACTGCATATAATGGTTAATTTCCAATCTTGGAGCTCTAGGGAGTGTGGAGTACTCCTTAATCACTTTGAATGCTAGAACATTAGGTGTCCTGGGTATGATGTTAAACTACATCTAATGGTTAATTTCCAATTTTGGAGCTCTGGGGAGTGTGGAGTACTCTTTCACTGCCATTATTCCCAGGTCCACTTTGACAAGAAGTGCTAGTGCCTGTTAGTGTCTCATCTAGGGGTTAAATAAAAAAAAACATGTTTAAAAAACAATTGAATACCCATGACGAAGGAATAAAACAAAACGCCTTCAGCATAAAATAACCCTACAAGGGTTGACATGCCGTAAAATCCTACCAACCTATTTTCATAATAGAATGAAGTTTTAAAAGATGATATTCTATATAATAAAATAGGAGATCTGAGAAATGGAAGCACAAGAGAGAAAAATAGAATTATTAAAAAAAAAAGATGGACAGATGAAGGAAGGAACTTTCGAATCAATTTAACAAAGCTTGACCTATTAAATAGCAAGATTACCCACAATGCAACAATAAAAATGGCTGCACTGTAGTAAAAGTCACTGCACATTATAGACTCTTGTCCAAGAGAAATAAGATGCAATGCTTGAATAATTCATAGCCGAAAGACCAAAACTGTATCATCACGGAGACACATTGCCTTCAGGATAACGCATCAAAGACAGTGTATGGATTTAGAGAATGAAAAGTAGCTGTCAAAATGAAAGTATAATCTGCGAGGGATATTCTGTCTGGGCTATATTTTGTAAGTAAATACAAAGGATGAAAATCTAGTTGTCATGATTATAGGTATACAAAAGACATGCTATCATAAAATATGGCATCATGACAGTTTGGTGTACTGCTGGTATGCCACCACTATCACTGAAATATTACTTCTAACTTGAATTACATAATCATATAGATTACTACCTTTGTCCCATAATTGTTGTGACATTTGCATATAAATTTCATACAATCAATTCTTAAACTATTATGGGAAAACCAAGTAGGATTTCATATCATCTCTATCATAAACTTCATTATTCATCATCAATGTATGTCAGTCTATATCATTAACTGAAAAGAGTTAGTTTGTCTGTCCTCTACGGATACCCAAACAGTTTAATTCATTTGTGGGTATGCATATTTATCCAACCCCTTCTCCATGAGCAGATTAAATGTAAGGTCAATTCTCAAGTGAGGTACAGCTGGTTTGAATTCCGAGTTTTCCTTCTCCTAGACTGGTTGCTATACAACGGTTTGAGAGCCCAGTCTGCCCTACTATTTACCCATAGTTGTACTCATACCTTTTCCCCCAAGGATATTAGCAATATGTGATCTATGTGAGGGACAGTCTTATCTATGCATTACGGGCTTTGCCAAAATACAAGAAAATTTATAAAAAATGATTCATTTTCAATATAAATAGAAATGCCTTAGAAAATTATTTTCATACAAATCGTTACTGTTTTGATATCTTATTGTGATAAAAAGGAATATTTGGCTGTGAATGGATTCCTATTTTTGTTTTATTTTTATGACTTTTTGAATAAAGGTTCTAGTTATAATTTTTCATAGTTTCCCTCTTCTTTAAGTAGTATATGTAGTTACTAATATGTTATTATGAAAGTATATATTCTAAATATGTTTTTTAAAAAAACAAGGGAAATATTTTAATGGTACACATATGTACCCCTATGTGAATCTGTAATATACATATAGGTACATATGTGTACCAATACATAGTCAACGTGTTAACACTCAGAACTATAAAACAGGAATAAATGTTAGTTAGTTGGATTTTACAGCATTTCAACCCCTGTCGGGTTATTTTATGTCAAAGGGATTTTGTTTTATTCATTTTTAATGGGTACTCAATCTATTTTTACTCATTTTTTTATTTAACCCATAGATAGGTACTACCACTCCGGGTCAGAGTGGACCTACGCGTAATGGCAATGAAGGGGTACTCCACACTCCCCAAAACTCCTGAATTGATAGATTGATATACATTGATGATGAAACTTCCCCATTAGATAGATTTTAACATCATACCCAGGACAGTAAGACTTGCAGCCACCACCTTCTAGCACAATAATAAAAAGAGTTAGGGCTTGCCATAAAGGTAATAGAGTTGGGACAATCATATGGGTACTAGGGCTTACTTTGACCTGCCAACTGTTTGGAGGGGGCATCTCCGATCGCCTGTCTAGCCTAACTAAGGGCCAAAGTGGAGTGGTATGGACTGCTCAGCCACTAGGGTTCCATCCTTAAGCATTATTAGTGTAGAATAATCATACTAGTTCCAATTACTGTCGAATTGATAAGACAAGGCAGCAAGCGTCGTAACCCAATACGATCTGGTTTGCTGCAAAGACTACTGCAAAATGGCAGGTTATTTATGAAGCCTCAGAACATCATACAAACCAAGCAGCCAATCAGGACTCAAGATTTGATCACCCAAATGCATGAGTGGACTATTCTGGATTCCCATAAGTACCAGTTGTCTTGACACTGGTTCAGTTGTTTGGCCAGTTGCTGTTATTCAAATCAATAGTAGACTGACTGACTGACTTCAATAATTAGTTGCCACCCACAGTCAATAGGTAGCCCCATTGAGGGTTGTCTTATCCTTTTGCTGGGCTACAGTTGTTGTATTCTAAAGTCACAGTCAACAGAGCTAGGATATGTTAATAGCTATAAAATTTGTGTTGAATAATAGTATAGTACACAAATGTACCGCTATATACATCAGTCCGTCCTGTTGGCTGGGGCGTTAGAATACACCGACTGCACCTCTGCACAGGGGTAAGATTCCCCCAATGGAACCACCTGTTGGCCGTGGGTGGTGGCCCGTGATGCTTAAGGACGGAATCCTGGGGATGAGCAGCCCATGACATACAATGCTCCACTTAGACCCTAACTTAAAGTAGACGGGTGGTCGGAGAGGTCCCCCTTCGATCAATCTGCTAGTCACGTTAAGCCCTAGCACCTATCTGAATTCCCCAATTCTATTGCCCTTATGGCAAGCCTCAACCCTTTTTATCACATATGTGCTAGAAGGCAGTGGCTGAGGTTCTTTATGTCCTGGTAATGACGTTAAGTTCTATCTGATGATTCCAGTTCTGGAGGTTTGGAGAATGTGGAGTACCCCTTCTTCATCTACATCAGTAATATACATAGTGGTACATATGTGTACCAATATAATAATAATGTACACATGGACAAACTCCTGACCGAAACACATGCAAGTAAAATTAATTAGAATATCCTATTTTATCCATTCTATACTTTATTTCCTTTCTCTTTTTAACGTACCAATATGTAGTCAACATTCAGAAGTATAAAACATGAATAAATTTATTCTGTAATATGTTAATTGAGATAAAATTTGGTTTTGTATAATGATATTGTTTTGAAGTCTCAAAATTAAGTGATTAGAAACAAATTTGTATATTTGTTCAAATACTTATGAGCAGTACAAAGTTTATATTTATGCGTCCATTTATGAATATAAAAACAAAAGAACACAACAAAGAAAATGACAAGGAATGCTGTCAATTTTATAATCATATAAATTCATAAGTTTTAAATAAATGTGCTTCAACATATTCAAGATTAATTAAATACACAACAATATATCATCTTGACAGATATCTTTTGTCTTTTTTGCTCAAAATTCTGATTGATGATTTTATTTCTCTTGATAATTTGTAAATTAAATTTATAAAATTTACATACATACATTTGTATCTGTTCCCCATCCATCTTCAAGACATTTTTTTTTCTGTAATCAGTTTTTCTGTTATTTATCACCTAACAAAAGTCTCTTTCTTAGACCTGGGATTTTCTTTTTCTTTCTTATCGTTTCTAATACTATTTGGACGCATTTTTTAACTGAGGCTTTTAACTCTTATAGATTTGTCTTTGCTTATCTGATGAGTCTATTTATATAGGTTTAAATTATATATACGAGCAAGAATATGTGCCCTCTTAGAGTAAGTGTTTGAGTTTGAGTTTTGTTTATGGGTATATCAGCCTCTGTGGGTCATTTAATGCCAGAAAGGTTATTTTGGAGTTCAGTCTTTAAAGTAGTGGTTCTATGGAGATAATTGGTTATGTTCTGTTATATTTTGTTGAAAAGGTTGCTTTTTTTTATAAAATTTAAAATGTTTTCAGGGTTTCTATTCTTAAAGATGTCTTTCAGGTTTCTTGCTTGATAATAATTAGCGCGGATATGTTTTAGTCTGTTATAAAAGGATATGCTTGGTTGTAAGTTGTACTTTGCATGTTGGGCACACTGGGGCACCCTCCCCTTTTAACAGGTACGAATGGGTAATGTGAGTGTGCCCAATACGCAATCTGGCGAGTATTACTTCTTCTCTTCTAATACTTCTGTGACCCGTCGGCCACTCTCCAATAACTTCTTGTATTTCGTAGAGTTTGTTTTGAGTCAGATTATCCCATGATTTCTGCCATTTGTCTAATATAAATTTGTTTATGGTTGGTTTCAGATCTGTATATGGGATTTTAGATTTGCTCATATCTGTTTGAAGTGCCTTTCTTGCGGCTTTGTCTGCCTTTTCATTTCCTTGGATACCAATGTGACTTGGTATCCAGATGAATATAATGTTATTATTTTTAAAGAGGGTGTTTAGTTTGTTTAGGAGCTTCGTGATCAGAGGAGATGATGTGTCTTTGTTACGTAGTGCTAACAGGACTGATTTAGAGTCCGTGCATATAATAAATTTGGAAGCTTTGTGATTTGCTATGATATTCATAGCTAGATCAATGGCTGTGGTTTCTGCACTGAAGACTGAGGCTTCATTTGGTAGGGGTTTTAAGGATTCATTTATTTTAGAAATAGCAGCACAACCAACTTTTTTTCCTTGTTTGGATCCATCTGTATAGATGTGATAATGATCTGGAAACTTATTTTGTATTTTAATGAATTTCTCTTGGCAAGTGATAGGGTGTGTTTTTGCTTTAGGTAATTTAGTCAGTTATAAGTTTATAGTTGATTCCTTTATGGTCCATGGTGCCGTTTTGGAGAGTATGGTATGGTGTACTATATTGGTGTTGATTTTGATTTCGTTGAGGAGATCACTTATTCTTAAGTTAAAATTAAATAAGAACGCATATAAAAAATACTTATTTTAATTGGTATCTATATAAAAACATTGAAAGGATTGATTTTAATACACTGTTGAATAAAACAATAATATTGGAGATTAATAACACCAAATAATTATTTGTTTAAACCAGTATGCAAATTAACAATTTACATATATTATGTAAACCATTATTTCATAGTGATATATAAGACACATTGCAGGAATTTAAACGCATTAATAACATGGGCTGTTTTGAGGCAAATCTAACTAAGATTTTCATAGAGATAAACAAGATTTATTGTATGTATTAATGATTTTGACCACGAATTAAATACTCTTTTATAAACTTACGCAATTTCTGTGGGTATTGTGATGTAAGTAGTGACGTAGTTTCCAGGGTATCCGAGTATACCCAAATACACAGGGAACACCTGAACATGGCTGGAAAATACAGCGGCTGAAATTTTGTATTTATACATACCACAATAAAGATGAGGACAACAGTTCAAAAGATCAAAATTAATCACATCAAACCTCATCTCAAAAATACAGACAAATAAGATACAGAGTGCACAACACTGACATTGGATAGAGCAAGTTTTCAGCTACAAAATAATACTTTTCCACATAATCCCTACAATTGGTGATGCATTTTCACCAGTTTGCAAAAATCGGTACCAGTACATATTTACCAACCCCTCCGCACGAGTAGGATGTGACACAAGATCAAATTTTCTTTTAGGCTGAGTTTAAAAGGTTTGAATTCACAGTTTTTCTTCTCCTAGACTGGTTGCCTGATCAAAGTTAAAGAGCCCAGTCTGTCCTGCTATTTTTCCATAGTTGGAGGGAGAACAGATAGATAAATACATTTCCCAAGGGTAGACAGCCTCATCTAGGATTTGAACTCGGGTCGATGAGTACATTTCCTACGACTAGCCATTACACCACTCCAACTTTGTATCATTATCAGAAAAATAATGTTGATGTAATCCATCTTTCACTGGCCCACTTTGAATGGATGTTTAGCTAGTAATTTATTATGCTTAATCGCATATCAACCCTCGTGGGCTATCTAGTATGAAATCTTTATTTGTACTAGCAAATATATGCACCCTCCGGGTGCAAGTATTTAAGTTTAATGTAATAAAATATTATATTAAATTAAAAAGGCTAAATAAGAATGCAAATAAAAAGATTTGAAACAGAGGGAGTATAATAAAAAATAGAACAACTGAAACTTACTCTTCCATCACTCTCGTCTTTCATTGTTATTTTTTCTAATTTAAGTATTTAGTTAAAAGAGGAAGTAAATAATAAAATGACAGTTCTTTTTTCTTGTTAATTTAAGATTCATTGAAGAGATTTTTGATTATATTCATTAGAATAAAACCTAACAGTTAGAAATCAATAATACTAAGCACATATTTGATAAAATGACCTTTTTAATATCAATATGCAAATTAGTCTTTCTGTTCAAACTGTAAACTGCTATTTTGTTGTATATATAAATATAATTGCATGTTGTCAGTATGTAGACATGGTTAACAGTATTAATAATGTAAAACAATTTTATTAATAATTGAGGTTTAAATAAAAATACAATCATGGAAAATGTGATGTCAATAACTAAGGGAATAGTGATATGAGTAGTAATATAGTTTCGGTTACAGACAGAAAAACACACAATCTCCATTATAATAAGATAAATGATTTTTAAGTAAATAGTTGGTAAATAGTTTTATAAACTGTTTTCATTAATTTTCATTAGCTTAATGTGTTTTGATAAATTGAAAAGTCCCACTCACTTTATTGCCAATGTTATAACTTACCCCTGAACTGCTTTTAAAAACAGGAAGATGTGAAGTGAGATTTTTAGATCAATTAAGGAAAGATCTATTCTCTGACAAATCATAGCCTACCCTGCCCAAATGGCTGGGGGCGTAGGCTAGCTCTGAAATTTAGGTTGTTACTCGTCACTCTCCCGGTAACCAACTCCACATGTCCTCAGTCTAATATTTGGCCATCTCTTGCACCCACAGATGTGGTTGGAAAGTCAGATGTGAAGTGGTATTTTTCGATTTCATCATCATGTCATGCTAACTGCATGGATTCTCATAACCATCTCTTGCCCCCATCCCTATTGATCATTGCTTCTGGCAGGTCTTCCACATGGCATCCAGTGTCTGTATAAAGCCGACTGATGTTGGCTTTTGCTGGTCAGCTTACACTAGTGTGTCCATGTGTAGGTGTCCACAGGGGAATGTCACTTATGAGTTTGTCCTGGTTCTCCAGCAATATCCAGCTTGTCTTACTTGGATGGTTTGTTGTTAAAAACCCTCAGCTATGGGAAATAGTACAGTAACTTATCAGCTCTAGCCTTAATGTGGGCAACAACTCTCCCTGCAATTTTCTCATAGCCAGGGGGTGGGGGAGAATAATTGTATTCATACCTTTTCCAGGGGTATTAGCAATACGTAAAATGCAAACTCTCGTCCAGGATTTGAAGTTTGTTTGCCGGGTCCTTTGCCTTTGATTATATCCATTACAAGCACCCCAAGTCATAGCTGTATCAGTGCTACTGTATGGCTGCACCACATGGACTCTAACAAGCGCTGAAGAAAAAGCTAGATGGGAGCTACACAAATATGCTGCATGCCGTCTTGAAAAAAAATCCTGGAAGCAACACCCACAAAACAGCTGCTGTACGGCCACTTGCCTCTTATTACACAAGCCATCAGAATAAGATGAACAAGACATTGCTCAAGAACCAAGGACAAACTCAAGTGACATTCTCCTGTATAAGACAAACAAATGTAGGCACACAAGTATAGGCCTACCAGCAAAAATCTATATCACCAAGTTCTGTACGGATTCTGGATGCTGTGGGGGAGACCTGCTGTTCTTCTAGAATACACCGACTGCAACTCTGCTGAGAAGTAACCATCCCCTAGTGGGAACAACTGCTGGCCATGGGTGGCAAACCGTAATGCTTAAGGACGGAATCTGGTGGTTGAGCAGTCCATGACATGCAACATTACTCTTTGGCCTTTGCTTAGGCTAGGCAGGTGTCGGAGAGGCCCCCTCCAATCAATCATCTGGTTAGGTCAAGTCCTAGCAGTTATATGATTGTCCCAACCCTATTGCCTTTATGGACCCCCCTACGCATTTTATCAAATATATATTTACCAACCCCTCCGCTTGAGCAGGATGTGATAAGGTCAATTTCTTAAGCGGAGTTTATCGGGTTAGAATTCAGATTTTTCTTCCTTCTTGACCTGTTGCCTAACCACGGTTAAAGAGCCCATTCTGCACTACTATTTACCTATAGCTGGAGGGAGAGTAGGATTCATACCTTTCCCAAGGGTGTTAGCGTTAAGTGAAATGCAATTACCACTTTTTATCATATATGTGCTAAAAGGCCGTGGCTGAGGCTCTTTGTGTCCTGGGTTTGACATTAAGCTGCAACTAACGGTGAAGTGCTAATTCTGGAACTCTGGGGAGTGTGGAGTATCGCTTCATCGCCATTACTCCAGGGTCCACCAGTGGTAGTACCTGTTAGTACCTATAAGTTAAATAGATAAAAAAATGAGTTTTAAAAAATGTGTCTAAAAATTGAATACCCAACAAGAGGGAATAAAACGTCTTCGGTATAAGATAACCCCAAAAGGGTTGACATGCAGTAAAATCCAACCAACCAACGTTTTTTGTTCTCCTATTATAAGTGAAAACTAGTAAATCCACTCTCATCTTAGTAGTACCTGTTAGGGGGGTCCCATCTATCGGTTGGATAGATCAAAAAGGAGTATTAAAAATGTATTTAAAAGATTGATTTTTGAAAAAAAAAAAAAAAGACTGAATAAAACAAAATGTCATCGGCATAAAATGAACCAACGAGGGTACAATAAAATCCATTCAACTAGTTTATCTCAGTCGGTGGAGCGTGCGCCTACAAGGTTCCTGGTTCGATACTGACCCTCGCCAACTCAGCGTATGTGTACCACAGGGATCTGTGCGTTAAACTAAGGAACTGATGGTAGGTGTGGCGCTCCACCCCAGACGTTAAAATCCCTTGGTCTAGCGCTAGGGAATAGACTCCCTTGCTGTCTGACTGATACCGACTTTAAGCCACCCCGACGACTTAATCTACTTTGTAGCACAGTCAGTTCATCAATCTTTATTACAACAGAATTTTTATGGCAGTCGGATATTCCGACATTCTATTGAATAGTTGGAAAGAAATTCTCTACTTCTAAATAATTGCTGATATTTTATATAAGTTGATAAATAAGAAAAAAGTTCTGCAAGAGTTATTCCTTTATTGTTATTGAGTAAAATACATTGAAGCAATACTTTACAGAATTCTTTGCTTTATATGTCTCAAAGAATTCGGTAAAGAATTCATTTTTATTCATATTCCATACAGTTTCTACATGCTTATATGAACAATTTGTGAAAAAGAAAGAGACGGAAAAATGTGTGTGAGGATATACGTATCCATGTATGTGTGTTCTTGAATGGACATTATACCCCCCCACACACACATTATCAACGAAATATGAATAATTTCTTGTTTTTTAATTTTTTTATTATTTTTTTTTTTTGCCCGGCAACAGATGAATTAGAATTGCTGTTAATTTGGTGATATTTCTCTTCCTCCCACAATGGAGAGTGTTCCATTTGTACTGTTTCCATCGACTAGATCTTTAAAGCATATTATATTTTATTTTCATCTATTTTGTGTTGAAGTTCTTTTAATCTTATTATAATGGAGATTATCTGTAATCAAAACTACGTCACCACCAACATCAAAATTCCCTTAGTCATTTGTTTTATTCTCAATAATTATTAGATAATCAGGATTTAATCTTAATTAGCATCTTATGTATTAACTATGTCTCTATGAAGGTTTAGCTGTGTTAGCTTTGCCTCAAAAGCCCATGTTTTAATGCGTTTAAAATCCTGCAATGAGTATATCCCAAAGAAATAAAGGTTTACATAGTATATGGTGTAGATAATCTGCGTAAAGGTTTCAGTAAAATCAATTTTAACAAATAATTCCTTGGTGTTATTGTTTTCTAATATCATTGGTTTATTCTCAGACATTAAATCAATCCTAAATCCTGATTAACTGGCGTTGCTTATCCGCAGAATTCTTATTTCTCATGAGTGTTTTCACCTCAATTAAATAATGTAATATTATTTTTATTATAAAGAAAGAAAGGTAAGAAAAGGAAATGCTACGCAGAAAAATGAAAGAAAGAAAGAAAGAAAGGAGAAAGTAGGGGAAAGATAGGAGAGAGGGAGGGGTGAATCTATGAATAGAAAGAAAGAAGAAAAAGGGTGAGAAAGTTAAATTAAGATTATTATACTTTTTACATATTGAACTATTTAGCAATAGCTCTTAAATAAACATATCAAACGTTGTAATAATTAAATTATCATACTGTGATATATGCATAGGTCCTGCTTATATATATATATATATATATATATATATATATATATATATAAATGAGCTACTAAGCGAAAGTGTTAGTAGGTATATCCGACTCATTAGGTCTAAGTTTATTATTTGCTCTACTTAGGTATGGAGCACTTTTTACTTTAGCTTTACATAATCCTAGCGGTTTATATATATATATATATATATATATATATATATATATATATATATATATATATATATATTCTTTTGTCCAAGTGTTATAATATTAACCGATTATTTTCGGTTGGTTTGACCCTATTAGTCTTTTCCTTTTTTTCTCAGGTGAAGTTTGGTTGTATATTTTTACTTTCAAAATATTTGCTGGGTTTTTTCTTACCGCAAGGGTTTACCAATAAGTTTGGTATATTAGATATAGATACATACTTTCATATTCAAATGTATTATTAAACAATAGAAAGTTTTTAATTCTTTTTTCCTATGCCATCGTTTTTGATTATATAAGTAACTAGATGTAACTGATTCATATAAATTCATTTTTAGAGGAATTGAAAATTTGTTAGTAACAAAAAGTTCTCAAGAGTTTACATTGGCAAAATGGCAGCTGATAAATCTTTCAGGATGAAATAAATTGTCACATGACATGAAATGATGATTGATATTGTTAGGGGGTTAATATCTAAGTGACGTTGCGTTCACTAATATCCACAAATGGATCATAATAAAGAGGACACTCTTGCTTGATTTTGTTCATGTTTGCTGGAATGGCGAGGAAAAAGAAGGTCGGATTCAGAACGTGACCTGTAGCAGGTCTTTGGTGACGTAATCTGTAGGGTAGCCAACTATTCTTCCTTAGGGTACCATCATAATGGTGTGTGGATATGTGGCACGCATGACCATGGATAGGACTGTAAAACTGTCTCTCACGTGTTTACGTGAGATTATGACCATAAATGACGGCTCGGTACAGATTTTTCTGGGGGGGGGGGTGACATCTGTTTAATAGAAATCCTTACACTGCATTTGCTGTAGTCGGCAGACGCCAATGAAATCTGTGTTTCATGTTGATATGGAATATATATATTTACCCCCCCCCCCGCACGAGCAGGATGCGACACAAGGTCAATTTCCTAAACGTAGTTTAACAGGTTTGAATTCAGAATTTTCCTTCTCCTAGACTGGTTACCTATCCAAAGTTAAAGAGCCCAGTCTGCTCTACTATTTACCCATAGCTGGAGGGAGAATATATAGATTCACACCTTTCCCAAAGGGTACTAGCACTACGTATACATTTTTTTCTCTTTTTTTTTTTATTTTTATGGAAGTTCATCCCTTCGGTTATTTTATGAATAAGACGTTTTGTTCTATTCGGTATTGATAGGTAACTCATTGTTTTCTACTTAACCCATAGATAGGACCCTAACAGATACTACCACTCTAGACCAGGAAGTAATGACAATTATGGGGTATTCCTCACTTCCCAGAGCTCCAGAATTGGAACTCCGCCATTAGATTGAATACATTTCATTTGGACATCAAAATATTTACATTTCTATAAAAGATAAATCAGATTTGTTGAAATTTCATCCAGAACTTCAACGTGTGTTGTAAAAATAATAATACTATGTATAATAATGTATACAATGCAAGAAAAAATAAATTAAGATATTATAGACTTTTAATTCTATTAATAATGGAGATTGTCTCTATTTGTCTGTAACCCAAATTATGTCACTGCTTACGTCACATTACTCAAAATCGTCATAACATAGAATAAATACTCAAAATTCGATCATGCAACCTTACACAATCCTCATTGTGTTTTAAAACAAGTTTTGATAAATACATGCTCGGTATTATATATGTATATATAGTTTGTTTTATTTTGATATTTATTTAAAGATTTCTGAACTAAGTTTCCATTTCAAATTGTTTTATTTTTTTTATTCCTTTAATAAATTTGATGATTTTACTTACTTGTGATGCAAACTCTCTGACTTTGAATTTTTAACTCCCACCCAATCCAGGCAATATCTTCCAAAAATCAATTTTCACACCACTCGGAGGTTTTGTTTTTTTTTTTGCTAGTAGATATAAAGTAAATATAAATGGGCAAAACAGATTTAAGTCTATTAATAAATCAATGGAATTTCTAATTATGGGAGACAATTTTTTTTTTTTCATATTTCTCTTCGAAATGGAAATTTATTGTCAAGGCAGATTTCAAAAACAAAGTATATTAACCAACTGGATTTTTCTTCTTTTACTAATGGAGATATATATTTTTGGAACTAATTAAACTCATCAGATAAAGACGGCAATAGCGTACAAAAATTTCAGATTAATTCGGAAGATTTCAGAAGAAAATGGTAAGAAAAAGAATTTAAAAGGGCATTTTTAGGAATTATCAGATGAATTACTTAACAAAATTTGATCTCTCTGAATCTTTTTAGATGAGACTTGATAATTTGTGTTATTTGGATGATTCTAACTTTTATCTTCATATTTATTTCTATCTACACAACATTTCGGCCGAATGTGGCATCCGGCCTTCTTCATGTATTTCTTGTCGGACTCGGGAACCTTCATTTCGAAATCGATGAAGGCTCCCGATTTCGACAAGAAGGTTCCTGAGCCCAACAAGAAATATTCGCAGAAGGTCGGGTGGCATATCGGCCGAAACGTTGTGTAGATAATTATAAAGATGAAGACAATAGTCCGAATAATCCAAATAATAGAAAATTTGATCTGTATAAAGATATCATATTATGTATTTCTTCTGAACAAATATTTTTTTTTATTCTGTTAAAGTTTGATGTGCGAAGATAGAAAAAAAGAATTGGTTTATTGGATTTTACGGCATGTCAACCATTGTCGGGTTATTTTATGCCGAAGACGTTTTATTTTATTTATTCTTGATGGGTATTCAATTTTTTAAAACTCAATTTTTAACACATTTTTCAAAACTTCTTTTTCTATTTAACCCTATCAGGTACTACCATTCCAGGTTAAATTGGACCTGGGAGTAATGGGGATTAAAGAGTACTCTATATTCCCTGGAGCTCCAGAATTGGAACTTCACCATAGAATTTAACGTCATACCCAGGACATTAAGACCCTCAGCCACTTCGTGTGGGCTGGTGAGCTGAAATAGAATTTAACGAAGAGAAGGAGAGGACAGACAGGAATGACCTTAGAGTAAGACCTTTATTATCAGGTTCACACTATTTCGTTTAGGGGATATATTTCCCGAACAATTTGATTGGTTTTACCTCTCCAAAGTCTCAAAGTCCAAGCGTCCTAGAAACCTTTTCAACGCCAAGAACTTGGGCTTTCTCCTGCGCATGTCCAGAAGGCTCTTCATGTCCTAAGCCCTCTGGGAGATTGTTATTTTTGTATGTTTTATTTATTTATTTTACATTTGTTTTATTTATTTTTAATTTTATTAATCCCCACAAGGGTAATGGGTTGGGACAATCATATAGAAGCTAAGGCTTGATGTGACCAGCCAATTGATCGAAGGTGGCCTATCCAACCGCCAGTCTAGCCTAAGTACAAAGGACAAAGTCGAGTATGGCAAGCACTGGACTGCTCAGCCACGTAACATGTCTGCCTGTAACAAAAACTACCTCACTGCTTACGCCACAATACCCTTAGGAATTGCGTAAGTTTATCAAGGATATCAAAATCATTTATACAAAGAATAAATCTTATTTATTAATGAATATTTCTAATCTGAATTATATTTTCCTCAAAACCGCCCATGTTATTCGTGCATTTACAATTCCGCAATGCGTCTTAAGAAATAAATGTTTACATAATATATGGTGTTGTTAATTTGCATACTGGCTTAAAAAAGAAATAATTATTTGGTGTTATTGATCTCTAATATTATTGTTTTATTCTCCAAGGTATTAAAATCAATCCTATGAATGATTTCATACAGAAACCAATAAGTATCAAAAATAATCTAATTAAAGTAAGTATTTTTTTGTATGCATTCTTATTTGCTTTCGTTAGTATTTCTAATTCAATATATCTTATTAAATTAAAACTGAAATACTTACGCCCGGCGGATGGCTTATATTCTTGCTAGTATACATAAACAAATTTTGGCATGTCCTTAAACACCAACTAACCGAAGCTAAGATTATTTTAAATTAAATTATGCCTGTTTAAAAAAAGTTTCGTTCATATGTATAATTGGTGGCGTTAATATTGAGATTAGTATAGAACGTATTTTTTGAATGCGTGAGAGAGTTAAATCTACCAGATGTTTTTTTGACGTACTTCACAGTTCAAAGTTACTGACAATGTTTTTACAGCCAATACCAAGTATCTACCCTGTTGTTTAAGACTGAAAGAGGCAGGGGGGAGGGAGATTTCAGAGAAAGAAATTAGATGAGGAAAGAATCTGACACAATTATTTCTCCTTCAAGATAATGTTCAAGGTTTTGTGGAGATTGGATGTGGGCCAAACTATTTTATTTTCATTAGTTAACAGTTTTTCTAAAACCCTTCTTCTAACTTCCAAAAAATATTTTCTATAAAACATAATAATAATTATAATAATAATAATATCGAGATCATCAACACCAGTCTTTATAATAATAATAATAATAATAATAATAATAATAATGGACCTTGCTGGAGAATTGAAAAACCTGTGGAATACGAGGGTGAAAGTGATACCAATTGTAGTTGGTGTACTTGGAACGGTCACAATAAACTTGGAAAAAGACAGGATGATCTGGAAATCAGAGGAGGAATTAAGACCATCCAGACTACTGTATCGCTGCAATCGGCTAGAATATCCAAAAGATTCCTGGAAACCTGAGGAGACTTGTTGTCACTCAAACTCCAGAGAAATACCAACAACTAACGCTGGTGTGAAAAACTCACAAGGAGTGAATATAATAATATTTTGCAGTTTCGGCGGATCACCGAGAGAAAGTGTAACAAAACGAAAATATAGACAAATACATGGACCTAGCCAGAGAACTGAGAAAACTGTGGAACATAAAGGGTTGTGCCGTTCGTAATTAGTGCCCTTGGAACAGTCCCCAGGGGTCTGTAAAAGAATCTGGGTGAATAAGAGATTAGAAGAAGAATCGAGACAATCCAAAATACAGCATTGTTAAGATCGGATAGACTACTCAGAAGATTCCTGAAGACCTAGGGAGCCACCGGCTAAGGAAGAAGAGAGAAATATATGTATACAACTATATAAATATATGTGCACATACACACCTACATAGGACGTGCACACATGTACGTAGATGAATATATATATACACCTGTATAGACACATACATATAAGGGTCGGCTGAAAAGTTCAAGGGCTGAAACGAGATACTCTTATGAAATGTGGCCAATCTATTAACATTCTCTCTTGTGATCCACAGGCTTCTTCTATCAGTGTTGCTTTGAGTGGACCACATTGATACATAAAATCCATCAACAGCAGATATGAATCATATGAATTCATCCCACTATGTATATATATATATATATATATATATATATATATAATATTGCGACTGCGCATTTGAATTAATGTTACCATTGACTAGATGATTTGGCATTCTCCGTTTGTGGCATGATCCAGTGTGTTAAGTCCCCGCTCTTCACGCTGTGGTCCACTGGTTCAATCTCTAGTGGCGGAAATTGTGGTATGCACTGCTGATGAGACCAAAGGAGGTCGAAACAGCTATGTCGCAAATGGTGTTTGCCGATATGATTCATTCTCAATTCAATATATCGAATAAATAGATACCTTGGTGCATATCTAAATTAATTTCGGCATGTATTTGCCTCCTCAATCTGATTTTTAACAATTCGAAAACCTTACACTCAGTCTTATTGGTATGATCTTCCCGTTTCACTATTTAATGTTTTTTTTTAGTATAAACCAGACTGGTGAAGCAAAGAAATACCGAAATAAATTTATATCTGTACCAAGGTATCCATTTATTGATATATTTATGATACTCCATATATGTAAAAATAGATAGACAAATCTTTATATGTACGTTTGAATTCTCAATTTTGGTTGAATCCTATCAAGGAAACACTTGATATCATCTACACATACACACATATATATATATATATATATATATGTATATATACATACTGTGGATAATATACGTGCTAGATTTCCAATTAGATAGTGCTCAATATCATTGGCGTTTATATTTAAGGTAGCGTGGACATGGAGTCAACACCTGGCTACTGACAGTTTCTCGTTTATGATATATATATATATATATATATATATATATATATATGGGGGGAGGGTGTTCTGTGTGTGTTTGTGCGAGTGTATACTCACATAAAACTTTTATTGCATAAAGCAACGGAAAATAAAATAGACAAGAGACTACAAAATAATGCAGTGTGCACATTAAAAAGATCCCAGAAAGATGACTAAAATTATTGGCCAACAGAAGTAACCATAAAGTTTCAGAGATACTTGCCCCGAGGCCAACTTCAAATTGGTGGAGAGATAAAAATAAAAAAATAAAACCGAGAACTTCAAATGTATCAGTTTTGTGAGAGAAGTGCTTTATTGCTAAAGATGATTATTGCTTGGTTTTCTTATGAGCCAAGAAGCCAAGAAATACAAGAAAGACATAGGCAGGAAAATATTTTCATGTTATCTTTTGGTTGTAACAGATGACAATTCGCTTCAAAGAAAAGCCACGACTTTTAAGCACGGAGACACAAAGTAACATTTAGTGACAAAGAAAGAAAAAGACATTTATCTAACAAAATCACTTAATGAGAAAAGGCTTAAATATTACTAAAACATTATTCAATCTACTAGCAGGATTTGTGGAACTATCACAGTACGATGATTATTACAATGTTTTATATGTTTAGAGCTATTACATAGTTCAATATGTAAAAAGTATAATGATCTTGATTTAACTCTCACTCTTTTTTTTAACTTTTTTTTCTTCATTACATCTTTTCATTATGTTCGATTGAAACAGATTAGCGCGCACACCCCTCTCTCTATCTTTCCCCTACACTTTTTTCTTATATTTTTCAGTGTAGAATGTACTTTTCTGCAATTTATTTCTTTATAATAAAAACGGAATGGTCCATTATTTAACTGAGGTAATAAGCAGCACTAGATATTCAGGATTTACACTTTGGCATTTCATCTTGGACAATTTGGACGGTCTCATTTTTAACCAGAGGGTGTTGCAAGATGATAACGGTCGGAAGATAAAGGCACACGAATATTATATACAATCTATTATTATACAAAAGCTGAGTGAATCAATGACTGTTTCCTAAAGGTTTTTTCCTATTCAGTTTAATGACACAAAATACATCGCTTTGCAAACTCAGTTTTTCCTGATCCCAATTCAGCTCTGGGTAGATAATTGTGAACAGGAAAAAAGTGAGTTGGTAAAGCGAATTAAAATAAATAAATAAATACGGTATGAGAATTTCAAATACGCTAACATTTGCAATAAAGTAAAAAATTAAAAATTAAAAAAAAAACAATAAAAAAACTGCTTACTCCACATTCCGTCTGTCACCTTTCCCTTCTCTCTCTCTCTCTCATATATATATATATATATATATATATATATATATATATATATATATATATATATATATAGATTAACTACTACTTGTGTTAGTGTAAAGAGAGAGATTGGAGAGTGTGAGGAGATATTCACTAGAATAAACGTGACTTTAGTGAATATCTGTAGGGTATGAGGATATGTATGGAAGCACAGATAGCATCATAATTATCCTCATTGAAATGGATTTGAGTTAGAATTGTCCATACCAGATTTACGCACTCTTTCATGCTCAAACAAGAGATCAACCCCGATGTGAAACATGTGAAACACTCTTTACTGTCAAACACTTCCTCATGGAATGTGGAGCTTTCGCTTCTAACGGAAAGAAATGTTCCCACGTAAATAATATGAGGATCTGTTTGAGAATATTGAAAGGATAGTATTTTATCCTTCTTGAGAGAAATAAAAAAATATATTTAAAATTATTAATCAAAGTATATCGACAGAATACATCTACAAAAATACACCTGTAGAGGAAACTTGAGTACCAACTTTTATCTCACGCTATCAGTTTTGGCATTGAATAACCCACGGGGTTGATATGCCATTAAACAAACCAAATAAAACTGAGTTAAAAATTTGGATAAGGCTGTATTTCACTTTGCCTTATTGCCCTTCAGAAAGGCATGAACCCACCTCTTCTTCCATACACCAGTTATGGGTAAATAAAAGGGCAGACTTATCTATATAAGCATTATAGGTAGACAAACTGATCAAGGCGAAGGAAAACCCTAACAGAACCTATCCTACGATTTTATCCATAGACGGGTAATGAAAAGATGGATTCATGCCTTTCCTCAGGCCAAGAGAACACAAACCGTCTCAGCTAAAAATTGAACTCCGCTTGCCAATTTCATTTTGTTGCTGGTAACCACTACACCATCCACACATAATAAAAATAAATACAGAAGATCATATTCGTAAGAGAAAGAAGACAACATAAAATTACTCTAATGAAATGCTAGATAAAAAGAAAGACAGACCGAGAGACAGAGAAAGAAGACAGCGGGGACAAAAGAGTCCATAAAATGAAGAAAACTTTTTTTTTTACATCGTAAATAGAATTAATACAAAGATATTTTCAAAGAAGTTCTGTGATGGATGTGATAGATTAAATTTTAGTTTAGCAGAATCATACACACAAAGAAAAAATGATGACAAAAAAGTAAGAAAAAAAAAACGAAAGAGAAATCTGTAACAGAACGATAAAAAAATTGACGAGAACTAAGTAAGAGAATGGTAAAATCTGGTTCCATTGCAAGAAACAGACAAATGCCGATAAGAATCCTGAAAAGCAAATATGTGAATAGATGAGAAGAAATAAAAATACCAGTAAAGAACTTTGCATTCTGGGAAAGAGGAAAAAAAAAAAATGCAGTAATATTATCATCAAGTCTTCCATTTCAGACTACAGTTATTAACTAGCTATCACACTAAAATCTTGTAATAATACTATTCTCTATCGGCTTGTTGGTTTTTAGTAATTGTGGTTACCTCTATTGTTTTGATATTCTTGGAGTACTCAGCTCAACTGACAAAGAGTTTAAGACAAAGGGTCCAGCACCATGCCTGTCTATGATACATTGTCATCACATTCTTTGTGTACTGAAGAATACATGATATATTATCAGGAATGCTTGAAGCAAATTGTGGGGAATTGCTCAGCTGGTTGCACGATTTTTGTTGATTTTATGGCATATCAACGCTTGTTGGATTATTCTCTGCTGAGATCAGTTTTAAAAAAATCAACAGGGATACGTTTTATGCTTAGGGGCAATATTAATGGCTCATAAGCCAATGTAGTTTAATTTCATTTTAAACATCCCAAACAGATTTATTTGACCCATAGATGGGACTAACAGTTACAACCCTTCAGGTCAAAGTGGACCTGGGAGTAATGGCAACCGTATTGTTTCAGGTAACTAATGATAATGATGGGTAAACAATTATAGTGAATAATTTTAATGTTTCAGACTGTTGTCCTCATCTTTATTGAGGTATGTATTATTTGGATTATTCGGAGAATTGTCCTCATTTCTATTGTTACCTACACAACGTTACAGTCGATGTGCTCTCCGGCCTTTTTCAGGTGTTTCTTGTAATCGGGAGCCTTCAAACGAAACTTTGAACTGAACCCTTCATTTAATCCATGGGGGTAGACTGTTCTTATATCGTTAATCATGATCGGGTACAAGTGTTAAGCATCTCACTTAGAATTGTATTAACTCAACCCTTATATCCGTTGCGCCATGTGTCCAATTGTGGTATGTATAAACACAACTTTCATGGCGCTGTATCCTTGGACCTTATTCAGGTGTTTTTTGTTTTATATAGGTTCAACGAAGGTTAGAAGAACATTCTTTTTATAGTTAAGTATATTTCTTTGAGTTTATCGTCTCAATCTTTTTAATGTATTGGATCAGTACCGATTCGATATTATTTGTCTAAATATTTGAGATGAGATTTGATGGAAAGATACCTAACTAGTTAAGGGTAGATGTAGCAAACCACCTTAGACAAAAAACAACCTCCCAAAGTCTAGCGCAAGGGAAATGGGAATAGACTCCGTCGCTGTTCAGCTGATACCGACAATAGGCTCAAGAATTGGAACGTCACTATCAGATAGAATTAATGTCATACCCAGGACACTGAGACCATCAGCATCCTAGCTCATATATGATAAAAGGGGTTGAGGTGCCATATGGTCAAAAGGGTCGGGACAATTATATAGGTGCTACGGATTGAAGTTACAAGCCAATTGATCGGAGGGGGCTTTTTTCGACCCGCCGTCTAGTCTAATTAAGGACCAAAGTAAAATGTCGCACGTCATGAACAGCTCAGCCACCACGATTCCATCCGTAAGTATCACTGGTCGCCACCCACGGCCAACAGGTAGTCCCATTAGGGTGAGGGTCTTATCCTTCTGCAGAGGTGCAGTCGGTATATACTACACACGCAGCCGACAGCGCGCCTTATTTGTGGTTGATACTCTATAAAACCTGGATATAAATATCATCTTTTAAACAACTCTTGAGAAAGTAAATCGTTTGAATTTAAAGCGTCTGGTAGACTTTGATTGGATCAGGGATACCAACCATTAAAGTCATTATGAATATTTGTCCAGCTGATGTTTTTTTGAAGCTATTATTTCATAATCCTACATCAGGTGGTGGTCGGAAATTTTCAGACAGTTTTGGGAATAGTTCAAAACTCAAAGCCGCCCCCAGAAGTCATAATTGGACAGACAATATTTATGTTTTAGCGCATTTTTTAAGATATTTTTCATTTATATATTTCTATTAAGTACTGGAATTTGGCATTTCTCAATTCTGTTTATAAAAGCTCCATTTTCATTTAACTTCCGGTCTTCAAAGACGGAAGTGGGTCGATACATGCACACCTTAGACTAAAATTGAAAAAAAAAATCTATTTTTGTGCGAGCATGTATGCGGGAATTTTCTCTCAAAACATCAAAACTTATATTGGTTAATTCCTTTTATTTATGTATTTATCAAATCATTAATACAATGGTTACCCTGAAGGTACGACGGTGTATTGTAAAGCCCCGGCCAACAGGGCTCCAAAAAAGAGTAGTCCTCGGTATAATACTAAACTACGTTTGGTGGTAAGGCTCTGGTCTGGAACTAATAGCCCTTGATTGTCATTACTCCCAGTTTCACTGTCCCAGAATGGCCGACTGGGCAGTGAACTATGTGTTTATTACTACCTGTACTATCCTTCAAGCAAGAATGGCTTTAGCATCATGGGAAGCAGGATTTAACATTATTATAACATGCGGTCGACACATCAGTATTTGAGGTCTACCCTATTTTTGGATGTGGTCGACCAAAGCATTTGAGTCATGAATCTTTCCGTAAATCACTGAGTCGGTATTGAAAGTCATTGATAACCCCTTTACGAGTAACTGTTTTTTTTAAGTCGTAAAATGCTCATGACTGATGCCAAAATCGAAATTTAAAAAAAGGGAGAGGGTGCCGATTAGAATTCTCGCCTTGAATATTTTTACTGGAAAATGAAACTCATTTGTTTACCATTTTATAAAAACTGTTTCCAAGCCTTAATATTTCAGTTGGCTTTTAATACACACACACACATTATATATATATATATATATATATATATATATATATATATAGAGAGAGAGAGAGAGAGAGAGAGAGGACCCAGAAAAAACTGACATTATTTGAAATGTAAATATCTAATTACGACTCCTAACCAAACAAAATTAAATAGGTTTCATGTTGAATAATACAAATTTTATTTATAAAGATTTAAATAAAATAATCAGAGGGAAACACAATTTATAATCGATTTCTCAAATCTCCACACACGTGTTTGAGAATATTCTAACACAAAAAATGCCTTTTCATTGCTAGTGAATGTCATCCTTACCTGTGGGGAAAATAGAACCTTCAACCTTCAAAGTTTTTACACAATTTGAGATCATTTGAGCGAGAATTAGTTATTTTAAAGACAATTTGTATATAAAATGCTTGTATATACAACGACCAAGCGCACGTTCTTTTTATAATGAAAAATTGGTGGAGATCAGCAAATCCATATCCTGTTTTTGTCTGAGAGGGGGAGTTAAAAAACAAACTTGTTACCCCATATTTTCTATAAGAATATACACATAAAAATATAATAAAAGTAAAAAAAATCAATGTTTAATGATTATTAAAAATAAAACAAATTAAAGAAATATAAAACATAAAAAAAGCAATAAAAGAAAAATATACAAATAAGAATGAAACATTAAAATATATATAAGAATAAAAGATAGCAAATATATAGAAAAACATTTTTTATTAATCTATATATAAATATAGAAAAGAGATTTATTTTTAACTTTTTAAATCCCGGGCAATGCCAGGTAGCAATGCTAGTTTTTTTTTTTTTACAAATAGGCTTAAATCTGTTGCAATTCTGTACTTTCTACAAAATTTTAATTCCTTAAATCAAATTTGAAAGAGAGTTTGCACTACATTTAAAATCTTGACAGCGTCCGACTAGGAACCACAAGGTTTCGGGTTCGATGCCAGCGTATGAGTCGTACAGAGATCTGTGCGGTAAAGTGCGGACTGATAAGTATGATATGGGTTGGTGTAGCGCTCTGCCTCAGATGTCAGAACAATCTCCGATAGTGAAAAGGGGATATAATCACTCGCTGTCTGGCTGATACCGATTTTAGGCCACCCTGACGACTATACTTTATGGGTCAGGTAAATCTGTTTTAACATTATTATTGAATAGGAATGCTTGAAACAATATAACTATCAAAATTATTTTAGAACAAATTTATTATTAAACAGTAAAATCCTTATTATATATTATTATATTATTAAACATTATTATTATTTAATTACTATTTATTATTTTATATTTTATTACTATTAAACATTAAAATGATTATTGATATTATTAATGATTATTTATTATAACATCAAAATCATTATTCAACAAATTTATTTATTGATTATCAAGTAGGAAGTGCTACTGGAAGCCAAATAACTGAGTACAAATAAATTACTATTAACGAAAATATAATACTGTGATTAAAAAGAGTGCAATGAAATTTTGAAAAAATATAGAGCTAACATTTAAAAAGGAAGCAAAGATCGGCATTAAATAACCCATAAACGTTTCATGTGCAGTTAAAACTAATCAGACCAAAACTCTTATTTTAAATACTGAAACGGACAACTTAAGATAAAAGGAACAATGAAAAAAACCTACCAGGAAACGGGTGTTTCGTTCTTTTTAGCGCGAAAGTCGCCATTACTTCAACGTTTGTCGAAAGTCGAGTAACTTATCCAATCTCGAGATTCTTTTCACAAACATACGTATTCACCCACGTCCCGAAAACGCAGCTTTGATGCTACACAGTCTTTCTTTTTTCCCTAAGGAATTTAAGTCCAGCAGATTCCTACCTTGACTGTGGTATGCGATAGATAACACTTGGCAAAACTGATTCGAACTACAACAGACTAGTTACATGTGTACTTCATTTTTTTTCTCATAATTCCTTGGGCAGAACTTCCGGTCTCTAAGGCTTCTGGGATACATGTCATTGCTGGTTCTTTCTTGGTCACTCAATAGTGTTTTCCTCAGTCATTTAGCCACATAGTAATCTCAGCTCGGGATGGGGGAGGGGCAGTGCTTTAATAGAGTTAAAGTCTTTCACAAAAACAAAACTTCATAATGAACGATCCAAGATTTCTTTTCATTAAAAGTTGATATTACATTTATTAACGTAGAATATTAATGGCATTTTTAGCACTTCTTAGTCTAAAATTCACGGACATTTTTACAAAAAAGGTTATTTTAAAAAATTTCTAAAATCTATAATTTTGAAACTCTTATCATTATACAAACAATTGAAAATCGTACGAACAAAATATATTTTGTTCAGATTTCACAAAATAAAATAAGGGGAGGGGGATCGACCCGGTAAAAATATTTCCCCTAATAGATTTTATGAAAAATCTGTTTAAAACAAATTTATCTAACAACGTTTCGGTCGATGTGCCCTCCGGCCTTCTTCAGGTATTTCTTGTCGTAATCGGGAACCTTCATGTAAAAAAATCATACATAAGTGAATAGATAAGATATTCTAGCCAAAAGAAGACATTAGATTTATAAGTTCCCAAAACTGGATTATCCAATTTGACACATGGCGTAACGGATAAAGGAATTAGGTTAAGACAATTCTAAGTGACAGTTATCTCTGGATTGCAGGTTCAATCCTGGCCAAGGACAGCAGTAACATAGAATAATAATTAACCCAGCTTAACGCCTCTACCCCAGCTATGGTTAGCGGGATGAGAACAGGATACCCCGTGGACTGAATAAAAGTGTTAGGTTCGAAGTTCCATGATGACTCCCGAGTCCGAAAAGAAGGTTCCCGAGTCCGAAAAGAAATACCTGAAGAAGGCTGGAGGGCACATCGGCTGAAACGTTGTACAGATAACAATGAAGATGAGGACATAGTCCGAATGACGCAGATAATAGTAATCATCAAGCCTTATCTCAAACATTCAGAGAAATTCATCTAAATTTGAATAAGTATCGAAATTTTCGTGAAAATGGAAATACATTGACTCTCTGGTAGAGAAAAAATTCCAGGGGCAGCGGTCAGGAAAGAAGATCTTCTGAGACAAGAAAGGAAACATCCTATTTATTTCTTTATAAAAATGAGCAAATTTCACCGATTTTTTAAATGGTTCTCGTAGTATATGGGTTTGTTTTTTAATGCAGTGCACATTATATTTCATAATTAATTTAAGGTATTAAAAGTGTATTAGATATTTACACCTAATTATTCAGGAGTCCCCATCTCCCGATCAATCAGCTGGTCACGGCAAGCAGCACCTATATGATTTTCCCAACCCTATTGCCCTTATGGCAAACCCCAACCCTTTTTATCATATATGTTCTTGAAGGCGGTGACTGAGGGTCTTAGAGTCTCAGGCATGACGTTAAACTCTTTCGGATGGTGAAGTTCCAATTCTGGACCCCTGGGGAGAGTGGAGTACCTCTTCATTGCCATTACTCCCAGGTACACTCTGAGGTAGTACGTGTTAAGGCCCCATCTATGGGTTAGATAGGAAAATGAAGTTTAAAAATGAGTTTTAAAAATGTGTATAACATAATCCAAAAGGGTTGCCACGCCGTAAAATCCAACAAACCAATTAGGGTTGGTCTGGTTTGTTGAATTTTACGCGATGTTAACCCTTTTGGGTTATTTTAGGCAAAATACATTTTGTTCTATTGAGACTTAATGGGTATTCAAATATATTTTAAACTTTTTTTTCTATTTAAGCCATAGATAAAACCCTAAAAAGGTACTGGTGATGAAGGGTTACTCTAAACTTCCCAGAGCTCGAAAATTGGAAATTCACCATTAGATGCATTTTAACGTCTTACCTAGGACAGGGGGAGTTCTATATATATATATATATATATATATATATATACGCTTGTTCCTAAATTTTCCGTCCGTTATCATCCTTCAACACCCTCTGGTTAAAGATAAGACCGTTCAAGTCGTCCAGATGCAATGCAAAATTGTGAATCGAAATTATCTATTGTCGCTTAATCGCAGATTTCTTAATTGTCCCATTTTATTTTACCCACTTTTAAAAATGAAACATTCCAAATGGTCTTGCATCGCTTAAATTCCCAACGTAAAATTAAAATGAATTGAAAAAATTTACGTTTGTTTTGTTATATACAAAGTGTGTCAAAAAAGTATCAAGATTTTTTCTACTTTTTCTACTATTCTGAAAAAAAAAATAACGTTCCATTCATTCTTCATTTCTATCTGGGTACTTTTTTGACACACCATGTATTCTGAAAAAAAATTATGAATGGAACGTTATTTTTTTTCAGAATACAAGGTGTGTCAAAAAGTACAAAATAACTCGATACTTTTTTGACACACCTTATATATATTTCAGTCGTCGATAAATAAAACATTTGAGCTTCACTCCTCTAGATTTGATGATTCAGAAATTTCAATTGATTACTTTTCAAAATATTGTTATGATTAGACTTATATCTTTATCCTTTTTTTCTTTTTACATTATTTTCCTTTGAAGTATACATTTGCACGGTAGTTTTAATTTAATAACAGTTTTAAACAGGAAAGTTTGTTTTTTTCTGATTGGTAGCCCCAAACCGAGCATAAGTTAAACGGCTGATGGCGATCTTACAAATACTGAGGTGTCGACTCCAGAGCAATTCTCGAGTGTTTTTCGAGCGTCAGATATAGAAATAAAAAGACAGATAAATTGAGGTAAAAACGGGCGGTTTAAGTTTGAGACGTTTTTCTTTTTAGGCAGCTGGGGGGGGGGGACAAGTTCTTCGTTTCTGCCAAATAAAATCTGCTGGAAATGTTACATGTTAGATAAGATTCCCATGTTAGCAAAATGGCCACAAGGAAGGGTCCTTGCTTCCAAGCGAACCTCTCATTACTATCACCAATACTGTCATCAAATGTGTCATATAACGAATTCTACAAGGTGAGGCTGAGATAGGATGGTGCGTGCTAAGTAATAGAGTTTGGAGGGGGGTCGGGGTGTCCCTTTTCTACTTTTGATCTCGTATTACTCTTCTGATTTCAAACGATATTCTTTCGTTGATTTCAGCGCTCGTTCGTACACACACACAATATATATATATATATATATATATATATATATATATATATAAACTTACATATATATGTCTGTATACATACACATAATCTCTCTCTCTCTCTCTATATATATATATATATATAACTTACATATATATGTCTGTATACATACACAATCTATCCATATATATGCACATGCACACACACACACACATATATATATATATATATATAGAGAGAGAGAGAGAGAGAGAGAGACACACACACACACAGATATATACACACATATATACCCATATGTGTACATGTATGTATATATATGTGTATACATGTATGTATGTGTATGTACATATATATGTGTATATGTATACATATATGTGTAGTATATACATATATATACCCATATGTGTACATGTATGTATATATATGTGTATACATGTATGTATGTGTATGTACATATATATGTGTATATGTATATACATATATATGTGTATACATGTATGTATGTGTATATGTATACATATATGTGTATACACACATACATTATATATATATATATATATATATATATATATATATATATATATATATATATAGATATATAGAGAGAGAGAGAGAGAGAGAGAGAATGTAAGAATGTTTTATATATGTGTGTAGTGTATGCACATGCAAATTTAGATACGTTGTATTTATCTCTCTTGCGCGCGCACTTGTGCCTGATTATTGTATTGATATCTTTATAGAACATCTTTATTTCTCTTTACTTTAAAAAAAAAATAAAAAAAAAAGATATATTGTAAATGTAGTCCCTTTTCTGTTTTATTGATCTATCACCTCTCTTTATATTATCTTTCTTTTTCTAAATTTATTCTTTCTCTCTTTTCTTATCTTTTTCCCTTTTTTGTATTTTCTTTCTTTCTTCCTCTCCAAAATACACACTCCCCCTCATCCTTTCTGTTTATAGTCCTTTTTTCTCCAATCTGGTATTTCTCTCTTTTTAAAAATATTTTCTCGACGTTGTTCCTTTCTTTCTCTTCTCCCTTTCCAAACCAGTCTATTTCTGTCTTTATTTCACTTCTTTTCGTTTTCCTCTTTTTGTTTCCTTTCTTTCCCCTCTCAATATAGATTCTCTCTCTCTCTCTCTCTCTCTCTCTCTCATATGTTTCTTTTTATCGTTCTTTCCCCTTATGTATAACTAGGTTTTCATCTTCTCTTCGTTTTATATTTCCTTTTCTTCTTAAAATCCATACACTGTTTCTATCCCCACTCTCTCTCTCTCTGCGTTTCTCTCTCTTCCTTCATCTGTCACTTCATTTTCCTCTTAGAACCCATACACTGTCTCTCTCTCTCCGTGTTCCGGTCTCTCTCTTCGCTTTTCTATTCTCTAAACATTTCTTTCCTTTTTCTTCTCAAAATCCTCCCCCTCTCTCTGTTTCTTTTTTCTTTCCTTTTCCTATAAATGTTACAATGTTTTCATCTTTCTTCATATTCATATATTTATAAATTGTCCCCGTTTTAATCTAGTAGCTTCTGCCATTATTCTGCCCCCCCCTCCCATCGCAATGAATTTCTTTTGATTACAACGGTTCCCTATCTCTTCACAAACATTAAGCCTTTTCCCTCTCTATTTCTCTCTTTCTATCACTTAATATTTCTCTCTTTCTATTGCTGTATACATTATTCTTCCTCCTCTATCTCTTTTCCAATTTACACCCACTCTCTATACAATCTCCTTTTAAACGACTCGAGTTATTCTACAAAGCAACTTGATGTATCTATCAGCCTCGTTTTCATAATTCCAAAGAGATTAACATCGAACAGTAAGCGTTACACGCTCCACACTCTCTTGTTTCACAGATTGAAAAGACCTCGGAATTATTTAACGCAGATTGTCTAAATTTCTAATAAATCAAACCTTCCACTTTGCGCATGTTATGCATTTTGGCCAATGTTCTTGCCAACTTTAATTGTGGCAGAGCCAAATTTTCAGTTAACTCTTATTTAACCAATTTCAAAAGACTTGCGAGACATCTCGTCAGAAATGCACTGGTTTCAAGAAGGTTGACGAGATATCTCGCCAAAAATTTACTTATTCCTAAAAGGTTGACGAGATATTTCGAGAGATATTTTTTTAAATTTCTGGAGCGGCTGATGAGATATATCTCGAATAATACATTTTTTACGAGAATGGCTCACGGGATGTCTCTCTAGGAATTTATCTTGTTAATAGAGTGGATAACGAAATATCTCGCGGGAATTTTTTCTAGAAATTTCATGTCAACCTGTCTAGGGTTACTTTTTAGCTTGTTCCCGGGTGGTTGACGAGATATATCGACATAAGTTGGTGGTTTAGTTTGGTTTGGTGGCATGTCAACCCTTGTTGGGTTATTTCAAGTCGAAGACGTTTTGTTCTATTCATGCGTGATGGGTACTCAATTTTTTCAGACACATTTTTTTAAACTCATAATTTTCTATTTAACCCATAGATGGGACCCTAACAGGTACTAACACTCCTGGTCAGAGTGGACGATGGAGTAATGCCGATAAAGGGGTAATCCACATTCTCCAGAATTAGAACTTCAACATTAGATAGAGTTTAACGTCATCACAGCCACCGCCTTTTAGCATATATATGATAAAAAGGGTTGGGGTTTGCCATAAGGACAATTGGGTTGGGACAATTCCATAGGTGCTAGAGCTTGAAGTGATCAGCCGATTGATTTGAGAGGCCTTTCCGACTGCCCGTCTAGCCTAAGTAAAGGCGAAAGTGGAGTGTTGCATGTCATGGACTGCTCAGCCACCAAGATTTCGTCTTTAACCATCACGGGTCGCCAACCACGACCAACACGTGGCCTCATTGAAAGGGCTTACCCCTCTGTAGAGGGATAGTCGGTATATTTTAAATGCACAGACGATAGGGCTGTCGCCATATTCATTTGTTCCTGGAAGGTTGGCGAGATATCTCAAGAGATTTTAATTTCTGGAGCGCCTGATGAGATATCTAAAAAAACAAAAACAAAACACTTTTGGCTAACGTGATGTCCGAAGGAATTTATTTTGTTACAAGAGTGGTTGACAATATATCTCGTGTGAAATTATATCTTAAACAAAAATGGCTGACGAGATGTCTCGCAAGAAATTTATTTGTTTCTCGACGGGCTGACGAGTTATCTCGAGAGAAATTCCTTTTTTCATTGGAGGCTGATAACCTTAAATCATTTGTATTAGATAAGAATACCTGAAACCATATACAAGTATGAACATTATTTGAACAGTTTCCTGAAGCTATAATTGTTTACGAATTATTAGGATACAATATAACTCGTTGCAAAGATAAAATTTTAAAATTCAAAAAAACAAAACAAAAATAAAGACAAACACACAAACAAAAAATGCCTTGTCGGTGAGGCGTAGAATAAGGTGATTGTATAAATCGCAGAGTGTTAAGGCCTCCAGAAAGGGTGTCCTAGGTATGACACTGAACTGCATAGGGAGATATGGAGTGTGTAGTCCCACTTCCTTGGTATTACTCCCAGGCCGACTCGAGTGAAAGTATATGTTAGGGTCCCAATCTGTGAGTCAAATCAACCTGTTTAAAAATCATTCGTATTCGAAAGGACCGCGTGCAGACCCCACCAAAGAAAAAACTACTAAACTTTTAAAAAGAAAAACGCACACAAAAATATGAATGTAAAATGAACGCGATTCACTAACCCCTCGGTAAAAAATAATCCTAGATGAGTTTACATGCCGTTAAAATAAATGAATGAATCTACCCTTGCAAAAAAGAGACTGTCTTCGTTATTAAATAACCCGACAGAAGTTGACATGCCAGAAAATTAATCGATCTTATTTTCCTTTTATCATCATTTTCTTGTTTATCTTTTTTTTTTATTACTTTGCACTTCAATTTTTAGTTCCCCCCCCACACACATCCACTGTCTTTCTTCTGTATTTTTTAAATATATTTCATCCTCCTGTTTCTTCTCTCCCCCCCCTCTCTCTCTCTCTCTCTTTCTTTCTTTCTCAACCCCATTAATGCATTGAAAAACCTACGCAGCCGTCAAATGATGTACGTCATTCTAAGTAACATTAGTTCGTTCGTCCTTTAATTGCAAAGATGAGAAGAGCGATGGAATTACTGAAGGAATCGGGTTTCGATTCCCATCCATGAACGACCTGGAGCAGAATTTCTTTTTTCTAATTTTTTTTTTTTTTTTTTCATGGTTTATTTAGTTCGAGGCGTCCACTCGAGCGGAAGTGTCCATAATCTTTGACTTTCAAACGGAATTATGGGAAACCAAACTGAACACTAAGGTAGTAGAATCTTTATATCAATACTCATGCTCCTTAATTGTGTGACCTTTAACATCTTGCAACACCATCTGGTTAAAAATGAGACAGTCCAAGAAGAAATGCAAAAATTTAAATCCTGATTATCTGGTGTTGCTTATCCGCCGAATTCTTATTTGTCTTGAGTGTCGTCACCTCAGCCAAATAATGGACCATTCTGTTTTTATTATAAAGAAAGAAAGTGAAGAAAAAGGACACGAAAACAGAAAGAAAGAGAAAAAAAAGAAAGTAGAGGATTTATATTACATTAAATTAGAAAGGCTAATGAAACTAAATAAGAATGCAGATAAAAATATGTGAAGCTGAGGGGGGTATAATCGAAAATTAGAACAACTGAAACTTACTCTTCCATCTCTCCCGTCTTTCATTGCTAAATTTTCCTAATTTAACTATTTAATTGAAATAGGAAATAAAGAATAAAATTACATTTATTTATTCTTGATGGATTTCTTTTAAAATTCATCCCTGAGATTTTTGCTCATATTCATTAAGATAAAGCCAAACAATTAGAAATCAATAATACTAAGCACATATTTATTAAAAT
Source organism: Doryteuthis pealeii (assembly GCA_023376005.1). Classification (NCBI taxonomy): domain Eukaryota; kingdom Metazoa; phylum Mollusca; class Cephalopoda; order Myopsida; family Loliginidae; genus Doryteuthis; species Doryteuthis pealeii. Next base: position 114,081,950 of record CM042148.1, read on the forward strand.
CAAATTTTTAATATCAATATGCAAATTAGCCTTCCCGTTCACACTGGAAACCGCTATTTTGTTCTGTATACAAATATGTTATTAGTAAGTATATATGGTCAATAGTATTAATAATGTAAAACAACTTTATTAATAATTGAGTATTTAAATAGAAATAAAATCCTGAAGAATGTGACGTAAATAACTAAGGGAATTGTGACATGAGTAGTAATATAATTTCGGTTATGTACAGAAAAACATACAATCTCTATTACAATAAGATTTCTTTCATTTTTATCGCAATACACAGATGCTCATTATGCGGTTACTAGCCTTCTTAAATATTCAAACTTGCATTCCATTTATTTGGAAAGCCTACATGTCCAGGGCAGCAGCATCATTGATCAAGTTTCGGAGACTTAATGGTCGCAGAAGCTCAAATAGCACCATCATCATCATCATTGCATGCTGACAGCATAGATTCCCTTGCCTACCTCACCACTCGTGCCTATCGGCCATTGCTCTTAGTAAGTCCTCTAGGCTACATCCAGTGTCCGCAAGGTCGATCAACACTGGTGTGTCCATGTGTAGGAGTCCATAGGAGAACATCGCTTCTGGGTTCGTCTTTACTTCTCCAGTAGTACCCAGCATGTTTTGCTCGTCTTACGTGGATATTTGGTGAGATGGGACGTAAGTGGTCGAACAGTTAATTTTTTTTGGTGGGAGGGGTACTGCTTCCAATATTTGTCCAAAATAGAACGCAGCATCCTTGTGTAATTTTATTTCCTCCAAAAGGTTTCGTTGAAGTCCAAATTAACGCAACCGCACAATAACTACAGCTTGGAAGAATTCTCGTTTTATTTTATCAGAGATCAGATATTCTGTCTGTAGCATTCCATGCCTTTCCTGTGAGTATATTGATATCAGTTACTGTAGATGAGATATTACTACCAAGGTATCGCCACAATAGGGCTTCCTTTTGTCCGTGGGTGGCGACCCATGATGCTTAAGGACGGAATCCTGGTGGCTGAGCAGTCCAAGACATTCAACAATGCACTTTGGCCCTTACTTATGCTAGACGGGCGGTTGCAGAGACCTCCCCCTCCAATCAATCTGCTAGTCATGTCAATCCCTAATCTTTATATGATTGTACCAACCCTATTGCCCTTATGGCATATTACAGCCTCTTTTTATCGTATATCTGCTTGAAGGTAGTGGCTGAAAGTCTTAGTCATAGGTATGATGTTAAACTGCATCAAACGGTTAAGTTCCAATTTGGAGCTTTGGGGTGTTTGGAGTACCCCTTCATTGCCAGGAGGACCCTGACCCGGAGTGGTAGTAGCTGTTAGAGTCACATATATGGGTTAAATAGATAAAAAAAATGAGTTTACAAAAATGTGTTTTAAAAAATTAAGTTTGAAAAAATTTGAATACCCAACCCAACAAGAATGAATATAACAAAATGTGTTCGGTATAAAATAACCCTAAAGGGTTGACATGCCATAAAACCTAACCAACCAACCATTTAATGAGGAGCTTCTTAATAGTATAAGAACTAAAATATAACGCTGGGTATTTATTTTAAATCCGGCCTGCTTCCATAAAAATGGCGGACTGAAAGCTGCGATAATAAAACTCAAGAGAAATTAGATGAAAGAAATACAAGTCAAAATTAATTAATGATAACTGACAATATTCCAACTGATAAATTTGATAAGTTCCCTATCAAGAAACAACCCTTTAAAACACACCATCAATTTAGTACGATCGGTGTGGTCATAAAATTTCTCTTAATTTTTTCTGTCATATTTACCTCCCCGTTTTTTAACCGTTAACATTCAATAATTCTCTCCCTTTTCTTTTCTTTTTTTCTTTTATGACAAATAGAGTATTTCACTCTCTCTATTTCTCTCAGTTGCCCTCTCTCCCCCCCCATTCCTCTCAAGCGCGTATCTCTTTTCATTCATCGTCGCTCCCCTTCCTTACTCCATTTTCGTAATCTAAATATTTATTGCGTCCAATATATTAAACATAAGCAATTTTCTCGGCCACTCAACTCATGGTGCTAATACAGCTTAAAGCTATTTCCTCAGATTACATATCGCTGAAGGAAAATAGAGCTCTTATAATAATTCACAGGGCATCCATATATCCTCAGGCATCTGAAAGCGGAGAACCACTTTTTAATATTAAATCAAGAATTCACGAGAAAGTAAAAAAAAAAAAGTAAATAAAATAAATAAAAAATAAGTAAATGAACAAATTATATGTTACATTTATATTTATGTAAAACTGCTGAAAAAAAAATCCTGTATCCATTGAAATAGATAAAAATTGACGTAAAAAATATGTAAAACGTGACCTTTTTTCGAAGAGTGGAACTTAAGCTTGTAAAAATAAGAGGAATCTCAAATCAATGTGATTTATGCACGAAACGTTCTCCATAATCTTTAATCTTGAACTTTGACCCGTTAGCAAAATTATCATGGCATTGGCGGGTTTAACTTAGTCGTAAGAGCATTAGAATTATTCTTAAGAGGTTTTAAAGATTCAACGCATGAGAGATTCTTTTAGAAATCCAGATGCTTGTAAAATCTTCGGTTGGTTGGTTGGTTGGTTTTTACAGCATGTCAACCCTTGTCGGCTTATTTTATGTCGAAGACGTTTTGTCTGATACATACTTAATGGGTTCTCAATTTTTCTTTAAACCCAAATACTTAAACACATTTTTCTAAAACTCAATCCTGGTCAGGGGCGACAGTAATATAGAATGATAATTAACACAGCTTAACACCTGTACCCCAGCTATGGTTAGCAGAATGAGAACAGGATATCCCTGTGGATTAAATTAAGTGTTAGGTTCAAAGTTCCGTGAATGCTCCCGATTACGACAAGAAGGGTCCCGAGTCCGACAAGAAATACCTGAAGAAGGCCGAAAGGCACATCAGCCAAAACGTTGTACAGATAACAATAAAGATGAGGACAATATTCCAAATAACACTGTAATCTTTTTATATGCGTTATTATTTAATTTCGTAAGTCTTTCTAATTTGATATATTTCATGACATTAAAACTTACGCCCGGAGGGTGCATATTCTTGCTAGTAACAAGAACGATGATAACAACAGCCCGAAAAATCTAAATAATAGAAATTATCAAACCTTATTTTAAAAATTCAAACAAAAAGAAACATTTGTTTTGCGTTAATTTTCATTCAGTCTGATGCTAAATGTTTTCATTTGTTCAAATTAAATTGTCAAAATGTTTTGGATTTAAAGCGCTGAGATTGAAAAACATATTTTTAAAATGAAGTGTGAATTTATTTCGCTGCTCACATATTCCTCCATCCTTTACAATTCCATCAAAGAATATTTTTCCTTTTATCTTCCCTTTGCTGCTTAGACTTCGTATTAATATCACATTTTCATGCCAGATCTATTAGTTAAATCTCAAACCGAGGTTCATACAAATTTTCTGGGGTTTTCTTCTTCAAATCTTTCACAAATAGCTGAATAAAAAAAAAAAGAACACCCTATCAGCTGGGACAGAATACACCGACTGTACCTCTGCAGAGGAATACCTCCCCCCCCCCAATGAGGTCATCTATTGAGCATACGGATCGTTTAAATGAACGATGTTAAAACGGACTGGAATTTATTGAAATGACTTCCCGCTATGTCGGCTGGGGCTGTATAATACGCCGATTGTGCCTCTGCAGAGGGGTAAGACCCTCCTCAATGGGGTCGCCTGTTGGTCGTGATTGGCGACCTTGATGGTTAAGAACGGAATCCTGGTGGCTGAGCAGTCCAAGAAATGCAACACTCCCCTTTAGCCCTTAGGCTAGATGGGCGGTCAGAGAGGCCCTCTCCAAACAATCAGCTGGTTACGTCAAACCCTAGCACTTATATGATTGTCCCACCCCTATTGCCCTTTTGGCAACCCCAACCATTTTTATCATACATATGTTAGAAGGTAGTGCCCTGAGTATGTCGTTAAACTACATAATGGTAAAGTTCGAATTCTGGAGCTCTGGGGAGTGTGGAGTATCCATTCGCCATTACTACCAAATCCACCCGGATCCAGAGTGGTACTACCTGCTAGGTCCCATTTATGGATTGAATAGATTAAAAAAGATGAGTTTAAAAATGTCTTTAAAAAATTGAGTTGAAAAAAATCTAGTATCCATGAAAGATAAATAAAACGATGTCTTCAGTATAAAATAACCCAACAAGAGTTGACATGCCGTAAAGTCAAACCAACCAGCCAATCAAAGAAAAGAGTCAAAGATTATACCTACAGGAAGAGATTTAACAAATTTAGGATTAACTACTTTACTGGGAAGAAGAATTAGATGTAATCTAACTTTCAAAATAATAAATGGAATTGATAATTATGGTAAACACTTTTTTTTTAAATATCTTCTCGCAATGGAACTTTGCTGTCAAGGCTGATTTAAAATATGAGTCAATTAAACAATTGTTTTTTTCTTTTCTTTTGCTAATAGAGAAATATATTTTTGGAACAAATTGCTGTATCAAATGAAAAACAGCTTACAAAATCTTAAGATTAATTTGGATGATTTCAGAAAAAAAAAATGGTAAGAAGAAGAATTTATGAGGATATTTTTGAGAACTATCAAATAAATTACTTAACAGAATTTAATCTGTATATTTATATTGTATCAAGATTCTATATATTTTGTGCAAAGATTCTCTCTTCTTTTCTTTTTTTAAATTAGCAAGAATATGCACCCTCCGGGCGTAAGTATTTAAGTGTTAATGCAATTAAATATATTAAATTAGAAAGTCTAACGAAATTACATAATAAACACACACAAAAAGAGTACACTTATCTTAATTAGATTTTAATTGGTTTCTATATAAAATCATTCATAGGATTGATTTTAATACGTGGGAGAATAAAACAATAATATTACAAACCAATAACACCAAATAAAGTTTTGTTAAGATCAGTATGCAAATTAACCACACCAAATATATAAGAAACATTACAGGATTTTAAATGCACTAATAACATGAGCTGTCTTGAGGCAAGTCTAACTCAGATTTTAATAGACCTCGTTAATAAACAAGACTTATTATTCTATGTGTTAAGGATTTCGAATATAAATCAAATATCCATTGGTAAACTTACGCATTTACTGAGGGTATTGTAGCGTAAGCACTGATGTAGTTTCTGTTACAGACAGACTGATATCGAATATTCATTTTAATAAGATGTTGATATGAAAAATCTTATTATAATGGAGATTGTGTGCTTTTCTGTCTGTAATCGAAACTATATTACTACTCAAGCCACAATTCCCTTAGTCATTTACATCACATTCTCCATGGTTTTATTTTTATTTAAACTTCTATTATTATTAATAAAATTGTTATACATCATTAATACTATTGACCATATCTACATACAAATAACAGGTAATTGTATTTTATATACAAAGAAAATAGCGGTTTACAGTGTGAATGGAAAGGCTAATTTGCATATTGATCTTTAAAATTTGATTTTAATAAATATGTGCTTAGTATTATTGATTTCTAATTGTTTGGTTTTATCTTAATGAATATGGGAAACAATCTCGGGGATAAATCTTAAATGAAATCGATTAATGAGAAGAAATAACTGTAATATTATCCTTTACTTCCAATTTTAACTAAATAGTTAAATTAGGAAAATTTATCAATGAAAAACGGGAGTAATGAAAGATGATGGAAGAGTTCGTTTCAAAGTTGTTCTATTTTTCAATCATACCCCCTCCGTTGCAAATCTTTCTATCTGCATTCTTATTTAGTTTCATTAGCCTTTCTAATTTAATATGATATTTTATTATATTAAAACTTAAATACTTGCACCCGGAGGGTGCATATATTTGCTAGTAGAAATAAAGGAGATTTAACATACAAAAAATAAATAAATGAATAAATAATATCAACACATGTTGGTTTATTTAATGCCCTTGTAAGTGTTTTGTTTATCCAAGAAACTACATATTTTTAAGTAACTATTCCTGGCAATTTGATTGGTTGGTTTATAGTATGTTACGATTACTAGGTTATTCAATGCCGGAGTACAGCCCTGTTTGCACGGGCTTTAGAATACACCGACTGCAGTTCTGCAGAGGGTTAAGATCCCCGCCCTAATGGGGCCACCTGTTGGCGGTGGGCGGCAACCAGTGATACGTAAGGACGTATTCCTGGTGGCTGAAAAGTTCATGATATGCAGCACTTCATTTTGGCCCTTACTTGGGATAGACGGGCGGTCGGAGAAGCCCCCTGTGATCAATCTGCTGGTCACGTCAAGCCTTAGCACTGATATGATTGCTCCGACCCAATTGTCTTTATGGCAAGCCCCAACCCTTTTTATCCTATGGGTGCCAGAAGGCGGTGGCTAAGGGTCTTCATGTCCTGAGAATGACGTTAATCTGTCTGATGGTGAGGTTCCACTTCTAGAGGTTTGGTGAATGTAGAACATCCCTTCATCACCATTGCTCCCTGGTCCACTCTGACCCAGAGTGGTAGTACCTGTTAGGGCCCCATCTATGGGTTAAATAGAAAAAATGTGTTGTTAAGAAAAATGAGTATCCATTAAGAATGAATTTATTTCAAAACTTTGTCGGCATTGAATGACCCACTGGGGTTGATATGCCGTAAAACAAACAAATGCCAGAGCCAGTCTCTTTTTTAAATGATTTCAATTAACTAATAAATATAATCAAATCTTCAAGTAATTATCTTTGATCCAATTAATTTGCATATATTTATATGGTTTCAAGCATTCCGATCTAATAGTAAAAAAAGGAAAAAACACACGATATCCCACAGAAAAGATTACAGAAGCGAACCCCGCAGAGGATCTACTATTTGTTGCAAATACACCTGCCCAAGCCAAATCTCTGCCCGTGGCAGGCAGCAAGAGACATTGTCTTTTAGGTGAACTCAGATAAAACAGAGAATATGTTTTAAACAAGGTGGATCCATCTCCATATTAAATGGCAAGCCTCTGAAAGTAGTTGACGTTCATATACCTAGGTAGCAATATCTTCTCTACAGAAAGCGACGTCAATGTACGGATATTAAAGGCATGGGCAGCTATTGACAGATAATCGATCATATAGAAACCTGATCTCTGATAAGATAAAACCAGGATTCTTTTAAGCTTTTGTCAAATCAATACTACTATATGGTTGCACCAATTGGAATTTAACGAAACGATTAGATAGGAAAAGCTAAATATGAACTACACAAGTGACGGTACTCCCATATGGTCTTCATTGAATCAGGAGCATGCTATGTATGGCTACTAAACACAAGAGAATGTTCTGTCAACTGCCTGGTTATTTCAACCCAGAACCATGTTAATGAGACGACATGTTAGTTTGAACCAATAGTGGACTCGAGGCTAACCCTATGTACGCTTGCAAGATAGATGTGAAATTACAGTTTCCCTGAGAGACTTAGCCCCCACCCCCAGTTAACAGATTAACTGATCTCCAACCTAAAGGAACTGATTTAGTTAAATCTAATGTAACCGATAAAAATACTACTAATGGTTTCAACCTGGTGCCTGAGAAAGACAAGAAGGATGCTGATGCAACAGTTGAAATTCCAGAAGTTCAAGAAAGTCTGATACCTCAACAAAGAGATGTACCAAAAACTACTTTTTTCGGTCATATGTTGCATGGATATGGCTAAACAAAGATCCCCCCGTATACAAACTACTTGGAAAAGCTATCAAAATCGCTTCAAGAGTTGTAAAAAGCTTGGAGTATTTTGCTATTTTTTCGTTCGTTCAGTAATATACAATTCCTTTAAATGTCTACATAGACTTTTCTTGAAGATCGAAAGTCATTTATTTCTATTTCTTTTTTTGGATTTTACGGCATGTAAATCCTTGTTGGGTTATTTTATGCCGAAGACGTTTAGTTTATTCGTTCTTGATGGGTATTGAAAATTTATTTGTTTTAACAATTTTTGAAACACATTTTTGTTAACTCATTTTCTTCTATTTAACCCCTAGATGGAACCCTAAAAGGTACTACCTCTATGGGCCAGGGTTGAACTGGGAGTAATTGCGATGAAGGGGAACTCATCAGAGTTCCAGAATTGGGACGTCACCATTAAAAGCAGTTTAACGTCATGCCCAGGACACTAGGACCACAAACTATGTAACAAATCTTGTTCTATTATTATAAGTGCAAACGAGTAAATCCACTCTTTATGGATCCCTCTGATTTCATTCACCCGGCACACATTTTATTTATATATGGATCATTTTGTGAAGCCCTGGTCTATAGCATAAAATGGTGAAGTTCCAATTTTAGAGCTCACAGTAGTGTGGAGTACACTTTCATCGCAATTACTCGCAGGACCATCAAAACCTGGAGTGGTAGTACTTGTTCGGGTCCCATTTATGGGTTAAATAAAAAAAAGTTTTAAAAATGTGTTAAAAAATTTGAATATTCAACAAGAATGAATAGAACAAAACATCTTTGGTATAAAATAATCCGACAAGGGTTGGCATGTCGTAAAATCACAAATCCAAAAATGAAAGAAAGAATCAATCAGGAGCATTTTAAGTAACCCGAGTCTGTTGATGAAATGAAACCGAAGGGAAACAATTCTGTCATTTTTATGTGCAATCCACTTGTTCATATTAATTTAAGTTTTCACACCAAAATTAAATGTCAACTTTTACTAGATAGTAAGTAAAATCGGCGTCGATGGAGTCTATATCCTTTTCATTAGCACTAGACAGATTCTTAAGCGAATGCTTTTCCGACTGAGCTAAATCAGCTATAAAAATGACTGAAAATCTCCTTGATACTCTAGGATTGTCTTCAGTATTCTCACTGTTATTTCCTTGGATTTCACAGCATGTCAACCCATGCTGGGTTAATTTATACCAAAGACATTTATTTTTGTTAGGTATTCAATGTTTTTAACTCATCTTTTCTATTTAACCAATAAATGGGAACTTAAAAGGTACTACCACTCTGGGTCAGGGTGGACCTGGGAGTAATTGCGATAAAGAGGTACTCCATATTCCTCAGAACTGGAATTTCACCACAAATGCAGTTTAACGTCATATCCAGGACAACAAACTCACAGGACTCTTCAAGATTGGTTCAAGTGCTCTAATAACTTTGGGCACAACAGTCATTTTCATGCTTCACTATCTATTTTTTTGTTCTGTCCTAAAGTCTAGATATTATTCTAGCTTATCCCTTATAATTTTATTGGCACAATAGTGTCAAGATCAAAGTTAGGATTATTGACAACTGAAAGAGATAGATTCTTGTACTTTGATAATAACACTAAATTGATATAAGAAAGAATCTAAGAACAAATTTAGAATCTGGTTCAACGATTTCAGAAATTCATAACAGGACTACACCATCATAGAAAAACACACAAACACACACACGCGCACGTATATATATATATATATATATATATATATATTCATATATACACATACCTACATATATACACATATATATGGTAAATAATGGCGATGCCAATCTTTTGAAAAATATTCTTCCGAAACGAAAGAATCCAAGAATGTCAGTACCGGTTTAGATTTGGAGTCCTCTCGACAAATTAAAGCCTTCTTATCAAAATAATTTAACACGCCCACTGTGCCGAGGAATTTCGACCAAATTTGAAGACGAACTCCTTTTTCTGATTACCTTTGAATTCTCTTTGAGATCGCCTAATATTCTGCAGGCAATAAATACAAGTGCCAAATATGCAGCCGAGATGATTTGAAAGCCAATAAAATGAAGTGACATACCACAGAAACGCACAGAACACACATTGGCTCATTCTCTTCTCTTTCCCCTTCTGCGCAGGCGCGGGCGGGAAACACGAAACACAGACATGCGCACATAGAGTCACATCCATAGAATCAAACGCATTCTTATGTCTTCCTTGATCGAGCCAGTTTGGATTAAGATGCACTGCGTAACACCTTCGTATACGCAAACATTTGGATAAACACCATTAATAGAGAGAAAATTGTTGATTTGTACTTTTTTATTATTCGTGTACCGTTCCCAACCCTTTTCGTCTTGCAATAGATGCAAGCAGCAAAATTTGGCTTCTATGGTACAATTGTTACGCGATAACAAAGCGGACATTTTTATTCTTATTTTATTAACTTTTATTCATATATTCTTTACCTTATTTCATATTCCAAGTGTATTATTGATGATTTGTTGAGAAATTTAACTATAATAGCACTATGCGCGTGTATGCTTGTGTGTATGTGCATATATATATATATATATATATGTGTGTGTGTGTAAGTGGGTATATATATTTGAATGTGTATATGTAAAAATATGTTTATATATATATGTGTGTGTGTGCGTGCGTATGTATGTATATACGTATAAGTATTTATATATAGATATATATGTATATGCATATAATTATATCTGTATGCGTATGTATATGCGTATACGTATATATAAGTATGCATATATGTATATGTGTGTGTACGTATATATACATAAACGAGTCGAGTCTGTCTTGGTGTGTACGGGTCAACTTATTACACAGAAAAGAGATGTCATTGAGCATACACTTTAATAAGTTTATGATAAGGAAAAGTCGGAAATTTAGTTTTTGATTTTTACTGATTAAATGATATGATTCAATTGTTAAGAATAAATCGATCGGTGACACTCTCCAGTTTTTCGTAAGAAAGCATAAAAAATACGCAAGACCGGCCATGTTTAAATATCACACGGATTGCATCGGCGAAATTTGAATTTAATGCTTTTTCGATAATGATTGTTTTGTAATTTACCAATAATTATAAAAGAATTCTTTAACAAACCGCATATGTATATATATATATATATATATATATATATATATATGGAAGTAAAAAAAACACGAAATACTTAAGTATCGACATAAAGAGTTTCCATCGTTCATGTTTGTTTTCTTTAAAAATTTTCTCCATATAATATATATATATATATATAGACATATTATTCAAGACAAAGGTTGAATGTAAACAAAGCTCTTCGTAATACAGACACATAGAAAATTTTATTAATGTATTATTTATGCTTCATATTGCCCGTCTATTGCTTGTGTCTCCTTTAAGGAATATATATATATATATATATATATATATATATATATATATATATATATATATACATATATATATATTTAAGACAAGGCCTAACTATACTAGAAAACCATCATAATATAGATAGCAACATATAACAAATAATTTTTCATGGATTAGGCGTCACATTGAGGTACGTGCTAAACTTAAAAATAAATTTTCGAAACCTTTTCTTGAATCTGTTTCAGTCGATCCTTGTCGATTTTTAATCATTTTATTGTTTTTAGAAGAAGATCAAACCTTTTTTTTTATCTTTTTTCTCTTTCTAAAAAGACATTCACACAATATAATTCACGGTAAAGAAATGACTCATTTATTTATTTGTACATTTATTCGTGGAGTGGCTCAATTTAAGCTTTGCACTTTTGAGCCTTTGTTGGCAAATATGGACTTAATTTGATTTTTGCTGCTAGTTCATCTGGAATTCAAATTAAACCTTCTGTGAAACTGCATCTGCTCAAGTCTGATTGTATTAGTTCAATTTTCGCGGTATGTCGTCGTCGTCGTCGGCGGCGGCGGCAGCGGTGTTGTAAAATCTCAACAAGGCCATCACAGTCGCCATCGCTTCCATTTCTACCATTGCCGCCATTGTTGATAGTTTTGGCGGGAGGAACGCATGGCGGCGGGAAAAGGAAAGTTTGATCAATTGCTCCTTGTCGTCCTCTTCCTTCCTTCCATTTTTTCTTGTTGTTTGTTGTTTTTCTCTCTTCCTGTTCTCAACTCTTCCATCTTTTTTTTTCTTTTTTTTTTTTTTTCTTTTTCTTTTCTCTCGTGTCGTTCCCTTGCTAATTTTGAACGATTTGTGAAGCTCTCTAAATTCAGGATGAATTAATAAGTCGCCAAATAAAATCAGAAGTGGTGATGAATTTCAAACATGGCGAAGTCGTATTAATTTCATTCGTGTTTACCATCTCACATGCACCGTCGACATGGCGGATGGAGAAACTATAGCAAAGGCAATCCAATTCGTAATTGATTTTATCGTCAGGCAAACAAAAACTTCTGTTCAGATCTGATGTTGAACTCACAAGAATGATGATAATGATATTAATTTTGATAATAATAATAATAATAATAATAATAATAATAATTTTCCATAAAGTATCTGACTGTTGTGATTTTCATCTGGATAAAACCGGATGTCAGAGTAGTCGGCAGATTGTTAATATACCCCCCTCCCCCAATAAAAAGAAAACATTGATACGACATGACCTCTATTTTGCTTAATTTTTGAAGAGAAGCAAAGAACGTGTTAAATTAAAAGATATAGACCATTCATTTTTATACTTTTTTTCGTAGACACCGCCATTTTGTTATTTCTTATAATTTTATCCTCCTCCCTCCCCTCCTCCTTCGCAGCTGTTGTTGTTTGTTGTTCTAATTATTAAAATTTTGTTGTTTGATCGATTAACATCTTGCCAAAAACGAAAAGAAGAACATTAGATTAAAAAAAAACAAAAACAAAAACAATAAAGCAAAATAAAACCCTAAACACTTTCATTTATTATTAACTAGAAGCAGCTACCCATCGTCAACTGGGTAGAAGGGATACAAAAGCCCTGGTATATTTATTTATATACTTTTGAGATAGACAAATGGTGGGCATTTCCTAAGTAGAATTTCAAGGCTATTTCTATGTATATTTTAATTTTTAAAAATCTTTGAACATAAATCAAATGTTCATAATTTTTGCGCAAAAACCAAGAACTGGTGATATTATATATATATATATATATATATATATATATATATATACATTTAATTTGAAGTTGATTGTTTTATTTTCGTAGTTTCATCCGGACATATATACATGCATGCATGCACACCAACTGCTCATTATATACGTATACACTAGCACAATCCCGCAATAAATGAAGGGGGTATTTTAATGTAGTCATTTCTTCTTGTGTCTTTATTCGAAATGTTGTTGGCAAGTTGAGAAGACAGGGGCATTAATCGACTGAAATCCTTTCAAATCACTCGAATAAACAGAGGAAAAGGGAAAGAATGAAATAATGGGAAGAAAAATAAACAAAGGGAGGATTTTCATGCAGTCATTTCTTCTCAGTCGGTAGAGCACCCGCCTAGGAAATGCAAGGTTCCGGGTTCGATGCCGGTCCCCCACGAACTCAGTGTATTAGTAACACAGATTGGGTAATCTGATCTGTGTGGTAAAGTGGGGGTGACGTTATGTGTGGCGCTTCACCTCAACAAAAACAATCTCCTTGGTCTAGCGCTAGCAGAAAGAGGATAGACCCCCCCCCCATGTCTGATACCGACAATAAGCCACTCAGTCAAATTTACTTACATTACTTTACTCTTCTTGTGTATTAGATCGTGTTTTGGCGAGTTGAGAAGACAGGAGCATTAATCGACTGGAATCCTTTCAAATCAGTCGAATAAACAGAAGAAAAGGGAAAAAAAGAAATAATGGAAAGAAGAAGACAAAAAAGATTGACTGATTGATTTTAAAGGCATCTCAGCCTGTCTAGGGTTATTCTATGTCTAAATTTTAAAGAATTATATTCATTCTACATTTATATTTATATTTTTGTGTAGTTGTTCCCTAAGATCTTTTGCACAAAGATATATGATACCAAGCATGGTGTAATGGAGATGTGTGGTGTAATAGTTAGAGTCATAGGATATGGACTTGTAGATCCGAGTTCAAACCCGTGACGTGACTATTTGCATTTCACATAGCGCTAATAACATTGGGAAACGTATGCATCCAACTATTCTCTCGTAGCTATGGGTAAATGATAGGGTAGACTGGTCACTTTAACCATGGTTAGGTAACCAATCTAGGAGAAGGAAAACTCTGAACTTAACCCTGTTAAACTCTGCTTAAGAAATTGACATTGTGTCGCATCCTTCTCATGCAGAAGGGTTGGTATATATATATATATATATATATATATATGTGTGTGTGTGTGTGTGTGTGTGTGTGTGTGTGGTGTGTGATACCAAGCATCCCAGGGCCATAGAAGGGATGTTTTTGTTTTGGAAGAGGTGTTTTTTTTTCTTTCATGTATTTCCTTCTTGTATTTTGTTAGAATAAAACCTTGTAAAAATATTACAAGTGGTAAATTATTTTTGGAGGGGAGTGCAGGGTACCTCAGCCCTCCAGGTGCTACGGCCATGTATTCATATATAATAAAAAATAATTTGTACACAATTGTATAGTCTTAAGTATTCTTATCTAATACTAATAATCATAAGGTTTCAAGGAATGTGCTGGATTACAACGTCGTAGTAGCGGGTTCGAACTCCAGTCGTGCTATTACATTCACTTTCGGACTAATATCATTGGGAAAGGTATGAACTCCCTCAACGTCTTAAGTATAGGTCAAATATTACCACTACTGTTCTTCTACAAGGATGGCTTTGGAAGTTGATATGTCATTTAAAAAGAAACCAATCAAGTAAATTATTTCTAATAGCAAGAATATGCACCCTCCACCGGGTGTAAGTACTTAAGTTTTAATGTAATTAAATATATTAAATTAGAACGATTAACGAAATTAAATAAGAACGCATACAAACAGATTATTATTATTATTATTAGCATTTCAGTCTCAGAAGACTATAATATAGATTTTGTGCCCTTGAAATTATAAAGACAAACGAAATTAAATAAGAACGCATACAAAAAGATTACACTTATTTTAATCATATTTTAATTGGTTTCTGTATAAAACCATTCATAGAATTGATTTTAAGACGTTGGAGAATAAAACAGATCAATAACACCAAGTAATTATTTATTAAAACCTGTTTTGTTAAAACTAGTATGTAAATCAACCCCACCATGTATTATGTAAAACCTTTATTTCTTAGTGATATATAAGACACATTGCAAGATTTTAAATTCACTAATAACAATGGCTATTTTGAAGTAAATCTCAGGTTTTCATAGAGACATCGTTAATAAATAAAATGTATTCTATGTATTAATGATTTTGACTATAAATCAAATACACATTGATAAACTTACGCAATTCCTGTGAGGATGTTGACATAAGTACTGATGTTGGTTTGGTTATAGACAGACACCGAATCTACATTATAATATGATTTAATAAGTCATTTATTTGCACACTGAGCCTTAGTCAACATTTATAACTTGATGTAACTATTCTTAATACAAATAATTTACAGTTATATGGTATCAAGTATTCCTATCAAATACTAGTACTAATGTTCAAACATATTTGTTTGATACATAAATGGGGCAGTAACAAATACTAGCATAACAGTATATTGAGAGAGAGAGAGAGAGAGAGAGAGAGAGAGAGAGAGAGAGAGAGAGAGAGAGGGGGGGGGGATTGAGTAGGTTTTCGACCTTTTTCTTTTTTTTGCTTTAAGCAAGTGGTGAATAAAGACATACCATAAAAGGGAATTTCCATTACGACTGAATAGCGAGTTCGATCCCCACCGGATGTCCCATATTTACGACCTTGGGTCACACCTTGTCCGTGGCAAACGGATTAGATGAATACCTACCATAATACGAAATTTCGTAACCGATATATATACATATATATATATACACACACACACACACACACACAGATATATATAATATATCCCTACCACCAAGCAGCCCAATAGTTTGCATAATATAAAATCCAGTTCAAGGATGAGTTTTCATATATTAAAGTTTAATTCTTAAAAGTTTTGTTTTTTTTACTAATTATGAATATATACATATAGTCATCAACAGACAAGAGTTTCGATGCCTCGCGTCTCCTCAGTGTGGCTAGACATAGAAGGCTACCTCGAGCCGGGATCGAAACCCGAGCGATTTATCATCAGTTCATAACGACTGTGCCATCAGCACACCTACAAACGAGAGCGAGAATTTAACTAATAAATACATACAAATGTATATATGTAAAGACCCATATATATATATATATATATATATATATGTGTGTGTGTGTGTGTGTGTGTGTGTGTGTGTGTGTGTGAAGGAGAAAAATGGAAATGAATCCGACTGTATATGAAATAATGATAAGTGAAAGGGAAAAATAGGAAATGTAATAATAATACTGGGCTACAAAAATCTTTTTGGTAAATTAAATTTTTTCAAATTATTTAGGATAATAACATTAAAACTCCTATTTCGTTATCATTTTTCCACACCCTCTGGTTAAAAATTAGACCATCCAAATAGTCCAAAATCAAATCCAAAAATGTAAATCATGATTATCTGTTGTTGCTTATCCGCCGAATTTTTATTCCTTATGGGTGTTGTCACCCAGCTAAATAATGGACCACTCCGTTTTAATTATAAAGAAATAAAGGGAAGAAAAAGGACATGCTACACAGAAAAATATAACGATTTTTATAATTTGGAAATAAGTTTAAGAATAATTGAAATCAATTTCTAAATCTATCGAATATCCCACATGAATGAGAAATAATTGTTTGTATGGAAAGTAAAGATATACAGACATCAAAACTGTCTTTACATTAAGTGGTAACAGAAAAATTATCGTTGAACTTTTAAAAGATAAGTTTAGATATTACTACAATACTTAAATGCAGCAATCAATTTTGAGTTCTTGTGTAGTTTATTGTTGTCTATCACAGAGTTATTTCTATTGAACCTGAATGGGAAAACCAAAAATGTTGTTTATCATACAATTTTGTGATAAGTTCCAAAGTTCACCCTCCACATGTACCTGTTCAGGCTACGTAGTTTTAAAAAATTGGACACTTCTCCATCGTCTCTCGTAGAGGAAGGATGCTAACAACAACAACAACCAAATAGAAAACTTATATGATTGTTTTGATGAAAACTGTTTGTTTGTTTGAAAAATATTGTTCAAGTTTATTAATATTATCTTATTTATCATGTAATATATGATATGTAATATTTAATGCATGGAGTGTTATTGTTGAACCAAGGGCCCAATCAAGAGCCTTCCTCAAGAGCGAACTTAATTGCCGTCCTATATGGTGGCTTTTAAGGTAGTCAGTAATATTTCTTGTAAAAAAATTAGGATCTAAATAACAACCCGAACGTTCTCAAATTATTCTATTGTCACTGATATCCACACCATAGCTGATAAGGCTCGTACACTTGGAGATTCTATACAATCCTTTTTTTATAAGACACCCCCCACACATACACACCAAAAAACAAGTCTTGTTAATCTCACATTGATATTATATGGTACCAATGAACTGCAAGAAGTAATCAATTTGACAGGTGTGATGATAACAGCATCACCATCAATTGGAATAAATTGCATTCAATTTCCTTATTTCCAAACTTCTTCTACCCAAAAACTATCACGACTTTTTTTTCTTCTCTTTCTCCAATAAATTCCTGTCTCTTTACTTTTCTATCCTTGAAAGCCCCCCCCAAAAAAACAACAACCCCCCAAAAACAACATCATTATTTATACTGCTTCTCACACCTTCGTTTCTCACTTCCTATTCTCCCATTTTCTTATAATTACCATAATCCACTACATAGAGGACACACTATGTAAAAAAACGAGTCTCTTCCTTAAGCCAATATTTCGCCTTTTCCTATTGTAGACGAACAATATTTCCTAAATATTCCTTGCTTAAATTGAAGAAGAATCTTTTTTTTTCTTGTCCATATGTTCTCTATGCTATTAAATATGGTGACTCCTTTTCCCCTATTTTTTTCTATCTCATTTCAGAACTCTCTTTTCTTACATTAAACCGTTTTTCGTTTATGAAAAAAAAACAACATTATTTTATCATTTTCACTGCATGCGAGTTTTTCACACCAGTTTTGACTAATGCTTTGTTGTTGTTGTTTTTTTTGTTTTTTTTTACTGAAGTTTGAGTGATAGCAAGTCTCCCCAGCTCTGCAGGACTTTTCTTAGTATTCTAGCTGATTAACTGTGGTCCGGGTGGTCATGTGCACTAATCATTAGTTCTCAAGTTTCTTTCCAGACTTTTCCGACCCTTTCAAGCTAGCTAACTACAACTGCTATCATAGTCACCTTCATATTCCACAGATCATTTTTTTTCAGAATACAATGTGTTTAAAAAAGTACCAAGTTTAAAGCTGTATTTGCTAAGATAGAAATGAAGAATGAATAGAACGTTATTTTTTTTTTCAGAATAAAAAGTGTGTCAAAAAGTACAAAACTCTCAATTGTTTTTGACACACCTTGTATATATATATATAATATATTATATATATATATATATATGAATATGGTAAAATAAGGAATGAAAGAACAAAACTCAGACAAAAATGTATAGTATATTTCGCTGGAACTTCTCTCTGGGATAAGGTGATCCGACTTTATTATTATTATTATTATTATTATTAATATTATTATTCACAAAAGTTATTTCTCTTTTTTCTCTTCTTCTTCCTTTTATTTTACTATTCGCCTTTTCTTATTCTTCACTTTCTTCTTCTTCAACACTTATTTTATAATTATTAGTTTTTCTTCTATTTCATTCCACCAGACTTCTATTTTGCCTCATGTTCGGCTTCGTTTTACGGCATATCAATCCTCTTTCGGGTCATTTAATGCCGAATCAAGTCATTTTGATATCAAGTTGTTTACAGTATCTGCTGTTGCTTAAATGGTCATCCAATTAAGTATTGAACAGGATTATCACTGCTTAACTTCGGTGACTAGTGGGATTTGTGCTTTCTACATGAGTTGACTGTAAGCTATTTTGCCTTATCCTGCACTTCTTTCTCTCTTTATATATATATATATATATATATATGATTTTTTCTCCTATTTTTATATCTTTATCTGATGCCTTCTTTCTCCACTCTAACCTCATCTTTTCTCCGATGATGATGTTAATGTACGAAATTGATGGATTCAAAACAAAAACAAAACTATTTATCAGTTTTCTACACTATGTACTTCACATGGTTTCTAATATATTTACATTGATTATTTTATTTACTGTGTATTTTTTCCCAGTCATTTTATTTCAATCATTGCAATTTTAGCCTCGTCTTTTTAACACAGAAATGATATCAGACTGAACTTTTGCCAATCATGAAAACTTAAAAAAAAAAGTTATTACCCTCCACTGTCAATAACTCACTTTTGTCCAAAAACATGAAAGAATGAAATATTTAAAATGGAGAATGAGTTATCTCCCCCTTACCACAACCACCACCCCCTCCGAACACCATTGATATTGCCCATGACCTAAACATTTCGTTCTATCTCCTCCTATAAAATTATGAAAAAACAAAAAAATAATCAAATAATAAAATGACTTGTTGAAAGTAAATAAAAATGATGTAAATATATAAAACTAAAAGCGAAATAAATTCTAAATTGAAGATAAATGGAAAAAAAAATCAAAATGGAGGCTACAGTGATTTTTTAAGCGCCAATTGCAATAGTTTGAGAACGTTACTTATCATCAGGATGATAATTTGAATAATATATATGGCTTGAGATAAATATTTAATGTCTTTTTCTATGCCCGAACATAATTTTTTGTATCCTTTATATGTTTTTAAATAAATAGAAACATTTTTAAAATATCTTTAATGTAAAACGAAAAAAAGAAAAAAAGGAAACAGAAAATAAAGAACAAAGAAAAAGGACTAGCTCACTATTCCTTGCACTAAAATACTATCATTCCTAATCTTAAAAATAAAGCAAAAAAGAAGAAAAAAATGAGTAAAAATAAAAAGGTTTTCTTATTTATTTTTCTTTGCTTGTTGCTAAGGTCTATCATTCTCCCCATGAAAAGTTATGTGCGGTATCAGACTGACTCTTAAATATGATTTACAACTATCTGTTGTCGATGCAGCTATGTTCATTTTATTAAGTGCTCAACCATAACTGGTTGCTGACATAGAACTTAACACATTCTGGAATATTCCGCCCTTGACTTATGACCAAACTCTCCGGTTCCAATTGAATGTCTGCAGTCTTAGCAAAAACCTATTCTCTCTCTCTCGAAGAGATGGATTTTCTGCTGATCTCATCAAGTTGTTTTCCGTTTTGGTTTATTTATTTTTTCTTGTTTTGTTTCTTTTCCTTTTTTTTTTTTTTTCTTTCGTTTATTTTATTTACTTTGAATGTTTTATGCCTCAAACATTATTATTTCTGCATCTATCATGCAACTTGTTTTGTCTGTTCATAAAAATTTCTCTTGCTAAAAATGTTTTTGCTTGGTTATTACAGTTTTCTTTTGTCTCATATTTCTATAATATTTGTAATATGTTTTCTGCATGGGTGTATCATTTTCTCTTGCGCTTATTGCTTTGTTATTACAAATGATGACCGATCATTTCATTGTTTCTAACTTTTGTCTGTTTCTGTCTATCGATTTGAAATGTTAATAATCGTGGGGTTTACTAATAAACTAAACTCCAGTTCTGGAGATTTGGCCAGTGTGAGTACCCCGTCGTTGCCATTACTCCCACGTCCACCATGACACGGACTGCTAGTACCTTTTTAGGGTTCCAGTTATATCGGCTGGGGCTTTAGAATAAACCGACTGCACCTCTGCATAGGGGTAAGCCCCCTTCCAACGAGACCACCTGTTGGGCGTGTGTAGTGACCCGTAATGCTTAAGGATGGAACCCTGGTGGCTGAGCAGTCCATGACATGCAACACTTCACTTTGGCCCTTACTTAGGCTAGACGGACAGTCGGAGAGCCCCCTCGGATCAATTGGCTGGTCACATCAAGCCCTAGCTCCTATATTATTGTCCCAACGCTATAGCTTATATCAAGCCCTAACCGTCTTTATCATATATGTGCTAGAAGGCAGTGGCTGAGGGTCTTAATGTTCTGGGCATAACGTTAAACTATCTGATGGGAAAGTTCCAATTCTGAAGCTCTGGGGAATGTGGGGGACGCCTTCATTACAATTAACCCCAGTTCTACTCTCACCGCAAGTGGTAGTACCTGTTAGGGTCCCATCTATAGGTTAAATAGAAAAATTACTTTAAAATGTCTTTTAAAAATTGAATTAAAAAATTGAGTACTTAAGAAGAATGAAAACAAAATGTCTTCGGCATGTAATGACATTCTGCGAAAACCAACCATCCAACAAACATTCAAAGGTTTTACTTATAAACTTAACTTCTAGAGATTTGGGGAGTGTTGCCATTACTCCTAAGTTCCTAAGTAAAAATGAACGCGATTTCTAGCCCCTAAGCATAGAATAACCGTAGATGGGTTGACATGCCTTTAAAATAAAACCAATCACTAAATAATAAACTAAATTACTGAAAATAGTATCTTACTCCTTTGAAACTTAGTTTAATTCTATAGATTTTAAAAATTATCAAGCAGTTGTTACAATTAAAGTGTTTTAACATATACTAGCAGGACCTGTGGATATAGCAAAGTATGATAATTTAATTATTCAAGGTTATATATGTTTACTTAAGAGCTAGTGACAATTGGTTTAATATGTAAAAATGATAATAATCTCGATTTAACTCTCTCCCTCTTTTTTTCTTTCTATCCTTCTTTTCATCATATTTGATTGAAACACATTAGCGTTGTCGCTTACCCCTCTCTATCTTTCCTCTACTTTCTTATATTTTTTCTGTGTAGCATGTCCTTTTTCTTACCTTTCTTTCTTTATTATAAAAACGAAATGGTCCATTATTTAGCTGAGGTGACGATACTCATAAGAAATAATAATTCGGGAGATGAGCAACGCCAGATAATCAGGATTTACATTGTTGCATTTCATCTAGGACGATTTGAACCGTCTGAAGTGTGTTGCAAGATGATAACGAACGTATGATTAATGGACACGGGTATTAATGTATAGAAGGAAATAATTTTAAGAATTTAATCAAGACAAAAAGTAAGTATTCGCATTTATAGTCTGTCACCGTATTCCACCATCTTTAATAACACCAGTTGGCGGGGCTTAGAATATGTTGACTGTATATCTTAGAGAGGGGTATGACCCACCCAAAAGAAGGATGTCCTGAGTATAATACTAAACTAAATCTGATGGGGAGGCTCCAGTTTCTAACATCTGGGGAGCGTGGAGTATCCCTTCATTGCCATTACTCTTAACATTAACTCTGGCCCCAAGTGGTAGTACCTGTTAGGGTCAATCTATGGATCAGAGGGATCGATTAAAATATCATTCTTATTCAATAATGAATAATATAATAATAATAATAATAATAATAATATAATGACCTTGCCAGAGAACTGAGAAAACTGTGGAATATGGAGGTGGGTCGTACTAATTGTAATTGGTGCCCTTAGGACGGTCTCCAAAGCTCTGGAAAAGAATTTGGGTAAATTGGAAATCAGAGGAAGAATAGAGACCATCCAAACTACAGTTCTCTTAAGATCGGCTAGAATACTCAGAAGAGTCCTGGAAACTTGCTGTCACTCAGCCTCCAGTGAACCACCGGCTACAGCGGGGTGAAAACCTCATAATGATACAAAAGAGAATGATGATAATCATATTAATAATAATGATAACAAAAAGACTGGAGGAAATCAGCCGAAGAGCCGAGTCTATTTTGACAACAGCATTGATAAGATCGTCTCAAATATTCCGAAGTGTCCTGGAGACCAGAGGAGACTTGCAGTGAATGACTCGCAATGAGTGATATAACAAAAACAACAGAATGATAAGAATAATAGTAATAGTGTTTATAACAGAAGGAAATAAGAAAATAAATATTGCAAGAACAAAAAAAAAGCAACTAAATAAATAGGTATTGTAAATTCAATTAGTTTAAATACATAATAAGTCCAGCCTCCGGTCTCAGCAAAATGTTCAAGTTGAGAGATTTGTGGACACATTGAAAAAGAACATTAAGTAAATCTCAAGAGGAAGAAGAAACTGATGAAGAAACACTTCATCTATTTTTCTATTTTTATACCAAACAAACTTTGTCTCTTAATGCACCAGTGACTCAGAGACATGATGGTCAACAAGAAAATTAGAAAAATATTTGATAGAACTCTGCAAGATAAGCAGGACAATTCAAGAGTTAAAATATATAGGAACATCATTTGGATTATTCGGGCTATTGTACTCATCTTTATTGCTATCTACTCAACGTTTCGACGGAGGTGCCCTCTGGCCTTCTTCAGGTGTTCCTTTATGGGAAATAAAGTTGGGTATGTGTATTAAGCTGTTCGTTCCGTTCCAGCCATTCCGTTAGGCTGTTTATTTCTGTTCTGTTAGACTTCTTCTTGGGTTCTGTCCGATTTCTAAGGGCTCAGGCCCTTGCCAGTTTTTTACTTCCGGATTTTTCCCTTTTCCGGGTTCAGTGTTAGATATAAATAAAGATGAGGACAATAGTACAAATAATCCGAATAATACAAGACAAATGATGTTCGTATATTTTTAACTCTTCATCTAAGAAATTCAGAGAAATAGTATCATTTGTCTTATTTAGATTATTCGGACTATTGTCCCCATCTTTATTGTAATATACACAACGTTTCGGCCGATGTACCCCGGCCTTCTTTTAAAAATGCAATTTGAGTCAAAGTAAAAAAAATCATGCATAAGGTAAATATTCTATGTAACAAATGATAGGTTTATATGTTAAAAGTTCACTCTGAATTGTCCAGTTGGACACATGATGTAACGGGTATAAGGGTTGAGTTAATACAGTTCTAAGTGACAATCATCTGTATGGTGCAGGTTCAATCTTGGCCAAGGGTGATAATAACATTGAATACTTAACATATCTTAACACTTGTACCCAGTCATGGTTAATTGAATGAGAACAGTCTCCACCCGTGGATTGAATAAAGGGTTCAGTTTGAAGTTCCGCGAAGGCTCCCGATTACGACATGAAGGCTCCTGAGATCGACAAGAAACTTTCCGAGCTGGAAGAGAAGATTCCCGAGTTCGAGAAGGTTTCCGAATTCGAAAAGAAACATCTGAAGAAGGCCGAGTGTATATCGATCGAAATGTTTTTGGCATAAAATAACCCAACAAGGATTGGCATGCCTTAAAATTCAACCAACCAGCCAAAGGCATGAAAAATAAATTGGGGAAACAGAAGTCAGTGTCATTTTGAAAAAAATATCTATCGTGTTTCAATACTTTTTGAAGAATTTTTTTGTGAAATACAGGATTGTACACCAGACCAAAACCCACGTAAACTTTTCTTATTTCTAAATGGGAAATAGGAAATATTAGATGACATTATTAAATGAAATATGATGACAGAACGTTGTCATTGTGCCTTGACCAATTAAAATCTTACTTAAATGTGTATGTCGAATAGCAAGGGGACATTTAACGTTTAATATATTGTTGATTTCTGTTTTAATAAAAGCATCTTTAGTCTTAATACTATTTGAACCCACACACACACACACAAACACACACACACATTTATTCTGTGTACCATGTCCTTTTCTCTTTCTTTCTTTCCTATAAAAACGGAAGGGTCTATTATTTACCTATGGTGACGACACCCATAAGAAATAAGTATTCGGCGAATAATCAACATTTTTAACCAGATGGTGTTGCAAGATGATAACGGTCACACAAATAAGGAACACGAGTATATATATATTATGTATGTGTATTGTTTCCATGTAGAATTTTTCACCTTTGTTAAAATGAACATTTGAGCGAAAAAGTTGTTTAAATCCCTTTGCTGCAATCTGTACATTTGACACACACACACACATATATATATATATATATATATATATATATATATATATATATATATAAAATCAAATCTATAGATTACAACAAAGTGATACTTGTTAAATAACTTTTCTGCTCAAATGGTCATTTTAACAAAGATGAAAAGTTGAACATCATAGAAACAATCAGATAAACATTTGACAATATCATGGCGATATTTGAAACAGCAAAGATAAATGATTTGGTTCGGTTTCTTTATTTAATGGCATATCAACCTTCCAGGGTTATTTAATGCCAAAACTATCATTGAAAAGGAACACTACTGGTACTTATTTAACCCATAGCTGGGAGATGAAGGGGGTCATACCTTTTCTAAGGGTATGGATCTAAAAGTGAATGTAAAAGCATGACTGGAGTTCGAACTCGCTTATAATGATGCCGCAGTCCAGCACGTTAGCAATTAAGCCACCCCGAAAATATCTCCAAACACTGATTTCAAATGGCTTTAATATCAAACTAAACCCATATTCATCACAACACACAATAACAAGCACATGAAACTATCAGACAATGATCCAAGCAAACCGCTCCATCCATTTTAAGAAACACAATTCGATTGTCAGAAAGATTTACCATATTATAGATTAGAAGCGGATACCCAGCGTCGTATGGGTAGAGGGGGACCAAAAATATCATGGTGTACTGATTTGTTAACTTATACGATCTACAAATACTGGGCATTTTGAAGTAGAATTTCAATGCTATTTCTATGTATGTTTTAAATTTTAAATATTTTCGAATATAAATCAAATCTTCATAATTGTTGCACAAAAAGCAAGAACCGGTGGTATTTAATGTGTATGTGTGTGTGTGTGTATGTATATATATATATATGTTTTGTTAAACTGTACTGTTGATTCGTATCGGACGAGTTTTTGTTTGATCCTTTCTAATTTTCTGGCCATCTTTTTAATGTCAGGGCGGGACTGGTGTAGCAATCCACCAAAGGTTTCATTACGAGCGCTTTCGGCATGTCCATCTGCCATATTCAGGTATGAAACTGATGGGATGTTTCAGGTGTCTCGTTTTTAAAAACAACGAGCAGTAACGTAGGAATTGGTAGTATGAGGTATTAAGAATTGGTAGTGGGAGGTAGTAGGAATACAATAGCAACAAACTCCAACACCGATTCAAGATAAACAAAAAACTAAATTCCCTCTACAACGGTTCAATATATCTACCTAATAACAATAACAAATTTATCAACCTATCTAACCTCGAACTAACACCCGAGCAAACAGAGTTCTTTAACCTTGGACCCAACTGCCTATACAATTCCTACAACCAACTGCATAAAAATCCCGAAATTGAACTATTATACCAGAACATCCAGAAACTCCAAACACAAGGGAAAATTGCCACCCACCCTGAACTAAATGTCCTCTTAAAAGCAGAGGCTATCAATAACCGATTTAATAAGAACCGCAATTCCTCTACCTTACTCAACAACTAGTTTAAAACTGCCGCGAAACAATTACGAAATCATCCTGACATTTATATAAAAAAAGCTGATAAAACCAACATTTTTGTTGTGCTTAATAAAACTGACTACAACTCCAAATTACAAAAAATACTAGATGATCACTTAAAGCTTTTAAAAAATAAATAAAAATCCCATAAACCAACTGAAAACAAAAATAAATAAACTAATCACAGCCAATAACGCCCAAGTTGACAGTTTAAAACTTCCAAAGATTATTAGTGACTATAAACCTGGGTATATTTACGGCACTGTAAAAATCAATAAACAACACTACCCCCTCCGACCTATCATTTCTCAAGTCACTACCCCTGTATAGGATTTAACAAAACATATCAACCAACTGATTACGCCATATATGCTTATCAAATACAATCTGATATCCACAAACGAACTAATCCAAATTCTACAAACCTCAACACCAAATAACAACTGGTCGCTTCGCTTGATGTCGAAAATCTCTTTACAAACGTCCCAGTAAAATAAACTATTGACATCATAATACAAAACATTTACAACAATCCAGAATATCCACCACTTAAAATCAACCCTAACATTCTTAAAAAGCTCCTCCTCTGCTGTACAACTGAAGTTCCTTTTTACAACCACCAAGGCAGTTTATACACCCAAACTGACGGTATCTCGATGGGGTCAGTTCTTGGTCCGACATTTAGCAACTTCTATATGGCCCACCTGGAAAACAAAGTATTCGATATTATTAAAAGACACAGAATCTATGTTCGCTACGTTGACGATATTCTCCACCTCGTTAATAATGTAAATGAACTCCACGAACTACAACGAACATTTCAACAACACTCCGTACTAAACTTCACATATGAACTTGACACAAACAATAAACTTCCATTCCTCGATGTTATGATAGACTCTAACAACAACATATTCACTACCTATCCATATAAAAAAATCTACCTCCACCAATTCTTGTTTTATCAACTACAAGAGTGAATGTTCTGCACAATACAAAAAAAAAAAACAAGCTATTATAAAAAAAACTTAATAAACCGAGCAAAGCTTACTACTTCTTCCAAAACAATATTCTTTTCCGAACTAAAAAAAATATTAAGCAAACTTTCATCAATAATGAATTCCCCAACTATTTTGTTGATGAACAAATCCGACAAACCCTCCATAAAATTAACCACAACGAAAACAATAGCCCACTCAATAGCTCCAAGCAAAACATATTACCGTAATCAGATGCACCCTAACTATAAACTGGACGAAACTGCGTTAAAAAAAATTAATACGTAATGTTTCTTCCACTGACACCAACAGAAAATTCAAACTAATTATCTACTACCAAAAGTTCAAAACCACCAATCTCGTCACATGCAACAACTCCTTCCCCAAAACAACTCGTCTGAATGAGACCAGTCTCGTGTACGAATTTAAATGTCCAGTAGAAGACTGCATCTCCAAAGTTAATAACACGTATATTGGCCACACGACGACCACATTATCACGCAGATTAACGCTACATCTATCTGATAGGAGCTCTATTAGTCAGCACCTTCAAACACATTCATGCCCCCCACTCTACCTACCGTAAAATTTTAACAGAAAATACACTCACACTACACAAAAAACAAACAAAAACTTCAAATAATCGAAGCTTTATATATCAAACAAAAAAAAAAACACCTTAAAAAAATAAACTTCGACATGTCCTCAAATGGCTATAATTTCCCGCATATTCTCCTTCCACTATTCCCCTTTCATTCTCACGAACTTGTGACCCCCCTCCTACAAAAAATCTCTACTGCTATCATTGTTTGAACCTACTACCAATTCCTTCTACCTCCCACTACCAATTCCTACGTTACTGCTCGTTGTTTTTAAAAACGAGACACCTGAAACATCCCATCAGTTTCATACCTGAAGATGGCAGATGGACATGCCGAAAGCGCTCGTAATGAAACCTTTGGTGGATTGTACACCAGTTCCGCCCTGACATTAAAAAGATGGCCAGAAAATTAGAAAGGATCGAAGAAAAACTCGTCCGATACGAATCAACAGTACAGTTTAACGAAACGTGTTTAAAAGAAAAAATGCTGCCAACACACACACATACACATATATATATATATATATATATATATACTTTGTCGTTAGTTTTATTTTCGTAGTTTTATCCGGATATACATACATACATGCATACATACATACACACACACACCAAATACCCTTTATATATGTACTAGAAGCGGCTAGCCGGTGGCAGAGAGAGAGAGAGAGAGAGAGAAAAAACACACCGAAAATGTGGTGTAATACTTAGCAAGCTAGTCTTGCAGATCTTTTGCTACAGAATAGTGGGTTCGATCCTCGCTGGATGCCCCATAAAATCCCTACGTAAAAAAATCTTGTATTAATCTATTTTAATTTTTAATATATTCGTGATATAAATCAGATCTTTATAATTTTTGCACAAAAAGCCAGACTCACTTACAATGAATATGTACCGATATTTACTTGGTCGTTACCTGTTTTATTTTCTTAGTTTCCTCCGGACATACATACATACATACATACATAGACACAACTGCCCTTTATATATGTATAGATAGATAGATGTCACTGTGCCAGTAGATCACAGAATGAAAATCAAAGAAAGTGAAAATTGAAAAAAAATCTGGATCTTGTCTTAGAGTTGAGAAATTGCGGAATATGGGGAATATGAAGTCTAGGGCAATACCTATAACAAATTGGCATACTTGGAACTGGACCAAAATCCTTAGATGCCTCACTCTGATCCTAGAGAAAAGGAAAAATCCATATATATAAATAACCCAATAATTTTGATAAGAACACAGCTTGTTCTGATAATAACAAAGACAATTATTATACGATGATTAATAATAATAATAATAATAATAATAATCAGAGGGAGAATAGAGACCATCTAAACTACGGTAATGGTAAGATCGGCTAGAATACTCAAAAGAGTCCTGGAGATCCGAGGAGACTTGCTATCACTCAGCCTCCAGTGAACCATCGGCATCGCCAGGTGTGAAAAACTCGACATTACTACTACTACTACTACTACTACTACTAATAATAATAATAATACTGGGTTGGAAGGTGCACTGAGTATTGTCATAAAAAATACACACAAAATTTTAACCGTACAACAAAATGGTACATGCATAAACAATAATCTGTTCTTGAGAATAAAATACATAAAATTCTCTGGGACTTTAAGATAAAGACAAATCCCAGCCAGAAGACCAGACCTAGTAGTGATTAACAAGAAAAAGAGAACTTGCTAACTGGTAGATTTGCAGTTCCAGCAGAGTAAAGATGAAAGAAAACGAAAAGATAGACAAATACCTGGACCATACTAGAGAACTGAAAAAGCTGTGAGATGTGTGGGTGAAAGTGATAACAAATGTAGTTGGTACACTTGGTACAGTACACCAAAAGTTTAGAAAACAGACTAGAGTAAGTGGAAATCAGAGGCAGAATTGAGACCATCCAGACAACAGCATTGTTGAAATCGGCTAAAATACTCAGAAGAGTCCTGGAAACCCGAAGAGACTTGTTTTATCTCAGACTCCTGTGAATGACCATCATCTAACGCTGGTGTGAAAAACTCACAGGAGTGAAATAATAATAGTTTAATTATAAACTTTAGAAAATATTACAAGCAATAAAAATACGAGTAATGTTAATAACTAGCAAGACCTGTGGATGTACAACAGTATGATAATTTAATTATTACAACGTTTTATATGTTTACTTAAAAACTATGGCTAAATAGTTCAATAAGTAAAAAGTATAATAATATTGATCTTTTCTCTCTCTCTCTCTCTCTCTCTCTCTCTCTCTCTCTCTCTTTCTCTCTGTTCGATTGAAACAGATCAGCGTTATCACTTCCGCGTGCTCACACCCTCTTTCTATCTTTATTTCTTATTTTTTCTGTGTAGCATTCCTTTTTCTTCCTTTTCTTTCTTTATAATAAAAACGGAAGGGTACATTATTTAGCTGTGGCAACGAGACTTAAAAAGAAATAATTCAACAGATAAGCAGCACCAGATAATCAGGATTTACTTTTTTGTTTTTTTTGTATTTGACGATTTGCTTTGCTTTGGTTTGGTTTAGTTTGTTGTACTTTACGGCATATCAATCCTTGTTGGGTTATTTTATGCCGAAAACGTTTTGTTCTATTCATGTTTGTGGGTACTCGATTTTTAAAAACACATTTCTTTTACCTAACCCATAGATTGGACCCTAACAGGTACTATCACTCCGGGTCAGAGTGAACCTGGTGTAATGGCGATGAAGTGCTAATCCATACTCCCCAGACCTCCAAAATTGGAACTTAACCACTTGATGCAGTTTAACGTTATACACAGGATACTAAGATCTTCAACCACAGCCTTCTAGCACATATTCGATAAAAAGGGGCTGGGGCTTGCCTTAAAGGCAATAGGGTCGGCATCAATCATATATGTGCTAAGGCTTGAGGTGACCAGCTGATTGATCGGGGGATGATTTGGACGGTCTCATTTTTAATCTGAGGGTGTTACAAGATGATAACGATCGTACAATTAAGGAACATAAGTATTAATATTATAGATTAGGAAGTATTAATATATAGATAACAACACAGGCTAATAAATTATAAGTCAATAAAAAATCCTTTGAATATCAACGTTTGATTGTATACAATACTCACATGTATTTGTATCCACTGATTGCTTTAAACTAGCTTTGATGTAATCGACTTTTTCTCCTTTAGCCCAATAGATATCTTATCAATATAATTCATTGAATACCTACATCAGGGGACCTTCATCTAATCACACCTGACTTGTTAGGCTCAGGGGATATTTCTTGTTTGGTGTGAGTCAGGGGTATTTCTTGTGCCTGGATCAAGCAATATCTGAGAGTCATAAATAAATATGATTTAAAGGTGAGCATCACGAGAGATGTATCAAATATAAGTTGCTTAAAGGGAATTTTGAGCCGAGAAAAGCAATGGATCAAAATTATTGGATAAAAGAAAATAAAAACAAAAGAGTAAAGGAACAAAAAAGTAAAGGAACAAAAACACTGGTCATATCGTGGTTTGAGTATATTTCATTTAGATAACCAAAAGAGTATTTCACAAGTTTTCATCATCATTTCTCATGAGTCAATCCAACTTGATTAATATATATATATATATATATAATATATATATATATATATATATATATATATATATATATATATATATATATATATATATATATATATAAATGTAAGGTAATCCAAATGAGTGGTAAGTAAGTTATGATTCTATTTGGGATCTTCGAAATCTCACTGTACATCCATACTGTAGGTGCAAACATTTATACTCATACAATGATTTTTATAAATCCCTAAAAAGAGCTCAGTGTATAATAATCAATTAAATTAGATTATATACAGAGCAATATTTAACTTTCAAAGAAAGAAAAACTTAAACTGTCATCCCGTTATATCAGTGGAGTTTTACGAAATACCATTTTATAAAACACGTCTGATATAACGGGATGACAGTTTGTTAAGTTTTTCTTTCTTTGAAAGTTATATATATATATATTTGTAATTATTTTTAGGAATATTTTTTTTTATTTGAGCTTTAAAAAGACTAAATATCTTTAAAAGAAGCGTAAAGAGAGAGAGAGAGAGAAGAGAGAGAGAGAGAGAGAGAGAAGAGAGAGAGAGAGAGAGAAAGAGAGAGAGAGAGAGAGAGAGAGAGAGAGAGAGAGAGAGAGTCTGTGCTATCTGATTAGTTTCGTTCCTCCTCAACAACTTTTTTTTACCACAAATCAAAAAATTCAGAAAATTATTCCTGTAATTACCTAAACAGTAGGTCTTCAAAATTCGACCTATACATGAATATACACGAATACATTTTTGAATATCCGAATATATATACACAGGAGGGTCATTCAATAAATAATGTGAACTTTGCCTGAAGAGTTGTCAGTACACCGACTGCACCTCCACAGATAGGTAAAATCCCACAAATGGGGCAACCTTCTGGTCGTGGATGGTGACCCGTGATATTTAAGGACAGATTTTTGGTGGCTGGCCAGTCCATGACACTCCAATTTGGCGCTTAGGAGGCTGGACGGTCACAGAGACCGTCCGATCAATCGGCTTGGTCAAGTCACTACCTAGCCAAATATCATTGTCCCAACCCTTTTGCTCTTATGGCAACCCCCAACCCTTTTTATCATAGATGTACTAGAAGGCAATGGCTGAGGATCTTAGTTCGAATTTTAGAGCTCTGAGAAGTGTGAAGTACCTTCATCGCTATTACTCCCAAGTCCACTCTGACCCGGAGTGGTAGTACCCGTTAGGGTCCCGTTCATTGGCTAAATAGAAAACACGAATTTAAAAAATGTATTAAAAAAACTGAGTTTAAAAAGAAAAAGAATGAATAAACAAAATGTCTTCGGCATAAAATAACCCAACTAGGGTTGACATGCCGTAAAATTTAACGTAGCAACCAACCAACCATACTGGTTCCATTCATATCAACTGCAAAATTCTGAATACAACAAATGATTACACAACATTTTCCTCTGGTTTTCCTACAATCGTCTTGTTGTATCTTCTGTGTTAAGGATTTTCTTCTTGCCATATGAGAGACTGCATTTTTAAAGATTTTTCTATATCCCTATATCGTTGATGGCCATCTGTCTCATACCTTTGTACTAAAGAGTATAAGGGAGACAACTCTTTTTTAGTAAAGTAAACAAATCGCTTAATAGTCTAAATATAAAAGACAATTAATATTTAAAAAATTTTTGCAGACAAATAATAAAAATAATAAATAATTCTCAAAAAGTTTTTCATTTATTGGAAAATACAAGTAAAGATTTAGAAATTGATTAAATTAATTGCCTGGCTCATTAATCATTACACGACACCGAAATAATAATTTGTATTGTAAAGCATAATCAACGCTCTGTAACGTACGAATCAGACCTATCCCCAAGGCCTAACACAACTAAACATTCCGGTGAATATCAGAATAAGCATTAACTAGAGTTACCATTATCACTTACCTTGCAGCACTCGGGTAACAATTTAAAATGTGTTAGGTATTTCTGCTGCACCCTATAGTATGAGGGATCTACCATTACCACTTGCCTAAGTTCACTTGCACCATATAGGTGACTGCTTAAAATGTAGAGGTATTTCTGTCTCACCCTGTACTTGTTATTTGTTTTGTATATGTATGCATGAAATGTCTTATACAGTTATTTACTAAGCTTAGCTTATATGTGGCACAAGGCACCCAGTGAGGTTCGAACTCACTTGTTATGGTTTGCCAGGCTACCTTGCTAACCATTACACCACGAGAGGAAATGTCTTATATATATATTTACCAACCCCTCCGCACAAGCAGGATGCGACACAAGGTCAATTTCTTAAGCGGAGTTTAACAGGTTTGAATTCAGAGTTTTCCTTCTCTAGACTGGTTACCTAGCCAGGGTTAAAGAGTCCAGTCTGTCCTGCTATTTACCCATAGCTGGAGGGAGAATTGGATTCCTACCTTTCCCAAGGGTATTAGCGCCATGTAAAATGCCAACAGCTTCGTCCAGGAATTGAACTCGCGTTGACGAGTCCATTTCCTACAACTCTACCCATTACACCACGAGAGGAAATATCTTATATATGGTTGTATAAGTTTATCGCGTCTTTCCTTTTCCGTTTATTCAATGGATACACTAATGCTAATATCGGATCTTGGGGGAAATAGTGAAACAACTCAATATACTTATCACTAGCACACAATAGCTGGTATTATTCTGATAAATGGTAAAATATTCCTCTTACTGTTAAATAAACCAAACCAAACCAAATCAAAACATTTCCTCAAGACTTTCATATCATACTGGATTTCCAAATAGAATTCGGCCATGTATCTTTTTGATGATGCATAGAATTCTTCCCAACAAACATTTACAATTACAAGAAACTGCGAACCTTATAATTATAACACGCACAATATTTCATTTACACTTATTTTGTTTCTTTTTCTTTTTAGTGCCAGCCCATATGTAAATACTTCCGTTATTTTACGGTTTATATATATACATACATATATATATATATATATATATATATATATATATATATACCGATATGTAATATATCAAGAAAATTGAAAAAAACACAGGTTTACCGATATGTTTCGATCTATTAAATAGATATCTTCATAAGATAAGAAATTATATATCACAGAACATAATTTTTTCTGAAGTTTGAAAAAGGAGACAAATATGACATCATATTCTATTTTAAGGTGTGAGTATGTAGCGCTGTTAGTGTGTGTACATTGTGCATTTTTTAGGTATGTGGTTGTGTGTGTGTGTGTATAATTTTTTTTTCAATTTTCTTGACATATATATATATATATATACACATACATACATACATACACTAATCCTATTAGTAAACCATTGCGATAAGAAAAAAACGGCAAATAATTTGTTAGTAAAAATATACTACAAAACTTCACCTGAGAAAAACAAAGGAAAAAAAGAGGATCGCACTAACAGAAAATAATCGATTAACAGTATAAACACTTGACTAAAAGAAAATTATATATATATATATATATATATATATATATATATATATAAGCCGCTAGGATTGTCTGAAACTAAAATGTAAAGAGTGCTCGATACCTAAGTAGAGTAAATAGTAAAGTTAATCCTAATGAGTTAGATATACCAACTAATAGTTTCGCTTAGTAGCTTATCAGGGCAAGAATCTGATTCTTGCTCTGATGAACTACGAAGCGAAACTATTTGTATATATACCTGACTCAATATGATATATACATATATATATATAGAATCCAATCCTGCTTTAATTTCTCCGTTGCAGTGGCATTAGTTTATTATCCACAAGTGCTCAATATATCGCAAAACATAGAGCAATAATAATATTTATGATAGTAATAGTGGAAATGAGTAAAAGATCTGCCATGGTTTCGATCTCAATGATCTCATTAGGACACTATTTATACTTAACTAAGTCGATGTTATTATTTAGTTAAATTGAGATGAACTTCTTTTTAAAAAAGTAGGACGCACAAGACATGCTAGCCACTTCTGGAGAAACGGGTCGAACTCATAAGCGACGTTCCCCAAGGAAACCAGCACATGGGCACACCAGTGTGGTTCGCCCAGTAAAAAACTGCATTGACCAGCTCTGCGCAGATACTGGATGCTTCACAGAGAACCTTCCAAGAGCAATGAATGATAGTGACGATTGGCGATAGATTGTCATGGATATCCGTGCTGCTAGACATGATATATATATATATATATATATACTGAAGAGAGAAAAGAAGGATTTAGCATGTAGCAGTGTGTCCTGTCGTTTGATATATATATATATATATATATTATATATATATATATACTGTGTTCTGTTCGTTTTTGTGAGAAGCCAAAATGAATCTGTCTTCCAGTTGTTTTGTTAATAAGAATAATGTCCCTGTTTTGCTTTTCACTCTGTCCTCAAGCAACTTTGGAGCTAATGAACAATTCTTTTCTCTTTGTTTGCTTTTCATTCCACTTCATCAGACCACCCTTGTTTGTTTGTTTGTTTGTTTGTTTTTTTCTACGTCTGCCATGCGTATTTATTTTAAAATATGTTTTTTCTTCTTTTCATTTTATTTTATTTGCGTTTGTTTATAGATATAATAATATAATAATAATAATAATAATAATAATAATAATAAGCATAACACCAATGATGATGATGATGATGATAACAATAATAATAACAGAGAACATAACTCAAATAATAACACCAATAATAATAACAATAATAATAACACCAATAGTAATAATAATAATAATAATAATAATAATAATAATAATAATGAAATACCATCACCTAAGGCTGGTGTGAAAATTTCACAAGAAGTAAAATGTTACTACTACTACTACTACTACTACTAATATACTACTACTAAATAATAATAATAATAATAATAATTAAATACAAAAGCATTTGAGCAATTTTTATTCTCTTTCTCTTTCCATTATTTTTTGTCATGCTTTTTAACCCAGATGGAAAAAGCAGCTTTATTTAAAGTTATATTTGTAGATGTTATCATCTTTATAAAGTTTAGCTGCATTACATAAGCACTCGGCTGCATTTACTGTGCATAATATACAACTTAAACAGCAGAACCCAAAATAAAAGATAAAAACACAATTCAATACCTGATTAGAGAAATGAATAATGTGAAGAGATAAATAAAAAAGGGAGTGAGAAAAAAGACCCCGAAAGTTTATTTATACTGTACTAGAAGCGGCTACCCAGCATCCCTTGGATAGATTAACCGACAAGGAGTATCTACGGACACTGCACTCTTTCTACCAAGGAATATTACAGATTCACCGACAAGGAGTATCTACGGACACTGCAATCTTTCTACCAAGGAATATTACAGATTGACTGACAAGGAGTATCTACGGACACTGCACTCTTTCTAGCAAGGAATATTACAGATTGACCGACAAGGAGTATCTACGGACACTGCAATCTTTCTACCAAGGAATATTACAGATTGACTGACAAGGAGTATCTACGGACACTGCACTCTTTCTACCAAGGAATATTACAGATTGACTGACAAGGAGTATCTACGGACACTGCAATCTTTCTAGCAAGGAATATACAGATTGACCGACAAGGAGTATCTACAGACACTTCCATCTTTCTAGCAAGGAATACTACAGATTGACCGACAAGGAGTATCTACGGACACTGCAATCTTTCTACTAAGGAATATTACAGATTGACCGACAAGGAGTATCTACGGACACTGCACTTTCTACAAGGAATATTACAGATTGACCGACAAGGAGTATCTACGGACACTGCAATCTTTCTACTAAGGAATATTACAGATTGACCGACAAGGAGTATCTACGGACACTGCAATCTTTCTACTAAGGAATATTACAGATTCACCGACAAGGAGTATCTACGGACACTGCACTCTTTCTACTAAGGAATAGTACAGATTCACGACAAGGAGTATCTACGGACACTGCAATCTTTCTAGCAAGGAATATTACAGATTGACCGACAAGGAGTTCTACGGACACTGCAATCTTTCTAGCAAGGAATATTACAGATTGACCGACAAGGAGTATCTACGGACACTGCACTCTTTCTACTAAGGAATATTACAGATTCACCGACAAGGAGTATCTACGGACACTGCAATCTTTCTAGCAAGGAATACTACAGATTGACCGACAAGGAGTATCTACGGACACTGCACTCTTTCTACTAAGGAATAGTACAGATTCACCGACAAGGAGTATCTACGGACACTGCAATCTTTCTAGCAAGGAATATTACAGATTGACCGACAAGGAGTATCTACGGACACTGCAATCTTTCTAGCAAGGAATACTACAGATTGACCGACAAGGAGTATCTACGGACACTGCAATCTTTCTAGCAAGGAATACTACAGATTGACTGGCAAGGAGTATCTACAGACTGCAATCTTTCTAGCAAGGAATACTACAGATTGACTAACAAGGAGTATCTACGGACACTGCAATCTTTCTAGCAAGGAATACTACAGATTGACCGACAAGGAGTATCTACGGACACTGCATCTTCTAGCAAGGAATACTACAGATTGACCGACAAGGAGTATCTACGGACACTGCAATCTTCTAGCAAGGAATATTACAGATTGACTGAGAAGAAGTATAAATGGACATAACATTCTTTCTCATTTATAACTACTTCAAAGAATACATCAAATCTTATAATACACTGAAAATACACTCAATACCAACAGAAGAACTAAAACGTCTAAAATGGCGACAAGAATCGTAATGAAAATGAGGAACACAGTCTGAAAAGTCTAAATAATACAAATTATCTCAAAAGTTCAGACAAAAAAACATAACAAATCCACCATTTTTTTTATTTATGTTGATAGACCATGTCTGGTATATTATAGGGATATGGTAATTCTTTCAAAAAACTATTGAATAACATATAATGAATTGCCTGAAGTATATTTTTAGAAAGATAAGTGTTTTTTGTTGGTTGGGTAGGGGTAGGGGGTCTTGGATTTATTTTGAAATCCGGTTCAGTAGTCATAAATATTGATCCTCTCTCATAGATTAAAATGGCACCAGTCGAGTCAGTTTAACGAACAGACACCATAATAATAGTTGATCATCAAAGGTTTTGATTTTTCGAAGATGAATCAAGATACATTTTTTTGAAATCAAAATAAATTTTATTTTCAGCACATGGTGCCGAACTGCTAGACAGACTTTGTTCTGATACCAATTCTATGAGATAAGGCATTGGTCGACTGAACTACAGTTTGGTTTAGTGAGCTAGGCGAACAGATCACATTTTGTGAGGTTGCTTCTCACTGGGCGCCCCCATAATTTTGGCAAAATTTTGATGTTTGAGAATCTAATTTCTGCATTACACAGCAATATGGTTTCCTGCTGATTATTTATTATTGGATGATCCCCCCCCGCGCCATTTTCCATGGTAGCTTTACATAGAATTGTGTGTCCTGTATTGATAGACAAACACTTCCCAATTATTAATATTGACATCTTCTGCATTCATAAATTTCAATTTGCTATTTATTTGTACATGAAAATACAAGTGGTAATCCTTTCATATTACGAGGGTTGACATGCCGAAAAATCCAACCAACCTAACATATTGTCTTAACTTTAAAATTGATAATAATTCTTACCGGTAAAAAAAAACAAACATTATTTGGCTATTATAAATATATTTCGGTCGGTAACTCCGTAAATGAGCCCAGTCTTGTCAGATAGCCAACACAAAATAGAGAATAAGATATACTTTAATCTTTCTTGTTGAAATTGTAAATAATACTTTGTATACAATTAATTTATTAATTATTTTACATTGAGCTCTCTGAGGGATTTGAAATAATCCTTGTATACATCTATAGGTGTGCATCTGAAAGGGAGTGCATTGTGGATATAAGGAGGATATAGATGATCACAAATAGATTTCCCCAACTTACCTGTCAATTGGATACTTTTATTAATATATCTATTATAATGGAGATTTGGTGTCTGTCTGTAACCGAAACTATATCACTGCTTACGTCACAATATCCCCAGGAACTGCGTAAGTTTATCAATGAGTATTTAATTCATAGTCAAACCCCTTAATAAATAGAATAGAATAAATCTTATTTACTAACGATGTCTCTATGAAAACGTAGTTAGATTTACCTCAAAACAGCCCGTGTTATTAGTGCGTTTAAAATCCTGCAATGTGTCTTTTATATCACAAAGAAATCAAGGTTTACATAATATATGGTGTGGTTAATTTGCACATTGGTTTTAAAAATTCGGGTTTAACAGATAATTACTTGGTGTTATTGATTTCTTATATAATTGTTTTATTCTTCAACGTATTAAAATCTATCCTGTGAATGATGTTTGTATAGAAACCAATTATAATATAATTAAATATGTAAAATCTTATAATGTGCGTTCTTATTCAATTTTGTTAGTCTTTCTAATTTGATATATTTCATTACATTAAAACTGAAATACTTACGCCTGGATGCTAGTATATATTAATCGTGCGAGGTTGTAGATCAAACCAATAAATAATTATAAAGGGTGATGATTTTTTTCTCTTGTTTACTTGAAGTAAGCAAAGGAATT
Source organism: Doryteuthis pealeii (assembly GCA_023376005.1). Taxonomy (NCBI): domain Eukaryota; kingdom Metazoa; phylum Mollusca; class Cephalopoda; order Myopsida; family Loliginidae; genus Doryteuthis; species Doryteuthis pealeii. Next base: position 114,121,976 of record CM042148.1, read on the forward strand.
TCACTAACATATTTTCATGAGACACAAATTAAATGTCAAAGAATCGCATGTAACTTGCAATCTGTCGTTTGATATGAACTTTGAAATATTCAAACACCCTTTATAAAAAAAAAATTGATGGATAATTTTAAATTAAAAAAAAATGATGAAGATAGAAATAGAATCTAAATTCATCTGTCGTGTTGATATAAATAAAGTTTACTTACGACACATGACACAAAATTAGAACATTTGACTGAAACAGATAACTTGATCGTAGACATAACCCTCTCATTTCAAGTGAATCAGTTTCAACACATCTTAAATGTAACTGATTGGTTGGTTGGTTGGATTTTCCGGCATGTCAACCCTTGTTGGATTGTTTCATGCAGAAGATTTTTATTTTATTCATTCTTGATAGATCCTCAATTTTTTTAAAATACATTTTTTAATTCACTTCTATCTAACCCATAGATGGGACCCTAACAAGTACACTCACTCCAGGTCAGAGTAGACCTGGGAGTAATGGTTATGAAGGGATACTCCACAGTTGCAGAGTTGGAAATTAACCATCAGACAGAGTCTTGCCCAGGACCAAGATCCTCAACTACTGCTTACTAACACATATATGATAAAAGGGTTGGGGCTTGCCCTAAGGGCAATAGAGTTGGGACAATTATATAGGTGCTAGGGCTTGACGTGACCAGCCGATTGATCGATGAGCTCTCATCGACCGTCTGTTTAGCCTAATTAAGTGCCGAAGTGGATGTTTCATGTCATAGCCACCAGCGTTCCACCCTTAAGACATATTTTTAAGCGGTTGAATTCGGGGGTTTCCTTAAAAAAACAGAGAGAGTAAGGGAAAGATAGAGGTTAAGTTCACAGAAGGGATAACGCTAATCTATTCGAATCGAACATAATGAGAAAATAAAAAGAAGGAAAGAAAGAAAAAGCGAGAGAGTTAAAACAAGATAATTATACTTTTTACATATATACATGGCATGCGTTGCAATAATTAAATTAACATACTGTGGTATATCCATAGTTCCTGCTAGTTTGATAGTTTACAGCAAACTGTTTTACTATATAGAGGACTGGCAAATTATTTCTAGTTATTAATATATATATATATATATATTATATATATATATATATATACACGAACTCCTTCGCACAAGCAGAATGTGATATAAGGCCAATTTCTTAAGCAAAATTTAACAGGTTTGAATTCAGTGTTTCCATTTTCCTAGATTGGTTACCTAGCCAAGGTTAAAGAGCCCAGTCTGTCCTACTATTTGCCCATAGCTGGAGTGGAAGTAGTTGGATGCATGCCTCTCCCAAGTGTATTAGCGCTATGTAAAATGCAAACAGCCTCGTCCAAGGTTTGAACTCGGGTTGACGAGTCCATTTCCCAGAACTCTAACCATTACACCACGCGCCTAATATGATATAGATACCCAAGTGTCTTCATTAAATGTTCGATTTGTAACTATATAATAAGAAAGAAAGACAGAGAATAGGGGAAAGTTAGAGGGAGTGGGTGAGCGCGCGGAAGCGATACCACTAATCAGTTTCAATCAAACATAATGAAAAGAAGGAAAGAAAGAAAAAGAATGAGAGATAGTTAAATCAAGATCATTATACTTTTTGTTTGTTTTGTTTTACGGCATATCAACCTCGGTGGGTCATTTAATGCCGACAAAGTTTTGATTTAAATTTATTCTTAATGAATACTCAATTTTTTATAAACACATTCTTCTATTTAATCCATAAATGGGAACAAACATCTACTGCCACTCCAGGTCAATGGTAATGAAGGGATGCTCCACATTCTCCAGAACTGGAACCTCACCATCAGATAGAGTTTAATGTCATTCCCAGGACATGAAGACCCTCAGCCACTGCTTTCTAGTACCCATATGATAAAAGGGTTGGCGCTTGCCATAAGGGCAAATAGGATTGGAACAATCATATGTGTCGTAGGGTTTGACGTGACCAGCCGATTGAACTCCGACCGCCCGTTTAGCCGAAGTAAGGGTCTAAGTGGAGTGTTGAATGTCATGGACTGCTCATCCACCAGGACTCTGTCTTTAAGCATTATGGGTCGCACCCCATGGCCAACACGTGGCCCTATTTGGCAGGGGGTGGGGTTAACCCTCTGCCGAAGTGCAGTCGGTAAATTCTAACGACCCAGCCGACAGGGTTAAATATACATTTTACATACCGAACTATTTAGCAATAGCTTTTAAGTAAATATATCAAATGTAGTAATAATTGAAATATCATACTAGTTTGATTGCATTACATCAAGCTGTTTGACTATATGTACATGACAAACACACTCTTCATAGTTATTAATACAGGTTCCCAATTCTTGTGTCTCTATTAAATGTTTGATTTGTAACTTATTAAACTGGGACAAGACAATTTTATAATCATCATCCTCTTCCTCCTTTGATTCCTCTAATAAAATGCATGTACCAAGAAGCCAGAAGAAATTCATTTGATTTAAGATTATACACTTAGAGGTTAATAAAGAAGCAGAATCGTAGGTTAAAGCTAGCCTATCTTTGGTACAAAAACACGTATAGACTCCAATGAAAAAAGCACTAAAACCAGAGTTTTTACGACCAACAGATTAGCGTGGCACCAGTGCTGTGATCATAAAATTCCTACAAGAAATACTTAATACTTTCTCAATTAGTCCACTTAAAAGGACATTATTGCTACATTGAGGCATGTGGCGTGTACTGGAAAGTCTCTCTCTCTCTCCAGCCACCCCAACAATCTACCAGTTTATTCAGGACCAAATTATTGACAGTAAAGACGACTCGTATAGACGGAGCCATTCCAATAGAATAGTCTGTTTATTAATAAATGTGTCGAATAATGATCATCCGTCTCTTCAGTAGTTCTAAACCGATATCGTCACAGAGAAATTCTTTGAATAATAAGATTTGAAAGAAGATAAGGAAATAAATAAGAAAAGCAGAAAATAGAAAAATGAATAGAAGAGAAAAAAAAGCAAGAATATTAGAACTAGCAAGAATATGCGCCCTCTGGGAGTAAGCATTTGAATTCTAATATAATCAAATATATTAAACTAAAAAGACTAATTAAATTAAATAAGAACATATACAAAATGATTAAAGTGGAAAGCGCGTGGTGTAATGGTTAAAGTCATTGGAAATGGACTCGTCGCTCCAAGTTCAAATCATGGACGTGGTAATTGCATTTCACTTAGCGCTAATACCCTTGGGAAAGGTATGAATCCTACTCTCCCTCCAGCTATAGATAAATAGCAGGGCAGACTGGATTCTTTAACCATGGCTAGGTAACCAGTCTAGGAGAAGGAAAACTCTGAATTCAAACCTGTTGAACTCCGCTTAAGAAATTGACCTTGTGTCACATCCTGCTCGTGCGGGGTAGTTGGTAAATATATATACAAAATGATTACACTTATTTTAATTATATTCTTTTTAAAAAAAGAGCCAAAAGGAAGGAGAGATAACAGCAACTCCAGCAAGCATCACTGTTTGTTTTCAGTCATTGCATCAGAGATTGTCATTTAAAAATTGGCCTGTTCAGCTACTCGCGCGGATGCAGTTAAAACAAATTGGACACTACGCTATCGACTTTAGCAGACGCAAAGATACCAACAATTTCTATATAAAACAAACATTTATAGAATTGATTGTTGTTTTGCATAATCTATGCGGTTGCATAGATTATTGTCAACCCACTGTATTTCTGAAGGGATGGCCCCTTTTCATATCACGGGCGGGACTTTCCATGGAATATTACAGAAAGCCCGCGAAGTACGTGAAGTCACGTGGGACCAAGTTAACCATTTAGTTCCAGCTTGGACGTCAGGCAGAAAAGATATCTGCCTTAGCTGGGATCAAATGCACACGCACGTTGTGTTAGTTAGAAGAAGTTTAAGCAGTAAAAGTTTAAAGAAATAATATGGTGTTCTTGCTTGATGAATGTCTTGGCAAAAAGACTGATCAAGAAGAAGGAATGCATCAAAGACGAACAGCCAACTAGAATTAGAAATAGAATTCAACATAGAGAGAAAGAATAGAAACGACTAGAGATCACCGATGGCCAAAGAATTGATTTCCCACAAGTGTACACCTAGTAGATTTTTCTTTAAACTAATACAATCCTTTTGTTGTAAAAAAAAGTCGTCGGGGCGGCCTAATGTTGATATCAGCCAATTAGCGAGGGAGTCTATCCCCTTTTTACTAGCGCTAGACCAAGGAGATTGTTTTTGCGTCTGAGGTGGAGCGCCACACCTACCATCAGCTCCTTACTTTACTACACAGATCCCTATTTGTTTTAAAATCTTAAATGTTGAATAATTGAGTTTAAGAGAGACCTAACTAAACAATTTATCCAGTTAATATTTGGAAAATTGCGAGGCGCGTGGTCTAATGGTTATTGTCGTAGGAAATGGACTCGTTGATCAGAGTTCAATTCCTGGACGAAGCTGTTTGCATTTCACATGGTGCTAATACTGTTGGGAAAGGTATGAATCCAATTCTCCATCCAGCTATGGGTGAATAGCAGGGTAGACTGAGCTCTTTAACCATGGCTAAGTAACCAGTATAGGAGAAGGAAACCTGAATTCAAACCTGTTAAACTCCGCTTAAGAAATTGACCACGCGTTGCATCCCGCTCGTTCGGAGGGGTTGGTAAATATATATATCAGGTAAATTGAAATCTCATATTCTGAGATTTATCCAATGTAAAAGGAACCTCCATTCAATTGTTTAATAGTTTATAATTATCTTCTTTACTCAAATTCGGTGATATATACACTAGCAAGAATAATCGTTCTCCGGGTGTAAGTATTTAAGTTTTAATGTAATGAAATATATTAAATTAGAAAGACTAACAAAATTAAATCAGAACACATAAAAAGATTCCACTTATTTTAATTATTAATTGGTTTCTTTATAAAATATTGGTCCTATGTGAGAGGTGACTCGACTAAATATCCTCCCTACCACCAGGCATTTTGCAGTTTTGTATGTCTTCCACATACTGCTCAACTATTTACCCGTAGCTGGAGGGAGAATAGTTTCCATTTCCTACGACGATAACCATTACACAATGCACCCACCTTGTCTTGTATATACAGAATGTCACGTGTTCTTGCATATGTAATTTATTTTGTGTTTTCGTTTTGTTTAGTGTCATATATATCACGGATATACCAATGCTATGATTGTTCCTTGGTGAATGGGAAGACGACTAAATATCTACCTTACTACTAAGCATAGAAGTAAGAAGAAATGTTTTCAACTCAATTCTCTAAGATAAATTCTTTCGCTATTTTTCATTCTTAATTTGTTTTCGTTGCTGTTTATTTTTCTTGAGTTTTGTTTAGTTTTCATTAATTTTGTGGACAAAAAGAATCCATCTAATATATTTTCGTTTTTAGAGCAACATGGAAGTTGCAAATTGCAATTTAGTCAGCTTAGAATCTCCATAGAATTTTTTTTCGCTTTTTTTCTCTCTTCTGATTTATTTGGTAATTTATTTTGAAGCGCGGAAAATGGACGGAGCTTTTACCCGCTTTAAATACATGGAAAGGATTTGAGAAATAAAAAGCAACAACAACAAAACACTAATAATGATAATCAACAAAAAGATGTTCATCGACTTGTTTTTCTCTCTCTCTCTGTCATCTGTTTGGATCAAACTGAATAGTTATCACCCGCTTCAATATACTTATTATGCATGTAGGTGTTTTATGAATTAATTCGAGGGTCTCTTTCGGGGACGCTGGATTGCAACATTGTAGTAAGCGAGTTCGAATTCCATTCGGTTTATTATATTCACTTTTGAATTAATACAATTGGGAAAGGTATGAACCGCCCATTTATGAGTTGTGTCCTTAAAAGGGATACGATCAGACAAGGTTGTAGTCGAGTGGAAGGACCCCTCAACACGTTTGAAGATTTAAGATAGAGGGTTTTATTGCAGATAGATACAATAAGACAGACAAGGAATGGTGAGGCACGCTACTAATCCTCGAAGCCAGCCCAGGATAAAGCCGTGCTCACTATATATATATAATTCAGACCCTATGGGTGAGAGAGAGAGTGTGGGATATTCGATTACAACAGGGTAAAATAGTACTGCTGCTCTTCTTTGACAAGGATGGCTTTGGCATAATAACCCATAAAGGTTGATATGCCATTAAACAAAGAAAACAAAAGTGAATGTGTTTCAGACTAAACAAATGAACTCCACATTATTAATAATTACCCACAGTGATTCAGACTAATACCCTTGGGTAAGTTATGAACCACCTCTTTCTCATCACTATGGGTTAAACTCAGTCATTGGGGCATCTGCAAGGTTTGAGGTTTGATACTGATCCTCGCCAACTCAGCACATAATTATCTGACTGTGCAGTATCTGGGAGTAGGTGTGCTGCTTCACCCCAGCAAAAAAAAAAAACTCCCTGGTCTAGCACATGCAAAAAGGGGATAAACTCCCTCATTGTTTGACTGATACAGACTAAAGGCCACTCTGCCGAATTTGCTTTTACTGATCTCCTGCAAGGATGGCTTTGGCATTGAATAACCCATAAAGGTTGATATGCCATTAAACAAAGAAAAACCTTTCGGGGTTGGGGGTGCAAATCTTGTATACTGTGAACCTATTGGGTTCTTGTAATAATGGTCCATTACGATACTTAAAAATACTGTGAAGTTTCTAGTGTATATTGTTACATAATTATTAGATACCTAATATTTATGTGCAATAGTGTAGAAATAAAAATGGCGGTTACAAACTTTATGTATATATCAGGAATAAAAGTTATCATTCGGATTAATTCTCAAATAAGGAAAAATTATTAGCCACAAAAGGGATTTTTATTATATATTGCATCTAATAAACGACGATATGCTTCTACCTGTTCATAAACATATGCTGTGTATTAAACGACCCCTTGATTTTGAGGTGAAAATTCGTTAAAAATTCGTTCGTTACACCAGTATATACTGTTTTTATATTTGATAGGAATACTTCAGTTTCGCTGATTCATTACAACTCAACAGCGAGTTCGATCCTCGTTGGATGCCCCATACTTGTGTCCCATTCTCTCCGTGGCGAACAGGTTGGGTAAATACCTACTTGATATCATATAACTGTGTGCAAACATGATTTAAAAAATTAAAAAAGTACAATTTAAAAAAAGTAAAATGGAATATTATAAATATAGATGATTGTAATTAAACATTTCGAAATGATTTGGTTTGGTTTGGTTTGTTTTTACGGCATATCAACTCAGTGGGTCATTTAATGCCGATAAAGTTTTGAAATAAATTAATTCTTAATGGATAATACAATTTTTTTATAAATACATTTTTCTATTTAACCCATAGATGGATCCTAACAGGTACTACCACTCCGGGTCAGAGTGGACCAGGGAGCAATGGTGATGAAGGGGTGCTCCACATTCCCCAAACCTCCAAAACTGGAACCTCACCATCAGATAGAGTTTAACGTCATTCCCAGGACATGTAGACCCGCAGCCACCGCCTTCTAGCACTCATATGATAAAAGGGGTTGGGGCTTGCCATAAGGGCAAATAGGGTTGGGAAAATCATATAGGTGCTAGGGCTTGACATGACCAGCCGATTGATCGGAGGGGGCCTCTCCGACCGCCCGTCTAGCCCAAGATAGGGCCATAGTGGAGTATTGCATGTCATGAACTGCTCATCCACCTGGGCTCTATCCTTAAGCATCACGGGTCGCCACTACGGCCAACAGGTGGCCCCATTGGGGGAGTCTTACCCCTCTGCAGAGGTGCAGTCGGTGCATTCTAACGCCCCAGCCGACAGGGCGGCAGGAAAGCAATGGTTAGGCGGCAATGAACATTTTTTAGTCTTCATTTTTTCTAAACAACTGTTATTATCTATATATTAATACTCGTGTTCTTTAAAAGTACTACCGTTATCATCTTGCAACAACCTCTGGTTAAATACCAAATGTCCAAATCATCCAAGGTGAAATGCAAAAAATAAATTAAATCCTAATTACCTGGTGTTGCTTTTCTGCCGAATTCTTATTTCTTTGAGTGTCGTCACCTCAGCGAAACAATGGATCATTCCGTTATCATAAAGAAAGGAAAGAAAAAGGACATGCTACACAGAACATAATATAAGAAAGAAAGAGTAGTAGAAAGATAGAAAGGACGGGTGAGGACGCGGAAGCGAAAACGCTAATCTGTTTCAATCGAACATGATGAAAAGAAGGAAAGAAAAAAAGAGTGAGTGAGTGGTAAATCAATATTATACTTTTTACATATTGAACTATTTTGCACTAGCTCATAAGTGAACATATCAAACGCTGTAATAATAGTACACCTCTTTGAAATTGATCTTGTGTCACATCATGTTGAGGAATTGGGTAACTACATCCATTAAAGGACATAAAATATATTGGGCGCTTGCCGTAGCATGATGATTAGTGAGATGATTTTGAAGCCTAGCGTTTTGACATCGGTTTTCAATGAGTGCTCATCTATTGTGGCCTTTTATTAGACTAAGCTACGTTTAGCACGTGACTATAAAATATATACCCAGAGGAAAGTATAAGTTGAAAAGTGTGATTTTTTTTTTTTTATTTAAAAGAAAAAAATGCCCGTCACAGATATTAATAACGATATATTTCGTTGGCTTTTCAAACACAGATAACAGGAAATGAACTTTCTGGCCTAGGTTCATATCTTTCCACCTGATTAAGTTTATAAGCAATTTAAAATTTTAATGAACTAATAATATATGATTATTGTGAATCAGACTTTTTTTTCGTAACATTAATATTTGCTAAAGGAAATGGAATTACAAATTAACTAAAATATAATAATAATAATAATAATAATAATAATAATAATAATAATAATAATGGTCGTCTCCTCTAAAACAGATGCAATAAAAAGTTTTACAGAAATATAGCCCCAGAAAATATTTCTAAAACATCTTTAAAATATCTCATATGTACTTTGTACGACACAATGTCTACGGTGAGTCAAAAGTCTTGCAATATTTTGTTAAAGTAAAGCACGATTTGGCAGTTCTGATTCTTTTATTATCGACCAATATTATTTATACTAGCAGGATCTGTGAATATACCACAGTATGATATTTTAATTATTACAACGCTTGATATGTTTACTGAAGAACTATAGAAAAATAATCAAATAAGTAAAAAGTATAATAATCTTGATTTAACTCGCTCTTACTCTTTTTTCTTTCTTTCCTTCTGTTGATTATATTTGATTGAAACAGATTAGCATTATCCCTTCCGCACGTTCACCCCCCTCTCTCTTTTCCCTTGCTCTCTTTCTTTCTTATTTTTCTGGATCCTATGTTCTTTTTTCCCTTTTTTCTTTATAAAAAAACGGAATGGGCCATTTTTAGCCAAGGTGAGGTGAAATAAGAATTCGGCGGATAACCGACATCAGATAATCAGGATGTGCATAACTGAATTTAACCTTGGACGATTTGGACAATCACATTTTTAACCAGAGGGTGTTGCAAGATGATAAGGGTTGCAACTCTAATTAACAAGAGTATTAATATATAGTTGTTGAAGCTCCCGAGGTTATCGACACGGCGACACGGGTTCTAACACTGGACGAGGCTGGTAGCATTTCCCATAGAGCTAATAATCTTGGGAAAGGTAAGAATCCAGCTATTCTCCATCCAGCTATAGGTAAATGATAAAGCATGCTGGGGGCGAAGGGAAACTCTTAATTCAAACTTGTTATACTCGGCTTAAAGAATAAACCTTGTGTCACATCCTACTCGTGCGGAGGAGGGGTCGTAAGTATAAATATATGTATGTAGACACATGTTTACGCATATTCTCTAATAAATACATTCTATAATATTGCGAAGATGACAAACTGTTGTATACTCGATCCTACAATATTCAGTATATTAGTCCATCCAAATACAGTTTGCGCCAGACATAGAGTAACTCCCAATACAGTGCTAAAACATCGAGGTAGACGGTTCGCGTTATGGTTCCGTAATCTTTGCAGTCTCAGGGTATTTGCCTGTCATTCCACTTATGAGGGCATGACACAAGGACATTTTACGGGGGCCCACTCACAAGCCAACAGTCATGGGTGGTAGGCACAAAGATGCGTTGATGCTGTCGGCATTACCCCTCAAAGAGGAGCGCCTCAGGCACTGGGCAATAAACCTAGTCCTGCCCCTTTAAATCAAGGAGGCAGGTATTGCCTGGGGGATAGCCCCCTGGGATCAACGCTGTTAATTTTACTTAGCCTATCCAGAGGCCGAAGCGCTCCGAAACAGGCCCCGACGGGCCTTTGCTGGCTCAGGATATTTGCCTCTCATCCCACTTATGAGGGCGTGGCACAAGGACATTTTTATGTGGGCCCACCCACAAGCCGAAGCTCATGGGTGGTAAGCACAAAAAAGCGTCGATCCCGTCGGCATTCCCCCTCAAAGAAGGCACCTCAGACACTGGGCAATAAACCCAGCCTTGCCCCTTTAAACGAAGGGGGCAGGTATTGCCTGGGGGGATAGCTCCGAGGGATCGACGCAGTTAATTTTATTGCCAAGCCACTCCAGAGGCCGAAGGGCCTTTGACGGCTCCGCAATCACCCAGATATTCTAAAACAGCAGTGTACAAATAGTCGTGGACCAGCTCATTCCCTCTCTACGAAAGGTAAGCTAGGTTAGTCCATAATACAAACCACACCGGACTGTAAAATGGTGAGCACACATGTTACCCTCCAAGTGCTACTAACCAGATTTGACTATGGTTTGGAGCACGGTCTCGAAATTTTAGACTTACGTGACCTTAACTTCTCATTGATTTTCTTGCAAATAGAGCGAAATGTCTTGGACCATGTTTTGGTTACTTCCAAAATTAGGCCCCAATTCAAACTCGTAATGCGTAGGTTCTCGAATTAGACTACGTTGCACGTTCATCTTTGCGGCTTTAAAAACTTTCACAGGGTGAAACAATGCACAACGAGTCAGCTCACGAACTACAAAGATACTACCAACTTCAGTGGGTACATTTTACGTCTTGAATTGCTTCACTCATGTGATATACGCACTGCAAACCGAGTAAGGGAACTTTCTGGTCCACGTTCATATCTTTCCACTTGATTAAGTTTATTAGCAATTTAAAATTTTAATGAACTAATGATATGGAATTATTATGAATCACACTATTTTTGCGCGCCAAAATATGGCAGAATCACCCTAGGACTTTTAATATTTTTCTTGCTTAATATTTAGGTTGTATCGTGGAGTCACGTGGTGTAATGGTTATCGTCGTGGGAAATGGACATGGTGACCAGAGTTCGAATCCTCGACGATGGTAAATCACATAGCACTAATACCCTTGTTAAAGGCATGAATCCAACTATTCTCACTCTAGTTATTGGTAAATAGTAGGGCAGACTGGGCACTAACTTTTTTAGGCTACCAGTCTAGGAGAAGGAAAACTCTGAATTCAAACCTGTTAGGCTCCGCTTAAGGAATTGACCTTGAGTCACATCATACTCTTGAGTAGGGGTTGGTAAATATATATTCTATTTGTATCAAAAATTAATATTAAGCACCTAGTATTGCACAGTGGTTAGTGAGCGGTGATGAGAGATTATTTACCCACCCTGTCGATAGGAGCATTAAATTCTATCTGATGGTGAAGTTTCAGTTCTGGAGCTCTGGGGAGTGTGTATTAACCCTTGATTACTACTACTCCCAGGTCCCGGAGTGGAAGTACTTGGTAGGGTCCCATCTACGGGTTACATTTCTTTTTTAAATTAATTAAAAGTGTGTTTAATAAGAATTGAATACCCAACAAGAATGAATAAAACAAAACGTCTTCGGCATAAAATAACCCAACAAGGGTTGACATGCCGTAAAATCCAAGTAACCAAAAAATGAGGATCGACTGAACAGGGTAACATTTATCATGAGGGGCAGAACTATTACTTTGGTATTGACCATTGATACGTGCATTATCTCAACACTAGATAAAGTGACCAGGTATCAAAACTGCTCACATGTTTCATAATGGATAGGCATAGCCTATCATTTTTGGCAAGTAGTGTAGGGTAATTTATAACTAACATTAATACTTTGAAAAAATTACAGTTAGATTTAAATAGTTTGATTGACAGGTGTTGAACCCATGTTCATCTAGAACGGGGCTCATATTGGCTAAGAGATTAGGTGACTTTAGAAAAGTAGAATGATATGTTAGCAGAGTTGAGACTAGGCGACCCTTCTGGGCAGACGTGCTTGTGTAGCAAAGAATGTATCGGGAATTTTAAACATAAATATATCTGGGGGGTTTAACTCTGATAATCATGAACATAAAGAAACCCACACAGATGGACACCCCCAAGAGCAGGGAAATTCCCGATCCGAAATGGAACTCCGATAGAGAAGCACAAACCTGATACGAAGAGAATAGACGCCTGATGGAAGATAGAATACGAAGACGATGGAAGCAGGCATTAGAAGAATTTTAAAAGAGTATACAACGGGTAGTTGATTAGAAATTAAGAACCCCCAAATTATTTCTCTGGGGAGCGAGCCTTACCTTGCCATGCTAACCCATAATGTGTTGGTAGAAGTTTAAATTGAGTTTTTCCTTATAAACCAATCGAAACACTCTTAGAATCTCTTAGAATCTTTTCAATGGGGGCCATAAGATTTGAGGGGAGGGTCACAAGGCCAAGTTTGAAAAATAGGTGGGCTACAAGGGACCAATAGGTGGCCACAGAAAATTTAGGACCAACTATATATATATATATATATATATATATATATATATATATGGAGTATTTTGTAATTAAGTAGTATTATTTAAAATAAAATATTAAACTTATTATTTAGTTAAAATGTTGAATACAACTAAGCTATTTTGTTAGCATAAATATTTATCTATTGTATTTTTTAAAAGTCTGATCAATGCAAAGTAGACGTTTATAGTTTTCAATTTTATTTTTAGACGTTTATAGTTTCATTTAAAACTCGTAATTCATTGTTTACCAACTTGTTCTTCAATCTTACCTTTTTCTCTTTGTAATTGTTTATTTTCTGTAAGTGACGCATTTAATTGTAATTCCCTTGTTAATCTTTCATTGGGAATATTCCTTGATTTTTAAAAAGTTGCTAAATAGTTCAATCGCCCCCCCTCCTCGAAATAGCATCAAAGATTGTCTGCTAAAATGCACCAAAATCCCTGTTTTCGCAAAATTTAGTCTAGGTATTGGTTTGAAAATTCAGCAATTTCAATATCTAAAACAGAAAAGGTTATCATTTTAAACGAAACGAATAAAATATAACTAGAATTCAAATTGAAAATATAACCCCCTTCACTACCGATACCTCCGATGGCTGCTTTTTATCTAATAAGTAAAGTGTAAGTGTGATAACATTTTAAAAGATTAAAATCTATTTCCTCAAATAAAGGCAAAGTTTTAAAGAAAAATATTTTGTGTGATAATTCTTTATGTTAATTTGCAACTTTCGCCCCATGGGAGACGTAATAGTTTTAAAATCGAGCTACACTAATATCACAACCACCATAACTAGAAAGCCGAGACTGCACAATTATTGGTCGACTGCTGAGAGAAATAAATAGATTCATACCTTTCCCCACGAGCATTAACGTGAGGTGAAACACAAACAGGCTCGACATGGATTTAAATTCAGCTTTTCGATTTAATTCTCCTTGAAACCAATATTACGTCGCCTGTGTTTTTCTCTTAAACAAAATCTGATATATTATTGGGAGTATTTAGAAAATCTGAAACATCTATCTATATCAGTTTTGTTTCGTATCTATCTTGTAATAATGGCACACGGTTTGATTGTGTAGAATAAAAAGTAACCTCCCAATTCTAGAGAGTGAGCTTAAACTGTCTGGGTTGTCACAGTAATACCCAAGGCAAGAGAAGACTCGTCGCATATCACAGCGACTTCTGTAGATAACCTCAACACGACGCCAACACAAAGCAAAGTTTTTTGTCGCCTAAAGCTACAAGATTGGATGCTCTTGTAAAGTTCTTTGCATCAATTTAAGCCACCATTTTAGAATAGGCGCCATTTTGTTACATCAATTTTATCTCTATTATGAACATATGAGAAGTTCATCGGAGAGATAATCTTTACATTTCATTTATTATTTTTTTTTTTTTTTTTAATGCCTGCCCGTTGGCGATATGTGGCTCTTGAAACAGATACCGTCTTTTACATAGAACCATTGTTTTTTTTGTTTATTTTTTTGTTTATTAATATTTTTTTATTATTCTTATTCTTATTGTTTTTTTTTGTATATTTCTTGTTAGCAGATGACTGAAGGAGAGTTCTTATTTATTTATTTCATTTTCTTTTTTTCAGTTTTTAAATTTCTCCCTTTTTTTAAGAAATTTCTTTTCAATTTTTGCGGTAATTTATTTTTTGATTTAATAAATATTTGTTTATTTTTCTAGATTTATTTTGTATTTTTTTCTCGTTTAAAAAGAAATATTTGTAAGTGTTGTTATTATTGGTATTATTTGTGTTTGTAATATTTCTATTTGTTTTCTTAAATTTTTTGATATTTACTTCTCTGAGCTTTCAATATTTACTGTATGATTACTATATATATATATATATAATATATATATCCATACACACATATACAGAGTCGCACATTATATATATATATATATATATATATATATATACATATACACACATATACATACCCCCCAGACACAAATGTATATATACACACACACGCATACACACCGCCACACTCATATGTATGTACACACATATATACCAGACACATGTATGTATATATATATATATACATACACATGCATACGTACGCACATATATATATCTTCATACACATATGTATACTTACACACATGTACATATCCTCACACACACAAACATATCTAAACAACACATCCTGAAACAAACACACACATATATATATGTGTATGTATGTGTGTGTATATATATATATATATATAATCTTTGTTACTAAGACTGATTTTTTGATCTAACTTAAATCTGACAAAGTAGATCATTCTTTGTTTACTTGTCTATTTCAGTCTTTTCTTTTATTTGTTCTAAGTATTTTAGTTCTTTTTTTTCTATATATATATATATATATATAGATTTTACTATTTCATTTTTACATTGTATTTCTTTACTATTTTTCAACGTTTTAATATCATTATCATTGTTGCTTTTTGTTATTCTTTTTATTATTACCATTATTATCTATTACACTCGTCTATATTGTGAGTTTTTTTCTTTTAGATTTCATTATATTCTTTTGTTTCAGGGTAGTAAAGATTTTTATTATATATTTAGGCATTTTTGATTTTATTTTCAATGATACATTTTACTTGACTATTTTTTTGTCTTTTTATTTCCTCATTATTTATTCTCTTCCTATGTTTTTGTTTATTTTTCTTCTAATATATTTGATGTTTTTATATCGCTATTTTCAAATTTTCTTTTTTTTTTTTTTTTCATTTTCTTGTGGAGGAAAGTATGAAAAATTGTGTTATAGCCCTCGATACTTTTGTAGCATTCTCCTTGCCGCCATTCTTTTAAGAAGAAAAAAAAACTCAACAGAAAATCATACAGTGAAATTTCATCATTTTTATTAAGTATCAAAATGAAAACAAAATATAAAAACCAATCTGTGTGTGTGTGTGCGTATACATTTATATATATATGTGTGTGTGTGCGTATACATTTATATATATATGTGTGTGTGTGTGGATATATATGTGAGTATGTGTGTTTGTGCATGTATGTTTATATGTGTGTCTGTATAGATATATATATGTTCATATGTATGTGTGCGTGCATATATACTTGTGTATGGACATGGGTGTATGTACAGCAATATATGTATATATAGTAATTTACCAAGCTTAGCTTAGATGTGGCACAAGGCCAGAAATATGGGGCGCCAATTGAGAATCAAACTCAATATGATTTAGTCAATCTTGCTAAACATTACACCACGTGAGGTGTATATATATATATATATATATATATATATATTGTGTGTGTGTGTGTGTGCGTGTGTGCGTTTGGGTATACATTTATATATGTGTGGATATATATACGCGTGTGGTTGTGTTTGTATATGTTTATATATGTGACTATGTAGATATATATGTGCGTGTGTATATACTTTGATTTTGTCGTGGTTTTGAGCATGATATCTATATATCTGTATGTGTGTGTTTCCCCATGAGGTCTCATTTTTTGGATATTTGTTTCGGATTTTTAAATTGTTTCCCATTTTTCTTATAATTTTTGGTTTTCAACTTTTTTCTCTTCATTCTTTCTTCTCAAAATATCAGTGTCAACAACATTTTACAATTCAACTTTCTTTTTCAGATTTGCTTTAAAAGAAAAAAAAAGAAAAAACATTTTATATAAAAATATTTCTATTTATTTTTTTCTCTATTTTACATTGAATTTGTTTTCTTGGATTTTTATTTAATATCATTTATTTCTTTTTTAAAACATTTTCTCAATTAATGTTGCAGATGGTCAAAAGCTTAATGGCCCTGAGAACAGAGTTCGAATTTGAACTTCGACTAATACTCTTGAAGGCATGAACTCGCTTCTCCCACTAGCTATTTAGATATTTTCTGAAGTGGAATTATAGATGG
This sequence comes from Doryteuthis pealeii, assembly GCA_023376005.1. Classification (NCBI taxonomy): domain Eukaryota; kingdom Metazoa; phylum Mollusca; class Cephalopoda; order Myopsida; family Loliginidae; genus Doryteuthis; species Doryteuthis pealeii. The sequence goes on from CM042148.1 coordinate 114,138,678, forward strand.
TTAATAATCAATGACATAGAGCAGGTGTCACCAAACTATGGCCCGCGGGCCGGATCCGGCTTGCGAAGGCATTTTATCAGGGCCTGTCGACGGTACTTGAATTCAGTTTCACAAATCTCACTAAACATTTCTGCTAATTTTGCATTTTTTGATAATGTTTTGAAAATAAATATGTTAGTTAAATTTGTTTTTATGCATCTTATGCTATTCGTCCATAAACATAACATGGAAAGAAATTTTCTTTTTCATCTTTTTCTAAGAGTTTTCTTTCTGGCTAGCAAGTATTGAACACAATAATAATGTGGCCCGTGCTCGTTATTTTTCAATTATCCAGCCCACAGTGAAAAAGGTTTGGCGATCCCTGGTCTAGAGAATCGAAGAACCAAGTTCAAATTCGAGTTGGGACTAATTTCCTTGAAAGCATGAACTCACTTCTCCCTCTAATTATTTGTAAATAGTAGGGAGTTGGCGCCATTTAGCCCTGAAAAACCCCAAAAAACAAGCAATCCATCGGAGATGTTTGATTAGTCAAGCTGGTTGTTTGATTTTATAATATATCATCAGTAATTGTCAAAATCAATCGTTTTTGTTCTTGCAATTAATTTATGGTTACAATTAAGTAAAAATGATAATGTATAAACAATTATATATTACGTAACTTCCTATTGTAGAGAAGCTAACATCCCTTTAGCACTTTACCAGGTGGACTGGCTCATAGCCTTAGCACCCCATCAATACTCTACCAGATGGACTGGCTCATAGCCGTAGCTAACATCCCTTCAGCACTTTTCTAGGTGGACTGGCTCATAACCATCAAATAGCCTACGATTAAAGTGGTTTAACTCGCTGAATAATATTCAGACTGACTTCATGCGTTGGCTATACCAAACTGACCCTCCTCTATTTAGTGTAATTTTTGTTTTGTTAATTGTTTGTACTTATTTGTTCTGTGTTTGTATGTATCCGTTTTGGTACCGGATGCTGGTGCTTAATAAATGTATTAAGCACACCATTATTCTGTGTATCTTTCCACCTCGCGATACAACATTTTCTTAATACAAATCATTTGCACAAATCATACGATTCCAAATATGTATTTATCAAACCAATACTCTGTTAAACTCTACGAGTACAACACCCGCGGAAGAAACTTTATCGGGGAGACTAATTTCCGGTAATGAATTTCTTCCACTTTTATTTCAATGCAGTCTATATAGGCTGTTACCAAAGACCAAAAAATGACGCCACCATAAATGTGTTATCCAGGGCGGAGCGCCCCCTCTAACTACAGTTTTCACCTTTATTTGGGGGGGGGGTAATGGCTTTAATCAATTAAAAAAAATTAAAATCATTATTTCTTTTTACTCCCTTCTTTATTTTTGTTTTTCAGTCTGTATTAGTGCTACTGTATGGACGCACCACTTGGACTCTATCGAAACGCTTAAAGAAAAAGCTAGATAGGAACTCTACAATGATGCTTGGCTGAAACAAATCATGCAAGAAATACAACACAAAAAGTTCGGCCGCTTATCTACTATCACACAAACCATTAGGTTAAGATAAACAAGACATGCTGGGCACAGTTGGAAAATCAAGGACGAGCTCATAAGTGACGTTCTTTTATGGACATTTACACATGGACACACTAGTGTGAGTCGGCCAGCAAAACCATAAATCGATCAGCTCTTCACGGATTCTGGATGCTGTACAGAGGACCTTCCAGGAACGATGGCCAATAGGTACGGTTGGCAAGGGGGAGCGTCATGGAGATCCATGCTGTTGACACTATATTATTTTCTCCCTCCTCCCCCATTCTTAATATATCCTCTTCTCCCTTTTTTCTCTCTCTTCTTTCATTCTTTCTTTTAACATTTCCTTACCCCCTCTCTTCTCTTTCTCATATTATATATCATTCTCTTGTAACCATACCCTGTTTACCATATATGTGCTAGAAGGCAGTGACTGAGCGTCTTAATATCCTGGATATGACGTAAAACTATCTGATGGTGAAGTTCCAATTCTGGAGCTCTAGGGAGTGTGGAGAACCCCTTCATCCCCATTACTCCCAGTTCCACTCTGGCCCGGTGTGGTAGTACCTATTAGGGTCCCATTAATCGGTTGAATAAGAAAAAATGAACTTAAAAAATGTTAAAAATTGAGTTTAAAAAGAAATTTGAGAACCCATTAAGAATGAATGAAACAAAACGTCTTCGGCTTTAAATAACCCAACAAGAGTTGACATGCCGTAAAATCCAACCGATCAACCAACAATCTTCCCTCTTCCACTTTCTTTTAATCTTGTGTCTTTCCTCGTCTATAATATCTCAATTTCTTTCACTATTTCATTCTTGCCAACTTTCTTCCTGTTTATTTTTTACAATCCCAACACACACACACACACCGAAAAAATCCACAAGAAAATCGTTGCTAACATAAATCCAGAAAAATAATCACAAATCCTAAATTGTCTTCTTCTTGTGAATGGATCAAACATTCCTCCCCCCGTCCCCCTCACACATTATTTTGTGTCGCATTTGTTGCAGATTTAATCAATCATTTGATACTTTACCTTTAAATTTCTCACTTGACTTATTGTTGGTGTTTATGTATCTTTATGATAAAACACGGTAGATGAAAGTAATGAAGATTTTAACTGTGGTTCGACAGGTGGGTGGGCGTGTTCGGGCCTTAACCAATCAGAGTTGTTAATTAAGGTTTGTGGAATTTCAGCTTTAATCATAGCCTTAACTAATTTAGTAGATGGAACAATTACTTTTGTTAATCAAGTCCAAACTGACAATGGTTGCATGGGAGAGACAGAGACAGACAGTGGAGACAGAAGAGAGAGAGAAATGGAAAGACAGAGAGAGACCGACAGACAGACAACGCGAGAGACATAGACACAGGGAGAGAGATAGAGAGAGAGAGAGAGCAAACATCAATATTCAGTTTATATTTTTTCTTTTTTTCTTTTTGTTTTCAAATGAAATCCCATAGGCTGTGAGATAATATTTACCAATATGTCTTAAATAAAGAAAAAAATTAGAAAAAAATCATAAGTAAAAAATAAAAAATGTTAGAAAAATTATTCACCCAACTCATTCACGACGGTTAGGATGTGATGCAAAGTGACAAGTATAAGGCATCCAGCGAGGACCATACGCGCTTTTCAGTTGTAATTGATCTGCGAGAGTAGCTTACTAACCATTATACCACGATGCATGAAATATACAAAATTTTAAATGAAGACAAAAGAAAATCACTGGTAAAAAGAAAAGGTTTGAGTTGGTTTGGTTTCTTTGTTTAATTGAATATCAACCATCCATGGGTTATCTAATGCCAAAGCAATCCTTATAGAAGAACAGTAGTGATACTATTCAACTCGGAGTTGGGGGATGAGGAGGTTCATACATGTCCCATTGGTGTTACTCAAAAAGTAAGCGTAATAACACGACTGGAATTCGAACTCTCTTACTAGGATGTCACGGTCCAACGTTAGCCACTACGCCCCCCTCGCAAGTTCTTAGAATGTTTTACAAAGAAAATCGCGAACATCTATATGCAATTGTAATCTATAAATAAAAAAAGAAAAGATAAATGAATCAATAAAGGATATTTAAATTTATCAAAAAACTTAAGTTTATGTAAGGGCATTAGTCCAAAAGTGAACGTAATTATGAGACTGGAGTTTGATCATATTAACTGCGATATTACAGTCCAGCTCGTTAGCCACTACGCCACGGTCACACACACACACACACACACACAGGAATAAAAAGAAGATAAATAAAGATGTGAATTACAGTCTGTTTTTCTAGAAAAATAGATAATCTTAGGAAAGAAAAAAATAATATGTAGAAAAACTAAAGTAAAATGACAACAAAGAACCAAAAGTGAATTGTATAAAAAACCTTAAAAAATGTCAAAGATATAAAACAGAATTCCATTGAGAGAAAGAAAAATAAACTGAATGCGACGATAAAACTACATCTAATACAAATCAAACAAAACATTTGAATTGAAAAAATATATGACTAGCTTATTTAGATACATGATTGAAAACATAAGTATAAATGAAATTTAAAGCACAATCATCATCATCATCATACTCATGTCGAGATAGTAACACGGATATCCTGTGATAATCTCACACCAGCCGCCACTATCATTCATTGCCCCCGGCAGATCCTCTACGTAGCATCCAGTATCCATCCAATTAATGTAGGTCTTTAATGGACGGCCTGCACTGGTTTCCACAGAAGTATATCACTTTAAGTTCATACTTACTTATCGAGCAGTTTCCTTGTTTGTCTTGTTCGTTTGTGCAGTTCATGACATGCAGAACTCTACTTTGACTCTTACTTGGGCTAGATGGACAGACGGAGAAGTCCCCTCCGATAAATCGGCTGGTCATGTCAAGTCCTAGCATCTATATGATTGTCCCGACCCTACTGCTCTTATGGCAACAGCCCAACCCTGTTTATCATTATTGGATCCTTTCTGTCCACTAAGAACGATGGCGTAGTGTAAAAAAATATAAAAAATAAAAATGTATCTGCATCTGTGCAAATGACTCTGAAGGCCAATTCTTGAGTGACAGTCTTTGGTGCACTGAATGCACACAAACTGATGGTTGCTGGCTTTTCTCTCTCTGTCTTTCTGTCTTTCTTTTCTGTTGAGGCTACTCTCCTCTCTGTCTTACCCCTCTCCGTGCCTTACTTGACATTGAGGCGCCAGGCCGCTCTATTTTTTGCATCTACCTTCACGTGTTTTTGTCAATATGGCATATCCTCAGAACTCTTTATCATATATGCGCTTATAAAAATCTATACGTTAGATAACTTTAAATATATATAAAAAAATAAAAAAAAACTATTGTTGGCATCCTTCTGTCTACTGAAGATAATGGCGTAGTACAACCCCCCCCAAAAAAAAAGAAAGAACAAAAAAAACCCACTAAATTTAAATCAATAATACTGGGTAATGTATTTATTAAAACTTGGTTTAACAAACAACGCGAACCGTTTAATGTTACATACTTAATTTTGAGTATATATAATACAGGTTTGTTATTTATTCTATGCGTTAATGATTTTGACTATGAATTAAATACCCATTGATAAATTTACACAATTCCTGAGAGTATTGACACGTAAGCAGTGGTGTAGATTCGGTTACAATCTCCATTATATATTGGTGTATTACTTTTGGGGCAACTTTCTTATAGAAATGACATTCAGAGTCATGTTCATTACTGGTAACTATGTGAAAAAATATTGTTTTGTAGCTAAAAATCTAATAATGCTATTATGATTCTACTCACATAAATCGCCAAATGGGTTAGAACGAACTCCTTAGCCTTGGTTGGCAACCTATCTAAGTCAAGGAAAAATCTAACACAAAACCTCCGCTGCCCTTCAAGGAAAGGCTAGGGGAGTAAACTCTGAAAACAAATCCGGAGCCGTGATGGTGTGATGCTGAAATCCACTGCTACCTAGCAACTCCTGTGACACTACCGTTGCCAAACTGCATTGGTTCCTTACCTTTCCTTTGGATCACAGCGGCAGTTTGGAAAGGGGGGATATGCTGCACGGGCAACAGCTCATCCTCCATATGAACCCGCCGAGACTATGTAGTTCCAAAAGAAATTTTTGGGACACTACTCAATCGTTTCTCGTATAAGGAAGGATGCCAACAGCATATGTTATGTTTTCAATGAAAATAGATATTAATTAATTTTGGAGCTTCCTCCTTAAAAACAAGTCATTCATGATCTTGTTCATTACTGCTATGTACAAAAATAGCGTTTTATATATGAAAATCTGCTCCATCTAATAGTAGAATCATGCCCCCTTTATATATTATAATGTTAATGTAAATATACTTGACTAGAATCCTGGGTAGAGGGGGGAACGAAATATAATGTGGTGTAATGGTTATCAAGTTTGTATCGCAGATCCATTTTTATTATGTATATTTTAATTCTTAGATATCTTCGTGAATGTAAGTCACATCTTCCTAATTTTTGCACAAAAGCAATAACTGGCGATATTTAATGTGTATATATATATTTACTTTGTCGGTAATTGTTTTATTTTCATAGTTTCCTCCGGACATACGCATCAACTTCCCTTTCTATGTGTATAGACTGATGTATTACTTTGGAAGTAACCTTCTTACAAAAAGGTAATTCAGACTCTTGTTCATTGCCAGTGACTATATGAAAAAGTGTTTTGTAGCTGAAAACTTGCTCTATTTAATACTGGTATCATGTTCCCTATATGTTATAATTTCGAAGGAAATATATTAGTATTAATTTTGGAGTAACCTCCTTAAAAAGAAGTCATTCAGGCTGTTGTTCATTTCTGGTGAAAATGCTTAGTCAATAATGGATCTACAGTTTGTTGCTTGTAGGATTGGGGTACTTACTACTGACATAAATCCCCAACATAACCTGGCACTTGGGTGCAAGCGCTGGGGCTTCCGGGAAGGCTTGCCTCTCGTGAAGTGACTCAATACTACCTGAGACAGCACCCTGCAGCAGCTCGGCAGCCCAGTCGTCTCAGACTTTCGCCTAGTACTGGAATAACTGCGGGACTGCAAAGATAGTGGACTGGAGTATGTGCAGATTTTTTCCACTTAAAATATCTCACGCACAAATTTCACTTCACTGTTTCAATTCAGTTTGTTAGTTCATATTTCTTGAGTTACCAGTTTGTTGGGTTTCAACCAACCAACCCGTTTGTTAAGAAATTAGTTTAGTTGGAGTTGAAGGGCTGTTTTAGAAATTGAAAGGGGATACAGACTGACGTTATATCAACGAACTTAAAGAAAATACAAAAATGCAAACAAACAATTACTTATTAATAAGTAAAGAAAACCCTATTAATGCTAAAAGAATAGCCTTACATTAGGATTTAAAAAGGACTTTTAGCATTAACATACATCTCTATCCCCTACCCTTGAGGCTTTACTGTACTGATTAATAAGAGTGTGTTGGGTGGTGGAGGAGGTTTGTTGTGTGGGTGTAGGGATTAGTAGTAGGGCATGTTTGTTTCTTTAGGTGAAGGAAGAGCATTAGCCTTTATTTCCTTTGCATTTCACTACCATATTTATGACAAGAGTTTCTTGAACACAATCAAGAAGATTATGTTCCGAGGCTAAAAAGAAAAAAAAAGAAGATACACTAGCTTCTTAAGAAATAACAGTATTTTGACATAATTCTTTGAAAAGGCCATGAAAGGGGAGTGTAAAGCTTTGCATTAAAAACGAGGATTCTGGAATAACATAAGACATAAACGTATCTGAGTACCAACTTATTTAGGGCAGTTTTTTAGGCCATCATTTTAAACTCTGGGTCTACTTTGTCATGCGCAGGTTTCAGAAGACCGCATATTGCAGCAGTTGTTTGGTCAGATTTCAATTTGATTGATTGACTGATTTGAACGTCATGTCAACCAATTGAATACTTTAAAAGCCAGCAAAATGGTCTTCATGTAGCGGATTATATATATATATATATATATATATATATATATATATATATATATATGTGTGTGTGTGTGTGTGTGTGTGTATATATATATTATATTATTCATCCATAGATATCGTGTTTCGACGTATATCTCCTCGGCGTAGCTAGACTTAGCAGGCTACCTTCAGTTAAGTTCGAAATCCGACCGATTTTTCATCAGTTCCTAACCATTGGGCCATTTGTGTACCTACAAGCACGAAGGGAACTTAACTGATAAATATACACATATAACAAACACACACACACACACACACACACACATATATATATATATATATATGGAACTATATAATCAGATAGAGTTTCGTGTCATATCGAGGACACTAAGACCCTCAGCCACCGCCTTCTAGCACATATATGATAAAAAGAGTTGGGGGTTTGCCATAATGTGCAATAGGGACGGGACAATCATATAGGTGCTATGGCTTGATGTGACCAGCCCACTGATCGGAGGCGGCCCCTGTTTAGCTTAAGTAAGGGCCAAAGTGGAATGCTGCATGTCATGGATTGCTAAACCACCAGGGTTCCATCCTTAAGCATTACTGGTCACCACCCACGACCAGCAGGTAGTTGTGATGGTTTTAGCTTTCTGTAGAGGTGCAGTCGGTGTATTCTAGAGCTTGGAATCATCTTAATGAACTTTGATCTATCTAAATTCACATAGAGACCAATATCTCAACGGTTTAAAGATATTTATAAAACATTATAATCAAACATTTTAAGCATTGTAAAGACAAAGTCTTATAACTGGTATTTTATTATCTATTATATTTGGTGATAATATTTGGCCATCATTTTTGATGATACAAACTACTGTCTGCTGTTTTTTTAAGGTTGTCCTTTTTATTATGTTTCATGAAATATAATAAGGATTCAGATTATATTAGATTGTTTTTTAGTGATTTTTCTCTAATGCTACAAAGCACATTTCGAAAGCCACATTGAGACTCGTGATGGTTAAGGAGAGAATTCTGGTGGCTGAGCAGTCCATGACATGCAACACTCATCCTTGGCCCTTTGACGGGTGGTTGAAGAGGCCCCCTCCGATCAATGCGCTGGTCACCTATATGATTGTCCCAACACTATTACCCTAATGGCAAGTCCCAATATACGCTAGAATCTATTATATTTGATGATAATCTTTGGCAATAGTTGATAATGTTTGATGATACAAACTACAGTCTGCTGTTTGTTTGTTTTTAAGTTTGTCCTTTTTATTATGTTTCATGAAATATAATAATGATTCAGATGATGTTAGATTGTTTTTTGAGTGATTTTCAATAATGCTACCAAGCACATTTCAAAAGCCACATTGGAAAGAAAAAAAATGTAAAAATCAGTTAAAAACAAAAAACAAAAGAAAATAAATGTAAAATTGAGTCAGTGCTGATTGAGGGCCATCATTGTGCTTTTTTTATCTTCTTTTCTGCAAACAATGAGCAGAGAAAATAACAATGTAGTATGCATCTACTTCCCCACTGGCAGCCATTAATACGTTTCTCGATGCAGGGGCAGCAGATTTTCGAGGCTTTCATTTTTCAATCTGTTCTACCTGATTGGTTTTTGCCTTTTGGGGGAAGGAAATGGAGAAAACTTACTCAGCTTTACCCATACAGGCATATCCCCTACCACACCCAAGCACATGTCCCAGCAGCGGTTGAAACATACACACTCAGTGATTTACATAGAGTCACTGCAATTCATGCACACATATATAAACAGTAATACTCACAAGTTTTAGCCTAAAACGTTTGATCAAGGAATGTTTAACAATTAAAGAAGATGATAAGTGAGAAAGAAAGAAAGAAAGAAGGGGATAAAGAAAAGAAGGAATTTAATAAAAATCAAATCAAAGGAAATGTTCATAAGCAAAAGAAAAGTCAATTAAGAAGGAAAGAAAGAAGGAAAGAAAGTAATAAAAATAATAAAAAAGGGGAAAGGCTTTTAAACCAAAGAAAAGAAAAAAGAAAGAAAGGAAGAAGGAATGTAAGAGAGAAGTTATGAAAAGTAAAAGTAATAAAAAGGGAAAAAGCTTATAAGCAAAAAGAAAAAGTTATGAATAAAAGACAATTGAAGACAAGAATGGGTAAAGCTTATAAGGAAAAGGAAAACGAAAAGAAAAAAAAGAAAAAAATTATGATAAAAATAAAAATGAAGAAAAATGAAGAAAAGAAAAAGTAGTGAAAATAAAAAGGGAAAAAGCTTATCAACAAAACGAAAGACGAAAGAAAGGAAAGAAAATTTATGAAAATAATAATAAGAATAAAAAAGAGGAAAGAAAAAAAGAAGCAAACAAGAAAGAAAGACAAAAGAAAAAAACGCACAAATGCAAAAGTGAAGCAGCTAAAAAAAATGAAAATGGGAAGAGAAAATAAGAACGAAAATAAACACAGAAAAGAAAGAAAACTAAGATAGAAAAGAAGAATATGATAAAGTGCGGAAAATATGTAAGAAGAAGAAAAGAAAGATAGATTAAAAGAAAAGTAACAAAAATGAAGAAGAGTGAATGAAAAGAAAGAAAAAATGTTGCAAAAATAAATTTAAAAAATAGAAAGAAAAAGTAGGAGACAGAAAGGTGAAAAGTACAGAAAAAGAAAGAAAGGAGATAAGTGAGGGAATGAGATAAGAAAGAGAATGAAAAGAAAAAGAAAAAGAAAAAGAAACGAGGTGAAGGGATTAAAAAGGTATGTCTATAAAAAAACGATATTAGAAATAAAAAAGTATCCTTATGTAAATAGATATATAAACAAATTGATAGAGAGATAATCTAAGAATAAATAAAAGAATTATAGATAAAAAGGAGAGAGAGAGAGAGAGAGAGAGAGAGAAGTATAAACAAATCTATGAGAAAGAAAAAATAACGATAGAAGAAACAAAAGATTAAAACATGATTTAAAATAATAATAATAATAATATAATAATAATAATAATAATAAAATAATAATAATAAAGTAAGTGATAGAGAGATAATCCAAGAATAAATAAAAATTATTGAAAAGAAGGGAGAAAAGACAGGAATATAGAAAGAGAGAGAGATATAGAGAGGAATATAGAAAAGAGAGAAGTATAAAAAAGAGAAAGAGAGAATAAAGATAAACAAGTTGAAACAAAAGATTTAAAAAAGATAAAGTAAATCAATAATAATAATAATATAATAATAATAATAATAATAATAAAAAAATCCAAGAATAGATTAAAAGTATAGAAAAGAAGGGAGAAAAAAATGATATAGAGAAACGAGAGAGAAAGTATTTAAAAAAATTCAAAGAGAAAGACAGAATAAAGATAAACAAGTTGAAACAAAAGATAAAAACCAAAAAGATAAACAAAAATGATTAATAATAATAATAATAATAATAATAATAATAATAATAATAATAAAAGGGGACAAAAGAGATGTTGATATCATAATAAGAAAAAGGTTTAACAGAATGTGGAGTATTGGGGTGGTGGGGGGTGTCGTGACTCTAAAATTGCAGTCTTAGGTGCTTATGGTTTCAGAACGGTCTCTATTGCTCTCGGGGGAAGCTTTAATTTGAATGTAATTGATATTTCAAGCCACAAGACAACAAGCGTATTGGCCGCCACGAGCCATTCTTGTACGTTTGGGTGTTTCAGCATGAGCAGTTCAACATTACTGTGTTAAGGGTATTCACAAGGAGGGAGGAGGGGGGATATGTAAAGTGGGATCTGAGGTGGGTTCTCACTGGTCAGGAAAAGGGAGAGTTTGACAGAGACTTCAGATAAGGGGATGTTTGGGGGTGATGTTTATGATTTGGTATTGCAGTTTGGGAGGAAAGACAAAGACGATGGGTAGGGTAGGAGAGAGAGAGAGAGACACACACACACATGAGAGAGAGAGAGAGAGGGGAGAAAGAGAGGATAGAGAGGAGAGAGAGCGCTTGACAGGAGAGGCTTCCGATAAGGGGTGTGGGGTGATGCTTATGATTTGGTAATGCAGTTTGGAGGGAAAGCTAAAGACGATGAGCGAGAGAGAGCGAGAGAGAGCGAGAGAGAGAGACGCAAAGAGAGGGAGAGAGAAATACTGGGAGAGAGAAATACAGAGAGGGAGGGAGAGAGAAATACTGAGAGAGGAAGAGAGAGAGAAATACTGAGAGAGGGAGAGGGAGAGAGAGAGAGATTTCAGACAAAGGGTGTGGAGTGATGTTTATAATTTGGTAATGCAGTTAGGAGAGAAAGGTAAAGATGACGAGAGAGAGAGAGAGAGAGAGAGAGAGAGAGAGAGAGAGAGAGAGAGGGGCATTGGTTTTAATTCTTATCTTTTGGAGGGTTTTTTTTTTAAATCCATCTTTTAAACCCTGTTTTTTTTTTACGTTTGTCCCTTTTTGGATTTGTTTCTTTTTAAAAAAGCCAAAAATGTATTACTGGTACGATTTTTGTCAAAGAAAAAAGTCATTTGTTTTTTTAGTTCTTCTCTGCTCCCTTTTTTTCTGGTGAAGTTTTTAAAACTTTGTTATACAAGAATATACTTTTTTTTCTCTTTACTTATTTGTTAGTCCCGTCTTATCTTCTTTTTTGTCTTTCTTTTCGCTCTTCTTTCTGCTCTTAATTTTTTTTTTGCTTACTTTCTTTCTATGCTTCTCTCTTAATCTTTCTTTTTTTTAAAAAAAAATTTTTTACTACTCTACAGTCTCTTTTAATCTTCTTTTTTTCTTTCTTCCTCACTATCTTCTCCTTTCTTCCTTTCCTCATTTCTATAATTCGTCTATTCTAATCTCATTCTTTCTTCCTTTCCACACTTCCATCTTTCCTAATGTTCCTCTTCTTTCTTTTTTTCCTTATTACACAACTGTCTCTCTTTTTCTTTCTTCCGTTCTATTTTCTCTTCTGAACTTTTTCCTTCTTTATTATTTCCTTTCTTTCTGTCTCTCCTCATTTTTTCTTTCTTTCTTTCTTTCTAATTTCTCTCTTATTCTTTCTTTCTTTCTTTTCTTCTTTCTTACTACTCTTCTGTTTTTCCTTATCTTTCTTTCTCTTCTGTCTCCCCTTATTTTATTTTTATTTCTTACTTTTTTCTCGCTTTTCTCGAGTCTTTCTTTCTTTCATTTTATATCTCTCATACTCTTCTTTTTAAAGTAATTTTGTTTTGAAAAAACAATTGTATGCTATTTTTAAAGATAATCTAATTCCATTTCAATACTATGCTTGTACGAGGCTGAGTCAAAAAGTAATGCCATTTTGTTTAGGACAGGTATAATTACCAACACAGGAACATATATCATGCATTAAAATGAACCTGAGCCCCATGAAAGAGGGTTTGAGATGCAAACATTATTTCAGTGAAAAGGAAGTGAAATCTGTAGTGAAGAATTGGCTCAAAGAACAATCAACATAATTTTACGGGGCAGGGATACATGCTATCATTTGAAGGCGGAATATTGCTATTTAGAGAAACTGTAACTATGTGGAAAAGTACGGATGTGATCCACAGTGAATCAGCTTCATTTTGATGTAGGGATACATGTTCTGTGTTGGTAATTATACATGTCCTAAACAAAATGGCATTAATTTTTGACTCACCCTCGTAGTTTACAATTTTAGAAACTGTATTCACTTCAGACTAATGCCTGAGGAAAAGGCACGAACCCACTTCTCTGGGTTCAGATTAGATCAAATTGGCTTTTCCAGCTTTGGTAGACTTCTTTTAGAATAAGGCTCGCTCGTACCTCAAATGTGAGCTCTCAACACAAAGTAAATAATCGACTGAACAACATCTTGTACTTCGGTAAACTCCTAAGTTGGGACAATCATAAGTCAAGGTACCATTGTAGTAGGCTGGTTGGTTGTTTGGTTGGTTGTTCTTTTTTTACGGCATACTAACCCTTTTCGGGTTATTTAATGTCGAATCAAGTCATTTTTGAATATCCGGTTGCTTACAATACCTGTTATTGCTAAATGGTCACCCATCTATTTATTGAACAGGCTCATCGCTACTTAACTTCGGGGATCTAGCGGAGAACGGTGCTTTCTACGGGACTTGAGCGTAAGCCCACCGTAATAGGACATACATAAGAGTAGGACAGAAAGAAAGAAAAAAAAGAGGTAAAAAGAGAAAAGAATAAAAAAGAAAGAAAGAAAAAAAAAGAAAAGAAAGAAAAGGGTAAAGAAAGAGAAATGGGTAAAGAAAAAGAAAAGAAAGAAAAAAAAAAAAAAAAAAAAAAAAAAAAAGGGTAAAAAAATAAAAAAATAAAGAAGAAATAAAGAAAAAGGGTAAAAAAAAAGAAAAGAAAGAGAAAAGAAAGAAAAAGAAAAAAGGAAAGAAAAGAAAAAAAGAAAAAGAAAGAAAAAAAAAAAGGTAAAAGAAAAAAAGAAAGAAAAGAAAGAAAGAAAAAAAGGGTAAAGAAAAAAAGAAGAAAGAAGAAAGAAAAAAGAAAAGGGTAAGAAGAAAAAAGAAAGAAAAAAAAGAAAAAAAGAAGAAAAGGGTAAAAGAAAGAAAGAAAGAAAGAAAGAAAAGGGTAAAGAAAAAGAAAGGGCAAAGAAAAAGAAAGAAAAGAAAGAAGAGGAAAAAGAAAGAAAGAAAGAAAGAAGGGTAAAGAAAAGAAGAAAAAAAAAAAAGGGTAAAGAAAAAAAATAAAAAAGAAAGAAAAGGGTAAAGAAAAAAGGAAAAGAAAGAAAGAAAGAGAGAAAAGAGAAGTAAAGAAAAAAGGAAAAAAAAAAAAAAAGAAAGAAAGAGGAAAAGGGTAAAAAAAAAAAAAAGAAAGAAAAAATGAAAAGAAAAAGAATAAAGAAAAAAGAAAGAAAGAAAAAAAAGAAAAAAAAGAAAGAAAAAAGAAAGTAAAAGAGAAAAAAAAAGAAAGAAGAAGAAAGAAAAGGGTAAAGAAAAAAAAGAAAAAGAAAGAAAAAGGTAAAGAAAAAAAAAGAAAGAAAAGAAAGAAAAGGTAAAGAAAAAAGAAAAGAAAAATAAGAAAAAGAAAGAAAGGGGAAGAAAGGGAGAAAGAAGGCAAGAGAAAAAAGAAAAGAAGAACGAAAGAAAAGAAAAAGGAAGAAAGAAAAAAAGAAGAAAAAAAGAAAGAAAGAAAAAAAAAAAAGGGTAAAGAAAAAAAAAAAGAAAGAAAGAAAGGAACAAGGGTAAAGAGTAAAGAAAAAAGAATAAAGAAAGAAAAAGAAAAAAAAAAAAAGGGTAAAAGAGAAAAAAATAAAAAAGAAAAGAAAAAAAGGGTAAAGAAAAAAGAAAAAAAAAAAAAAAAAAAAGAAAGGAAAGAAGAAGGGAGAAAGAGAAGAAAGAAAAGGGTAAAAAAAAAAAGAAAAAAGAAAGAAAAAAAAGAATAGGGTAAAAGAAAAAAAAAAAAGAAAAAAAAGAAAGAAGAAAGGGTAAAAGAAAAAAAAGAAAAAAGAAAGAAAGAAAGAAAAGAGTAAAAGAAAAAAAGAAAAAAAAAGAAGAAAGAAAGAAAAAGGAAAAAGAAAAAGAAAGAAAGAAAGAAAGAAAAAAGGGCAAAGAAAAAAGAAGAAAGAAAAGAAAGAGAAGAAAAGGGTAAAGAAAAAAGGGAAAAGAAAAGGAAAGAAGAAAAGATAAAGAAAAAAGAAAAAGAAAGAAAGAAAGAAAGAAAGAAAGGTAAAGAAAAAAGAAAGAAAAGGAAAAGAGAGAAAAAGGGTAAAGAAAAAAAAGAAGAAGAAAAAGAAGAAAAGAAAAAGAAAAAAAAAAAAAAAAAGAAAGAAAGAGAAAGAAAAGGTAAAGAAAAAGAAAAAAAGGAAAGAAAAAAAGAAAAGGGTAAAGAAAAAAAGAAAGAAAAAAAAAAAGAAAAAAAGAAGAAAGAAAGAAAAGGGGGTAAAAAGAGGAAAGAAAGAAAGAAAGAAAGAAAAAAGCGGAAAGAAAAAAAAGAAAGAAAGAAAAAGAAAAGGAAAGAAAAGAAAGAAAGAGAAAGAAAGGGTAAAAGAAAAAGAAGAAAGAAAAGAAAGGCAAAGAAAGAAAGAAAGAAAGAAAAGAAAAGAAGAAAGAAAAGAAAGAAAAGGAAGAAAAGAAAGAAAAAAGAAAAAGAAAAAGAAAAAGAAAGAAAAGGAAAGAAAAAGAAAGAAAGAAAGAAAGAAGTAAAGAAAGAAAAGAAAGAAAGAAAAGTAAAGAAAAGGAAAGAAAAGAAAGAAAAGAAAGAAGAAAAAAGGAGAAAGAAAAGAAGAGAAAGAAGAAAGAAAAGGGTAAAGAAAGAAAGAAAGAAAGAAAAAAGGGGTAAAGAAAGAAAGAAAGGTTAAAGAAAGAAAGAAGAAAAGGGTAAAAGAAAGAAAGTAAGAAAAGGGTAAAAGAAAGAAAGAAAAGGGTAAAGAAAGGAAAGAAAAGGGTAAAGAAAGAAAGAAAGAAAGAAAGAAAGAAAGAAAAGAAAAAAGAAAGAAAGAAGAAAAGAAAAGAAAGGAAAGAAAGAAAGAAAGAAAGAAAAGAAAGAAAGAAAGAAAGAAGAAAGAAAGAAAGAAAGAAAAGGGTAAGAAAGAAAGAAAGAAAGAAAGAAAAGAAAGAAAAAAAAGAAAAGAAAGAAAAGAAAGAAAGAAAAGAAAAGAAAAGAAAGAAAGAAAGAAAGGAAAAAAGAAAGAAAGAAAGAAAAGAAAGAAAGAAAAGAAAAGAAAAAGAAAGAAAGAAAGAAAGAAAAAAGAAAGAAAGAAAGAAAAGAAAGAAAAAGAAAAAGAAAGAAAGAAAGAAAGAAAGAAAGAAAGAAAGAAAGAAAAGAAAGAAAGAAAAGAAAGAAAGAAAAGAAAAGAAAGAAAGAAAGAAAGAAAAAAAAAGAAAGAAAGAAAAGGTAAAGAAAGAAAGAAAAGAAGAAAGAAAGAAAAAAAAAGAAGAAAGAAAGAAAGAAAAAGGTAAAGAAAGGGTAAAGAGAGAAATAAATAAAGAAAGGGTAAAGAGAGAAAGAAAGAGTCTAAGACAAAGAAATAAAGCGAAACAAAACGAGGATTAGGAGAGGAAGGCTGGAGAGCAAGAAGAAAAAGACAAAAATGAAGAGCAGACAAAAACTGGAGAGCAGACTTTTGTGTGTGTTTCCTGAGTAAGCAAAGTTAGTGGATCGCCTTATCACTTACTTCTAATTATCAACCATAGAGTTTTTGTCGACAGCAAGATGTGTCCTAATTTGTTGAATGCAGAACCGAGTAGAGTGAAAGGGTGGAGGAGAAAAGTGGCTGAGGGTAGAATATCTGGGTGGGATTTGCCGAGAGGGTGGAGTGCGAGTTGATTTTGTTGAAAGGTAGATTGGTGGCTGGGATTGGGAAGATCAGTTGATTTAAGAGTCTACTTCTCTAATCTATCATCTCTCTCTCTCTCTCCTCTCTCTCTCTCTCTCTCTCTCTCCTCTCTCTCAACTCCCCCCTTTTTTAACCATTGCATGACACATCCCTCTGCACGAACAACAGGTGTGTGACGTATTTGCTGTGGGAGGCTGTGATGCTAATCAGACTACAAAAGCCATTTGCGCATGGTGATGATAGAAATGATGAATGCTATTACACTGATTTGTTTTTTTTAAAACGGGGGGGGGGTGATGGGCGGTGAGGCTGAGGGAGTTAGTAATAAAAAAAAATATAGAAAGTATTGATGAAAATATGGTGCTGTCAATGACTTAAAAGGTTATGATAAATGTAACAATATTTTATCTATTAATAATTGAGATTCGGTCTCTTTTTGTCTCCAACCAAAACTACGTCACTGCTTACCTCACAGTAATGTTTGCAAATTAAAAAACATGTTTGAAAAATCAATCAAGAGTCAAATTTTCACGAAAACTTGTAGAGGAATATGATGCTTTTTAAGTAAGTATTTTTTTAAAATATTTTATTTTATTTATTTAATTTTTTCCACACCCCTCAGGCAATGTCTTTCAAAATTTATTTTTACACCGCCCGGCTGGCTTTTCTTTTTGCTAGTGAAGATAATGATATTATAGTAATGATTATGATGATATAATGGATGATAATCGATACATATGTATATTTAGGGCGTCCCATCATAGTGCAATGGTTAGCAAGCTAGTTACACAGATCCATGACTACTGAACAGTTATTACTTATTTAATCTTAAAGTTTTACTTTTATAATTTTACTTTTATAGTTTCATATTTTTATGAATTGAAAAACTTTAACCACAAATTTTCCATAAGTACAGAAAGTGCAACCTTATCTGAGGCAGGAACCTTGCTATTCCTATGTGGGTGCTCTACCGACTGACCTAAACCCGTCGCAATATAATGATATTAAACTATAATTATAATACTAAATGTATTGTTATTATCTCAATTATACCAGCATTAAAAATATCTTAATTTTATTAGGATAATAGATAATAAAAACATTTTTTTTAAAGCAACAAAAATATCTGTGGACATCACACACAGATCCGATTAGAGGAAATGGGCTGCTCCGTAACACAATGATATTTGTATTAAAACAAAATAAAATAAAAATTTATACATTTTGTTTTTGTTATCCCTGCAGCAATGGGAAATCCAGACTTAATGAATTGTGACTGTTTCTGTCCTCAGGCAATGTCTTGATATTAGGAAATGGCTCATTAGTCTTTCACCAGTCAACATGAGAAGCATATCTAACCAAAAGGATTTTTTTCTTTGTCTATTCATTCACTCAAATAATTTGCATTTTATTTTCAACATCTTCCTTCCTTTCTTCAGTTACTTCCTTCCCTTTTCCCTTCCTTCTTTCCATTTCTTTTTTCTTCCCTCTTTCTTTCCTTCTTCAGATTCTTCTATTTCCTGTTTTCTCATTAACATCTTAATTGCTTCCTTCCTTTTTCTCTTTTGTCTTACTTTCTTCTCCCTTTATTTTTCCTTCGTTCCTTATTCATTGACTTCTTTTTATTCCTTCCTTCCTTCTTCGTTGTCTTTTCTATCTTAATTCCTACATTCCGTCTTCCTTTTTATCCTTCCTTTATTTCTTCTTCGTTGTCATTCTTTTCTTTTTCCTTCCTTCTCGTTGTCTTTCTTTTTCCCTTCTTTCCTCATAATCTCCTATTCATTTTTGTTTTCCTTAACCATTTTCCTTCTGCCCTTTTTCCCTTTCTTTCTTTTCCCTTCTTTCTTTTTCCTCTCTCTTTTCTTCCCTCTCCCCCCATCCTTCTTTTCTTCTTCCCTCTCCCCATCATCCTTCTTTTCTTTCTTCCCTCTCCCCCATCCTTCTTTTCTTTCTTCCTCTTCCCCCGTCCTTCTTTTCTTTCTCCCCTCCTCGTATTCTTCTATTCATTCCTGTTTTACTTTTAATATTTTCTTTCCATCCTTTTTTTTCATTTTCCATTCTCTTTCTCCACTCAATTACTTCCTTCTCTTTTTCTTTTCCTCCCTTTCGTTTCTTCCTCCTTTCATTTCCCCCATTTCTCTTTTTTTCTTTTTTCCCTTCTTCCCTTCCCTTACATTTTTCTTTTCTTTCTTCCTTCCTTCCTTATATTCTTCTATTCTTTCCGTTTTCCCTTTAATATCTTCCTTTCTTTCTTTCTTTCTTTCTTTTCCATTTATTTTCTTCTTCAACTTTATTTAGTTCTATCTTTTTCTTTTCTTCCGCCGATTTTCACATGTTTTATCATTTGTTTAATTACTTTTACTAATTTTCTTTCCTTTTTTTAAGAAAACATTTTGTCTTTTCCTTCCTTCCCTTGGTTATCTCTTTCGTTCTTTTCTATCATTCATTTCTTGTTTTTCTCTTCTTCATCCATTTTTAAAAATTAATTTTACATTTCTTTTCTTTCTAATCATCTTTTTTTTACATCTCTTCATAATCATTCTTTTCCTCTAATTTCTTTCCTTTCTTCTTCTCTTTCTTTTTTTTACTTTTTTCTCTAACTTCTTTCCTTTCTAGTTCTTTTTTTTAACGTTTTTCTCTAACTTCTTTCCTTTCTTCTTCTCTTCCTTTTTTTAAAAACTTTTTTCTCTAAGTTCTTTCCTTTCTTCTCTTTCTTTTTTTACTTTTTTCTCTAACTTCTTTCCTTTCTTCTTCTCTCTTTTTTACTTTTTCATCTGTCTTATTTACTTTTTTTCCTTTCTTCTTTTCTTTCGTTTCTTTTTTACGTTCTTACTTTCTTTTTTCCTTTTGTTTTCCCTTTCTTTTTGCATATTTCATTTACAGCTCCTTTTCTTTCTTTTGAGATTTTCCTTTATTTTTTTCAATAACCATCTCTTTCTAAACCTTCTTTTTTCTTTCTTTAGACGCATCCCTTATTTTTTTTAAATTCTAATTTTTTTTCTTCATTTGTTGGCTTTCTTTATACTTTATCACCCTAATCCTTTCTAATTTTCTTCTTTTTTTTTCTTTTCTTATTTCATGCTCTATCTTCCGCCATATTTTACAATCTTGCACCTCCCCCTCTTCTCCTCCTACTTCTCCTCTTCCATATTTTCCAATACTTCCTTCCTGCAGGCTATCGTTTTATTTGTGACAATTTAGATCTTGTTTTCATATTCAAAAAAAAAAAATGTTTTTTTTTCTTTAATTTTTTCCTTTTTCGTCCAACGTTTTGTTTCCCTTTTTAGTGGTTTGTTGTTTGTCTCCCTTTCATAATGTGCCTTTTCCCCTTTTTTTTTTGTTTTATTTTTCATAGATGTTTCTCAAAATCTATTTTACTCCTCACTGTATCTTTTGTGTTCCCCCCGTGTGCACGCACATGTGTTAAAATTTGGATTAATGCATGCGAAAAATCATTTTATGCAACCAATATATTTTTCAATGAAATATTCATTTCTGTCCGGGCATCAGTCGCAATAACCGTTGCCTTTAGCACGCACATTTACGTGAAAAAAGTGAACGTACAGGTCCGGCAGTTGACTGGTGGTTGGTTGGATTTATGGCATGACAACCTTATTGGGTTATTTTATACCGAATACGTTTTTGTTTGATTCATTCTTGATGGTTACTCAATTTCTTTTAAAAAATCAATTTTTTTAAACAGTTTTTTCTATTTAACCCATCGATGGGATCCTAATTGGTACTCCCACTCCAGGTTAGAGTGGACCTGGAAGTAATGGCAATGAAGGGGTACCTCACGCTCATAGAGCTTTAGAATTAGAACCTCACTACTAGATGCGGTTTAACGCCATACCAAGGACACTAAGACCCTCTGTCACACCTTCTAGCACATATATGATAAAAGGGGCCCGGCAGAATCATCACCAGATTTAAAAATTGCTGCTGCACAGACGCTAGAAATGGTGAGTATGTTAGAGGTATGTCTTAGAGCAGTTTGTTTTGTTTGTTTGTTTTGTTTTACGGCATATCAACCTCGGTGGGTCATTTAATGCCGACAAAGTTTTGAAATAAATTATTTTTGATGGGTACTCAATTTTTTTATAAACACATTTTTCTATTTAACCCATCGATGGGACCTTTAAAGGTACAACAACTTCGGTCAGAGTGAAGCTGGGTAATGGTGATAAAGAGGTACTCCACATTCTCCGAACTTCACCATCAGATAGAGTTTAACGTAATACTTACGGTAATAAGAACCTCAGCCACCGCCTTCTAGCACATATATGATAATAAGCGTTGGGGGTTGTCACAAGACAATAGGGTTGGGACAATCATGTAGGTGCTAAGGCTTGATGTGACCAGCCGATTGATCGGAGGGGGCCTCAACAGCCCGTCAGGTCTAAGTAAGGGCCAGTGGGAGTGTTGCATGTCATGAACTGCTCAGCCACTGGGGTTCCGTCCTTATGCATCCCGGGTCGCTACCACGACCAACAGGTAACCTGATTGGGGAGTGCAGAAGTGAAGTCGTTGTATTTTAAATCCCCAGCCGACAGGGCATTTGACACGAAAACCACACGCGATGGTAACAGATTTATTTGACATTGTGCTAGAGTCCAACAAGAAGATACATAAGCACCCTTTTATATATATATATATATATATTAATAATGAAGATTCGGTTTCAATATGTCTGTAACCGAAACTCCGTCATGATTACGTTACATTACCTAAAATCGTCAATACATACAATAAAGAACAACCTTGTATTATATACACTCAAATTTAAATATGCCCCCTTAGACGGTGCTTATTGTTTGTTTTTAAGTTTTAATAAATATATGCCCGGTATTATATATGTATGTATGTATATATATAGTTTGTTTTATTTTAATATATATTTAAAATAATCTAACGTAAAGAGCTTTACGAGAAAATTATTTGCAAACTAAAAATAGTAATTTTCTCAGTATCAAGAGCTCAACTAAAAAGTTTACAAATGAATAAAAACCTTCGATTTGAGTTAAATTTATGTTCTAAATATTCAAAATAATTATTTATTTAATAAATAATAGATGCACGCAACATTTCATTTGAAGGGGACAGAATTAACTTTCCATTTCAAATGGTTTTATCTTTTTTTACTCCTTTAATAAAGTTTATGCTTTTACTTATGATACAAACCCTCTGACATTGAATTTTTAAAACTCCAACTCCCTCAGACAAAATCTTTCAAGAATTAATTTTTACACCGGAGGGGGGGGGTAAATTTTTTGGCTAGTATTTATAATATACCTAGATTAGATACTCTGAACATCAGTACATCTAATTAAAAGAAAAGTTTCCTGCTAAAAATATGCCGGCGTTATCCCACCGAAACTATTATAGATGTGGACTACGCAGATGATCTATCGCTTCTCGCAAATACACCTGAACAAGCTAAATAGCTGCTGCATAGCCTAGAAATATCAGCAAGGGCATTGGCCTCTATAAGAATTCAGATAAAAAAAGTGTTCATGTGTTGTAAATAAGATATGGAGTTATCTCAACACTGGATGGTTACTTGATTTGTTGTTGCTTGGTTGAATTTAAGCATGCCAACCCTTGTTGGGTTATTTTATGCCGAATACGTTTTGTTTTATTCATTTTGATAGGTACTAAATTTTTTTAACTTATGTTTTTCTATTCAACCCAGAGATGGGACCCTAATAGGTACTACCATTTGGGTCAGAATGGACCTGGGAATAATGGTAAAGGGGTACTCCACATTCTCCAGAATTGGATCTTCACTATCAGATAGGGTTTAACGTCATAACCAGGACACTAAGACCTCCATCACCACCTTCTAGCACATATTATAAAAAGGGTTGGGTTTCCCATAAGGACCATAATATAGGCGCTAGGCTTGACGTGGCCTGCCGATTGATCGGAAAGGGCCTCCGCAACTGTCCGTATAGCCTAATTACCTGCTCAGCTACCAGGGTTCCATCCATAGGCATCCCAACCAATTACAACCAACAAGTGGTCCATTGGGGGGTCATACCTCTCTGCTGAGGTGCAGTCGGTGTTTTCTATAGCCACAACCGACAGGGCGTTTTGCCTCAATGAGAACTCAGATAAAATGGAGTTTATGTGTTTTAAACAAGATATCTCTACACTGGAATAAGCTCATACCTAGGTAGGGATATCTTATCTGCAGAAAGCGATGCCAATATACGGCAGGAAAGACATAGATTATCGATAATATGGAAATCTGATCTCTCTGATAAGATAAAGCAAGAATTCTTCAAAGCTGTAGCCGTGTCAGTGCTGCTGTATAGCTGTACCAATTGGACTCTAATGAAGAGAAAAAGTTAGATGGGAATTAAACAAGGATGCTGCATCTTGTATTGAGCAAATCTTGAAAGTAGCACCCCACAAAATGCAGCTGTAAGACAAATTTCCTCCTACTTCACAAACCATCCATGTAAGTCAAACTGATGAAAGGACGAACTCATAAGTGACATTCTCCTGTGGACACCTACACGTGGACACACCAGTATAAGCTGACCAGCTAAAACCTACATTAATCAGCTTTTTGCGGATTCTGGATACAGTGCGGAAGACCTGCCAAAGGTGATGACCGATAGGGACGGTTGGCGAGAGAGAGAGAGAGAGAGAGAGAGTTATAGGAATATGTGCTGCCAGCGCGACTTGATGATCATCATCTCATACGTTAAATATTTAATTTTATTTTGAAAAATCTAATACACACACGACGTCACCATATTTGAAAATAAGAAACATGTTCATGATAACTGAATAAATGTGTCATATTTTCCTTTTATTTCCTTATTGAAATAACATTTTTGAAAGAGCTTCATGACATCGCTCTTAATATTGTCCTGGTGATCGTTAATATATCCAATATATAAATATATATTCCACCTTCGAATGAGAGCATGTATCCCTGCCGCGTAGAATTCTGTTGGTTGTCCTTTGAGCCACTTCTTCACTACAGATTTCACTTCCTAATCACTGGAATAATGTTTGCCTCTCAAACCCTCTTTCATGGGACCGAAGATAGGGAAACGTTATTCCAGTGACAAGGAAGTGAACTTTGTAGTGAAGAAGTGGCTCAAAGAACAGTCAACAGAATTTTACAGGACAGGGATACATGCTCGCATTCGAAGGTAGAACATAGCTATTGAGGGAAATGTGGCTATGTGGAGAAGTAGGGATGTAATCCACAGTGGACCAGCTTCCTTTTGATGTATGATACATAAATTCCTGTGTTGGTAATTATACCTGTCCTAAACAAAATGGCATTACTTTTTGACTCAGCCTCGTAGATCAGTACAGAGATATATGGGGTTTCCAATTGAGGTTACTCTTAATGGAGGTTACCGTTGCATTAACATTGGCATTGCCGGTTCGGAAGACAATATAGTTATTGTGCCCCTGAAGTTACAGCGCCTCCTGTGACTGTGAAGTCCAATATTTGAAAAACAGCCTCGACCACAGATGTCACATGTGAAGACTGTCCCTGAAGATGTTGATGTGCCGGTGATTTGTTGCTGCCTCTTTCTTCTGGACCTCTTTGCGTTGGTGTTATTTCTTCTTTAAACTCCCCATACGATTTTTTCTTTTGACTATATATCTATGATCATATATAGATGGCTGGGTCATGTACGTCGTATGGATGATGGACGAATCCCGAAAGACATTCTTTATGCAGAACTTACGTCTGGTAAAAGAAAGATTTTCGGCCACAGCTGCGATTCAAGGATGTCTGCAAGAATGATCTCAGCTGCTTTGGCATTGCCCCTTCGAGCTGGGAATATTTGGCTCAGGACCGCCCTCAGTGGCGGCAGAATGTCCGTAGAGGACTGTTCATGTCAGAAGTCACCCTGACGCAACACCATGAACCTAAGAGGTCTAGAATGCGAAATCTGTGGACGAGAATGTTTTTCAAACATTAGACTTCACAGTCACAGGAGGCGCCGTAACTTCAGGGTCACAAAAACTTTATAATAGTCTTCCGAGACTGAAATGCCAATATATATATATATTGTCAAAATATATATTTATTAATTTAGCATGAAGGAACATTTGAATATCAATGAGCAAATATTCAAAATAAAATGGTCACTGCAGTTAATATTAATCATATACACTGGTGTATTAATATACAAATTATTAAAAGAATATCTTTTATGATGTGTGTACCAAAATCGTAAATGATAATAATAAGTATATTAGTATAAAGTGAAAAAGTTCCATTCACACAAGTTACTGTATTTAAAAGATCTAATGTCCAATGACAATCTGGTTTATCTTGGCGAAATAAGTGAATTTTTTTATTTTATTTATCTTTTTACTTTTTGGAAGAAATATTCAATACCTTCTTTATAACTTACTAAAAAAAAGAAAGAGGAAGAAAATGGCCGACTCAATTTCCTTCTGTTTGTAAATGGAATGAATTTATTAACTCACAAAGAGTTCTTTAGAGTTGGATCTTGAAAGAAGCCAGATCAGGTCATATATATATATATATATAGTTATACTTACTATTTATGTACATGAACAAATTAATTCAACTATGTGCGTTTATATGTAATGTGCATATAAGTACTTTTCCTGAATATAAACCCATCTGTATTTCTCACTGTATGAGTTTGTAGAAATATATAAACTTATGAACCAATATAGAATTGTAGATAAATACATAAGTGCAAGATATACATATTAGAATTACTTATATGAATATTTCTGTGTACACACATCTGCACCAACTCAGACTTTACTTATATGTGAATATTATTCTAATAAAAATAGGTGTACATTTTGGACTTTCTACATACAAAGACATAATGGCGATATAGTATCATTCTTTTCATACACATGCATGCTTATATATGAGAAACACACACATAATATATGTATATATATACATATATGCGTGTGTGTATTTCTTATATATATATATATATATATATATATATATATATATATATATTTAAGAAATACATGTATATAAGTATATTTAAGAAATACAAAGTGCGTGTGTGCGTGTGTGTATGTATAAAAGTAGATATGGACATATATATATATATATATATATATAAGTGCATAGTGGACATACATTATCATTCTTTTCACATACATGCGCTCACACACATAAATTTCTGTGAGCATATATAATGTTTGAATATATAAATGTATAGATATCTATATAAGTCTTTAAGAAATATAAAGTACACACACACACACACATATATATATATGCATATGAATAGGATTTTATATATACATATATAATTATATAATGATGAAAATGCAGAGAGAATGATGATAATATATTTGATTTTATTGGATTCCGATCTGTATGTGTCCCTTAGTCGCTTCAGGATAGAAAAAAGTAAATAAATCAAAGTATATATATTTGTAATTCAGTAGTCTTCTATGCTTGCAGGACATCATTAACTCTGCTAGGAAATAATGTATGCAATTCCAGATGAATATGCCTCTCTTCGAGATAGAAGACTGAGAATGCCAAAAAGGTAATTAGTCTAGATATGAAAAAAAAATCTACTGATAATATGTTCAGCTATTATATTGATAAGCATATATGAATTGATATAAATGTTTATATATCGAACTAAAAACGTTTTTTTACTGAAAAGTGAGCGAGAAATGACACATTGAGAGATAACATTAATATTTTCAATTCTAAGTGTGACAATTGGTCGGCTTTCGTTAGTTTTACGGTATGATAACCGTTGTTGGGTTTATTATATACCAAAGTTTTCAAGCAAGTAGATGGTGTCAAATGACTATTCCTATTCAATAATAAAATTAAGTTTGGTATATGGAAATTGAAATTGACATATTTTACAATAAAGAAGCTTATCCTATATCAAAAGTTGTTTATTTTATTTCTATACAAACACACACATTATATATATATATACTCACACATATATGTTCCCTGTATACTCATGGGCAAGCAAGTCCGTTTTCTGTTCTTTCTTTTTTTCTCCCTTTTCTATTTCCAAGCACCTGACAAGGAGTGAGCACGAATATGACTCTTCAGTCCACTGAGACTCTCTCTCTCTCACATTATATATATATATATATATATATATATATACACACACACATATACATATCGCCTTGTCGGCTGGAACAGAAGAATACACCGACTGCACCTCTGCAGGGGATAAAATTCCCCCAATGAGGCCACCTGTTGGTCGTGGGTGGAGAGCCATGATTCTTAAGGATGGAACCCTGGTGGCTGAGCTGTCATGGACATGCAACACTCCACGTTGGTCCTTACTGAGGCGACGGGCAGTCGGAGACCCCCCTTACGATCAATCGGCTGGTCATTTTAAGCCCTAGCACCTATATGATTGTCCCGACCCTACTGCCCTTATGGCAAACACATAACCCTTTTTTATCATATATGTACTAGGTCCTGTCTAACCCGGTATGGTAATACCGGTTAGGGTCCCATCTATGGGTTAAATAGAAAAAAATGAGTTTAAAAAATGTGTTTAAATTGAAATTGAGTTTAAAAGCAAAAAATTGAATACCATCAAGAATGAATTAAACAAAACGTCTTCGGCATAAAATAACCCAGCAAGGATTGACATTCTGTAAAATCTAACCAACTTAAGTTTTCAAGCAATTATATTTTGTCAAATAACTATTCCTATTTAATTACAAAATTCAATTTGGAATAAAATCCAATGTTATGATCAAAAGATGATATGGAAACTGAAATTGATATTTGACAATAAAGGTAGCTTCTTTGAAGAAATCAATCCTATATTAAAAGTTGTTTATTTCATTTCCGTTTCCTTTGAAAATAACCATTACGCTACAATGGGACGCCTACCTTTCTTAAGTATATTAGCACTATGTGAAATGCTAACAGCCTTATCCAGGATTTGAACACTCTTTGCTATGTCAATCTCCTTTTACGATAACCATTACACAACTAAAGACGCCTGCCTTTCCCAAGCGTATTAGCGCTAAGAGGAAAAATATGTGCCTCCTGGGCGCAAGTATTTAAGTTTTAATGTAATAAGATATCTTATTATAATGGAGATTGTGTGTTTTTCTGTCTGTAACCGAAACTATATTCCTACTCAAGTCACAATTCTCTTAGTTATTGACATCATATTCTCCATGATTTTATTTTTATCTAAACCTCAATTATTAATAAAATTGTCTTACATTATTAATACTGTTAACTATGTCTACCTACTGACAACATGCAATTATATTTATATACACAATAAAATAGCGGTTTACAGTGTGAACGGGAAGGCTAATTTGCATATTAATATTAAAAAAATCGAATTTAATAAATATGTGTTTAGTATTATTGATTTCTAATTGTTTGGTTTTATTTTAATGAATCTCTTCAATGAATCTTAAATGAAATCCATTAACAAGATAAAATAACTGTCATTTTATTCTTTACTTCCTCTTATAACTAAATACTTAAATTAGAAAAAATAACAATGAAAGACGAGAGTGATGGAAGAGTAAGTTACAGTTGTTCCATTTTTTATTATACTCCCTCTGTTTCAAATCTTTTATTATACTCCCTCTGTTTCAAATCTTTTTATCTGTATTCTTATTTAGTTTCATTAGCCTTTCTAATTTAATGCGATATTTCATTACATTAAAACTTAAATACTTGCACCCGGAGGATGCATATATTTGCTAGTTATGTTAAATTAGAAAGACTAACGAAACATATATATGAATGATTATACTGATTTTTATCTTATCTTAATTTATTCATACATAAGATTATACATTGGATTGGTTTTAATATGTTAGAGAAGAAAACAATAATAATTTATTAAACCCAGTCGTACTAAAATCAGTATGCAAATTATCCAGAGCATATACTATGTAAATCTTTATTTCTTAGTGATATATATCTTTAAATGCATTAATAATATGAGATATTTTGAGGCACATCGAATATAGATATCGTTAATAAATACTAATTAAGAATTAGATTATATTATGACTAATGAATAATAATTGAGAATAAAACGTAAATAACTAAGAGAATTGGGATGTCAATGGTGACATAGTTTCGGTAACAGACATACACATAATCTCCATTATAATATGATGTGGAATGCAGTCTCGTCCAGGATTTGAAATCGGGTCGCCGTGTGTATTTCCTATAACGATAACCATTGCGCATGATTGCCTCTGTTGTTAGTGAAGATAGATGTGATTTTTTTCAAAAGCTTTTTCAGTCTAATTGATGTGAAACGAATTTCTATCTGGGATTAATGTCATCTTTCCACACTGTTTACTTGTGGCTTTAGAATGTATAGATTATGATTTTTGTTTCTTTTTTTGTTTTTGTTTGTTTTTATTCATTGTGAGGATTTCACTCAAGTAGAAAGTCGAACTGAGAGGGAAATTATGATTTATTAATTAGTGAAACAGTTTTCCTTACATTTTAATATTTTACCATTTTTCTCTTTTTTGTTTTTGATGTTTGTAATTGTTCTGTTGTCAGTTCTTGCATATTAATGAGGAAGATTAAAGCTTTTTGTATTTTCACAACTTTGAAGAATTCGGTAAATCGATTTCAATCACTTTGATATACGACAAAGTAGAAGTAAATTTGTGGTCGGAAGTTCAACTCCAGGATCAGGCAGTACATGATAAGTCAAAACATTTGATATACGACAAAATAGAAGTAAACTTCTAGTCGGAAGTTCAATCCCTGGATTGGACAGTGCATTGTAAGTCAGATATCTGATACACGATAAAGTAGAAATAAGTAAAAAGTAAAGTCGTCGGGGCGGCCTATCAGCGAGGGAGTATATCCCGTTTTCAATAGCGCTAGACCAAGGAGATTGTTTTGGGCGTCTGAGGTGGAGCGCCACACCTACCATCAGCTCCTTACTTTACCGCACAGATCCCTGTGCTACTCCTACGCTGAGTTGCCGAGGACAGGTATCGAACTAGGAACCTTGTGGTTTCCAGCCGAACGCTCTACCGACTGAGCTAACCCGGCATAGTCTATATCAAATAAAATCAAACTCAACAGAAATTTCGTCGGAAATTGTTCCCCAGTATTAATTTACTAAAATTATTATTAGTTACCTGAACCCATATAATTCTGAATAAATAATAACTTATTAAATTGAAATAATTACTTGAAATTATATAATTATTTATATTAGACAGGAATATATGCAAATTATTTGTATTAGATATGAATACTTGATAAATGACTACGTGCGAAAAACTCCTCAGAAAGAACTACACAAAAATGTAAATATTAAAAAGTATTTGCGGGACTCTTATAATTCCCAGTAAGCCAGTAAATTCGGATGAAAGAGGACGAGAACAACAATTGAAAATAAAGCAACATACATTCAAAAGGTACAAAAAGGTTGCAAAACTTGTGGCGTTTGCGGCCAGACTGATCTTGCTGAGGGTGAAGATGAAGAGAGCGCTTGAAAACACGACCCACTGGTTGACTGCCAAACTCAATAAGTGACTTTCGTCAAGGAATTTAATTTAATTTCGGCGCCCTCTGGTGCCAGGAGCAGATAATTTAATTATAATTTTCCCGATAATACATAATTACAATGAATATGATTCCCTACGCTTTAGGCATAAAATTACCCAAGATGGGTTGACTTTCAGTTGAAATCAATCAATTGAAAATTATAATTGACACAAGAAAAGGATTTATTTCTTTATCTTTATAAATGTCGATTATTATTCTTTTTTTTCCCGCACAAATTTGGGGAAATTGTAGCAATGTGCTTAATCAATTGGAAACAATTATACAAGGTGCGCCAAAAAAGTATCGAGATTTTTTCTACTTTTTGACACACTTGTATTCTGAAAAAATAACGTTCCATTCATTTTTTTTTCAGAATACAAGGTTTGTCAAAAACGTATCAAGTTTAAAGCTGTATTTACCAAGATAGAAATGAAGAATGAATGGAACGTTTTTTTTTTCAGAATACGAGGTGTATCAAAAAGTATGAAAATCTCGATACTTTTTGACACACCACAAAAAATAATTTTATTAATCTATATATAAATATAGATATGAGATTTATTTTTTAAAACTTTTTTTTTAATCCCAGGCAATGCTGGGTAGCTCTGCTAGTAAATAATAAAAATGTACTGATATGAACATTTTATGCTTATTTGATTTTTTTTTTTTCTTCTTTTGCTACAAGAAATAAAGCATTGAAAGAAAATTAAAAATGGCCGCCATTTGAAATCCCAATCCTAAAACCAATGAGGATGTTATCTATCTTTTACATTTGATTTCATTGATGTTTATAACTTGGGACTTTTGGACTTGTCTATCTTTTTCAGTGATAAGATTTCTTTTTTTTCTTTCGTATTTCTCTCATTTCTTACTTTCTACTCAATCTCTTCCATATTCTTCTTCTTTCTCCTTTTTTTTCTTCTCTTCTCAGAGGAAACAATTTCGAGTTTCAATACCCCTAAAACTTGATTTCTTATTACTTTTTTCTTCCCTCATCTTTTCATATATTACATTAATTTCCTTTCCTTTCTTCTTTTGCTAATAAGAAGGCACAAGTTGACAGACAGACACAGGAACGGTTGAAGTATTGATTTGCGATTCGATGAAAATAATTTGCAAGGATGAATAATGTAAACACTAACAATTTATTTTGGGAATGATCATCGCCTTTTTTGACGTTCATTTTTTTTTTCTTTTTTTCAATTCGCAAATAATTTTAGACATTTATTTATGTCTTGATATTTCTTTGATATATAATGAATGTTTATGTGTGTCTGCTAAAAAGTAAAACTGATGACCAATCCACTCCTATTTCTCTTATATCCTGTGTAAAGATGTGAAAAGATAAGTTCTTGTTAAAGTTATTATATTGCTGATAACTCAACATGCCTAGCTGAACAAATTGGAGATGCGTGGTGTGATGGTTTGAGTCGTAGGAAATGGACTCGTTGAACAGAGTTCAAATCCTGGACGAGGCCGTTTGTATTTCATATAACCTTAATACCCTTGGGAAAGGTATACATCCTACAACTCTTCCTACAACTATGGGTAAATAGCAGGACAGACTGGGCCCTTTAGTTTTGGTTAGGTAACCAGTGTAGAAGAAGGAAAACTCTGAATTCAAACCTGTTAAATTCTGCTTAACTAATTGACCCTGTGTCACATTCTGCTCGTGCAGAGGGGTTGGTAAATATGTAGCTGAACAAATTAAAATATCTGTGAGCCGATGTTTCTTTGCCGATAATTTAGAATTTATTTTCAAATCTAATGTTATTTTCCAGCCTAACCTCAAGGATAGTACGCCCCTCCTTCATAGCAGTTTGCTAAATTATCAATATACATGCGAATGCGTTATTAGTTATATTGGTTGTACTACAGAAACTTGAAAATAGAATCAACCAACGTGTCCTTTTAGCCATTGGCTCAAGGATTTTAAAATAATCTAGTAGCACGAACCACAACGCTGACTCTACCACTGCTCGATATCTATTGGTTAACCCAGACTGTTCCAGGTCATTAGGAAACAGTCAGTTCATCTTCCTAGCATTCAGAATTTCAGTTCTACATCCTTGAGGCAATATACTTAACATCGTTCAAACCAGATCTCTTTACGGTTAGGTTTGGTTATTTTGTTTAATGGCGTATCAACCCATGTGGTCCATTCAATGGTAAATCCATCTGTTCTGTGGTAAAAGCGCCAATCCATATGTAAAATCTTCCATGTATTCTGTGGTAATTAGTTTAGTCAGTAGGACGCCTGCCTAGGAATCACAAGGTCCTTGGTTTGATACAGACCCCCGCCAATTCAGCGCATGAGTAGCACACAGATTAGGTAATCTGATCTGTGCAGTAATGTGCGGACTTTATATTAAGTGTGTGGCACTCCATCTCAGCCAAACCAATCTCCCTGGTCTAGTGCTAGTGAAAAGGGGATAGACTCCATCGTTGTCGGACTGATACCAACAATAGACCACTCCGTCAAATTACTTATTTTTTACTTATACTTTTACTGGTAAAAGGATCAATCAATATGTAAAATCTACCATTCTCTGGGAGGGGGTAATTGTTATTTTGTTTAGATTTGGTTATTTCGTTTAATGGCATCTTAACCCTTGTGGATTATTTAATGTCAAATGTTATTTGTTTAGGGGGGGGGGCTTTTTAATATATATTTGTTTAACTTCATGTCTATAAATAAATTGTGTTGGAATATTTTGGGTATAAGGTGTGCTAAAGACCACAACTGATATTTATAAACTGTTCCAATCAAAAACGCTCAAACATGTTTGTAATTCAATATTTAAAGTCATTGATAAATGTTTCTAAAATTACTTGCTAAAAGGACTGCTTAAACGAACGACCAACAGGATCAATTCTGATACATCTTTCTACTTTGAAGACAGATCTTATGACAAAGATGAAAAGTGATACTCCATCTTTCTACGTTGAAGACAGAATCAAACTTTATGCCACAAAGAATCTCCACTGTAAAACTGCATTCAACTACAGTCCTAAAATGACCACATAAATCGTAACAAATTGGTAGAAATATATGTTAGATCTTGAATCAACTTTATGTGGATTAATTGGTGGAAATTTTGTTGGTTGGTTATTTTGTTTAATGGTATATCAACCCTTCTGGGCCATTCAATACCAAATCCAGCACATATTCTGTGGAAAAACCACCAATCCATATGTAAAATCTACTATCTATTTTACAACAAAATTTACCATCTATGTAAAATCTAGCCTCTATTCTGTGGTAAAAATGACAATCCATATGTTCAATTTACCATCTATTCTATGGTTAAAATGTAAATCCATACATAAAATCTACCATCTATTCTGTGGTAAAGGCATCAATCCATATATAAATAATTGTGTTTGAAATGACAAGAATTCTGCTTTTACTGTAATCTATTATTTGTCTGTTTAATAAACCATGACCGGACTTCACATGATTTTTCTGACTCCCATCCCATGACTAATCCAACCCCACTGTTCTATGAGTGTTTGTCAAAATAAATCAAACTTATTTGCTCTAATGGATTAAAAAAGAAAAATTCAAACAAATATAAAATTTAAAAAACAAAAAGACAAAAAATTAACAGAAGAAAAACTTAATTTGAGCCAAGCAAATATGGTCAAAAGGGAAGCTTTTATTTTTATTGAAAGGAATTACTTTTGAATCAATATCATTACTTGTGGTGTGGTGTGGGCATTTAGGCTAGCAGATAATTATTTGTGAGTTCAATTCTCACTAGGTGTCCTATACCTCTAGCTTCAAGAGGGAAGGGGGCCTAGCATAACGGTTATTATTGTAGGAAATGAAATTGATAATTTGAACAGGAATTCTGGATGGGGTTGTTTGCATTTAACTTTGTGCTAATGTCCTTAGGAAAGGCATGAATCCATCTCTTCTCCCCCCAGCTATGGGAAAATTGTCGGGCAGATTGGATTCTTTAGACTTGGTTTGGTAACCAGACTAAGAGAATGAAAACTCTGAATTAAAACTAGCTGTACACTTAATAAAACATGTGAGAATGAAACGAGATAACAATTTAATGTTATTTTCCTTATGAAATTAGATGGGCCATTCAGTTTATTAATGACTATTAAGTTTTTTTTCTATCATATCCTTTATTTATACTTTATTTTTTTCTCCTTTTTTTATATAATACTTAACTTTTATATATTTATTTATATTTTTACTTCTTTTTTTACTTGTCTTTTTGTCTTTTTTCACATTTGTTCTTGATTTTTTTTCTTTCCAATTATTTTGCCATTTATAATTTTAATTTTTTTCATATTTTTATTTTTATGTTTTGTCTTTCCCTTTTTTTCTAATAATTTTAATATTTTAGTCTTATTTATAACCTCATTAGATTTTGTTTTGTATTTATTTCCTGAATAGATTTTAAATTCTTTTACATTTTATATCTTATTTATTTTTTTAACTTTTCATCAATTCTGCTTTTCGTTTTCATTATTTATGATTTTTTGTTATGTTTCATTATTTGACAATTAAAAAAATATTTGTTTATTTTTTTCTTCTTAATCATCATTAGATTTTTATTATTAATTTTTACTTTTATTTGTTAACATTTTTTATACATTATTGTTTATTCTTCATCTTTCTTCTTTTTTATTTTTATTTCTTTCATTTCATATTTGTATTTATTGATTCATTCTTATTTACATCTACTAGCAAGAATATGCGCCCTCCACTGGGCCTAAATATTTAAGTTTTAATGTAATGAAATGTATTAAATTAGAAAAACTGACAAAATTAAATAAGAACACATCAAAAGATTACACTTATTTTAATTATATTTTAATTGGTTTCTATATAATATCATTCATAGGATTAATTTTAATACGTTGGAGAATAAAATAATAATGTTAGAGATCAATAAACCAAGTAATTGATTAAACCCGGTTTTGTTAAAACCAGTATGCAAATTAACTATACCATATATTATGTAGACGTTTAATTCTTAGTGATATATAAGACACATTGCAGGATATTAAATGCACTAATAACATAGGCTGTTTAAGGCAAATCTAACTCAGATTTTCTTAGAAATTGTTAATAAATAGAATTTATTTTATGTATTAATGATTTTGATTATAAATTAAATACTTATTGATAAACTTATGCAATGCCTGAGGATATTGAGATGTAAGAAGTGACAGTTTTGGTTACAGACAGACAGAGGCTGAATGTCCATTATAATAAGATTTTTCTTTGTTTTTAATTTTCATTCAGTTATATCTTATTTACTTATTTTTTAAAACTTATTTTTGTTATTATTTATATGTCATTATTCATTGTTTTCTATTTTTCCTTTATTTGAATTTATTGTTTTATTTTTATTATCTATTTCTATATTCCTATTTATTTTTATTCATTTTCATTTTTTATAATTTACTTATTTCTCTTTTTATTTATTTATTTTTAATTTTTCATCATTTTCTAGATTTCATTTGGTTTTATTCATTCTCATATATTTTCTTTTATTTCTTTTATTTCTATTTATTCTTTAATAGTTTTTATTTATTGTTAATTATCTAATTTACTATTTTTTGTTTTTTTCATCCATTTTTATTTATTGATTTATTTTCATTTGATTTATTTGTATTTATTTATTATTTATTCTATTTATGCATTTACATTTATTTATTTTTAAAGTTTTTATCTTATTTTATTCTTGTTTTATTTTTATTTCGTTTATTTCATTTATTTTTATCTTACTCATTTTATTTTTATTCTATATATTTTTATCTTACTAATGTACTTTTATTCATCTATTTTTTAATTCGTTATATATTTCATTTTTCATTCTTGTTATAATATTTTTATTATATTGTTATTTGATAATTTCTTCTTTTTTTTTTGGACAATCCTTTCAAAACTGATCAGAATAAAGGCAGGTAAACAAGCCACACATGAAATATTAATAGCTGAACGCCTTCCCTCACCCAAGACACACTCTCAACCAAATAAAAAAAGGGGAGAATATAAACTAATGAAAAAAAGAAAGGAAAAAATCAAACAATGTGAAGTGAAAGTGCTAACAGCAAGAGTCAATCAATAAGTAAATTGCAATTGATCAACCAAAAGGAAAAATACTGAATGAAAATCTATGTTGATATTTATTTTCAATAAAATCTCTTGAATAAAATTTCCTTTCTACTTTAGCATATAGGTATAAAATATGGCACATCTATCGGACGACAAAGGTAAACATGATTTTTC
This sequence comes from Doryteuthis pealeii, assembly GCA_023376005.1. Taxonomy (NCBI): domain Eukaryota; kingdom Metazoa; phylum Mollusca; class Cephalopoda; order Myopsida; family Loliginidae; genus Doryteuthis; species Doryteuthis pealeii. The sequence goes on from CM042148.1 coordinate 114,175,194, forward strand.
TTTTTAAGTTTTAATCTTCGAATGACTGTGAAAAAATCCATAAACAAAAGAATCATGGAAAAAAAGGTTTGTATATATCAGTGGTGATTCCGGTAGTCGGCTCAGCCCAATAAGAAATATTCAATCTATATGTAAACTTTACCTGTCTATCTATTCTGTTGTAAATATATAATTTATTTGGTGATAAAAACGTCAATCCATATGTAAAATCTATGCTATGACAAAAATGACAATCCATATGTAAAATCTCCCATCTATTCCCTTGTAAAATATATTGGTCAGATTACAAAAGTAGACATATTATTTTTCTTTTTAAGTTTTAATTTTCCAATGTCTGCGAAAAAAAAAATGTCATGAAAAAAGGTTTAGATATCACCTGTGACTCCGGTAGTCGGGCATGTCAGGCTCAGCCCAAATAAGCAACATTCAAGTATATCTATTAAAGCAACAAAAATATTTTGTAATGTATCATTTAAATGTTTGACTTCAGCTGGGTCCACAATTAATTGTTCTAATTCCGTATCACAAAATATTAAATGAAATACATTTCGTTAATATTATACATAATAATGAAGAACGAAAGAAGAAATGGAAAGAAAGAAAGTAAAAAAAAAAAAGAATGATATAATATTAACGTGGCTAGTCGGCTAACCTATAGATTAGACCCTAACAGATACTACCACTCTGGGTCAGAGTTGACCCGAGATTAATGGTGATGAAGGGTACTCTGTACTCCCTAGAGCTCCAACATTAGATGCAGATTAACAAAAAAAATATTGGATTTAGGTTGGTCTGTTCTACCTGATCAACTCTACAAAATGTTCTGAATGACAAGAACTTTCCTCAAGAAGATCAGGTGAAAACGTGTTACATCATTTATGTGGTGGCAGGAATTATTGACAAACCCTGTAGAATAAGGGGCCATTGACTTTCAATAGGCGGGTAGATTTCCGTTGGAAAAATACCAGACCGTTAGTACCCCAAAGGCGGGAATCTCTCACGTCACGTGATTTGACTAGTTAAGAAATAAGTTTCAACCAGAGATGAAGTAGAAGAGGCGTATTCTGTTGAGATTGGCTCTCCGCACGAAAGGATGGGCAACATAGAAATAAAATCATGTAGACGAAAATCAGAGTCTTGTTAATTAATTGCATGCCCTTAAAAGAAGCCCTTAGTTAAAGATGGAAGTTAGAAGACTAGACAAGACGACCGGACAAGGAAAAGATGAAAATACAGCCACTGGACGTAGAAAAAAGAAATGGAAGCAAGTAAGTCACAACGCTGTATCTGTCTGTATCTTTCTCTCTCTAATACCTCTCTATATATTTCACATATATTACAGAGGCCTGATTAGCTCAGTCGGTAGAGCGTTCGACTAGAAACCACAAGGTTCCTAGTTCGATACCGACCCTCGCCAACTCAGCGTATGAGTAGCACAGGGATCTGTGCGGTAAATTAAGGAGCTTATGGTAGGTGTGGGCGCTCCACCTCCGATGCCAAAACAATCTCCTTGGTCTAGCGCTATTGAAAAGCGGGATAGACTCCCTCGCTGACTGGCTGATACCGACTTTAGGCCACCCCGACGACTTTATATTACACATAGTACTCTCTCGTTTCTATACCCGCAATGGGCTATATAACAAACATTCTTGAGCTGAAAACCAGCAGAATTTCACTTGCAAGAAATCAACAAGCTGATAAATGGTAAGAGGTGATTCAAAATAATGGCGAATATACTATTGATTGAAATTAATTCATTGTTAAATTATTCACGAATGAATTATATTTTACTAAAATGAAAATTATTTATGACTCAATCCAATGTATTCTAATTTGCTCGGCCACCATTATATGCAGAAAATATCATCTAAGTGCACATCTACATTTTTTATAAATAAATAATTTTCTTCTGAACCAAAGATAACGTGTTTTTATTATTTGTAATGAAAGATTAGAAAGCAAAAACGGATGTAATTAGGCACTATTATCAAACTCTACAGCCTTAAAGTTCTGTAACCAAAAATATTCGATACTAATAAAATGACATTGTCAGGAATTAGTGGAATGAAATAAGAATAAAAGTAAAAATCAAATAAAGAATTAAAAAATTGATGAAAATAAAATAAAAAAAGAATAAAAACGAAAAAAGTTAAAGTAAAAAGCAATACAGAATAACGAAACAGTGTGTCCTTTCTAAGTTGATATTATCATTAACTGTTAAAGTGTGTTTTTACTGAAACACTTGGACAGGATGCGACATCGGGTCAATTTTTAAATGGATTGAAATTCAGAGGGTTTTTTTTTTTATGTTAGACGGTTTACCTTACCTAGGACAAAGAACCGAGTCGGCTCTCTTATTTACCCATAGCTGGATGGAGAAAATGGAATAGTGCCTTTCCTAAGGGCATTAGCATAAAGTGAAACACAAACAACCTTGTACAAGATTTGAACTTGGATTGTCAATTTAATTCTCAACGGCGCTAACATTAATAAACTTTATGACAGGTTTAACTTACAAACCGGGGAAATATATATATATATATATATATATATATATATATATATATATATATATATATAGAGAGAGAGAGAGAGAGAGAGAGTAAACAGAGATACAGATAGATAATACACAGATACATAGATAGATAATACAGAGAGAGGGGGATAAATAGATAATAATACACAGAGAGGGGGATAGATAGATAGATAATACACAGAGAGGGGGATAGATAGATAGATAATACACTCACAGAGATAGATAGATAGATAATACACTCACAGAGATAGATAGATAGATAATACAGAGAGAGAGCTAGATAATACACACAGAAATAGATATAATATATATATATATATATATATATATATATATATATATATACACACAGGCATAGATAGATAATACACAGAGAGAGGGATAGATAGATAATACACACACAGATAGATAATACACACACACACAGATAATACACACACACACACAGATAATACACACACACAGATAATACACAGATAATACACACACACACACACAGATAATACACACACACACACACACACACACACAGATAATACACACACACACACACAGATAAATACACACACACACACACACACACAGATAATACACACACACACACACACACACACAGATACACACACACACACAGATAATACACATAATACACATACACACACAGATAATACAGAGAGAGAGAGAGAGAGAGAGAGAGAGAGAGAGAGAGAGAGAGAGAATACACACAGGAATGGATAGATAGATGGATTTGAACAGATTAAACTAAAGAGATAAAAGGAAAGAGCCAAAGAGAAATAAAAATTGAGAAATGAAGAGAGAGGAAAGTGGATGGATGATAATTACAAAATAATAAAATGTAATTATTTTACAACACTTGATTAAATCCCAGACGGATTTTGTGCGCATCTAAAATATCAACAAGTTATACAGCTGTCCATCTTTGCATTATGAATATCCATAGTTACAAACTATCTCCCTCATTTACGCTTGGCTTTATTCCTGACATATGTATGTGTATATATATATATATATGTGTGTGTGTGTGTGTGTGTGTGTCTGTATATACATAGGGGTGTCGAGATTTGTGTTGGCTGTGATGGCAGAGTGGTTAAGGCATTGGATTCGAAATCTACTGAGTTATTCCCTCATAGATTCGTATCCTGTTCGCAGCGCGATGTCGAGATATGTGTAAACTGATCAGTATTCAACTGTTGCAAGTTGGATCAGCTTTTGAGAAGCCAGAAATGGTACGTGGTATAAATAGCAGCTTGGACTATTCTACTTTGTGGAATGTACAAGTCTATTTCCAGCATTTTGATTGTCTGGTAGTATTAGTGTGTATATTTGTATCCATATATACTGGACACTTCACCATTTCCGCTGAGTTGCTACAGTGTGTATTCAGTTACTCCCTGTCTTTTTTGTTTGGTGACTGGACGCTAGTCACAGCCTTCCTGTGAAGGTGAGTAAATGTCCATTCTACCAGGGGGTTGTTCAAAAAGAATAGAGACCAAAGCTGTATTTATCAATACAGAAATGAATTAAAAATACAGGGTGTCTATAAAGTCCCACATGAGATTTAAGATGTAACAACAAAGATGGCAGGCTTGTTGAAATGTAATTATCAAAATGTACATAAAAATAAAATTACAAGTGTCGAACTTTCATATGTTTTTTTTTCTAAATGATTCTATCATTTGTACAAGGTGAGGTATTAAGTTTTCAATTTTAAAACTGATGCAAGACTTTATTTCTGTTTAATAGGTATACAAAAAAATTAAAACTCAATTTTGATCACATTTTTTAAACTCATTTTTCTATTTATTCATGGGACCCTAACAGGCACTATCACTCAGAGTTAGAGTGGACCTTGGAGTAATGGCAATGATGGGTATTCCACACTCCACAGAGCTCTAGAATTGAAACTTCACCATTACTATCCGGGGTGGTTTGGAACTAAGGAAAGGGTAGGAAAGACTCAGACAAAATCCTTATTTGTCAGATTTTAAATAATGATCGTGACGCCTCTTGTGGCGCATTTAGAATGATAGGCGTGCAAAAACAATAACGTCATTAATTGAATAAAATCTTCAAAAGTTATTCGACGCCTTGTTTGATCAACAAACAAACTATTCAAAATGATTTCCCAGGTTGGGTCATAGCTAAGCTCAAATACACAGGAAGAACCCGGGGATGGCCGGAGGATACAGCGACCGAAACGTTGTGATTTTACATACCACAATAGAATGAGGACAATTGTACATAAGACTATAAACAAAAATAAAAATTTAAAAAAATCTAAAAGAAAGAATCAGTAAATTAAACAATAAACTGGCAGGTGCACATTTTTGTATAAAGTAAAAAAAAAAGTAAAGTCATCGGGTGGCCTAAAGTCGGTATCAGCCAAACAGCGATGGAGTCTATCCCCTTTTCACTGGACTAGACTAAGGAGATTGTACGTCTGAGGTGGAACGCCACACCTACCATCAGCTCCTCACTTTACCGCACAGATCCCTGTGCTACTCATGTGATGAGTTAGTGAGGGCTGGTGTCGAACCAGAAAGCTAGTGGTTCCTAGACGAACACTCTACCGACTGAGCTAAACCGGCCACCTACGTTAAAATTAAGAAATTGACTCAGTGTCAATTTCTTGTTAGCATTTCCCTGTTGTTCTTCAAATCCAAAATAATTGAGTTTTATTGGGTTCTGTGCGGTCTTTCGAAAATTATAGATTTTAAATCTGCTTCTGTCATATTTTCGCTCGCTTGAAATCACGTTATCGGTTGGTTTAGTTGATTGATTCTACGGCATATCAACCCTTGTTGGGTTGTTTTATGCCGGAGACGATGATGGGTATTCAATTTATTTTTAAACTCAATCTTTTTTAACACATTATTTTAAAACTCATTTTTTCTATCTAGCCCATATATGGGACGCTAACAGATACTACCACTCCGGGCCAGAGTGGACCAGGTAGAAATGGCGATGAAGGGGTACTCCCCACTTTCCAGAGTTCCGTAAATTGAACTTCACCATTAGATGCAATTTAACATTTTACCCAGACCCAATACCCTTAGTCCCCATCTTCGAGCTCATATATAATAAAAAGGGTCGGGGGTCTTCCACAAGGGCAGTAAAATCGGGAAATTTATATGTGCTAGGGCTTGACGTGACTAGCCGATTGATCGGAGGGAGCCTCTCGACCACTTATCTAGCGTATGTAAAAGCCAAAGTGGACTGGTCAACCACCAAGATCCCGTCTTTAAGCACCACAGGTCGCCACCTACGGCCAACAGCTTGCCCCATCGGGAGTGGGGCCCGCTACAGAGAAGCAATCGATATATTCTTCTGTCTCAGCCGACAGAGAATATAAAATGTATCAAACTGCTCTTCATTGGAAAAGTTGTCTCATTTCAGTCAAATTGATTATACAAGTAAAAATCTTTAAAAAATTACAATTTATCATTTTTAACAAACTACAGTTTATTTATTTTGTATAAACAAATATAAGGAATTAAATATTGTAAAACGGTAGCAATAATTTTAAACGAGACGAAAAAGAAAAAAAATGAACGTTGTATTTTAAAACTCAATCGATAAGGCAATGGTTTTCTTGTAAAGTCGAAAATTTTACTTCAATTTTTTAGACTTTTTTTCTTTCGTCAAATTGGCAATGTTTCGTGATATCTATCGTCATCGGCAAAATCAATATGAATCATTAGATTAGATGTGTAACGATTCATATCGATTTTTTGCTGACGATACATATTATGATACATTGCTTATATATATATATATATATATATATATATATATATATATATATATATAATGTGTGTGTGTGTGTGTGTGTGTGTGTGTATGGCACCTCATGTGGTGTAATGGTTAGCAAGCTAGATTCGCAAACCAGTGTATGCAACTTCGATTCTCACTGGGCGCCGCATACTTCTGGCCTTGTGCCGCACCTAAGCTAAGCTTAGTACACAACTATATATGTATATGCGTATGGTTAGGGGTGCTGCAGCTCGCTATAGACAAAACAATGTACATTTTCAGTACAATAATAATTATGTTTTAAATTTTCACCTGAAACTTCATATTATTGATATTGCAACCAATATGAAACCATTGTATCTTTGACAAGAAACATAACTGCAGTTGTATATTTTGTAACATTAAGCCACAGCACCACATCCTTAATAGCCGTTTTAAACATTTGGAGATGAAAGAAAATGATCATCAAAGTTCAACCGATAGAGTTGGGATTTATTCGTTTCCCACGCAAACAATATATAACACAATATTAATAGTAACAACTGAAAATAATCCCTTGGGTATATGGGGGCGCTGCCTACTAGCCCCTCCTCCAGGATTATATTGTAGTTACCATGTGACCTGTTTAAAGGCACCACTAAAAATTGGTGCGCAATTCCTTTTCTTTTTGTCTTTGTACATTCCGTTCCCGGTTGTAAAGATTCGTGTGCACACGTGTTTATATATCATCTCCTGAAATAACGCCTTGATTTCTCATTTTTACTAACACTATGAGTTAATTAACCCCTTTGATATCAACAATCAACATTCTAAAAAAAAAAATTAAAAAAAAAAAAAAAGATGGAATTTAATCTCAGTAAAAGAGACTTTGTCTCTGGAAAGGCCGAGTTAGTTTCTGAAAAAAAAACAAAAAACAAAAAAAAACAATTGATCCCAGAAATAAAATTAACCAGTGGAAAAGGAAACTTAGTCTCTGTTGATCTTCGCAAAAGTTGGACTCACAAAATTACGTCTTGTGTTCTCATTTTTACTAACACAATGAGTCGATTAACCCCTTCGATATTAACACACAAGGTCATTTTAATGTGGATAGAATGAACCTGTCTTTCAGCTCTCTCAGACAGCAGAAAAATTCCGCAAGCTCTCACAATATACCAGATGGTCACGAAGTGCCGCGAGGGCCGTGGTGACCCAACTCTCAAACTTTAAAAGAGTAAATAGTTTCTGAAAACCAATTATAGTAGAATTTTTTTAAATTATCGGATTTCGACATCATTTTTGTAAATCGTCCAAGACTTTAAAGAAAATTTTAGAGACGTTTATTACTGCATTTTCTTTGATCTGGTCGTTTCAAACAAACCCAGCAATAAAAATTGTTGCCTAGAAACGGTGTTTTAGAAATATAGTTTCTTCATATACCCAGGACATGGCGGTGGGGGTACGATGATTATCCCAACCTACACCTTTTATTCAATTTTTTAGCGAATTGAACATTTTCAAATGTGTTGATGAGAGGTAGGATAAAAAGTGAACTCGGGAATATTTGCATTTTTGTCAAAATTATTGACCAATAAAAATCCAAATTAAACCCTTTTACAAAGATAGGCTCTATTTTCAACGATTGTGGTTAATTTCCATTAAGTTGATACTCGGAACCAAACAAACGGTGAAAGAAATAATGGTACATCACTAGAATATGGACAAATTCAGCCAAAGCGCAAAACAACTTCAAAATATTTGAAGACAATATCAAGAGAATGCCATATCCACCACAGAAATAAGTCAACTGTATTTCTCATTTTCTTTACACATTACTATATCATACAAAAAGGAATTCTACTTAAATGTTATCTTCAATTGCAATGTTATTCCAAAAGAGCAGAAATGGACACACATTTATTCCTCATATTATAGATATAAAAGTAAGTAGACGGAGTGGCCTATTGTCGATATCAGCCAGACAGCGAGGAAGTCTATCCCATTTTCCCTAGCGCTAGACCAGGGAGATTGTTTTTACGTCTGAGATGGAGCGTCACACCTACCATCAGTTGCCTACTTTACCACACAGATCCCTGTGCAACTCATACGCTGAGTTGGCGGGGACCGGTATTGAACCCGGAACCTTGTGGTTCTGAGTCAGATGCTCTACCGACTGAGCTATGCCGGCCATTGAAAAATATTTATATGTAAATCAAAATCATATATTGCATTTTAGTTATCTTAATGAGCCGTGTCTAATTTTTCTAAGTTACTTTTTAAATCTATAAAAAAGGACATGGGGTTTGTTTTTTTTAATTCATAACTTCATCCGGAAAAAATCATAAAAGAAAACAAGTAATTTTGTCTTTAATTCAATGTAATTTTTAAAAAATCAAATTAAATTAGTATAATACTGGACGGTGTATAGGACACACTTTTCACACAAACAAACGAGGCCTATTGACATTTTGTCATCCTGACTTCCTGCTCAAATTTACGCTATGCTTTTCCTTGACGGCGTGAGGCGTAAATCGGGCCAAAATTAGATATTCGCCACATATTTACCATGCTGTGTTTCTCGCTTTTTATCGGTAAGAACATATAGATATTTTACAATTTCACACCCCCCCCACTTGTTATCGATAAATAAATGTGCATATTTTAAAAGAACGATTAGATACCCACCCCGCGTTATGGCCCTGCTAAAAGGTTTTGCGTTTTATGATGTACGGGAAAATGGCTCAAGTAGAATACAAAAAATGTTGCGGAAAAAATAATTTGATTCTTAAAACCTTTAAAATAAGATGAATATCGATTAATATAATAATTAGATTTTCGAAAGTTATTCATTAAATGAAATTAGTCTTTAAACATTTTAAACAAACTTTTTCGAAATATGTTTAGAGTCACAGCCCGGGAAAATTCAAGAAAGATTCATCAAATCACACACACACAAAAAAAAAAAAAACAATAAAATCTTTCTAAAATATGATCTTTTTTGTTGGGCGTCATATGTCTTCCCCAGGTTAAAAGGTAGGCAATTAAATTCAGATGAACAAGACAACAGCAATTAAAGTTAAAAACATATTCAGAAAAGTACAAATTGCAAACTTAATGGCGTTTGCGACCAGATTTATCTGCTGAAGTTCTTTGAGGTTTTGGGAGCTGCTATCTGCTCAACACTATAAGTGCCTTGGCCATAGAATTCAATTTAGGTACCAATATTATATATTGGCGATTTCAACCCCTGGTATCAATCCCTAATTTTCCCAATATAATCAAAGAAAATGTTTTGGTTTTAATGTATTTTTATTGTACAATACAGGGCAGATTTTTATCAAGGGGGCTGGGGGCTCATTTTTAAATAATGATTTGAATTTTGAGGGTACATTTTAAAACTGAAATTAAAAAATGATTTAATTTCTTTGGAGATTTAATTCTAGGTGCAATTTCCACCACGTAGAAGGGATTAGGAGGCTAAGCTCGCTCCCCAATATTTTAAAATAATTTTTAACTAAAAAACATGGGGACAACAGAGTATTTGCTTCTTTAGAAATAACCTAATTTTATATTCGAAACTTTATTTACCTTTCAAAAATGTAAATTCTACTCAAAATAGTAATTCATTATTATGAAGACATAGTTATTACTTCTTTAAAAAATCATAAAAGTGTATATTTAAAACTTTATTTACATTTTTATTAAAAATTATTTTAAAAAAGATGCAAGAATTTAAATAAATTGCTCTTATTTGCTTGAAAACCATAGTATATTTATGTTAGTAATTCGTAAAATCATGTATTAGAATAAAACAAATATGGAAGCGTAGCCTCGTAATCCCTTCTATCTGTCTCAAGAAAGTACATCCCCATATTAGTACCCAGATATTCTTGAAAAACTATATTGTTTCCTTTGAAATGTGGAATTATATGTCGTACTTGGGTTAACATTCATGGTTCTATAAAGATGTACACTTGAAACACATGTAACGGTTATCTATAATAAAAAGAAAACACTTTTTATTGGAGTTGAAAATCTAAGCAAACCTTAGTAAATAACTAGACCATCACACATATAAGATGTACGAGAAGTCATCACTTTTTTATAGATTTGCCAAAATCAGCAGCAGCAGGCATTGACCAATGAAAAAAGAGATAGGTCATTGGTATTCTCCTAATACCACATGCAAACTGGACTTAATATCAGAAAGACTACAACTCGATTCTCTGTTACAAGTAAACTTTTATTTTACATAGAATTTCAAGGAATAAAACAAACTTTCTACTACTGAGTCTACACTGTTTTCTACCATTTGATTTACCAATAGAAGATCTAAACACGTAAAATGGCGGCCAGAATCGTAACAGTTGTGGATCGTAAAAATGTTCCCATTCACTTTTCATGTTTGCTTCTTTTTATAATAACATCAATAGATAAAGATAAATAAATTTCATTATTAAAAAAGAAAACAAATTTATTAACTTCTTTTTTATGAAACAATATTTCAAAAATAAATTGTTAGATTTGTTAGCTTTTCAAAATATAAAAAATCCAAAACATTAATAACTTACCTTTACTTATCAAACTGTAATATAAAGAATAAAAGAAAAAAGACGAAGGTCATTATTATTTTAAAGGCAAATAAGGTCTTTACTTTATTTGAATAACTTTAATTTAAATCTAATAATTAAAAGCTCTAAGCAAAATACCAGATTGGGAAAAAAAATAACAAAATGCCAGTTTATGATAATATAATTTTGAAAAGGTATTATGCAAATTAGGTATTCCCATTAACCAAGATTTGCTAAATTGGCCAACATTGAAAACCCATTCGGTTTGACATTGGGTATAAATGAATAATATTGTGAACAGCAACTTATTACCATCAATGTAATTTTACCTCATAGGTGAGGTGTGTTCAAAAACTATGGAGACTGAAGCTGTATTTACCATGATAGAAATTAACAATAAATAAAACATTAATTTACAAAAAATAGTCCTCTTGGCAATCTCTTACATAATTCATAGGTTGCTTATGAATATTGTACGTACTGTAGTAAGAATATTTTGAATCCGTTCGTTAGATTCAAAATAACGGGGGTCCAATGGAAAATTACCAACCGTTATGACATTCCGTTTGACCCCCTCGAAAAGTGCGCCAGTAGGGCGTGAGATAGTTCTAGTTTAGATGCGAATAATTACTGGCTATGTAGATGGCTTCAGGTTGCGCTAGACCACAAGGATTGTTTTGCTAAAGTGGAGCACCATACCCACCGTCAGCTCTCATTAAGAGGTTTCAGGTTTTCAAATTAGATAAAAGTAATATTATTTATTGATTAGATAACATGCTTGTATCAATCATCGCAGAGAAGCTGACAGAAAATGAAATTAAATCAGTAGAAATTATAGCACTCAGAGTAAATGACTCTCTTTTATTCATGTAGATAGATGAATAGGTAATTTAAAAGTGCGAGGGAAATTTAAATATTATCAGGTCATCCACTAAGCATTACGCCATGTATCTCTACTTGGTTGGTTGAATCTTAAAAGGACTTAAAACCTTCCACATGACAACAATGAAACAGGCACCCGATTTCCATTGTATAAACCTTTTGTCTGTCGAATGGGAAGGTGGATTATAAATCTTGAAAATATTCTAAATTGATAATGCACCCTTTTGAAAATTACTCAACAAGAAAAAGAAAAGAAAGGAAAATAAAAGATAAAAAGAAACAGAAAAAGAGAAAGAAAAGAAAGGAAAAGAAAAGAAAGAGAAAGGACAAAGAGTGGGAATTATTAAAATACAAAAAGAAAGAAAAAATCGATAGTTTTGGAAAGAGAGAAGGATGGGCTTAGATAGATAGATAGAGAGGGAGAATGAAGAGATATGAGAGAGAAAGAGAAGGAAGGAAAAGCTATGAAGAGAGAATGTTATGAGAGAGAGAGAGAGAGAGAGAGAGAGAGAGAGAGAATAGCTAAAGAGAGAGAAGGACGAGTTATGAGACGGAGAGAGAAAGAGAGAGAATCATGGAAACGGAAAAAGAAAAAAAAAAGAAACAAAAAAAGAAAAAAGTGAAGGAAAAGCAGAGGAAAAATGTCAAATAAAAAGAATAAACAAGGAAAAATTCGATAAAGTTAAAGAGAGAGGAGAGGGAGAAATCATGAAAAGGAGAAGAAAGGGAAAATAAAGGAGAGAAAGAAGATCAAAATACATAAAAAGACAAAGAAAAAATCGATAAAGTTTAGAAGAGAGAGAGAGAGAGAGAGAGAGAGAGAGAGAGAGAGAGAGAGAGAGAGAGAGAGAGAGAATCCTGGAAACCAAAATCTTTGCAGTCTTTCTCAAAGACATGGAAGACTTGTCATGTGAATCATGCTTGTCAGCTTCCCTCATATTCGTTGCCTTTGACCATGAAGAACTTTCCAATATGGAATGCTTGGTCAAGGAGCATCAATCTGAAAAGTATTGCTCTTTTCACCGGTGCCGCTGCTGTTTGCCTCGTTGGACACCATTAAGTTTCTTGGACCTTTGCAAAAGCTTTTGTCAAATAATGCCCAAGTGTTAATAAATGGTGAAACTGTCTACCTCACCTTCTCGCATTTTGGACGCGATGGTCAAGAAGAGAAGAAGATGAAGAAGAAGAAGAGAACTGACCACTGTCCAATCTGCTGGGGTTGATATTTCTGCTTCTTTTGGTGAGCATGTCCGAGTGGACTATTAATGGTGAGCCAGTAGAGATAAGCTTTAATTTATAGTTCTTTATTCCTCCAAGAGACAGATGACCAAATTTCTTTACTAGTTTAGGATCTTATATTGCCTATTATTTTTCAAGCTGACAAATAAACTATATTACATAAACTTTCTATCATTTCTTTTAATATGCAGTGCATCATAAATCTTGATTTAATTGGAAAAGGCCAAGTTTGGCACAAGACCAGAGAGATTATAATGCTACAAGTCCTAAAAAGCCTATCAATGGCTTTATAGGTATGAGGTTATATCGCCATTAATCAACAATTTGAATAGTACTTATTTTAAAGTACTTATAGCCTTATTTTATGAGAAAGATAAAGAGAGAGATGGGGAAGGTAGAGAAAGGGGCAAAGAGAAACAAGGATATATGAAAAGAGAGAGAGAGAGAGAGGTATAGATAAAGAGAGAGATAGACCGATAGATAAAGAGAGAGATTGATTTGGAGAGAGATAAACCGATAGATAGATAAAGAGGGAGGGATAAATAGAGCTATCGATAAAGAGATAGATTTAGAGATACAAGGTGTGTCAAAAAGTATCGAGATTTTTAGTAATTTTTTATACACCTTGTATTCTGAAAAAAAAAATAACGTTCCATTCATAACTTTTTCCCAGAATACAAGGTGTGTCAAAAATTACAAAAAATATCGATACTTTTTTGACACACCTTAGAAAAGTGAATAGCGAACACAAACAATTACATTCAATTAATATTTCACCTCTGTTGATTTTAGAAGCTTCATCAGATTCTAATTAACCTTTTAAAAACTACAGAGGTGAAATATTAATTGAATATAAGTGTGTTCGTTATTCACTTTACTTATACTTTTCCTCACATTTTGTCGGATTTTTCCTAATCTGTTATTTTCTTTATATATAGGGTTTTAGAATTGCATAGACGAGAAACTGTCAGTAACCAAGCGCCACTGACTTCATGGCCATGTTACCCTAAGATTATATATATATATAGTTAGTTAGTTAAAGTAGCTAGGACATGAAGTCAGCGGCGCTTGGTTACTGACAGTTTCTTGTCTCTGCAATTTTCAAACCATATATATATATATATATATATATATATATAAGTAGATATGAACAGATTAAGATACTCCCCCACATATATCTAGATATATTCTTTTGTATTTTGGAGCCATGCTTCCGGGGACAAAATAACTTTTAAGACAGACAAACTTCACTAAATCATTTCACGTAATCCAGATTCAAATTCTTGGCATTAGGGAGGGCAGCCTGCTGTAAAAATGCATTTCACGGACTCTGTTGGGATGAACCTTATCAAGTGCAAATTCATGCCTGCATGATTGTATTTTTCATATGTATCAAAGAGAAAGAAAAAAAACCCAAATAATCTAGACAGGGAAACTCATGTCAGGTTTTGAACAATACCAATCACCTTGAATTTCTTTTACAAATAAAAAAAATAGCTAAAATGATCTCTGAAATCTCTTTGTTTGAAAAGAAAGAATCAACCATAATATTCAATAAGCCCCAACCAACCCCCCCACCCACTCCTAGCTATAGAAAACAAAGAAGAAAAAAATGTAATCATTGCTCCCCCCTCCACCTTAATCTCAAACACCCGATCCACCTGCAAGAATTTCTCATGGGGAATCTTTTGATGGTGTCAGTGTAAATCTTTCTTGGGAGGATAAAGAAAAGACAAAATGAAAATGAAGAAGAGGAAAAAAGTAGGAGGAAAAGAAGATGAGAGGAAAAGAAATAGGAGATGTATAGTGGGGAGAGAAAAAAGGAAGATATATATATATATATAAGAAATATAGAAAAAGTAGGAGGAATGTGTGAGGCAGAAGAGAAAGAAGATGAATAAAGTTGAGAGAAAAGAAAAAGAAAGAAGAAATATATATTATGAATAAAGGGGCGAAAGAAAGAATTGAAACAGAAACATTTAAGAATTGTAAAAGGAAAGAGAAAGATAGAATTATTAAAAGAAAGAAAAAGAATGATGAAGAAAAGAATAATGTTGATTGAAAAAAGAAAGAGGAAAAGATTGTGAGAGAAGGAAGAAAGAAAGAATAAATAAGTAGGAGATACAATTAAGGACTTTAAGGAGAAACAAAAAGATAAAACAGATTACAAAATAATGTCGGAGGAATGAACAAAAGAAAAGCTCAACAAAGAAAGAACTATAATAGAAAAAGGAAAGGATGAAAGAAAGAAGGAAAAAACTTTAACAGAAAAAAGCAGGTGAGAGAGAGAGAGAGAGAGAGAGAAGGTAGTAAAAGGAAGAAGGAAATAAAGAAAGAATTTTAAGGGAAAAAAGAAAGAAAGAAAGAAAAAGAAGTTTAATAGAAAAAAGTGGGACAAAAGAAAGAAAAAAAAAGAAAGAACTTCAATTGAAGAAAGAAAGGAGGGAAATAATTATTAAAAATAAACGGTAAATAGAAGAAAGCTGGAATGAAAAATGTTTGAAAGTCAAAAAGGAAGAACTATTGAACAAGAAGAAAGAATAATTTTGAAAGAATGATTGATGAAACTCACAAGAAATATAAAATAAAGAATGAAAAGAAAATTAGGAGTGAAAGAAAAAAAATGAAGGAAAAATAAGGAAACAAAGAAATAAAGAAAAGTAAAATAAAATGGAGAGAGGAAAAAAAAGAATTCTTTTTTATTATTACTATTCATATTTAAAGGATAAAATATTATTGTACCAAAGTTTAAAAAATAGAATAAAAAATAATAAAATAAAAGCAAGGCAAAGATTTGAAAGAAGAATGGTCAGAAATTTATAGCAACTGACAATCAAAGCCGGATCAGAAAAATCCACATCGCTGCAACAGACACCAAAAATTTTTACCGAAATGAAATAAAGCTGGTTTGGATTTTGCAAACATAAAAAAAAATGAATAAATAAATAAAAGTAAAATAAAAAAAAAACAAGAAGCAAAAAATTTAAAAAAAAGAAACACAAAAATAAAGCCAAAGAAATATAAAAAGAAAAAAAAGATGACAGACAACTCGTCAGATAATGTCAAAGCCGATTTCTATTTGAGGCTATAACTCTGACCGGCCCGACATGAATCACGTTGACAGGCGGCAGAGCCAAAAGAGTGAAAGACTTCGAAAACTGTGAAGGATTCAAAACGAGGCTCAAGCTGCTGCTACTGCTTTTTTTTTGGGGGGGGGGCTGGTACAAATATTGTTGTAATAACGTTGCAAGCTGGAAAATGCTGTCACACTAATTTGACCATTTTTACAATTTGTACATTTTTACATAGTTTGAAAGTTGATAAATTTACTTATAAACAACTTTCAAACTATGTAAAAAAAAAGAAAAAAGTTGATCACTTGGAGAATAGGCTCAGTCCTAATTAGTGATCATCCTCCACACATTACTACAACGACCAATATGAATTGTTTTGTTTTATGTGACATTGTTTATATTGAGTAATGTGTGAAAATAAACAATTGCCTTCTGTCTTCTTCAAGATTAAAAAAAAATGAAAGGGTGTAAATTGATGAGTTTTCTACAAATATTGAACCCTTTATCTTGGCACTTTTTGTTATTGTTTAATGGCATATAAACCCTTATGGCTTATTTAAAATTGCTAACGGTCATACGATTAAGGAACAAACGTATTGATATATAGTTATTTATATAAAAATAAATTCTGTAAAATCCGCCATCATTCATTGTTTGTTTGATACACTCTATTCCTTGTTGTCATAGAAATAACAAACCGGACAAATTGCATTCAAAAAGACAACTGAAATCAAAAGATGAAAGAAGGTACAAGTTGTTTCAGAAAAAAATGATATAATTTCGTAATCAAATGACTTTTCTGCGTTTTCATAGCATTTATTCTAAGACAAGAACAAATAAATGAATTAAAACTTTGTTCAATTCTAATGGTAGATTAAAAAACAAAACGATGACAAACAATATAAATGTCCTTCCTACATAGAGAATCAAGTTTGAGAGACTTAATTGTCTTAATTGAGATGGAAATAGAAGATATCTGGTATCTTCTGCTATATTTTATCTTATAATGATATATAAATCCTACAACTGTATCTGAGCTCCTCTTATGACCAACCAAGTTTTATTTTGCGGAGCAGAAAAGAATTCATTGGATGCTGAAGGATTGATCTAAAGAAGAAAAATCCAGAAGGAAGATTTTACTACCAATCGGAAATAATCTCATTTTCAAAAGTTGAACATTTTCATGTAGTTTGTATCATTTGGATTATTCGGACTATTGTCCTTATCTTTGTTGTTATCTCTAAAACCTTTCGGCTGGAGTGCTCTCCGGTCTTCTTCGGGTATTTCTTGTCGTAATCGGCAGTCTTCAAGGAACTCTGAGCCAACCCTTAATTCAATCTACAGGGTCATCCTGACAAGAAATACCTAAAGAAGGCTGGAGGGCACATAGATCGGAACATTGGGGAGATAACAATAAAGATTAGTGCAATAGTTCGAATAATACAAATAATACAAATCATCAAGTCTCACCCCAAAAATTCAGAGAAATAGTATTTTTATGTAGGTTAACTCGTTTGGCTTGAAAAGCCATCTTTAAGAATAAGGTTTATAAACAGCATATCAACCTTGTAGAAGAACAGTAGTGATACGATTGTGTTAGTCTAGCAGTTATTCTAATTTTAACATCAACGAATAAATGAATGTAAGGTTTGTTTAATTCTAAAGGTTTATTAATGACACCAACCGCACTTTTGGGGGGGAGTAATCTCCCCCCCCCACACCAATTAGGCCACCTATTGGCTGTGCGTGGCGACTTATGATGCTTTAATATGGAATCCTGGTGGTTGAGCAGTCCGTGACTTTGCCTTTACTTAGACTAGACAGGCACTAGGAGAGGCACCCTCCGAACAATCGTTTGTTCATTTCAAGCCCTAGCACCTATATGATTGTCCCACCTTTATTGTCCTTATGGCAAGGTCCAAATCTTTTTTATCATATGTGCTAGAAGCCAGCGGCTGAGGGTCGTGGTGTCCTCGGTATGACGTTAAACTATCTGATGAAGTTCCAATTCTGGAGCTCTGGAGAATGTGGGGTACCTCTTCATCACTATAACTCCGAGGTCTACTCTGACCCGGAGTGGTAGTACCTGTTAGGGTTCCATCAGTGAACTAAATAAATAAAATGAGTTTTAAAAACCCGTGTCAAAAAGATTGAGCTTTAAAAAGAATGAGTACCCATAAAGAATGAATTACACTAAACGTCTTCAGCATAAAATAACCCAAAAGAGTTGATATATTCTAAAATCCACCCAACCAAAAACCAATCAAAAATTAGTTATGTTGTTTTTATTTTCAGTTGCCACATTCTGCCAATTTTCCCCTTCTTCACATCTTTATATTTGGAAAGCTTTTCAAATTTTTTCTGATCAATGTTTCGATCAGCTGAGACAGACATATTGATCAGGAGACATTTTATCCTTAGAGTCTTTTGCTTTCAATAACTGCCATGTTGATATTTATTGTATTAGCGCTTTCACTCTATGGGAGTTCTTCACACCAGTTTTAACTGATTATGTTTTATAATTCATAGGTAGCTTATGAATTATGTACGTACTGTAGTAAGAATATTTTGAATCCTTTCGTTAGATTCAAAATAACGGGGGTCCAGTGGAAAATTACGAACCGTTATGATATTCTGCTTGATACCTCGAAAAGCGCGCCAGTAGGGCGTGAAATAGTCCTTAGATGCGACTAGTTACTGGCCAAGAGCCTATGTGTTGTCAGCTCTCTAGATGTCGTTGCGCACCACTGCGGTAGAGTTGGGATGTGTTGTTTAATAAAGACTTAAGAAAAAACAACAAAGTCATGTTCATTCCTCTGAATGTTTTAGATGTAGCTTGATGATTAGTTTTATCTGTGTTATTCGGACTATTGTCCTCATCTTCATTGTTACCTGTACAACAATTCCCGAGGGTTCCCGAGTTCGAAAAGAAGGTCCCCGACTCCGGCAAGAAATACCTGAAGAAGGCCGGAGGGCACATCGGTCGAAATCTTGTTGATTCGTTTAAACAAAAAATGACCAGAATGAACAAAAAAGAAGAAAGAGCTCCCCAGGAAAAGACCGAGAAGTCATACCTGAAGAATATGTAAGAGCCCCTCATCTATTATCTCTTCGTCTATCGCTCGCCATTATATACACGAGATATGTTAGAATGGTTGGCTGGATTTTTAATTGAAACCATATAACTGTGTGCTAACAAATGACCATTATTCAATAGGAAAAGTCAATATAATTATGTCTATGTTATTGCATTAGATAGGAATACTTGGAACAATACAACTGTGTGCAAATTATTTGTATTAGACAGGAAAATATGATATCCGATATCATTTTATACATAAGAATTTAAATCTTACTCACACCTGTTTTAAGTCCAATTAAAGGAAAAACACTTGAGATTATGTGGCTCGTAGTAATTTATGGTTGGTTGGCCATTTGGTTTTACGGCATGAAAACCCTTTTGGGTTACTTTATGCCGGAGACTTTTTTTTTTCTTCATTCTTGATGGATACTCAATCTTTTTTTAAATTCAAATTATTTTAAACACTCTTTTTTAACTCATTTTTTTCTATTCAACCCAACATTAAACTTAACAGGAATTACCACTCAGGGTCATAGTGGTCCTGCGAGTAATGGTAATGACGGGGTTTTCCATATTCTCCAGAGCTCCAATATAGTTTAACATCATACACAGGAAATTAAGACGCTCAGTCACCGCCAACCAGTACATATCTGATAAAATGGTTGGAGCTTGCCATAAATCAACAGGACATATAGATGCTAGGGTTTGACAACAATAATAATCTTGATTTAACTCTCACTCATGTTTTTCTTTCTTTCTTCTTTTCACTTTTTCATTGTGTTCGATTAACAATAATAATGAGAGGATTTTGCAATAGAAACAGCAAAATCCTCTCATTATTATTTTTTAAATTATTATTACTATTTACTAGGGTGCTGGCTTAGCACAGTCTGTTAAGCATCAAGCTAGGAACCACAACGTTTCAGGTTTTATACCAGTACTTGCCAACTCAGCACATTTATTTGGTTTGGTTTTACGGCATATCAACCTCAGTGGGCCATTTAATGCCGATAAAGTTTTGAAATGAATCAATTCTTAATGGATAATACAATTTTGTTTATAAACTAATGTTTTTCTATTCAACCCATAGATGGGACCCTAACAGGTACTACCACTCCGGGTCAGAGTGGACCAGGAAGCAATGGTGATGAAGGGGGGCTCCACATTCCCCAAACCTCCAAAACTGGAACCTCACCATCAGATAGAGTTTAACGTCATTCCCAGGACATGTAGACCCTCAGTCACCGCCTTCTAGCACCCATATGATAAAAAGGTTTGGTGCTTGCCATAAGGGCAATAGGGTTGGAAAATCATATAGGTGCTAGGGCTTGACGTGACCAGCCGATTGATCGGAGGGGGCCTCTCCGACCGCTTGTCTAGCCCAGATAGAGCCAAAGTGGAGTATTGCAAGTCATGAACTGCTCATCCACTTGGGCTCTATCCTTAAGCATCACGGGTTGCCACCCACGGCCAACAGGTGGTCCCATTGGGGGAGTCTTACCCCTCTGCAGAGATGCAGTAGGTGCATTCTAATGACCCAGCCGACAGTCAGCATATTAGTATTACAGCTTGGATAATCTGATCTGTGCGGTAAAGTGGCAAACTGACGGTATGTGGGGTGCTCCACCTCTGATACAAAAAAAAACACCCTGGTCTAGCGCTAGTGTAAAGGGGAAAGGCTGTTTAGCTGATATTAACAATAGACCACTTGTTACATAATTAATAGGCTGTCTATTAATTATGTACAGTAAGTGTGTTAAAGCATTCATGGATAGTCAATGAATTATGTACGTATGGTAGTAATAATAATTTTGAATTAGAGTTCGTTAGATTTTAAAATTCGGGGGAGTTAAGGGGGAATTTCCATAACTTTTAGGATTATGATTTATTTATGATAACCCCGACTTGACCCTTACGAAAGGCACCATTACAGGCGTGAGAAGTTTTAGTTAGTTGCGACCAGAGATTCAGAGCGAGTGGACTTGAAAGACTGTCGCTCTGAGAGTCGTTTGCCCACCGCGGTGATTGAAGA
>CM042148.1:114201362-114203862 GCA_023376005.1 Doryteuthis pealeii
TTCTGCTGACTAAGCTATCCCCCTACACCCAGTAGACATACAGTTTTATTCAATTTTCTGATAGAATCAGTACAGCTGAGAAGAAGAAGGCAATGTTTTATTTACACACATTACACAATATAAATAATGTCACACAAAACAAAAAATGTAATGTTGGTGAAGAATCATTAAAGTTCCAATTACCGTCGAACTGGGAAGACAAGGCGACAAACGGTTGTAACTTAAATACAAACCCAAATAGTCACAAAGTCTACTGCAGAATGACAAGATATATATGACTCCACAATGTCATTCAAATCAAGCAGCCAATCAGAACTCAAGGAATGGAATCACCCAAATCACCCAAATTCATGAATGGGTCATTCTTGATTTCTATATATATACCAACTGTCTTGGACACTGCTTCAGTTGTACTTAGTTAGCTGCTGTTATTCAAACCAACAGTAGACTTACTGACTTCAATAGTTGTAGTAATCTGTGAAGGAATTAGAATTGAGTCTATTCTAGTAGTGACCACCACCTCAGCTGATTTCTTTGGCTTTTCTTTTGTTTTTTTGTGACATCTATATATAATGGAGATAGACTGCATTTTTGTCTGAAGCCGAAACTATATTACTACTCAAGTCACAATTCCTTTAATTATTTACGTCAAATTCTCATTCTTTTAAACCTTCAGTTATTAATAAAAATTGTTTTACATTATTAATACTGTTGATCATATCTACGTACTAATAACATGCAATTGTATTATATATACAACAAAATAGCGATTTACAGTTTGAACGAGAAGGCTAATTTGCATATTGATATTTAAAATTTTATTTTAATTATTGATTTCTAATTGTTTGGTTTTATCTTAAGAAATATAAACAAAAATCTCGTAGATAAATCTTAAAAGAAATTTATTTACAAGAAGAAATAACTGTAATATTATCCTTTACTTCCTATTTTAACTAAATAGTTAAATTAGGAAAATTTACCAATGAAACAGGGGAGTAATGGAAAATGATGGAATAGTTAGTTTCAAAGTTGTTCTATTTTTCGATTATACAGATCTTTTATCTGCATTCTTAGTCAGTTTCATTAGCCTTTCTAATTTAATACAATATTTTATTACATTAAAACTTAAATACTTGCACCCGGAGGGTGCATATATTTGCTAGTAGTTTGAATGTTGATTATGCAACATGCATCTACTTAACTGGACACCCTGGTCAACTGAACAAACTTTCCCAAACTTCATCCAATCACATGACTATTAACAATTAGAAATCAATAACACTAAGCACATATTTATTAAAATCAATTTTTTAATGCAATATGGAAATTATCATTCACATTTTAAACTGCTATTTTTTGTATATATAAATACAATTGCATTTTATTAATATGTAGATATGTTCAACAGTATTAATAATATAAAACAATTTTATTTTTAATTGAGGTTTAAATAAAAATAAAATCATGGAGAAAGTGACATAAATAACTAAGGGAATTGTGACTTGAGTAGTGATCTAGTTTCGGTTACAGACAAACACACAATCTCCATTGTAATAAGATTTTACAAGTGCATCAAAAAAAGATGTAAAATGGAAATGCTTTTGCATTTATATAAAATCTCATTTTTCTCATTGTCATTACATATAGCCAACATGTTTAGAAATTGTGAATATGAGGGAGGGAAAAAATTAACTGCCACTGCACACAGACTCAGGAGATGTCTTTGTCAGAATGGTTATTTATTATTAAAATAGACTAATGGTCGAACAGAGACAGTGAGATTTCAAAGAACAATTCTATTGTGCACTCAATTCCATTTCACACAATATTGGCTGAGGTGAAAGTCCAACAGATTTTGAAAAAAAAAAAAATAAAAATAAATAAATAAAAATAACCCCAAAAAACAAACAGATAAATAAATAAAACAAATAGAAAGATATTTAGATGGGTTGATATGTAGATAGGAGTCGCGTGATGCAATGGTTAGATGTGTGGGACATGGACTTGTTGACCCGAGTTCAAATCCTGGACGAGGCTGTTTGCATTTCACATAGTACTAATACCCTTGGGAAGGTATGCATCCAGCTATTCTCTTTCCAGCTATGGGTAAATAATAGGTCACAATTGAATCTTCTCATCAGTGGTGGAGGTTGGCAGGTGTCTCCTTCATGTATTATGCTTGTTGTGCCACATTTAAACTTTTCTATCCATTCACACACACATTCTGTGATGTAGTGCACTGTCACTGTATTGTGCTAAAAGCTTTCAATGACTTTCAGCCCCTGGCACTACTTTTGACCAGAGAAATCAGATCACTTCCTTGGTGCATATTGATAGTGGATTGGCCATGTTTATACTGTATGAACAGCAAGCAAAATGACACAATCAGGCTCAAAGTCTTGTTAATTGATTAATTTAAACAAGAAATGGCCAACCCAAGAAAAAAAAAGAGAACAACCCGAGAAAACAGCCCAACAAGAGAAAATGGCGGCCGAATTAG
>CM042148.1:114208862-114244200 GCA_023376005.1 Doryteuthis pealeii
ATCTAGTGGTGAAGTTCCAATTTTGAAGTTGAGGGAGTGTGAAGTACCCCCTTCATCGCCATTACTCACCAGTCCATTCTGGCCCAGGGAGTAGAACCTGTTAGGGTCCCATCTATGGGTTAAATAGATAAAAAATGAGTTTTTTTAAAATATATTTAAAAAAATTGAATGCCCAACAAGAATGAATAAAACAAAATGCCTTCAGCATAAAATAACCCAGCCAACCTTGCTGCCTTTAAAAAACAAATCTGTTAAACTCTGCTTAAGAAATTGACCTAGTGTTGCATCATGTGGAGGGGTTAGTAGATATTTATGTGAAGGTAGATTTAATTAACGATTGGAGTCTGGCAAGTTGCTGCAACTTGTGTTGCTGCTGCTGCTGCTGTTTGTTTCAGATTTTTTGCAGCATCAGAGTTCAACTATGCAAGTGAAGGTATTGCTGATGGAGGTCTGCATAAACCCTGCAGCATTTTAATCTCTTCTTTCACAAAGGATTCCTCATTTCCTCTTAGGAAATAGAAACTTCATTTACAATATTGATTGAAGACCTCAACGGAACACAATAAAAATGCCACATCCTCATGAGATTTTTATTTATCACAAAAGTGTTGCAATGAACTAACAAAGAATAATGCAATTTACTATCCAATTTGCAAGTTAAAAATAATACTGTAAGGTTGGGGCTCACCCAGGACATTATATTTTCCCAAGGGAGATAAGTATTAAATGCTAAGTACTTTATCTTTATTCATTTGCAGTTAATTATAATATCAATATATAAAAAAGAAAGATTCTGTATATCTGTCTCTGTATGTTTGTACAAGGAACAAGTACATATCCATTTATAAAGAAATATTGTTCAATAAAATCTATACTCATTTTTAATCCAAATTCATTTTTGAGGAGAGATTAAAAATCTTTTTATCCCTCATTTTCCATAAGATAGATAAAAGATATAAGGGTATAAATCAATGATATATTACAATTATGTGACGGAGAACGAGTACCACCGAACTCATTTGGAAAAAGAGTGAGAGTGTCTTGCCTGCCGGAGTCGAACCCGCACCCTCCGGAATGCAAAGAAATGGGATTTAGGCGCTGCATGGACGTGAGGTGCAATTCAGGTGCCCAGATGTTGAGGCCTACACGTGTCCATCCGAATGCACGAGAATTGTGCATGGGTTAGAGGTTTGACTGATGTTCCCAGATGATAAGGGGAAACGGCAGTATAAGTAGAAATGGGGTGACGTCAGTGAGAGTGTTGCGACTTCAGCTGATGGTAGACGACAACAGTGTTGTGGCCTGCGAATAAGGCGTTTGACTCGCTTCTTTTTGCCCCCCACCCACTCATCAAAGAACATTTACTTGAAACCAAACCAATCTTAAACAGACTGGAGATCGAAAAACAGATCATAAGCAGAACAAACAAATATTTATTTCCTCCCCTCTATTTTTTCCTTCTATAGATTGTTTTATTTTTAATAATTATAAAAAAATTAAATTAATAAAGAATAGTAAAAGCAAATGAAAAACAAATGACAAACAAAAATAATAAAAATAAACAACTTAAAAACAAGAAAATATAAATAACATAATAAAAATATACATGAAAAAATAATCTTTATTTATCTATATATAAATATAGATAATAGATTTACTTTTAACTTTATAAATCCCGGGCAACACTGGGTAGGTCTGTTAATAAATCAAACAGATAGGATGTGATATAATACTGAGTGTAATAGTTTTATATTTTGAAAATTAATTTTTACTATGAATTCAGTTTTCAAAAATGAGCATGCTGGGAAATTTTGCACATAGCCAATTTTTTTAATGGCTTATTAAAG
This sequence comes from Doryteuthis pealeii, assembly GCA_023376005.1. Lineage (NCBI taxonomy): Eukaryota > Metazoa > Mollusca > Cephalopoda > Myopsida > Loliginidae > Doryteuthis > Doryteuthis pealeii. The sequence goes on from CM042148.1 coordinate 114,210,710, forward strand.
AATTAGTTTTTTTTATTATTATTTTAGTTTAAAAAATAAACATGAATTTAATTATTGCTAGCCTTTAAATTTAATAGCTGACAGAGGCGTCCTTTAAGTGTGTGAAAATAGAATAATTAATAGTTTTCAAACTATTTTGTTTTAATTTCTCAAGTTATGCATTAGAGTGAAAATAAACTTGTGACTCAAATATCTAATATTGATATCTGAATCATTAAATATATTTCTTAATAATACTTGATTATTCAATATATTTATAATTATTTATAGCAAACAAATCAATAAGCAACTTTAAAAATTCTGGATTGGCTAAATAAAAATATTAAGTCGAAGTCAAAAAAAGATATATGTTATTATTTGGTTTTGTTTGATTAACATACTGATAATATTAAATATGAAATCTACATACATCCTGTTCTTAGTTTATTTTTAATCTAAAGTATTATGTATTACTTCACTTTCATTGAAGATCAGTTTATTATTATTTAGCTATTTTAATTTTTACATTGTTGGCCATCATAGCAACAAAATGTGTCACTGGTGGTTCCTATGAATTTTTCTCCTTACATTCAAGATTTATCCATATCTTGAGTGAAGGGCTTCAAAGAAATAAAGTATGGCTGCTTAGCACCATAATTTGAGGTAACATGATCTTGGAACCAGAAGATTTGGCAAGAATGTATTTGCATATATGCAAATTTTTTGAGATTGAGCTGTGCATAAAACACCAGTCGACAGGAAGAAAAGTGAACTATTGAATTTATGTTGGAGACTGCAGTGTTATTGTTGTGAAAGTGATTATAGGATCAATTTACAAATTCTAAAAATGTTATGTTACAGTTGCATAAGTTATCTCCTTGTCTCAAATAGAGTTTTCTATAAATATCCTCACAGACGGTTTAGCTTAGTCGTAGAGCGTCCGCCAAGAAACCACAAGGTTCTGGTTCGATTCCAGCCCTTGCACTCAGATATGAGTAGCACAAGGATATGTGTAGTAAAGTAGGAGCTGATGGTAGGTGTGGTGTTCCACCTCAGACACAAAACAATTTTCTTGGTCTCATGCTAGTGAAAAAGGAGATAAGATCCCTTGCTATACTGACTTTATGCCTGCCTGATGATTTTGCTTTTTACTTTACTTATAATATCCTTTCATGGTAAACTGTTTGCTTTATTTGGTTATCGATAGGGTTGTTTGGTTTTTGTAGGTAATAACTAAAAGTCAATAAGTAATTCTTAGGGTTTCTAGGATATACAACTTTATCTGGGAAATGATGCTACACCTTCAATAAGAAGGGTTTTTTTGTCTCACCAGATGAAAAGTTCTATTTGCTATTCATGGAAAAAAAAATATGGACTCACCACTCTTAGAAAATGTTTCTGGCATTATTTTTAATCTATGAAAAATAAACTAAGCGCTAATCTGGCACAAAAACCTATTTTATTTGATCAATAGATTTTCTGGCTTCATGTAATGTAAGCAAGTATGTATATATATTATATATATAGGAGTTTTATAATTTGATTGAAACATTGTGTTTCTATTGGTTTGTTGGTTGGTTTTGAAGGCTATCACAATGCAAGTGTAAAGAAAAATGAGGTAACTATGATGCTGTTTGTTTACCTTTGATTTATTTATTAAATCAAAGGTAAACAAACAACATCATAGTTATCTCATTTTTCTTTACACTTGCATTGTGATAGCCTTCAAAACCAACCAACAAACCATATATTAAGGGCCGGGTTAGCTCAGTTGGTAGAGCGTTTGGCAAGAAACCACAAGGTTCCTAGTTTGGTACCGGTCCTCGCCAACTCAGCGTATGAGTAGCACAGGGATCTGTGTGGTAAAGTAAGGAGCTGATGATAAGTGTGGCACTCCACCTCAGATACTAAAAACAATCTCCTTGGTCTAGAGCTATTGAAAAGGGGATAGACTCTCTCGCTGACAGGCTGCTACCGACTTTAGGCCTCCCCATCAACTTTTATATATATTAATGCTTTAAAAAGATCAAATATTTTGTTCATTATCAATAAAAAGAAGAAAAAAGACAAGAAAACAATGGAGTAGGGAAGGAAAAAAAATTTGAAACTAGTTAATGAGCTGACTAGTTTTTGCTCTTTGTTCACAGAGCTAAATATTGACGAGAATAAAGTTAACTAAGACTTTTTAAATGTTCTTAGTTAATTTAGAGAACAGTAATGGTGCTATTTAACCCATAGCTGGGGGGAATGAGATGGTTCATGCTTTTCCCAAATGTCTTGATCCAAAAGTGAATTAATAGCACAACTAGAGTTTGAACTCACTTATTAAAATGTTGCAGCCTCACACATTAGCAACTACACCATGGACTCTACCTCCCACCAGGAGCTGTATAAAAATCTATGTACCAATGTATAAAATGCTAAACATCTCACAATATAAATGTGGGGATTAAAATAAATAATAGATAAAATAAACCAAAATAAAAATAATATGAGCTGACACGGAAGAGCCCTCTGGGGCATGTGCTGTAAAAATGAAGAACTTCCTACCACCAAGAAAAATCACTCAGCCCTTTAAATCAAGCTTTAAATGGGGTCAGACCACTATTAGTTGACAGGAAGAAATTTCCTCTCCATGAGATAGCTATTGTAGAAGTTATCCCCAGATATCATAGACACAAGACAATACTCACCGTCACAGTGGGATTCTAACTACGTCGAGTTAGCAGACAAGAACAACATGCAAGCTGTAACTTAAATACAGTTCTTGCATGTTGGCATAGTGGCAAGCTGATGGCTGAAGAGTGGGTACTTATCCATATCTTTACTCACCCTGAAAACATCAGCCAGGCAAGACCACCCAATGCCAAGTGCAATGCATGAGCTAACACTGCCCTGCAAGCAATACTTCATCGATGCATCCAATCTCCCAACATCTCAGAAATGATGGCACTGCAGACAGGATGTAAAACTTATTGAAGTCAGTTAGCCTACTGTTGGTTTTAATACAGCAGCTAAGTAGAACTTTTTTTACGATGGTGAGTATCATTGTTTCTACATCTCCTCTCTCCCCCGCGTGCAGGCAAGGCTCTACGAGGAGTGAGCTGTTTTTAAGGCTGTTGTTGTGCAGGAATAATAGACAAGGCTCGAGGGATTTTGGATGGACGAAGGCAGGTTGATGTATCAGTGCTCACTGTGGGGTCGAATTGCTGTATGTGCATCATTTTCTGGGAGATGTTGGGAGATTGGATGCATAGATGAAGTATTGCTTGCAGGGCTTGTAAATTCAGGCATTGCCTTGGCATTGGAGTGGGTTTTGCTTTTTGGCCTCAACTTCCTCAAGAAACGGCGATTCCTGAGGGTACTCTTCCTGAGTCCATCATCTTGAGGTTCTCTCTTGTCAGCTTCTCGTTGCGAATGTTGTAGCATATTCCTGGCTGAGTCGGGAGAGAATCCTGCTTGGACAAAATATTCTTCCAATCTTCAAGTTTTAGATCTGTTCGCAGCGCTCATATTGAAGTCAGTTAGCCTACTGTTGGTTTTAATAACAGCAGCTAGTAGAATTTTTCTCACGATGGTGAGTATCATTGTTTTACAAACTGAAGATTGGGAAGAATTCTTTGTCAAAGCAGGAATCTCTCCGACTCAGCCAGGAGTTATGCACTCACTTGTAACAGAGCTGAATATTGACACAAAATCCAACAGCTATGACCACAAATAAAGTCTGAGTTTTAAACTACTTTTGTTTTTGTCTCTTCTTTTCCTTCCTTTAATTCCCTTTCACTTAACAACAAAAAGGAAAAACACAAATATATGGGGGGGTTAAAAAAAAAAAACTGCAAACATGCACCAGAAATAACCAGCAACCTTAAAACCAACTAAAATACTTAAACCACTAATATTTTTTTGAATATATGATAAATTAGATAAATAAATGAATAGACAATAAGAAATTAATAGATTTCTATATGAAATGAATTGATTTAGCATTAAATAACCTGAAAAGGGTTGATATGCATAAAACAAAAACAACGAACCAAATTTAAAGAACCAATTTTGTATTACTTCCTGTTCTGCGGATGAGAGTTTGGTCAATTAGACTTTTATACCAAACTTTTATGCTGAAAAGATCAGTGGATACATAAATTGAATAAAGACGCTCATCAACAAAAGCCGAATGCTGAGCCAAAAAATTATCTCTTATATTGAAGTTTGTAATAAATTTAAGAATCAGGAATTAATTAGTAGGAAAAAGTAAAGAAAAATGCAGAACAAACCAATTCCAGCCAGACAAGACATCTGTGAAAGTAAATCAAAACAAAAGAAAAAGTCTTTGAATAAGAAAGATCTATTTGAGAAAGTCGTCCACTTTCCACAACCCCAACGGCTAAAACTTCTCGAGTGAAAATTGTCTGGCAGGAAATTCGTTTATTATATCATAATTTCCTTTATCATTTGCTATTTGCTTATCAGAGAATTTCTCTTGATGAGACTTTGGATTCTTCATATTAGCCGAGGAATTTTCTATGGGCAGTCCATTTTATGTACAAAAACAAAAAAAAATCTTTTGATTATTTTTCTTCTTTTTATAATGAAATATTCCTGTTACAATAAAGAGAATACTAAATACAAAAAAAAATAAAAATTAAAATCAAGTAGTTCATTGAACAACCATGTTATTCTAAAAGATACGTTTACTTTGATGTTGGTTTATTCATTTAATGGGCATAATCAACTCCTTATGGGTTATTTAATATTGAAATTTGATTAATTTGTAAATGTTTGAATTATAATCTTTTTTTTCCCCTAAGTCGATCACATATTAGGGCTGAGCCTATTCTAGTAGAGACCACCCTAAGCAGAGTTTTAACAGGTTTGATTCAGAGTTTTCCTTCTCCTAGACTAGTTGCCTAGCCAAGGTTAAAGAGCCCAGTCTGCTCTACTATTTACCCAAAGCTGGAGTGAGAGTAGTTGAATTCATACCTTTCCAAGAGTATTTAGCGCTATGTGAACTGTAACTTTTTCAGGATTTTGAACTCAGGGTCGACGGGGCCATTTCCAGCGACTCTACACTTAACCATGCACTCTAAATGAGCTATTTAATACTGAATTTATTCATTTGTTAATATTTGATTATATTTAACTATTTGGTTTGGTTTATTTGTTTAATGGCATATAAAATCCTTATGGTTTTTAATACTAAAATCTAATTCATTTGTAAATGTTTTATTATAATCATAAGAATATTTTTAATGTTTAATAGCAATAGGAAATGGCAAGATGAGTTCAAATCCTGGATGAGGCTGTTTGCATTTCTACATAGTGGTTAAATCATTGGAAAGGTATGCATCGAACTACCTTCCTCCCAGCTATGGGTAAATAGTATAAATCCAATTATTACCCAGGTTTATGGATAAATAATAGGGAAAGACTGGGCTCTTTAAGCTTGCTTAGGCAATCCATGTAGGAGAAACAAAACTCTGAATTCAAATTTTTAAGTGGAGGTTCATCCACTTTAAATTTGACCTTGTGTCGATCTGTCTTATAACAGCGGTGGCTTGGGTAATGAGGTACATATGTAAGTGTTGGTTTCTTGTGCACACAATTCCATAATATCAAATATTCCTATCTATAAAACTTTGCAATGGCAGTTTTTTATTGTTCCAAGTATTCTAATTACAATGATCGTTTATATACAATATATTGGTATATTGAAGTATTAATATTGAATGTCGAAAATAACTATTATGCACACAATTGGTACATTTCGTTTCAAGTATTCTTCATCTAGATAACTAATAATTCTATACCATTACTTATATGGGCAATCAATTAATCCTAATACTTTACAATGTTCAGCACTCTCAATTGTAATGGGTTAAGAGAAAAAATTCTTAATTTTAATAATAATATTTGTGTTGGCACACAGTATACTGGTTATAAGTATTCTATCTAATGCCAACAATTCTTAAGGTTTTATTTTGGTATTCCCAGTAGGCTAATGGAATGGATATGTGATCTTTTAGTAACAAATATAGTTATTTACTAAGCTTTAGCTATTTAGAGATGTGGGACACAAGGCCAAGAAGTATGAGCAACCTATGGAGTAATGAGAACTACGATTAAATGAGATGGGTATGTGCGAAGCTGTCGTCAATCTTGCTGGAACCATGTATGAGGGTCGCGGGGATTATGTAAGTCAAAACACAGATGATGAGCGGCTGGCTGCAATAGTAATGATGGATTCTTGAAATAGTATCGATAATTTTGTAAAACAGAGTCTTATTTCATGCCATAGGACTGACGGCCTAGCTACCGTAGGGTTGATGTACTGACGTACTCAGAGTGTGGAGTGGAAGCGGCTGGGAGTAGATGGGGATGAGAAATGAGGCATTCTCCCCCCTCCCTCAGAGGGTTGATCTGTTTTTTTCCGTTATTTTAAAGGCTTATCTCAAATCACAGTACACAATACAAACAACAATTCACACACACTTAACACATTACAGTACACATTTACACACCTTACAAACCAACAATATATCACAGATATAGAACAAGGAAAAAAAAAATTAATTTTCCCCCACTCATTCTAAAATTGAGCATTCATCGATGCTGCATGTTTAGAATATGAATACATTCAAACATTAAAAAAAAACTGAAAAAGAATTCATGCACTTTGTGAATTTTCATCACAACGAATATTTAAACTGACTGTCATATAAGCTCACATTAAAATATTAACAAATTCAAACACAAAACAAAATACAGAAACATATAAGCTCATTACTGCATATTTAACCGTCCAGAGCTTTTTCTATGGTGGATGGGAGTTTTAATCCCAATAATATGGGGCATAAACGAGAAAGGTAAACGTGAACAACATACTCATTACGCTATTTTCTTTTTTAGCCGAGCGAGGGTGTGATAGAGGCTTGTTATAAATATCAGATTGTGACTCAAAGCTGATTTTGTATTATAGGGATGAAGAGAATGGGGGGGCACCGGAAGGGGCTGGATGATGAGAAACAAAAGATATTATTTAGAAGTTTTGACGTCGCATGTATGTGATGTTCTAGAGATTGTTGCTTTAAATGTAGGGTATTGGTGTTGTTTTTGTTTGTTTGTGTTTGTTTTGTGTTTGGATTTCCATAGAGAGTAGGGACCCATTTGCTTTTCTGAAGAGCATGTATGGCTGAGTTGTCGTGGTGATTATAGTATTGAAGGATTGCAGGACGTGTCCAGATATTGGTTCATAAATGTATGTCCATTGGGGGATATTATTTGCTCAGAGGGTGAGGAAGCCTTTGTTATACTGCGCAAGGACGTCGCGATGAGGGGACCCATTTACGGAAACTGCAGGTGCGCACTGAGAGCAAAAATATCTCTTTTAATTTAGTTGTGATGTTTTATTTGTGCATCAAGTTATGACTCAAGTTTTTTTTAAGAAATAAAAGAAAAAAAATCCTCTCTTCATCAATTCTTTTTTGTAGATTTATATAGATGAACAGAAACAATAATACTTAGTTTCATTTTCCAATGGAATTTTTAAGAAAAAGTTTTGGCAAGAAAAACTGAGAGATTGTCGTGTGCCTGGGTAAAAGAATTGTGTGCAGGAAAGAAGAATGAGTGATGAGAGATGATGGATAAGTGAGGAAATGAATATATGGATGTGTAGAATTCACACACATACACGCATCACAACGACGTACGTGGCAAGCGAGGCAGTGAATATGTTTTGAATTGCGATCTCTTTCATTGATCAGGAGATAACTCAAGATTGCTTAAATCTGATCGTGTTTGTAAAGGTGGTGAGCGGTGACGGGTAAGGGTGATGGGCTCTGCCAATTAGTCTAATAAGAACAATTGGTCTGATTGGGTCTGAGCAACACTAACAATAAAATGGGACAAGATCCCCTCGCACTGTGCTGGCTGCTGACTTAGAGCGATAATAAGGACAGAGTGAGCACGTCTAACAAATGATTACGTTTTGTGAGCTTGTGTAGGTAGGTGAGAGTTGATCGTATAGTTGGTGTACTTATTGGTTAATCACATAGTGTTATTATTTTCGATCATCCTTGAGAAGTGCGTTTCCGACAGCCTAAAGTGCGTGAGCTACGATTAGTGGCTCTTTCACTGATAGAGATTTGAGGTGAGAGAGAAACAAGTTTAGCTCAGGTGTCTCCGAGTGGACTCTCAAAGTAGTTTGCAAGCTGATTTCAACAATGCTTGTTGTTTGCGGTGAATAATGGGTCTCATAATGTATCGAGATGACTAAGTGGGCGGACATGAGGTATAAGGAGTTTGAGAGGTCGTGGTCTGTGGTAGGAGAGTGTCTGTGGATGGTTGGAGATAGGGAGTGAGAGAGGAGTGGTTAGTTGGTATTGTTTTATGGACGGAGTTGTGTGGTTTTATGTATGTGGGTGAGTGGTGTGTGTTGTGTGTGCTGTTTGGATCGTTGTTTTGTGTTCTGCGTTTAGTGTTGATTATCGGCGCCCTGGGAGGGTCGGAATTAGGATGCTCGCCCGTGTTGATTGATATAGGTGCTGGACATGGATTACAAGTTCCTTCATTTTTTCCCAAGCTGTTTTGGGAACAGTTTCCAGTGGCTATGCCAATTACAAGATTGTATAGCTTTTCACCTTGATATTCTACAGGCTTTCTTCAATTCTCTGGCAAGGTCCAGGTATTTGTTCTACTTTTTCGTTTTCTTTTTATCTTCACCTGTCGATCTGCTGGAACTGGCTAAAGTCTCCGTTTGACAAGTTTGTCTTTTTTTTTGTTAATCATACTAAGTCTGGTCTTCAGGGTGGTTATAAGGTGAATCATTTAATGCTCCAAGTTCAGAAAGAATTTTATGCATTTCATTCTCCAAAAACAGGATTCTGGTTTATGCATATTATTAATATCATCATTTAATTTTTATTAGTTACTTGAGCAACCTTACAGGACTATGTAAAATAAGACTGACTTCAGCATTAATGAACCAACAAGACGTTGACATGCCTAAAACCAACCAACTTGAAGAATATATAAATGGCAGAGACAGTAGAGGGAGACTGCTAATACTGTGATACAGGCAATCAGAATATGGTCAAAATATCAATATGGTTCGAGAGAATGCAGAACATTTTTAATGGAAAGCATGAATTAAAAACTCAATAATAAAAAAAGTTGTAAAAATATTTTATTATGTGTTTCTTGTCAGACACGATTGTTGTCCACTTGAAACATTGTTTTCATGAACCTTGTTTGTAAAAGAGGGTTTTTACAGCCAAAAAGAAACCCTTTTCCAAGTTGGGTAAGTTTCGTTGATCTAAGAAGGTTTTTCGATTTTTCTAAAAAAGAGTAATATGATTGGCTGCCTGTCATTATTGTTGGGATACTTCTTGTTATATTGTTTTTTACATGAAAGCAGCTGACGTCATAGTGCGAGGCATAATTTAGACGGATTATTCCAAGGTGCCCCAATTTAAAAATTGCTATGAGTTGGCGTGCTAGTATTCTACTTCATGTTCTCACAGTTTGTGTTTTTGTGTTATGTTACTCGCTGGAGTGAGGGAGTCTATGACTAGTAGATGTAGCAGTGGAGCTCTGACATGTTAGCTGAATTTGTGATGCTGAAGATATCGCTCAATATTTTGTTCATAAGTTGAGAGGTGTTGAATAGTATATTGAGATATGGAGAATGTGGACATAAAGTAATCATATAGATGTAAGGACTTGTGACGTTGATATGTATGAGTGTGGTGTAACGTGTGTATAGGTGTAATGCAGGTGTATTTGTTTTGGTAGTCAGACGAGGAACAGAACCTAACATATCTCTATAATATCCTAGCCATGAAAGTAAGTAGATGACTGGATTCTGTGTACCTTGATGTGAGTGGAGGTATTTGTGTACGAGATTAATGTTATATCGGTGTAGTATTTGCGAGGATTGCACGCTGAGTGTATGAGTTCTTGCAGGGCATGATGAGAGATGAGGTCTAGTATAGAGATAGGGTATACTGGATATGGTTGTATCCAGAGACGAAAGTAGCATTAATAGTTGAGTTTGGTATTATGATAATTGGGAGTTAGGTTCGTGTAGTGACGCTGCTCGCTTTACCTGATTCCAGTGGTCCTCGGGCTTCGTGCTCCCTGCTGAGAATCTGTCATGGGCAGAAGAAAGGAAATGTAGTTGGGGCGGTTAACGACAGCGCGATATTGTGACCATCTGAGTAAAAATGTCAAGAAGGAGGGGGCCAGAGTGGCACGTTTTATAGAGGTTCGCAGCTTATGGGTGACTACCCATGGTGCATTGCAAACTTTTATTTGCTATAAAAGCGACCCATTTTTGCCTGAACGGTGCATTGCACTTTTTGTTCTCAGTAACAGAGTGTCGAGAAAGAGAAAGATAAAGCTGGTGATCATTTTCAGTTCACAAATGTTATATACCGCCGTTAACCTATACCTGGGTATAGTATGGAGAGACAGAAATAGAGATGATGATGAGGCAGGAATTCTTATTTATTTCTTTGTCTAAACTTTAGTCGAGCCGGTCTCATTCTTTGTTGGGCCTGCTGTTGAATGAACTTCTTCTTTCTGGGTTGGGTGGTCTTCTTGTTTGTTAATGAATGTAACAAGATTCTGATGTTGTAAGCTCATGTGTGGTTCTCTGTTTACTTTATTGAACGCTATGAACGTCGGCCGCACAGCGCTGCTAAGGTGGGGTGTCAAGATCGCGGGCTGTACAGCAGTGAGAGGGTCGGACAGTCGTTGGTATATTCGAATGGAGACTCTATGGTGTGCTTTTTGTTGTATCCACTGGTCACTCTGAATTTCCGGCTGAACTAATCACTAAAAACTAAAACTTCTTTCTTAGAAGACAATGGCCTCTAGCGGAAAGGGTCAAGTAAAAGGTTATTACCCTGAATAAACACTAACTAAGCTAAGGTAATGTGATTTCTACCTTTCGCAGATCTAAACAACAATTACTGAGATTGCAAAATATAATATAAATCTAAACAGTAGATGTACAGTGCTTAGCAAGTGAGCTCAGATTTCATATATGCAAAGTTAGCCTATGAACTTTGCCGTACTAGCAAGCAGCATTTGAGACATGAGCGATATTAGGCGGTATGTAGTGGCAGACTTTGATAGAGTAGTAAACATGTATTTATATTGATTTGCGTGTAGAGTCGGATTTGGTGTTTGTCCCTCTGGATGCGTTTGTTGTGCCCTTGGTATTGTGTTGTTTTGCGCGGAGAGATTGTGGTCAGGCGTGATTGCAGTTTGTGTACAGTGTAGGATCCATGCGCGTGTTGTTAGGGATCGTTCGTGTGTGGTAGTATGTGGGGGGTGTGTGAGATTGTTGTGTGTTTTGTTGAGTGGTGCGTCTTTATGCTGAGCGTGGCTTATGAACGTAGTGATAAAGGCTGTTCAGGACCAAGTGCAATTTGTGGCGTGTGTAGGCTTTGGGCATTTTCTTGGTGTTGAAGCTTCTGAAAGCTCTGGTTGGGTTTATTTTGGAGGTGATGCCTTAGGAAATGGGATTCTCTTAAACTAAGGAGCCTTCACAGAAGAATTTCAAACACGAACCGTTGTTATTATTCAATTGCCAAGACTGGGGTAGGATTGTTTGTCTGTCATATTTCTCCGTGCTTGAACTTGGAGTTGTGACCTTGTTGGGTTAGAAGTGTTGTTAGAGCTATTTTTTAAGTATTGACTGAGTAGTTTGGTGCTAATCGCTCAGTAGACGTGTTCTGTGCTTGACGTTGAGTACGCTATGTAGGTGTGTACCAGGATTCGAGAACCTGGTCGAGCAGTTTACTGATTTAATTTCGTGTGTGACAATGCTGTGTTACGATCGACAGGGTCATTTAACGCTATAACCCGTTATATTTCCTTGTAGCATCATGTGTCAAAGTGAGACAGATAAGCTTTGTAGTTGAAAAAGTTTGTGTAGTACGTCGAGTAAGTGGTTTAGATAGGGTAAACTTTGAAGACCTATGAGTAGACATTGTGGACAAACTAAGTGATATTTGACTTTGGTGTGTTTATGTGTATAGGTGGAGTATATGTTATTTTTACAATTTTATAACTTTTGCTTATGTGGTGGAAGGTTATTGCTGGATACTTAGGTGTGCTCCTACTGTGGTGATACGTATAGTGTGGATAGGTGTGATGATTGGATTAGGATAGTACTCGAAAGGATGCAGGGTATTGTTAGCGTTGAAGACCGACAGGCGACTGTCGGTATATCAGTTCTAGACAGCTGTAATTGTCGGACATAACTTCACTTTCTCCCGCGGTGTGTTCGGTCATGTATCGCTGATAGTGGTAGGCTTTGTGATTGAGTCATATATTTACTTCGGTTGGTAGGTTGTGTGCTGACAGGATTTGATGTAGTGTGGAGGGATCTAGTTATGTGTGTGTGTCGTTGGTAGTCATGAGTGTTATATTCGTAGTTCAACTTTCACCAAGTCGTTGGATGCTTTATGTTGTGACCCTCTAATAAACCCCAATAGACGATTATCATTGTAATAATAATATAATAATAATAATAATAATAAAGTGTACTTGAAACATACTAACTTGTGTATCCAATCTTAAGTAATCATACAATACTCTTTGAAACTATAATTGCTTTATTAAATGATTGTTATCATTAGTGTTTACTTGAAACTGTATTCAACACTTAAAAAGACTGACTTTACCAAATAAACAAAACGAACCAATCAACAAACAATGAGAATCTTCTTATATGTGAGTGAGTTATGTTGTGATGTATGAGGGTTCTGTGTGGGGAGTTAGTGATTGGCTATAGATTTATGTTGATGTTATAGATTTTTGGAGCGAGTGACATAGTTAATTGGTGTTCTAATATTATCGTATTTATCATTTTTTAAACCTTTTTTGTGTATTTAATATGTTTTCGCGTTTATGTTTAGTCGTGAGGATTATGTCTATATTGGTTGCGTGTGTGGTTTTAGATACTGTAGCTGATTATGGTGTCGATTTTATTGTTTTACTGAGCCTGACTGTTTGATGTGATTCTGGGACTTGAGCGAGTTTGCTAGTATGTTGTGAATTGGTGCGTTTGTCTTATGTATTGTATTCTATCGGCTTGATTCGTTTGGTTTTCTGTTTGCTCGCTTTTCTGAGATATTAGTTCTGAATCACGGATTATGGATTTTATTTGGTGGTGTATTTTGGTCTGAGATGGGATGAAGTTTTAGTAATAGTTGTGTTCGATGAAGCGTGTCCGATGAATGTAAGTTCTTAAGTAGTAGACTCAAGGAGCATAGCAATAACCACACATGTGTGCAGTCATTACGAAATTGTTTCTGATGGGTTTGTTCAGGGTCAAGGATTGCTAGGAGTCTGTGTGGATGTTATAGAGGTGAGTCCGTAGACCTTTCAGATGGAGTCATGGATCAGTTGGAAGAATGAAAATGATAATGAACTGGTAAGGAGAGAAGAAGTAAAGAGAAAAATGGGAAAGGAAAGGATAAAGAAGAAGTGAAAATGAAAAGTGGAAAGTAGAAAGGAATGTAAATACAAACTGAAAGTACAAGATAGAGAGTAAGTACCAAGAGAGATCAGTATTGAGAAAAATATGTGAACAGAAAGAACGAGTAAAGATGTTTGAAAAAGGAAAAGATAAGGTTCGATACAAGATGATGACAGATGCTTTAAGGGAGGAGGAATAAAATGAAAACAATTTAAAAGCCTGGCGGCAGAAATATATAAGATACTTGGTTGAAGATTTCAAAAACAAGGCACCTTTTTCCTTTAACAAAAAAAGGGAAAATAGAAAAATATTTGCAATAGAAAAATAAAAAGATCAAGATTTATCAGAATACATTAAGATAATATTGAAAAAGTGATGGTATGTAATACAGGAATGTGTGTTGGAAGAGTTTGAGTGGTGAAATCAATGGAGATATGGATGATGTACACACTTCGGTCAAGAAAGACAAGTGGTTATGTATATAGGGGTTTAAAAAGATGTTGTCGTGGACTCACATGTAGTATTGATTGTTCTTTTTCGTAGAGACGTCAGAATGATGTAGATGGTGACATACAAAGATTGAGGGCAGACTGGTTGATAAAAAAAAAGAAATGCTAGATGTGGTGGTCTGGTGTGCTTAAGATATAGGTGCAGAAGAATGATCGAAATGCGAGCTAATCTTCACTATATAGTATATGGAAATAATAGAGGAAAAGATAAACCAATTATAGATTTAGTAACTGGGTATAGTTGGCAAAAAAAGATAGAAGGGAGATTTACTTTGATGCTGAAGAATATAAATACTATATGACCAAAGTGATAAAAATGTAATGAGAGCAGACAGTATGGGATAATCAATATATTAAATACAAAAACAAGTGTTTGCCATATGTTAAATGTTATTGTTTTCCTGATTAATTGTGTTTACTGTGTATATTCAAAGACGGTCCTGGATAGCACAATCAAGGAGTTCATTAAGTAATTTATAACATTATTAAAGAAAAGTAAGAAAGTCTTCTTTAACTTTAAATTGGCACTAGCTGGAAATGCTTAGTATGCTTGTATCCATGAGTAGTGAGTTCAATCTCAATAAGTGCCTGCTATTTTAAAAGTTCCATAGCATCAAACAAACCTAAAGCTTAAGATATCGAATCATCTTTATATTGAATAGCGAAGCCTCAGTCCAAAAAGTAATCGCCAGTTTGATGGTGTTGTGTTAGTGGTACATGGTATATGAGTGAGATTTGTTGTATTTGTCCGGAACACAGGAACATGTATGCGTACATGTAGAATAGGAAAGACTATGTAGGGTTATGTGGAATCTTAATCCCTGAACATTGTGTTCCCCACATGAGTAGTCATCAATGGGTTTCTTTCAATAGCAATGTTTTCATAGGCCTTCGGAAGAATGAGAGCATGCCTAGTCCCCATAAACGTTCTGATTGACTGTCTCTTTGAGCACTTTTCACTTCTGTACAAATTTCGACTTCTACTGCATTGACTTCTGGTAAAGTAGAATGTTCGCGCCTTTTAAAATACTCCTCTTTTGCTGGGGCCGAAGAGTATGATAGTCTGAAGGCCACTAAATCTGGTGAGTATGGAGGAATGTGTAGTGTACTGAGAAGTGGCTCAAAGGAACAGTCAACAGAATTTTAATGGGGGCCTGGGGTTAATGCTCTCATTCAAGAGGTGAAACATTCTTATTCGAAAGAAACGGTAATATGTGGAGAGTGAGGAGATGTGAATCACAGAGGACGCACTTCATTTTTTATGTTATGATACCAATATTCCTGTGTTTGGTAATTAGTACCTTTCGTAACAAAATCGGCTTAAATTTTTTATTCATAGCCTCCTACTTTCATTAGTCCTTTCTAATTTACATGATTTCTTACATTAAAACTTAAAATACTATACGGCCCTAGCAGGGCCGCATATTCTTCAAAGTGTTTATAATTGGTGAAAGTATTATTATCTCTTGTATTGTGTTGCTGAAATTAGCAGACGTACCGCATGTGTTGGTCAGAGAAGTGTGTATATATAATCGAATGGCACAAGGATGATCTAGGTCAGTACATTTATTGTAGTTTTATTAATACCCAGACCTTTCCTTAATTGACGACCGTTTATATTTGGGGCAAACACCCTCCTGGTTATAAACATGAGACCACCAAAATCCTACACAGATGAAATAATCAAATGTGTAAATCCTGATTACAGTTTTGCCTTATCGCTCGCAAATTTTTAATTTCCTCATGAGTGTCGCACTTCAGCTAAATATTGGACATTCCCGTTTTTATTATAGAAGTAAGAAATGGAAGAAAGGACATGCTATACAGAAAGATAAATAGAAAGAAAGAGAGGGCGTTGAGGCAACACGGAAGTGATCACTTTGTCTCAAGTCGAACGATAATGAAAAGAGGAAAAGAAGGACAAGAGAGGAAAAAGAGAGGGGGTGGGGGTCATAGAGATTTATTTATACTTTTTCATAATGTGAAAGTGACTTTTTGGGCCACGCTCTTAAAAGAACATGATCGAACAACGTTGTATAAATTATACTGTGGTATATTTCTGATGTGTCTCGCTGTCTAGTGTATTAGTTTGATTAGTACTATAGATTTGATTAATCGCAAGCTGAAGTTGAGGTGATGATATTGATGTTATGTGTGTGTAGGGTTGGTTGCTATATCATCAATAACGAAGGGCGGCTACCACCCGGACGTCACTGTGGTAGAGTTGGGGGTACAAAATTAAGTTCACAGAGCCAAATTATACTGGTTATTGATAGATGTTAAGGTAGTGGTCTGTTGGGTGATGGTGGTGGTTGGATCCTGTCAGGGGACTAGGATACTCTGTAGATTCGTGCCATGTGTTGTTTGTCAAAATCTTTGTGTTATATGTGATAGTATATTAAGATGAGTCAGGTTAGTGGACTTATTGGACGCGTGTGAGAGTTGTTATTTAGGTATGATTTGGATTTGAGTTGGGTCGAGCGATTAGTATGTAAGTAAGAGAGAGTATGTGGCACAGACATTATGCAGAAAGTAGTGGTAAAAGGATTAAGTGTCCTGGGAGGAGCTTGAAATATCATATGTAAATTCGTTGTATAAGAGATGGATAGAAGATAGATATTGGCTCGCGGTGCCTTGAGTGTGTGTTGTTTGAGTTTTAATGTGTATGTTCTTTTTTAATCATTCAAATCTGAACTATAAAACAAATCTTCTCTTTATTGTTTGCGGATACAAAGAATTGAGTGGGCGGTTGTCGAGTACTAGTGATGGATGATTAGTGGTGTAATCGTCTTAGGCTGGTAGGCGTATAATGTGTGTTGATGTATGTATGTGGTGGATAGTTATTTCTTTTTGGAGATATTTTGATATTGTTGGCTCTTTTCATATATGGAGTGTTTGTGTTTGTATAACTGTTCTTGGCGTGTTAGACTTTTTTTGTTTGCTTCGATCGGACATACAAACAATACATTAAGTACAAATGTTCCTTTATACTGTGTATAAGATAGTGTAAACAGTATTGATTAGGGTATATATGGCTAAGTTAGGATAGCGCAGTGACATAAGGTCAATGGCGACTTGATAATACGCCGGTTTTTCCGCTTCGCGATTTATCGAACACAAGAATTTTAGTAAATGGTCCTCTGTATATCTGATGAGAGCATGTATATCTAAGGGTAAGCGTACACATGAAGTAAGTGAGAGTGCTTGAATAACTGATAGTATCATCACTCCACTAAACGATTTTCAAAAACACGATTTGAAAATGTAGATAGGCGAGAAACTGTCAGTTAACAAACGTTGTTGATCCGTGCTTATGTCCCACGCGTACTCTAATTCAATATCTATCTATCATTATTGAGAAAGGTTTCAGACACACAATCCCTACATATCAAACATATTATTGTATTATCTCAGGCATACCAATTCTTCGCTTCATTTTCATTTTAAGGAAACGATTAAAGGTTGTATTAATCGATATTATTTAAGGTTACAATTTTTTGTCTAAGTCGAAAAGTAGTAACATAATGAGGCATCAGTACTAAAAAAAAATAAATAATACATATGTATGTTATTTTTTAATAGTTTTAAACCATTAATTTTCGCTAAAAACTTTTGCAATACATGCACTGCGTTTTATGGAGATAATTTTTAGGGACCTAAAATGGCTTATACACAGTTTCTTTTTAATGAATAAATAACAAAGAAAAAACATTAATTCAGTGGAAATATCGAAATTACTCTTCAAAATAAAATATTACTATCAGAGTCATCAGCTAGTAGCGTCTAAAAACAATAATATGTTATATAGCCTTAAATAGATAAAATTCTTTACTAAATATAACGCCTATTTTAAGTTGTTTTCAAATTTCATCATATTTTTTTATTCTAAAAAACAAATTATTTGAATAAAAATTTTTATTTTTGTGCATCCTATAATTTGGAGAAA
Organism: Doryteuthis pealeii; assembly: GCA_023376005.1. NCBI lineage: Eukaryota > Metazoa > Mollusca > Cephalopoda > Myopsida > Loliginidae > Doryteuthis > Doryteuthis pealeii. Next base: position 114,228,636 of record CM042148.1, read on the forward strand.
AACGGAGGTGACCATTGAAAGTTTAGCTTCCGCTGTTAAACGAAAATCGATGTATATATTTTCTTCACTTTTAATAGGTAATCATATACTTAGACAACAGAGTAAAAACATCTCCAAATATTTTTTATTTATTTTTTTAATTTACAGGTTTGATTTTATTCCGATTTTTCAGTATTTAATTTTTCTACTAGAGTAAGATCCTTATTTTTTTTTTTCTTATTCAATACTCTTCAGTCTTTTTTGACTTTTTATTATATAGTACTGTTCAATTAGTTTCAAAGTGTATATAGAAACGCACACCGGTATATTTTGCACCCAGCTGCCCCAAAAGTCAAGGTGTGTGTGGGGGGGGGGGGTAAAGTTAAAGTGTGAACAATGAAAAAATACAAAAAGTTTTGAAAAAAAATAACTAATGCCTTACTAGTAATTCATTTTATATCAAACATGAACAATTTCATTAAAAATCAGATAATCTTGATTTTATGGCTATTTTTTTCAATCGAAGGGGTGGGGGGCAATTAAATTTATTTTAAAAAAAATACTTCTTTGGACTGATCACTTTTGTTGAGACTAATTTTTATTTTATTGCTTTTAAGTATATTGTTTTTGTCCAAAGGAAGTCAGTGTAGGAAAAATCCCTAGAATGTCAAAATAAAAAGCAGTCGAGTCAAGATAGAGCTTCAGAAGTGGAAATAACACTTCAAGATTGCTTGAGTCACTTCCTAAAATAGAATCAATATAAAATGATTAAGAGCAATTTAGAAAGGATTTTGGCAACCCTTCGCTTATGATCAAACAATTGGTAACCGTGTTCACAGGATCAAGTTGGTAAACCTAGTATTTCTAAAGTCCAAATTGAGTTTTTATAGAATACGAAAATACTTTGAAATACTTTATTATTTTAATTTAGATATTCACCAAGTATCAACTAATTGGTAACAGCTAAGCGGCCATTTATGATTGAGGGATATTTTAAGAAAATAAAACTTGAATGAAAAACACTTTACTTTTTTAGGTAAATCTGGAAGCCAGTTTATGGTAGCTGAAATGGTTTGGATGATGAAGTGACGACGAATGGGCTAACCACGGTAATCAATTTTCGTCGATCAAACAACCAACGTACGTCTCGTTTCTTGTTAGGAAGGATCAAAGACGACTGAACCCGTGTCCACGAAGAGGATCTACTCGGAGCCAATTACGCGACCTGTGCGAAGATTTGCATAGCGACACGAGGGGTGAGTTGTCTTGAATTCGAGCCACGACTACAACGATCAGGAGGTTGCGAGTTCAATCTCTGTACTCACCGCTACAGTTAGTTCATGTGTTTTTCAATTTTAGTTGACCTCATCAAGGTGTTTACTTATATTTTGAAGATCCTTTATTGATGTAATAAAGGCCGGGACTTTTAGAATATTTCATTTTTCGCTGTTTGTCTATTTTCAATCTTTGCTCGATGTTTACCAGCCTTCCTCATGTGTTATTTTGCTTTTCTTAACAATTCCTGGTCTTTTTATATATAGTATAGATGTTTTATAACAACTTGTCCATTCATTTTTCGGATTTCTTTTTCATCCATTTCATAAAAATTATTTACATTTAATCTGCTTTCATGAATATTTTTTAGATTTCTGTTATTTTTTTGTTGCACTATTGTAATTCTTTTTAAATTTGGTTGTATAATTTTAACAAAATTTAACTCATCTTACAGAAAATATCTTTTCAAGTGGCAACCAATATATATATATTTTATTTGTCAAATCTATAGCCATTACTATTAATTCCTATCAATTACATTCCTTATTTTTTAAAAAGAAAAGATAGAGATAGAAGAAAAAAAAAAGGCTTAAAAATAGCTTGTATAATTTTTACTTTCAGTACTTAATTGGTGACATTTAAGACAGCTGGTACTGTAAGCAACTAGGTCTTTGTTTCTTAAATGACTTAATTTAGGATGAAAAAAAAAAAAAAAAAAAAAAAAAAAAAAAAAAAAAAAAAAAACCCAAAAAAAAAAAAGAAAAAAAAAAAAAAAAAAAAAAAAAAAAAAAACAAAAAAACAAAAAAAAAAAAGAAAAGAAAAAAAAAAAAAAAAAAAAAAAACCCCAAAAAATAAAAAAAAATAGAATGACCGAAAGCAGTAATTGATATACATAAAAGCAAGCCAACTTATATACAAGCATCTCCACTTTAGCCCTTAATTTAGGCGAGACGGTCAGCCTAGCACTATAGTGGGATATTCCGCTATAATACCGTAATTGTGCGTTTAGTGGACAACACCCAACGATTTTTATCATAGTATTTTGCTAGAAGGGCGGTGGCTGAGGGTCTTAATGTCCTGGGTACGATGTTAAGCTTATTCTGATGGTGAAGTACAATTCTGGAACTTTCTGGCAAATTTGGAGTACCTCTTCATCACATTACCCAGGTCCAACTCGGACGAAGTGTTAGTATCTGTTATGGTCATCAATGGGTTAATAGAAAAATGGGTTGGAAAATGGTTAAAGAATTTTTTAAAAGTGAATACCCATGAAGAATGACTCAGACAAAATGTCTTCAGCATAAAATAGCCAAAGGGTTGAAGCGGTAAAATCCAACCAACCAGTTCTGCAATAGTAGTATAAAGAAAATGTGGAGTTAGTTCCTTTAATGAACAAGAGGCCTGGCATTGTTTCTGTCTTCATCTTTGTGAAGAGTTTGACAAAAACAAACATGTGAAAATGTTTTTGACTGATAGTTGGCAATTCCATGCTGGAGACATTTACTTGTTTTCTGTCAGGGTTGGTCTCCATGTTGGTGAAATCATGTGAGAAAAGAAACAGTGAGGGTATTATAATAGGTTTTATTGTTCATAGGAAACACTTATGATATGGAACACGCAAGAAGGCAAGATAGAGGAAGAAAAAAGTAGAGGAGGTGCAAAAAGATGGAAGAGAATTCTGCTTGACAGTTATGGCTTTTATGTACAATTAAGTAAGAGAAACTAATATAAAGAGATCCTTTCTTTCAATATTATATATACTATGAAGTATATAGTAATATGAACTATAGTACTGTATATTATATAGTGTGTGGTATATGTAACATGTATAATATCATAGTATATTCTTTTAACAATACGAACATATATCCTTATATATATATGAATATTTATAATACATATACAAGGTGTGTCAAAAGGTATCGGATTTTTGTACTTTTTGACACACTTGTATTCTAAAAAATAATGCATTCATTCATTTTTATTTCTATCATTGGGTAAATACAGCTTTAAACTTGGTGCTGTTTTTTTGACACACAGACTCGCTTTATTCTGTAAAAATTACGTATTAGTTATTCGAATAGAAAGTAGTGTCAAGAAAAGTACAAAAAAATACCGAATAACTTTATTTGCACACACCATTTGGTATATAAATAATAAGAGGAGAGAGACATAATATAGGACATAAGTTTTTGAATTATGGAATCCGATCTCCAGACAAGTTAAAGCGAAAATTCTTCCAGGCTGGTAGTTTGTAGTCAGTGATACTAGGTACGGCATGCAACATGTAGCTAAAAGCGCCTAACGAAAACTAGATGAGTGTTGCAAACAAGAATTTTGAACAGCGTGCAATACAATAAAATAAGAGGCGCGAGAGAAGCTAACACGTTCGACGAGAAAAGCAGTTAGCAAAGGCAGTCATAACTGGAGAGAGAAGAGCAAGGGATAAGTATGGAAAAGAAAGCGGCAATAGACCGACCATAAAATCACTTAAAACCACTTCAAGTAAAGAACGAAGCAGAGGACACTGCTGGGACACTGACTGAGAGGCAAGGACGTTTCATCTTATGGAGGCGCAGCACGAGTAACGGACACGCCAGTAAGTAGGGAATGATCCAGCAAGCGTCATATATTGACCAATAAACTCATGTGAATGGAATACTGGATGCTGAACGCACACAGAGGAACTCCTGGAGGGTGGATAGACTGATAGGAAGACGGTTGTTGGTGAGAGAATAGCCCAAGGGAATATCCGTAGCTACTAAGACTGCGACCCATGATGAATGAATATGAAAAATCTAATCTATCTTCATAAGATTATAGTCTAACATCTCATCTATAAGTAATAATATATATATCCGATATAATATAAAATTGCAATAATTATAATTATAATATAATGATAGATATATTATAATTTAAACATATAATTGATTATAGTATAGTATAATAAATAGAAATATATATATATTAAATGCGATTAATATATATAATGATAATCATATTTATACCTATTACATATATAATGCTATACTATATATAAAATATTAATATATTATACATTATTATATATATATATAATAAAACAGGCATTGTTTTGGGAAGTTAGGGCAAATCAATAAGTGACGTTTTTTCTATGGTTCCTTAACATATGGACACACCAGTTTTGGGTCCCGAGTCAAAAAAAAGGCATTACAATTGAATATCTGTATCCGTATGGACACTTGGATGCCGGTCTAGAAGACGCTAAAACCAGAGAGCGATTGATTGATTAGAGGAACGGATGGTGAGAGAGAGAGAGAGAGGTATCGTGCAAAGGCGTACTGTGCTAGACGGCAATGTCTTGATGATTCATACGCGACATCAAGAAAGAGGAGAGAGAGCGCGATATAAATCAATTGGTGGACTTATAGGATGAAAAGACATAAAAGGTCATATTTTTATTACTAAACTGACCTTCTAGTGCCATATGGATTTTTATTCACTAAGCTTAGCTTAAATGCAGCACTAAGGCAGAAGTCAATGTGGGCGCCCTTAGTGAGAATTGAAGCTCACTAATAAAGCATAATAGTTTGATCGAATCTAGCTAATCATTTACACTTACGTGAGGTGCTCCCTATGACATTGTCAGGATAGGGTAATGGTTTGATAGTGAAGTGTGTTTGCGAGGCGTTGGGTGTGATATAGAAATGACGTGGTCCAAGATCCTATATGCTGCTCATAATGCTGAGAGTTAGAGAGACTAGATTATGATGTTTGAAGACGAAAGACGCAAAAGAGAAATGTGCAGAGTAAGTGATTAGCAAACGAAACTGGCAAACTACATTGTTACTTTCGTTAATTTATCAAATGAGTAGTAGGTAATATATCCTATTTCGCAGATGAGTTAAGTGTATATGTATTTAAAGTATCTTGTTTATCTAACGAGTATAAAGCTACATCAAACTCATGTATATGGTTTTGTCTATTTAGGTGACAGACGTGTCTATGGTTATTGTTGATTTATATGTGAGTTCGCTGTTAGCGTGGAAGAATAGAGCGAAGAGAGTGAGGGAGAGGTAGAGGGAGAGAGAGGGGTGGTAGAGAGAAGGATAGAGAAGGAAGAAGAGAGGAGATGAGAGTATGAGTAGATGAAGTGTGTGTGGTGGTGTGTGTGTGTGTGGAGAAAGGAGGGGGTGGAGAAAGAATATAGAGGATCTATCTGATGAATTTATATAGATGACAAAGAGATTGAAGGTGTCACGGCATCAATTGCGAGTATGATAAAAGGTCTCCTTAGAGAATTCCCAGAGCCCACCTCCTCTTCACCCAGGTTCCGCAGTTGTTGTCTATGTAGATTTGTAAGTTGATTCAATCCGTATTATTTACCGAGGGTCCAGTTCGTGGTCGAGATTTTATTTATCACAGAAAGTGAATTTAAGGTGTTACCGATGGTGCAATGAAAATAAAATTATGATTGTTGTTTCGAGTTTCTTTAATTTGTGAAGCATCGATTTGTTTTGAATATGATATATCATGTGTTCGAAGAATATTTTGTAGTAGTGATGCTATTATATTGTGTTGTGATGGAAGTTTGGATTCATGTGACGCCACCTTGCTGTCAGGGGGAAGTTGGGGTGGTGTGTTGGGGCAGTGGTGGTCTATGGTTAAGTATGGTCCGTCAGAGATGCGAGCTCGGTCGACTCCGAGTATAAGAGATTCAACTGCGTAGGCGCTGTGAATCGAGGACTATCAGGTGTGGACACATGGGCGTGTTAATACCATGCTTATGGAGAAAATAGAGGTGGGTGAATCAACTACTTCGCTCCCTGCCAATCTGTGGTGGTGAGAATAGTAGGATCAAGAGTCAGATGATGATCTTGTGAAGCCTTGAGGTTAGTTAGTGGCAAGGATGCCAGATCTTGGAGAAGGAAAAAACTCTGAGAGTTCAAGCTGTTTTAGACAGCAGCTTGAGGTGGGTCTCGTTCTATAGAATTGGATTCAGATGACTAAGTTTGTGAATGCTTAGTTTCCGGCTATAACATTTTATGTGGTGGGGTAGCGCATAGTGTTACTTGCATGAACTGTATGAGTGTGTTCTGATAAGGAGGCGACTGCTATGGTAGGTGAGCTGTAGGGTTGGTGGCCGTCGTTGGGGTTGGGTCGGATGGATAAATTAGGTTGATTGCAGTGTCGGTGTGGATAGGACGATATTAGGCTGTAGTCCTTTGGATGTGATGTGATAGTCGGGTGGTTATTTACAGTTAGTTAAGAAGCAGTGGTCAGTCTGATTGTTGTTGAGGCTACCAAGTAGTTGTGTTTGCTAGATCTGGAGGGGCGTGGGTGGGTAGTCTCCTTATTGTTTTAATTCGCCAGATGTTACTGCGCTAGATCGCCACTCTGTAGAGATAGGCGCTGACAGTATCAGGGCTTACCTGCGGCTCAAATGGGGGTTCTCTTGGGTATGATGACATTACACTTCAATTCTTAATGTTGTGGCTCCAGTTCTGGGATCTGGAGTGCATTGAGCACGCTCGTTCAATTGCATATACTACCAGGTCACTTATTTAGATTTCACACTGATTAGTAAGTACATCCCAAATTTTTTTAGGGGGGGGTGGGTGGGGTGGGTATGACATTTAAGATGCATATTTAAGGATGGTTGTGCTCTGAACAGTATCTTGGAGATCTGGGAATGCATAACGAATATCACGTTATATTAACATTACTGGCCAGGTCCAACTCTGGTCGGAGGTGCTAAGAGACATTTTCGAGTTCCCACGTTATTGGATTAATAAGCATCTGCTTAAAATTATGATGGTTCATATTCAGGACAAGGGAGACACACGCAAAAGTAGAAAGCGCTGTTAAGAATTACAAAAGTCACAGAAAATAAATGTGGCAAATATGAATTAGCATATGAATTAGCTAGTTATCGTCACTAAACATGTAGGCAAGTAATAAACGAACCCGTGGACATGTTGGGAGGAAGTGATCTTGATATAAATCAAGTTATAAATTCGAATAGTATTATTACAGAGGATTGAATTATTTTACTTATCAGACTGTCCCCTGATCAGTCGGAGGCTGGTTCACAATCAAGCCCAAACGGACAAATAATAAATGATTATATCCAACTTATATTTCCCTTATGACAAGACCCAAGCGATTATTTTAATCATAATAATGTGCAGTAGTAGGCGAATTGGCTGAGAGTGGGTCAGTGTCACGTGGGGATGGACGTATTTTTAAATCTGATTTGAATGGTAAGAAGTTCCAATTCTGGAGATCTAGCGAAATAGTGGGAAATAACAGACTATTCACAAAACAATACTGACCCAAAGGTCACATCTAGAACCACGGAAACGGTAAGTACTGTTAGGGTACAATCGAGTGGAGTATAAAATAGAGAAAAAATGAGAGTTATAAAAAATGTTAAGATATTGAGTTAAAAATGAAAAACAATGATAACAAACATACAAGAATGAATAAAAAACAAAAAACGATCTTCAAGCATAAAATAAACCAACAAGAGTTTACACACATAAATCCAACTTTACCCAACACGTAATAGAAGATTAGACAAGATAAGTGCCATTGCATAAAATGAATAAAGGCAAAGAGTTTAGTTACTAGTTCTTATAGAGTTTTCAAGAGTGTGCACTGGTTAGCTGTCGATTCTGGAGAGAGTGTTGGTTAAGGTGAAGCCAAAAGTATATCCTAGTGTCGATACACCTGGCTCAGCGTATAACATCAGCGATCAATGAGTAGCACAGAATATGTGGCGGTAAAGTACGGAGAGCTGAGTGGTAAGGTGTGGCGCTCTGTCTCAGAGTGCAAAAGCAATCTCGCTTGGTCTAAGCACTAGTGAAAGGGGATTGAACTCCCTCGTTGTATGGCTATACACAAGATTAGGCGACAAACCCGACAAACTTTACTTATATGTAAATAAAGAAAGTTGTCAGATAAGGATAAAATGTTTATAAGTGTTTAACAAGTTTATAACACTGGGGCAATAAGCCTTTAAAGCATCAGAGCAAGAAGACACTTGTCCCAGATGGAGATGCAATTGTGTAGCAGAGCGATACTATTTGAGATCTACTAAGTAAAAGAAATGAACGCTTTGTTATCTTGGTAGCTCCTCAGTCTGGAAATCCTTTGTCAATGATTGCAAAGTATGGAACGATTCTCTCAGATACAATGATATAGTAAGATACAACATCAGCACACACAATTCGGGCCTTGTTTGATTGGACTGATGGCTTAACACCTCACTTACGTCTATAAGTGTTAAGTGGGATTTGTAGCACAGTATGGGGACTTAATATAGCACAAAAAATTCCAGCAATAGAGATCAAACAGTGTTTGGTTATAATGACTACATGTTCCTCGTGCTGTCTTCACATTCTAATTATGAGGTTTAGAAATATATTTGATTTAGTAAGGGAGCCTTCTTTAAAAATAGCTAACAATTGTCAACTGGCACTTCTTATTAAAAAAATAAGAAATTTTTTAATAACACTGGTAATTAATGTTAGAGATTGTACAAGAAACAAGTTGGATATAAATGACTATATTTTCTCTCTTAACTTAGACCTTCTGCTTAATTAATGTAAGGTAAAGAAATAATCAATGTTATATGTGTAGGGTGGGGAGGGATGTGCTTTAAACATCCTAATAATTAGAACCACCAGATTCCATATACACAAGAGCAAGTTTATAGAGTGGTATGTTAAGAAAAATAGTAATAAATAACATAAAAAGTCATTAAGAAACAAGTTGGCCTATAGCTTTTTCATACTCTGGGACTCAATACTCAATTATAGTGGTATAAAGAAAAACAGAGATAGATATTCTTTTTGGCGGGCGAGGGCGGGGCGGTAATGAGCAGTTGGTTTGGGAGAAGGGGGGGTGTTTTGAAAAAAGCAAATGAGCAATGGCATTTATTTGCAATGAAGAAGACTTTCTTGCAACTTTTGGAATCTGAATTTTTAGTCTTTGTCTGAAAGAAACAAATTACAAAAAAAAAAAAGATGGAAGACTCTTTTACGCTTTTTTTTTATGGTGTTCTATTTCTTTTAGAAGTGTTCACAAAACCAGGGGGTATAATATGGATGACGGAATAACCTGGTGTCACATATAGAAAATGACAGAGTTCACTCTGGGTCAATGAAAAGATTTATTGTTAAAGGAAAAACTATAAATTATTTTTTTTTGTTTGGTTTTCCATTGTTTTTAGGTTTTATTTTATTTGAGGGGACGGGGGTTGTTTTTCATTTAGTTCGTATTCATTGATGAAGTTATTTAATACAAATCAAATCACATTTAGATTGGATCCTGTAATAGATTTCAGTCAGAATGGGTGTGGCCAAAGCAATATTTGTTTTTGATTGACAGGTGATTTAGATTTTCTGTTCATAAGAAGTGTATGGTTGATGTGAGGAGGGGGAGGTAAGATAGGAAAGAAGTGATATTAGTATTGATTGAGGCATTAATTTTCACGCAAAAACAAAAAAAAAAAAAAAAAAATAAAAAGAAAGCAAAATGAAAAATAGACGACCATTTGGACCCGATATTTTAATTCCGCAAATAAAAAAGATCATCAAAAAAAACAAAAAACACAAAAAAGGAAAAAGAAGACAGTTATCTTTTTGATTGACCTGAGTGATTCACAGAAAAATGGAGAATGAACAAAAAAAAAAAAAAAAGAAAAGAAAAAGAAATTATGTATTTAGATGTCTGCCATTATAACTCAGAAGAAGAGAAACAAACAACAAAGCAAAACACCACAAAAAAGTGCAAAATAAAATGCTTGTAGAGTTTTGAAACGAAGGATTTTTCTGTTTGAACGACTCAGATATCAAGAGAAGATAAAGAAATAATGAAGAAGAGATTGAAGCGAAAGAGAAGGATGGATCAACAGGCAGAGATAAAACGTAGGGTAGACGAATATTAAGATGAAGGAAAGAGTTTTGATAGAACATGATAGGTAAAACTAAGGGTAAAGAAAGACACAGGACCCCACAGTTTGGAGGGAAAGATCAACGACTAGGTGAAATTGCGAAAGCCGCAAAAAGGAGCAAGTAGAGAGAAATAGTTGTTTAAAGGTAAAAAAGAGACAAAATGAATGAACCTAAAAGGAGCGTGCGATCTGTTTGTGTTGCGAAATGATCATAGATGATATAAGCATGTAATGTGAAGTTCGTGAATTACAATAGATGGAATGAATTGTTGTTTCCACACTGACGAAAATATTAAGGATGGCCTTTGAAGCAAATTGGGCCTGTATAGAATCACAACAAAAATTCAAGTCATTTTGTTCGCTATGTTTTTTACATCATTACTGACGCTTTGAATTATCCCTGGATTTTTAGAATTAATGAATAGAAAACAAATTGGATGTATAAATGTTTTATTACACCGAAAGCAGATGAAAATAAGATGATTCAAAGTATCCATGGAAGTTTTGAATAAGAGGCTCTAATAAGATTTATGATTTAAGTATTAAATCTATAGTATTTATTTTCACAAATGTTGATTCACTCATTAAACTAAGATTCAGAGACGAGAGAACAGAGATATTAGAAAAATATAATGGATTTTTTAGCGAATCATTGTAAACTAAATATAATGATAGGATGAGAATTTATCAGAAAAATAAATGTAAACTAAGAATTACAAAAAGTTAATAGTCACGATTATTGTGAACTTTTTAAAAGACCTAACTCTCAGTTGATATAATCGAATTGTAGTTATTGAATTGAGGTTTTTGCAATAAATTGTTCTTTTTAATTAATATATAGGAAATGTAAACAGAACATGCTGATTATTTAAATGATTGTGGGTAAAAAAATTAATGTTTTATATAATTATTTAAAAACAGAAAATAAAATAATGAAATTCAAGACTAATACGACAAATTTTGTATTTTTAAAAGAACTAACTACAATATTTATAAAATTACTATTAAATTTTTTCATATGTTCTTCTCTTAATGATGCAGTACTTCCCTGAGCGATTATGTAAAAAATCTATTTTGTTTAATAATTAACCCAAGAGGCAATATATATGAACTAAATTGTCAGTTTGTAAACTTTAAAAGACCGCAACTATCTTTTATTTAGAAGTTTACTGATTATAATAGGTTGGGGTTAGGGTTGGTTGAATTTTTGCAAGCATGTCAACGTGAGCTTAGTTAGGGGTTATTGTTTGCCTGAAGATGTTATATCATCTTGATGGGGTATCAGGGTTTTTGTTAAAAATCTCAAATTCAGGATTTCTTTAAAAAGAAAAAAGAAAAACAAGTTCTTATAACTATTTTTTTTCTATCAACTAATGGATGGGACACTGAGCATTGTACTACAATTTCAGGTAAAATTGGATGCTTCACCATGTAATCGCAGTTTAACATCAGTACACAAGACACTTATATTGATGATGAGGGTCAATAAATGAAAAGTACGATAGGATGATCAGATATTTGTGATGGAAATATACAAATGAAATTGAGTTAATTCTATAGTCTCTCTTATGTGTTCTAAACTTATCTTCCAATTGTGTTGCAAGTGGACTTGAATATCATAATATGGTCAAACAAGGTCATCTATGCAGTAGACTATGATAAGATGCGAATATATAACTTTATTAGACTACAAAACCCGTCAAATATAATTTGTATATAAGAATTCGAGATAAACAGAATTAATTTGAATATAGATGACAAATTATACCCAAATAGTTTAAAAGTTATTTTTTTTCTGGTGAGACCAAATAGTACATATACAATGGGAATATGTTTGACTTTTCTTCTAATAACAATTCAGAAATTTCATTCTAACTGAGATTTGTTTATAATACTAGAATTTATGTGCTAGCACAATATCTCACAGGCACTCCGAGGTATTCTATGCTGATAATACCTATAATGACGGGATGGTGGTCTAGGATTGAGGACAACTGCACTTTCTTTCGTGTATAGTCCATATATATTCCATTTCTCCTGCCTGGTTATCTTTTCCATTAAGGTTGATTCTTAGAGTATTACTGTATTCAAGGGTTTATTCAACTATGAAATGGCATTAAATTCAAGTGATTATTTCATAAAGATAGGGATAAGATTTGATAGTATTACTGGTCGGTGTTAAAATAAATTTTTTTTCTTGCACGTCGTTGCATTAGAATAAAAGTAGTAGTTTTGGTCTATTGTACTTAGTATTGAGATCTATTTTCAATTTGTTGTAAGAAATGAAACATTGGATTATAAAAGAATATATTATTCTTTGCTAATAATTCCTGTAGAATTGAAAAATGCATATAATGACATGCGAGACAAAAAAGAAAATTGGGTTATAAGAGATAGAATAATTACAATCTTTCGTTTAATAATTCTATATGATCAACAAAATTGTCTATTTAATTTTGGCTTGAGTTTGGTCAAAAAGATTCGGAATGGAGCTCGATAAATGATCATCATACAAATTTTTTTCACCTTTCATTTTCTTAAATAATCTAATTATGGATTACTGAACCACTATGGAAACATAAATTGTTCACACATATTAAGACGCAGTCTTTAGAAGAATGTCCATTTATTTAATTGAATTGGCGATACTTCAATCACTTATACAAAAAAATGCAAGAAGCTGAATTTGTATATAAGGAACTCAATAATACCAGATGACATACAAAATATATATAATAATAATATAAATATAATATATGTTATAATTAGAGGCAAGTAAGATATGAGTATCATCCATAAGAAACTATGTTTTCGCAGTTTTCAACAGTTCAATGAACAGTGTTGCCTAGAGACACAAGCAACATACTATCTGAGCAGAGAGCGAACTGAATTTTCATAACAGCCAAGTTACTTCTCTTGGCAGAGAATCAAATCCGAAAATAGAAGCTAAAGAGAAGATGAATAATAAAAAGAAAGATAAAAAAGGAACGAGCGTTTTAAAACCTTTGGCCGTCACAGCTGCATTAAAGGGTGGTGTATTAAACGATAAATAATACATCAGTGTATATATTTTATGATCATACCAAGAGAGACAAATCTGTAAATAATAGACGTCATTGCTTATCATATAATATACTGAGAATAAAAATGAGGATTAAAATCCGAAAAGTATGTGAAGAATAGAAACACAAGTAATGTTCAAAGAATGAGTCTAATCTATTATGATAAAAATAAATAGTTGATGGCTAATAATTTACTCAGTTTTTGCAAAGCCTTACATCAGAACAACCAATATTCTTAATATAGACAACAGCAAACTTATCATATTCACAGTCACATAGAAGAATTTCACCATGTGTTTTGATGAATGTTTGCATAAAACGAAACGTTATAGTAAGGTCGAACATTAGCATAGAATAAACTCATTATTTCTAATAACTAATAATTAATATAAATGTAATATAATATATATATATAAGTAATTGGTAATAATTGCTTTGAAGCAGATGTTAAGTTGTTATATATAATAATGATTTGAAGGAATTACAATGCGTATAAAAAAATAAATAAAAAAGATGTTATTTTTGTCTTATCAGATTTCAAAGTTAGAAACTTTATTTCAGAGGTGAATATCAGAAACCGATATTCACCTCTTAGAGAATGCATTTTCTGATTTCCTCTGAAGCATGAAGTTCTACTTTAAAATCGATAAGAAAAAATAAATTTTTTGTTTTACTTTTTATATGCATTGTAATTGGCCTTCAAATATTAATTATTTATATATATATGATATTATCTGTGAGTGTGGGCTGTGGAGTTCATGTATGGCTCTTTCTCACGTAATAATCGTGATGAGTCTTTTGTATGTGTTTAATTATATAATTCTATATTATACATCTTCACCACACATAAAGCAGTCACACTACAGCCAGACAGACACCATCCCAAACACTTCAACCCTGGCGATTGGAATCCAACGTAAAAATGCAGCACCACCGTAAACACAATAATCAAAGTCAGGGTAATACAAAAACTATTTGAATATCAAAAGGACAGAGACGAGGGAAATAACAGTCGAGAGTACTGAGTTGCGTGAACCCATAAAGTAGGAAAAGGCGAGAACGCTGCCTTGTGAGAATATTGGTTAAGTATAATAAGCTTTTAGAAACATGGTCTGCATATTGGGAGTTGATGTGGTGTAGTATAGGTTTGTCTATTCACCATCTGGTCTCTCTGATCTATGATTTATTTCATTCATGAGTTTAATATTTATTATGGGAAGAATATGTGATTTAGAAATAAGAAAATTAGTTCTAATCATTGTATTATAAGAGCATGGTATATGAGAATATAAAGTGTAGTTAGTCCATCTAGACAGTTTTCATTAATTTAATTTTTTTATTGATAAGTTAAGTGTTAAATAGGAAGGATCAAGTACGTATGTGAACAGTAGAAAAATCATTGTATAAGAGATGTGTGATTTGAGGACAGAATGGACATGATCTGAGGTCACTAGAAGCGATATCATCAATATATCTATAGTAACAAGATTTGAATTTCAATACACAACCAGAACACCAAGGAGGCTGACACAGAAAGAATACACCAAGGCTAAGATACAAAACGACAGTGATCTAAAACATAATAGTCAAATATAGAATCAACAATGAATTTTTACTTAGTAATTATTACAGATCAATTAATTTTATTTTATGTTTAATTTAATAAACAAATAAATGCCTTTTAAGTGTTGTTGTGCCTGATATTTGATAAATGGGAAACAATAAAAATGAAAATAGGCAAAAGTTAGTGTTTTTTTCTTCTCACCTTATGATAAATTTTGGATTTAGACTATCAGAACGAGAACATTTTTTACCTACAAGATTCCAAGTGAGTTAAATTTTTTTGTATTATTTGTATTAATCGATTTGTGGTAATTAAACTTAAAATAATTTAAGTTTTAAACTTCATAAATTGGAAGTATTTAATAAAGTCTTTGTATGTCACCAATTATAAATTCTAATGTTTATTAACGAGCATAGTTAAGAGATCTGATCTGTTATAGAAGTGTAACAATTTTTTCACATAAGAACGTAAAAGTAAATAGTTTGTAAATAACTCATATTTAAATAAAGCTCTCCATTTATGAAATTTTTCGTCGATATTTAGATTCTATATTAAAATTCGATAAAGGGATTGTTTTAATACACATAAAAGAAATAATTCTGATACTCTAACAATATTATTTGAATAGTTTTAGTTCATAATAAATTGAGTTATTAAGATTAAATTACTTATATATTATATTGGAGTTAGAATCTTAAATAGCAAGAGAAAGTAGAATATTATTCTAATGATGTCCTAATAAT
>CM042148.1:114244300-114410667 GCA_023376005.1 Doryteuthis pealeii
GCTTGATGTTTTTTTTTTCTGACCAGCGACTGATCAGGGGACAGTTGATAGAAAGTAATTTATCCTCTGTATATATTGATTTAAATGATTTTAGGCACCATCCCAACATTGTCCTGGCGTTGTTTATGGCCTACAGGTTTAGGGAATAGCATCATGTTACGTCATAATTGCAATTTTTGTGTTGTAATTTCTTTAACAGCTTTACTTATTGCTGTGCTTCCTGTGAATATGAACAATTTTAAGCAGATGGTATTTAATCCATAACGTGGCGACTCGAAAATGGTCTAGCACTCCGCGACCAGAGTGGACCTGGGAGTATATGTTAATAAACGGCGTATTCTATGCACTCCAGATCTCCAGAAACTGTAGGCACAACATTAAAGCATTTTAAATGTCATTACCCACCCCACCCCAACCCATTTGGGGAGGATACAATCAGTGTAATCTAAAAGTGGACCTGGGGTAATGGCAATGAAGAGGGTGCTCAATGCCACTCCAGATCTCCAGAAACTGGAGCCACAAACATTAGATTGAAGTTGTAATGCTCATAACCCAGAACCCCCATTTGCGGAGGATACTGTCAGCGTATCTAAGAGTGATCCTGGAGTAATTGCATTAAAAAGGGGGACTCCACACGCTCCAGATTAGCAAAACTGGCGAGCCTTCAACATTCAATGCCCTGTTTTATGTAATACCAGAAATAATACAAGGACACAGCGTATTCTAGCACACACGATGCAACGTATTTATTTCGATTAACCAGACTGCCGTACAATGACCATAGAGCGCTTAATGAAAATCATACAGTTTGCAATACAAGCGACCCCCACCCCTAAATAGCGAAATAGATCACTAATTAGCACTGAACAGATTTCTAGAGAGACCACCTCAAGACTGTGTTTAACAGGTTTGAATTTCAGAGTTTTTCTTCTCCAAGACTGTTGCCTAACTAAGGTTAAAGAACCTGCATCTGTTCTTACTATTTACCCATAGATGGAGGAGAAGTAGTTGGATTTCACACCTTTCCAAGGGTATTAACGCTAGTGGAACTGTAGCTTCGTCCAGGATTTGGAAACTTCGGGTCGACGAGTCCATTTCTTACGACTCGTAACCATTACACCACGGCTCCAACCACCACCCACCCCATTGAAGCAGGGCGTCATGTCAATTCACAAAATAAATAATAGATCTATACAAATATTCTTGAAAATGATATAAAGTTATTAAAAAATGATGTAAAAATAAGAAACTGAAAACAAAATATAATTTATTTTTCTGCACGGTAAACTATCATTTGGAAAAATCTGACCCGACTTGAACTCGAAAATAATGGATTGAATCATATTACATCATTTAGAAAAAATGGGAATGGGGGGAGGAAGGGTTTGGCGAATTCTAAGGAATTATTTCGCGTAATAAAGAACTTTATCTCTTGTCATCTATATAGACTATGATAGAGATTAATTCTTTCCACCCCCTCTCTTTCTCACACACACACACACCACACACACTCTCTCTCTTCTCTCTCTCTCTCTCTCTCCTCTCTCCTCTCTTCTCTCTCTCTCTCTCTCTCTCTCTCTCAACAGAAAATAAATACATAAGCACGTCTAATAGAAACATATACATGATTTGATTTGAGTGTACAGTATAAATAGACTTAAAACAAACTAACTCTCGCGAAATAGGTAATTTACTATTTGATAAATTAAGAAGAAAATGTAGTTTATTTTGTTAATATTTTGAAAAATTTCTTTTCTTTCGTTTTCAATATAATTAGTTTGTGAATTTGGCCAATGACAGCTATATTAGGACTTTTTTGGACACGTCTTTAATACACAACCTCGCTCACTATCAAATGTATGGAATGAAGGAGTACCTCACGTAGTGTAATGATTTAGCTAGATCGCAAACTATTGTAGGAGTTCAATTCTACACTGGGCGCCCCATACTTTCTGGCCTTGTGCTGCATTTAAGCTAAGCTTAGTGAATAAACTATATGGCACTGAAGGAGTATATAAAGGGCCTTTATGTCTGTCATCTGTATGATTAATTGCTCTCTCCCTCTTTTGAGTCATGAACATCAAGACATGCCGTCAGCACAGACGCCTTTGACGACTCTCTCTCTCTCTCTCACCATCCGTCTCTATCAATCATCGCTCTTGGGTAGGTCTTCTAGACGGCATCCAGTGTCCATACGGAACAGATTAATGTAAGCCTTTTTTTTTGATCGACCAAAACTGGTGTGTCCATGTGTAGGAATCCATAGAAAAAACGTCACTTATGAGTTTGCCCTAACTTCCCAAACATGCCTTTGTTTACTATATATATATATATATATATATATATATATATATATATATATATCAGTTATATGTAAAGTAAATATATTTATCATATATATTAATTGCATATAATATATATATATATATATATATATATATATCAATTATATGTTAAATATAAATATATCTATCATATATATATTATATATTAATTGCATATTTATATTATATATATTATATATATAATAGAGAGAGAGATAGATAGATAGATAGATAGATTATCATCATCATCATGTCGCGCTAAGTAGCACGGATATCCTGGCAAATCTCTCACCAAACCGTTCCTATCAGTCATTACCCTCAGGAGTTCCCTCTGCGCAGCATCCAGTATCCATACAGAGATGGTCAATATATGACCTTGCTGGACATCCCACACTGGCGTGCCGATGTGCTGGCCTCCATAAGAGAACGTCCTTGCTTCTCCAGCAGTGTCCAGCGTGTCTTGTTCGTCTTACTTGGATGTTTAAGTGATATGGCGCATGTGGCCGTATAACTGTTCTCGTGAGTGTTGTTTCTCCGTCTTATTTATGATTGCACGCTGCATTCTTGTGCAACACTCATCTTTAGTTTTGTTAGGCGCTTTGTTAGGCTACAGGTGGTTCAGCCGTACAGTATCACTGATACAACTACAGCTGGAAAGAATTGTCGCTTTAACTTGTCTGTGAGATCGGATTTCCATAATCATAAAATATGTCTCATTATGTATGTCTCTCTCTCTCTATATATATACAAGTGGTGTCAAAAAGTATCGGGATTTTTTGTACTTTTTTGACACACTTTCTATTCTGAAAATAAATAACGTTAATTTTCAGAATACAAGGTGTGTCAAAAAAAGCCACCAAGTTTAAAGCTGTATTTACAAGATAGAAATAAAAAATTGAATGGAATGCTATTATTTTTTAGAATACAAGGTGTGTTCAAAAAGTACAAAAATCCCGATACCTTTTGACACACCTTGTATATGTATAATATATATATATATATATATAAGGATATTATGTTGTACTTTGTTAAAAGGATATATATATATATTATACATGTTACATATACACACATATATTAATAATATATATATATATATATATATATATATATATATGAAAGAAAGGATTTCTTTATTTATTTCTCTTTTACTTATTGTACCAAAAGCCATAACTGTCAAGCAGAATTTCCATCTTTTTTGCACCTTCTACTTTTTCTTCTCTTTTGCTTTTGTGTTTCCTATCTAAGTTTTTCTATGTAACAAATAAACCTTATTATAATACCCTCACTTGTTTCTTTTCTTTCACATGATTTCACAACAGGAGACCAACCTGACAGAAAACAAGTAAATGTCTCCAGTCAGAATTTGCCAACTATCAGTCAAAAACATTTTCCATGTTTGTTTTTGTCAAACTCTTCCACACAGATGAGACAAGAAACAATGCCAGCCTCTTGTTTCATTAAAGGGGAACTAACTCCACATTTCTGTATACTACTATTGCAGAACTGGTTGGTGGATTTTACCGCATGTCAACCCTTTTGGGCTATTTTATGCTGAAGGACATTTTGTCTGAGTCATTCTTCATGGGTATTCAACTTTTAAAAATAATTTTAACATTTTTTCCAAACCCATTTATTCTATTCAAACCCATTGATGACCATAAACAGATCTAACACTTTCGGGTCCGAGGTTGACCTGGGGGTAATTGTGATGAAGAGGTACTCCAAATTTGCCAGAGTTCCAGAATTGGACTTCACATCGAATAGAGTTTAACATCATACCCAGGACATTAAGACCTCAGCCACCGCCTTCAGCAAATATATGATAAAAATGGTTTGGGATGTTAGCCATAAAGGCAATACGGTTGATAGAATCATATAGGTGCTAGCTGGACCGTCTCGCCTAATAAGGGCTAAAGTGGAGTGTTGTATATTAGTTGGTTGCTTTATGGTATATCAAATACTGTTTTCGGTCATTTAATCCTAAATAAGTCATTTTTAAGAAAACAAAGGACCTAGGTTGCTACCAGTACCAGCCTGTTGCTTAAATGGTCACCCAAATTAAGTACTGAATAGGTAAAATTATACAACTTATTTTAAGCCTTTTTTTTTCTTCTATTTCTTATCTTTCTTTTTAAAATAAGAATGGTAATTGATAGTAATTAATAGTAATGGTATAGTATTTGACAAATAAGAATATATTATATGGTGCGCCACTGAAAAGGATATTTTCTGTAAGATGAGTAATTTGTTAAATTATACAACAAATTTAAAAAGAATTACAATAGTGCAAAAAAAAATCAGAAATCTAAAAATATATTCATAAAGCAGATAAATGTTAATAATTTTTATGAAATGGAATGAAAAGAAATCGAAAAAATGAATGACGAAGTTGTTATAAAACTCTATACTATATATAAAAAAGACAGAATTGTTAGAAAGCAAATATACATGGAAGCTGGTAACATCGAGGCAAGATTGAAAATAGACAACAGCGAAAATGAAATATTTAAAAGTCCGGCCTTTATTACAATCAAAAAGGATCTTTTGAAAATATAAGTAACACCTTGAGGAGTACTAAAATTGAAAAACACAGAAGCTACTGTAGCGGTGAGTACAGAGATTGAACTCGCAACCTCCTGATCGTGAGTCGTGCTCGAATTCAGACAACTCACCTCGTTGTCGCGTATGGCAAATTTCGCACAGGTCGCGTAATTGGCCCGGATGTAAGATCGTGTGGAGGTCAGTGTCTTTGATCTTCCTAACAAAGAACGGAGACGTACGTTGGTTGTTTGATCGACGAAAATGTATCGTAAACGTTACTTCTGATTATCAACTCTCTTTACGTGTGGTTGCTTTCGGTCGTCACTTCACACAAACCATTTCAGCTACCAAAACTGCGTTCCAGGATTTACCTAATAAAGTAAGTGTTTTCATTCAGTTTTATTTTTTCTTTAATATCCCTCAATATAAATGGCCGCTTAGCTTTACAATTAGTTGATACTGGTGAATATCTAATTAAAATAATAAAGTATTTTCAAAGTATTTTCTATTCTATTAAAACTCAATTTGGACTTTAGAAATACTAGGGTTTACCAATTTTGTGGTCATAAGCAAGGGTTGTCCAAATCCTTTCGAAATTTGTCTCTTAATCATTTTAGTATTATCTGATTTAGGAATGACTCCAAGCAGATTCTGAAGTGTTATTTCCACTTCTGAAGTCTATCTTGACTGACTGCTTTTAGTTTTGAATCTAGGTGTTTTTTCCTACACTGACTTCCTTTGGACAAATATACTTAAAAAGCAATAAAATTAAAATTAGGTTTCAACAAAGATGACGTCAAAGAAGTATTTTTTTTAAATAAATTTAATTGCCCCCCACCCCTCGATTGAAAAAATACCAAAAATCATAGATTTATCTGATTTTAATGAAATTGTCAGTGTTGATTTATAAATGAATTACTTTTAAATGCATTAGTTATTTTTTTTTCAAAACTTTTGTTTTTTTTCATGTCACTTAACTTTACCCCCCCCCCACACACACCTTATTTTTGGGGGTTGCAAAATATCGGTGGCGTTATATACCTTTGAAACTAATTACAGTATAAATAAAAAGTCAAAAGACTGAAGAGATGAATATAAGAAAAAAAAATAAGGGATCTACTCTAGTAGAAAATAAATACTGAAAATCGGAAAATCAAATGTAAATAAAAAATAAATAAAAAATATTTTTGGAGATGTTTTTACTCTGTTGTCTAAGTATATGATTACCTATTAAAAGTGAAGAAAATTATACATCGGTATTTGTTCTGTTTAACAGGGTGGAAGCCTAACTGTTCAATTGGGTTTTCTCCAAAAATTATTAGATGACAAAAATAAAGTAGATTTGTTATCAAATATTTGTTTTTAGAATAAAAATATTATGAAATTTGAAACTTAAAATTAGGCGTTTTATATTTTAAATGAATTTTATCTATTAAGGAGGTATATAAATTATTGTTTTAGACGCTACTACTGATGACTCTGATAGTAATATTTATTTTGAAGAATTTCGATTTATTTCCATTGAATTAATGTTTTTTTTGTTATTTATTTCTAAAAAGAAAACTGTTATAAGCCATTTTAGTCCCTAAATACTCCATAAAAACGCGTGCATGTTTGCAAAGTTTTTAGCGAAATTAATGGTTTAAAATCTATTAAAAATAAAATTACATATGTATTATTTATTTTTTTTTTTTACTGATGCTCATTATGTTACTACTTTTCGACTTAGACAAAAATTTAACCTTAAATAATCGATTTAATCACCTTTAATCGTTTTCTAAAATGAAAATGAGCGAAGAAATTGGTAATGCCTGAGAAATACTAATAATATGTTTGATATTAGGGGATTGTGGTGCTGAAACTTTTCTCAATAGATAGATAGATAGATATTGAATAGAGTAGCGTGGACATGAAGTCAACGGCGTTTTGTAACTGACAGTTTCTCGCCTATACGATTTTCAAAGTCTTGTGTTGAAAATCGTTTAGGAGTGAAACTATCAGTTATCAAGCGTCACTTACTTCATGTGTACGCTACCCTTAGATATACATGCTCTATCAATGATACAGAGGACCATTTACTTATAAATTTTGGTTCGAAAATCGCGAAGGCGAAAAAACCGTCGATTATCAAGCGCCATTGACCTTATGTCCACGCTATCCTAACTTAGCCATATATACCCTATCAATTATGTTTAGCACTATCTATACACATATAAAGGACATTTGGTATATTATGTATGTATGTATGTCGGAGGTAAGTACGAATATAAAACAATTAAAGCCAAAGTAAATATATGTACACATTAAATATCACTAGTTCCTGATTTTTGTGCAAAAATAATGAAGATTTGTTTTATATTCGTGAAGTTGATTAAAAACAATAACATTTAAATACTAACAACATGGAATCTTTTTTTTCTTTTTACATATGATATTTCGAATCGGACACTTTAATTTTTCTTTTCTGAGTGTCTGTGCACTTTTTTGCTGACTCAACGCAAAGTCTTCTTTTACACAAAGATTTTGATGGGGTATCCTGTGAGGATCCAACTCCCGATTCAGTAATAATGGCTCTGTGAGACTTAATTTTGACCCCCACCTCTACACAGGTGACGCCGGGTAGCCGCTTCGAGTTTATTGATATAGCACACTATATTATCAATATTAATATATATATACTAGCAGGGCATATGGATATACCACAGTATAATTTATTACAACGTTTGATATGTTCTTTTAAGAGCTGTTGCAAAATACTTCAATATGTAAAAGTATAATAATCTTGATTTACCCCCCCCTCTCTTTTCTCTCTTTCCTTCTTTTCCTCTTTTCATTATGTTCGACTGAGACAGAGTTATCACTTCCGTGTGCTCACCCCTCTCTTTCTTTCTTATTATATTCTTTCTGTATAGCATGTCCCTTTTCTTCCATTTCTTACTTTATAATAAAACGGAATGGTCCATTATTTAGCTGAAGTGACGACACTCATGAGAAATAAAAAATTTGGCGGATAAGCAAAACTTGGTAATCAGGATTTACACATTTGTATTTCATCTTGTAGGATTTTGGTGGTCTCATTTTTAACCAGAGGGTGTTGCATAATGATAACGGTCGTACAATTAAGGAACACGGGTATTAATAAATAAATAATAATTTGGTTGATTGATATATTAACCTTTCTACAAAGTGTCTCTAACGCAAACTAATACAAAGATAATAATACTTTCGCCAATTATTAAACACTTTGAAGAATATGCGCCCTCTGGGCGTAAGTATTTAAGTTTTAAATGTAATGAAACATTAAATTAGAAAGACTAATGAAAGTAGGAGGTGAAAAAAAATTAATGCCATTTTGTTTAGGACAGGTATAATTACCAACACAGGAATATGTATCATACATAAAAATGAAGCTGGTCCTCTGTGGATCACATCCCTACTTCTCCACATAGTTACCGTTTCTTTCAATAGTAATGTTTCACCTTTGAATGAGAGCATGTAACCAGCCCCCATAAAATTCTGTTGACTGTTCTTTGAGCCACTTCTTCAGTACACTACACATCCTCCATACTCACCAGATTTAGTGCCTTCAGACTATCATCTCTTTCGGCCCCATAAAAAGAGGGTTTTAAAGGCAAAACATTATTCCAGTCATGAGGGAAGTGAAATCTGTAGTGAAAAAGTGGCTCAAAGAACAGTCAACAGAATTTTTATGGGACAGGCATGCATGTTCTCATTCGAAGGTGAAACATTGCTATTGAAAGAAACGGTGACTATGTGGGGAAGTAGGGATGTGATCCACATAGGTAATAGTCTTCTTCTAATGTACGATACATGTTCCTGTGTTGGTAATTATACTGTCCTAAACAAAATGGCATTACTTTTTGACTGAGCTTCGTATTAATATAAAGATGATTGATATTAGTTTGGGTTTGTGATGCTGAAAACTTTTAAAATAGCAGGCACTTATTAGGATTGAACTCACTACTCATGGATTACAGACATACTAAGCATTTCCAAGTGCCAATGTTAAAGTTAAAGAAGACTTTCTTACTTTTTCTTTTAATAATGTTATAATTACTAATGATCCTTTGAATTGTGCTATCCATGACCGTCTTTGAATATACACAGTAAAGCACAATTAATAGGAAAATCAATAACATTAACATTGTCAAATCACTTGTTTTTTTTTAATATATTGATATCCCATTACTTCTGCTCCATACATTTTTATCATTTGTCATATAGTTATTTATATTCTTCACTTCAAAAGTCTCTTTTTCTTTGCCAATATACCAGTTACTTTAAATTGATATTGTTTTCTTTTCCTCTATTATTTCCTTTTACTTATGTGAGATAGTTCGCATTTTGTTTCTTTGCACTTTTGCACCCGACCCCTGCATTTCTTTTTTTTTATCACCGTCTGCCTGTTGTCACTCTTTGCTAAAAAAGAACAAAAAATGTGCCAGAAATCTTTTTATATAAACTGTCTTTTCTTGAAGTGTTATTTTCCATATTTCAACATCAAATCAAACTTTCTCCCCATCTTTCATTTACTTATGTATTGTAAATCTGATCTTTATTTTCTATTGCAAATATTTTTCTATTTCCCTTTTTTTGTAAAGGAAAAAGGTTGCCTTTGTTTTTTGATCTTCAACCAGTCTATATATTTTCTGCCGCCAGCTTTTTAAATTGTTTTCATTTTTTTTCCTCCCTTAACATCTGTCATCATCTTCTTATCTACTTCTTTTCCTTTTTCAACATTTTATTCTCTTTTCTTCTACATATTTTCTCAATACTTATCTCTCTTGGTACTTTATCTCTATTTGTACTTTCATTTTTATTTACATTCCTTTCTACTTCACTTTCATTTTCCTGTTTCTTATCCTCTTTCCCATTTTTTGTCTTTACTTCCTTCTTTCAGTTCCTTATCATTTTTCATTCTTTCCAAATGATCCATTATCTCTGAAGGTGCTCCTGTTGTGGCAAGAATAAACAATTCTTTGAGTGGTATCTTGCTCCTTTCTCTACTTAAACTCATCATCGGATTTATTTATAATTCATTATAGCCATAACACAATAAAATCCCAATGGATTCAGATATTTCTCAGAAAGGAGAAAAGAAAACCAAACGAATCAAAGAAAGAAAAAATCTAAAATAATAGGGAAAAAAAGATTGCTATTTAAAAAGTGATTAATAGAATTAAATAAAAAAAAGGTTAAAAATGATTTAAAAAAATAGACAAATTTTATCAAAAAATTAAAAAAATATATTACTAAGAATTCTCATTGTTGTTGATGGTTGTTTTTTTATTGTAAATCAGTCTTTTTAAGTGTTGATACAGTTCAAGTAACTAATGATAACAATTCATTTATAACCAATTATAGTTTCAAAGTAATATATTTTTAATTTTTGATAAAATTTGTCTATTTTTAAATCATTTTTAACCTTTTTTTTATTTAATTCTATTAATCACTTTTTAAATAGCATCTTTTTTTCCCTATTATTTTAGATTTTTCTTTCTTTGATTCGTTTGGTTTTCTTTTCTCCTTTCTGAGAAATATCTGAATCCATTGGATTTTATTGTGTTTATGGCTATAATGAATTATAAATTAAAATCCGATGATGAGTTTAAGTAGAGACTCAAGGAGCAAGATACCCACTCAATAGAATTGTTTATTCTTGCACAACAAGGAGCACCTTCAGAGATAATGGATCAGTTGAAGAATGAAAATGATAAGAACTGAAAAGAAGAAAGTAAAGACAAAAATGGGAAAGAAAGGATAAAGAAACAGGAAAATGAAAGTGAAAGTAGAAAAGGAATGTAAATAAAAATGAAAGTTACAAATAGAGATAAAGTACCAAGAGAGATAAGTATTGAGAAAAATATGTAGAAGAAAGAAGAGTAAAATGTTGAAAAAGGAAAAGAAGTAGATAAGAAGATGATGACAGATGTTAAGGGAGGAAAAAATGAAACAATTTAAAAAGCTGGCGGCAGAAAATATATAGACTGGTTGAAGATCAAAAAACAAAGGCAACCTTTTCCTTTACAAAAAAAGGGAAAATAGAAAAAATATTTGCAATAGAAAATAAAAAGATCAGATTTACAATACATTAAGTAAATGAAAGATGGGAGAAAGGTTTGATTTGATGTTGAAATCATGGAAATATAACACTTCAAGAAAAAGACAAGTTTATATAAAAAAGATTTCTGGCACATTTTTTGTTTTTTTTAGCAAAGAGTGACAACAAGGCAGACGGTGATAAAAAAAAAGAAATGCAGGGTCGGGTGCAAAAGTGCAAAGAAACAAAATGCGAACTATCTCACTATAAGTAAAAGGGAATAATAGAGGAAAAGAAAAACAATATCAATTTAAAGTAACTGGTATATTGGCAAAGAAAAGGAGACTTTGAAGTGAAGAATATATAACTATATGACAAATGATAAAAATGTATGGAGCAGAAGTAATGGGATATCAATATATTAAAAACAAAAAACAAGTGATTTTGACAATGTTAATGTTATTGATTTTCCTATTAATTGTGCTTTACTGTGTATATTCAAAGACGGTCATGGATTAGCACAATCAAAGGATCATTAGTATTATAACATTATTTAAAAGAAAAAGTAAGAAAGTCTTCTTTAACTTTAACATTGGCACTTGGAAATGCTTAGTATGTCTGTAATCCATGAGTAGTGAGTTCAATCCTCAATAAGTGCCTGCTATTTTTAAAAGTTTCAGCATCACAAACCAAACTAATATCAATCATCTTTATATTAATACGAAGCTCAGTCAAAAGTAATGCCATTTTGTTTAGGACAGGTATAATTACCAACACAGGAACATGTATCGTACATTAGAAGAAGACTATTACCTATGTGGATCACATCCCTACTTCCCCACATAGTCACCGTTTCTCTTCAATAGCAATGTTTCACCTTCGAATGAGAACATGCATGCCTGTCCATAAAATTCTGTTGACTGTTCTTTGAGCCACTTTTTCACTACAGATTTCACTTCCCTCATGACTGGAATAATGTTTGCCTTTTAAAACCCTCTTTTATGGGGCCGAAGAGATGATAGTCTGAAGGCACTAAATCTGGTGAGTATGGAGGATGTGTAGTGTACTGAAGAAGTGGCTCAAAGAACAGTCAACAGAATTTTATGGGGCTGGGTTACATGCTCTCATTCAAAGGTGAAACATTACTATTGAAAGAAACGGTAACTATGTGGAGAAGTAGGGATGTGATCCACAGAGGACCAGCTTCATTTTTATGTATGATACATATTCCTGTGTTGGTAATTATACCTGTCCTAAACAAAATGGCATTAATTTTTTATTCAACCTCCTACTTTCATTAGTCTTTCTAATTTAATGTTTCATTACATTAAAACTTAAATACTTACGCCCAGAGGGCGCATATTCTTCAAAGTGTTTATAATTGGCGAAAGTATTATTATCTTTGTATTAGTTTGCGTTAGAGACACCTTTGTAGAAAGGTTAATATATCAATCAACCAAATTATTATTTATTTATTAATACCCGTGTTCCTTAATTGTACGACCGTTATCATTATGCAACACCCTCTGGTTAAAAATGAGACCACCAAAATCCTACAAGATGAAATACAAATGTGTAAATCCTGATTACCAAGTTTTGCTTATCCGCCAAATTTTTATTTCTCATGAGTGTCGTCACTTCAGCTAAATAATGGACCATTCCGTTTTTATTATAAAGTAAGAAATGGAAGAAAAGGGACATGCTATACAGAAAGAATATAATAAGAAAGAAAGAGAGGGGTGAGCACACGGAAGTGATAACTCTGTCTCAGTCGAACATAATGAAAAGAGGAAAAGAAGGAAAGAGAGAAAAGAGAGGGGGGGGGTAAATCAAGATTATTATACTTTTTACATATTGAAGTATTTTTGCAACAGCTCTTAAAAGAACATATCAAACGTTGTAATAAATTATACTGTGGTATATCCATATGCCCTGCTAGTATATATATATTAATATTGATAATATAGTGTGCTATATCAATAAACTCGAAGCGGCTACCCGGCGTCACCTGTGTAGAGGTGTGGGGGTCAAAATTAAGTCTCACAGAGCCATTATTACTGAATCGGGAGTTGGATCCTCACAGGATACCCCATCAAAATCTTTGTGTAAAAGAAGACTTTGCGTTGAGTCAGCAAAAAAGTGCACAGACACTCAGAAAAGAAAAATTAAAGTGTCCGATTCGAAATATCATATGTAAAAAGAAAAAAAAGATTCCATGTTGTTAGTATTTAAATGTTATTGTTTTTAATCAACTTCACGAATATAAAACAAATCTTCATTATTTTTGCACAAAAATCAGGAACTAGTGATATTTAATGTGTACATATATTTACTTTGGCTTTAATTGTTTTATATTCGTACTTACCTCCGGACATACATACATACATATATACCAAATGTCCTTTATATGTGTATAGATAGTGCTAAACATAATTGATAGGGTATATATGGCTAAGTTAGGATAGCGTGGACATAAGGTCAATGGCGCTTGATAATCGACGGTTTTTCGCCTTCGCGATTTTCGAACCAAAATTTATAAGTAAATGGTCCTCTGTATCATTGATAGAGCATGTATATCTAAGGGTAGCGTACACATGAAGTAAGTGACGCTTGATAACTGATAGTTTCACTCCTAAACGATTTTCAACACAAGACTTTGAAAATCGTATAGGCGAGAAACTGTCAGTTACAAAACGCCGTTGACTTCATGTCCACGCTACTCTATTCAATATCTATCTATCTATCTATTGAGAAAGTTTCAGCACCACAATCCCCTAATATCAAACATATTATTAGTATTTCTCAGGCATTACCAATTTCTTCGCTCATTTTCATTTTAGAAACGATTAAAGGTGATTAAATCGATTATTTAAGGTTAAATTTTTGTCTAAGTCGAAAAGTAGTAACATAATGAGCATCAGTAAAAAAAAAAAAATAAATAATACATATGTAATTTATTTTTAATAGATTTTAAACCATTAATTTCGCTAAAAACTTTTGCAAACATGCACGCGTTTTATGGAGTATTTAGGGACTAAAATGGCTTATAACAGTTTCTTTTTAGAAATAAATAACAAAAAAACATTAATTCAATGGAAATAAATCGAAATTCTTCAAAATAAATATTACTATCAGAGTCATCAGTAGTAGCGTCTAAAACAATAATTTATATACCTCCTTAATAGATAAAATTCATTTAAAATATAAAACGCCTAATTTTAAGTTTCAAATTTCATATATTTTTATTCTAAAAACAAATATTTGATAACAAATCTACTTTATTTTTGTCATCTAATAATTTTTGGAGAAAACCCAATTGAACAGTTAGGCTTCCACCCTGTTAAACAGAACAAATACCGATGTATAATTTTCTTCACTTTTAATAGGTAATCATAT
Organism: Doryteuthis pealeii; assembly: GCA_023376005.1. Lineage (NCBI taxonomy): Eukaryota > Metazoa > Mollusca > Cephalopoda > Myopsida > Loliginidae > Doryteuthis > Doryteuthis pealeii. The sequence continues at coordinate 114,258,626 of CM042148.1, forward strand.
ACTTAGACAACAGAGTAAAAACATCTCCAAAAATATTTTTTATTTATTTTTTATTTACATTTGATTTTCCGATTTTCAGTATTTATTTTTTCTACTAGAGTAGATCCCTTATTTTTTTTTCTTATATTCATCTCTTCAGTCTTTTGACTTTTTATTTATACTGTAATTAGTTTCAAAGGTATATAACGCCACCGATATTTTGCAACCCCCAAAAATAAGGTGTGTGTGGGGGGGGGGGGTAAAGTTAAGTGACATGAAAAAAAAAAAAAGTTTTGAAAAAAAAATAACTAATGCATTATAAAAGTAATTCATTTATAAATCAACACTGACAATTTCATTAAAATCAGATAAATCTATGATTTTTGGTATTTTTTCAATCGAGGGGTGGGGGGCAATTAAATTTATTTAAAAAAAATACTTCTTTGACGTCATCTTTGTTGAAACCTAATTTTTATTTTATTGCTTTTAAGTATATTTGTCCAAAGGAAGTCAGTGTAGGAAAAAACACCTAGATTCAAACTAAAAGCAGTCAGTCAAGATAGACTTCAGAAGTGGAAATAACACTTCAAGAATCTGCTTGGAGTCATTCCTAAATCAGATAATACTAAAATGATTAAGAGACAAATTTCGAAAGGATTTGGACAACCCTTGCTTATGACCACAAAATTGGTAAACCCTAGTATTTCTAAAGTCCAAATTGAGTTTTTATAGAATAGAAAATACCTTTGAAAATACTTTATTATTTTAATTAGATATTCACCAGTATCAACTAATTGTAAAGCTAAGCGGCCATTTATGATTGAGGGATATTAAAGAAAAAATAAAACTGAATGAAAACACTTACTTTTATTAGGTAAATCCTGGAACCAGTTTATGGTAGCTGAAATGGTTTGTGTGAAGTGACGACCGAAAGCAACCACGGTAATCATTTTCGTCGATCAAACAACCAACGTACGTCTCGTTTCTTGTTAGGAAGATCAAAGACGACTGACCTCCACAAGATCTTACATCCGGGCCAATTACGCGACCTGTGCGAAATTTGCATACGCGACAACGAGGGTGAGTTGTCTGAATTCGAGCCACGACTCACGATCAGGAGGTTGCGAGTTCAATCTCTGTACTCACCGCTACAGTAGCTTCTGTGTTTTTCAATTTTAGTACTCCTCAAGGTGTTACTTATATTTTCAAAGATCCTTTTTGATTGTAATAAAGGCCGGACTTTTAAATATTTCATTTTCGCTGTTGTCTATTTTCAATCTTGCCTCGATGTTACCAGCTTCCATGTATATTTGCTTTTCTTAACAATTCTGTCTTTTTTATATATAGTATAGAGTTTTATAACAACTTCGTCCATTCATTTTTCGGATTTCTTTTCATCCATTTCATAAAAATTATTACATTTATCTGCTTTCATGAATATATTTTTAGATTTCTGATTTTTTTTTGCACTATTGTAATTCTTTTTTAAATTTGTTGTATAATTTAACAAATTAACTCATCTTACAGAAAATATCCTTTTCAAGTGGCACCATATAATATATTCTTATTTGTCAAATACTATACCATTACTATTAATTACTATCAATTACCATTCCTTATTTTAAAAAGAAAAGATAAGAATAGAAGAAAAAAAAAAGGCTTAAAAATAAGTTGTATAATTTTACTATTCAGTACTTAATTGGGTGACCATTTAAGCAACAGCTGGTACTGTAAGCAACCTAGGTCCTTTGTTTCTTAAAAATGACTTAATTTAGGATTAAATGACCGAAAACAGTATTGATATACCATAAAGCAACCAACTAATATACAACACTCCACTTTAGCCCTTATTTAGGCGAGACGGTCAGCCCTAGCACCTATATGATTCTATCAACCGTATTGCCTTTATGGCAACATCCCAACCATTTTTATCATATATTTGCTAGAAGGCGGTGGCTGAGGGTCTTAATGTCCTGGGTATGATGTTAAACTCTATTCGATGGTGAAGTACCAATTCTGGAACTCTGGCAAATTTGGAGTACCTCTTCATCACCATTACCCCCAGGTCAACTCGGACCCGAAGTGTTAGTATCTGTTATGGTCCATCAATGGGTTGAATAGAAAAAATGGGTTTGAAAAATGTTTAAAAATTATTTTTAAAAGTTGAATACCCATGAAGAATGACTCAGACAAAATGTCTTCAGCATAAAATAGCCCAAAAGGGTTGACATGCGGTAAAATCCAACCAACCAGTTCTGCAATAGTAGTATACAGAAAATGTGGAGTTAGTTCCCTTTAATGAAACAAGAGGCTGGCATTGTTTCTTGTCTCATCTTGTGAAGAGTTTGACAAAAAACAAACATGGAAAATGTTTTTGACTGATAGTTGGCAAATTCTGACTGGAGACATTTACTTGTTTTCTGTCAGGTTGGTCTCCTGTTGTGAAATCATGTGAGAAAAGAAACAAGTGAGGGTATTATAATAAGGTTTATTTGTTACATAGAAAAACTTAGATAGGAACACAAAGCAAAAGAGAAGAAAAAGTAGAAGGTGCAAAAAAGATGGAAATTCTGCTTGACAGTTATGGCTTTTGGTACAATAAGTAAAAGAGAAATAAATAAAAGAAATCCTTTCTTTCAATATATATATATATATATATATATATATATATATATATATATATATGTGTGTATATGTACATGTATATATATATATATATCCTTTTAACAAGTACAACATATATCCTTATATATATATATATATATATATACATATACAAGGTGTGTCAAAAGGTATCGGGATTTTTGTACTTTTTGACACACCTTGTATTCTAAAAAATAATAGCATTCCATTCATTTTTTATTTCTATCTTGGTAAATACAGCTTTAAACTTGGTGCTTTTTTTGACACACCTTGTATTCTGAAAAAATTAACGTTATTTATTTTCAGAATAGAAAGTGTGTCAAAAAGTACAAAAAATCCCGATACTTTTTGACACACCTTGTATATATATAGAGAGAGAGAGACATACATATAGACATATTTATGATTTATGGAAATCCGATCTCACAGACAAGTTAAAGCGACAATTCTTCCAGGCTGTAGTTGTATCAGTGATACTGTACGGCTGAACCACCTGTAGCCTAACAAAGCGCCTAACAAAACTAGATGAGTGTTGCACAAGAATGCAGCGTGCAATCATAAATAAGACGGAGAAACAACACCTCACGAGAAAACAGTTATACGGCCACATGCGCCATATCACTTAAACCATCCAAGTAAGACGAACAAGACACGCTGGACACTGCTGGAGAAGCAAGGACGTTCTCTTATGGAGGCCAGCACATCGGCACGCCAGTGTGGGATGTCCAGCAAGGTCATATATTGACCATCTCTGTATGGATACTGGATGCTGCGCAGAGGAACTCCTGAGGGTAATGACTGATAGGAACGGTTGGTGAGAGATTGCCAGGGATATCCGTGCTACTAGCGCGACATGATGATGATGATAATCTATCTATCTATCTATCTATCTCTCTCTCTATATATATATATAATATATATAATATAAATATGCAATTAATATATAATATATATATGATAGATATATTTATATTTAACATATAATTGATTATATATATATATATATATATATATATATATATGCAATTAATATATATATGATAAATATATTTATACTTTACATATAACTGATATATATATATATATATATATATATATATATATATATATATATATATAAACAAGGCATGTTTGGGAAGTTAGGGCAAACTCATAAGTGACGTTTTTCTATGGATTCCTACACATGGACACACCAGTTTTGGTCGATCAAAAAAAGGCTTACATTAATCTGTTCCGTATGGACACTGGATGCCGTCTAGAAGACCTACCAAGAGCGATGATTGATAGAGACGGATGGTGAGAGAGAGAGAGAGAGTCGTCAAAGGCGTCTGTGCTGACGGCATGTCTTGATGTTCATGACTCAAAGAGGGAGAGAGCAATTAATCATACAGATGACAGACATAAAGTCCTTTATATACTCCTTCAGTGCCATATAGTTATTCACTAAGCTTAGCTTAAATGCAGCACAAGGCCAGAAGTATGGGGCGCCCAGTGAGAATTGAACTCACTAACAATAGTTTGCGAATCTAGCTAATCAATCATTACACTACGTGAGGTACTCCTTCATTCCATACATTTGATAGTGAGCGAGGTTGTGTATTAAAGACGTGTCCAAAAAAGTCCTAATATAGCTGTCATTGGCCAAATTCACAAACTAATTATATTGAAAACGAAAGAAAAGAAATTTTTCAAAATATTAACAAAATAAACTACATTTTCTTCTTAATTTATCAAATAGTAAATTACCTATTTCGCGAGAGTTAGTTTGTTTTAAGTCTATTTATACTGTACACTCAAATCAAATCATGTATATGTTTCTATTAGACGTGCTTATGTATTTATTTTCTGTTGAGAGAGAGAGAGAGAGAGAGAGAGAGAAGAGAGGAGAGAGGAGAGAGAGAGAGAGAGAGAAGAGAGAGAGTGTGTGTGGTGTGTGTGTGTGTGAGAAAGAGAGGGGGTGGAAAGAATTAATCTCTATCATAGTCTATATAGATGACAAGAGATAAAGTTCTTTATTACGCGAAATAATTCCTTAGAATTCGCCAAACCCTTCCTCCCCCCATTCCCATTTTTTCTAAATGATGTAATATGATTCAATCCATTATTTTCGAGTTCAAGTCGGGTCAGATTTTTCCAAATGATAGTTTACCGTGCAGAAAAATAAATTATATTTTGTTTTCAGTTTCTTATTTTTACATCATTTTTTAATAACTTTATATCATTTTCAAGAATATTTGTATAGATCTATTATTTATTTTGTGAATTGACATGACGCCCTGCTTCAATGGGGTGGGTGGTGGTTGGAGGTGCTGGTGTAATGGTTAGAGTCGCTGAAATGGCCGTCGACCCTGAGTTTCAAATCCTGGAAAAGTACAGTTCCACTAGCGTTAATACCTTGGAAAGGTTGAATCCAACTACTCTCCTCCATCTTGGGTAAATAGTAAGACAGACTGGGTCTCTTTAACCTTGTTAGGCAACAGTCTGGAGAAGAAAAACTCTGAATTCAAACCTGTTAAACCTCTTGAGGTGGTCTCTACTAGAATGTCAGTCTAATTAGTGATCTATTTCTATAGGGGTGGGGGTCGCTTGTATTGCAAACTGTATGATTTTCATTAAGCGCTCTATGGTCATTGTACGGCAGTCTGGTTAATCGAAATAAATACGTTGCATCGTGTGTGCTAGAATACGCTGTGTCCTTGTATTATTTCTGGTATTACATAAAACAGGGCATTGAATGTTGAAGGCTCGCCAGTTTTGCTAATCTGGAGCGTGTGGAGTCCCCCTTTTTAATGCAATTACTCCAGGATCACTCTTAGATACGCTGACAGTATCCTCCGCAAATGGGGGTTCTGGGTTATGAGCATTACAACTTCAATCTAATGTTTGTGGCTCCAGTTTCTGGAGATCTGGAGTGGCATTGAGCACCCTCTTCATTGCCATTACCCCAGGTCCACTTTTAGATTACACTGATTGTATCCTCCCCAAATGGGTTGGGGTGGGGTGGGTAATGACATTTAAAATGCTTTAATGTTGTGCCTACAGTTTCTGGAGATCTGGAGTGCATAGAATACGCCGTTTATTAACATATACTCCCAGGTCCACTCTGGTCGCGGAGTGCTAGACCATTTTCGAGTCGCCACGTTATGGATTAAATACCATCTGCTTAAAATTGTTCATATTCACAGGAAGCACAGCAATAAGTAAAGCTGTTAAAGAAATTACAACACAAAAATTGCAATTATGACGTAACATGATGCTATTCCCTAAACCTGTAGGCCATAAACAACGCCAGGACAATGTTGGGATGGTGCCTAAAATCATTTAAATCAATATATACAGAGGATAAATTACTTTCTATCAACTGTCCCCTGATCAGTCGCTGGTCAGAAAAAAAAAACATCAAGCNGCTGAAGGTATTGCTGTATGGAGGTCTGCATAACCCTGCAGCATCTTAATCTTTCTTTCACAAAAGGATTCCTCATTTCCTCTTAGGAAAGAAACTTCATTACAATATTGATTGAAGACCTCAACGGAACACAATTAAAAATGCCACATCCTCATGGATTTTATTTATCACAAAAGTGTTGCATGAACTAACAAAGAAATAATGCAATTTTACTATATCCAATTTGCAAGTTAAAATAATACTGTAAGGTTGGGCTCACCCAGGACATTATATTTTCCCAAGGGAGATAAGTATTAAATGCTAAGTACTTTATCTTTATTCATTTGCAGTTAATTATAATATCAATATATAAAAAAGAAAGATTCTGTATATCTGTCTCTGTATGTTTGTACAAGGAACAAGTACATATCCATTTATAAAGAAATATTGTTCAATAAAATCCATACTCATTTTTAATCCAAATTCATTTTTGAGGAGAGATTAAAAATCTTTTTATCCCTCATTTTCCATAAGATAGATAAAAGATATAAGGGTATAAATCAATGATATATTACAATTATGTGACGGAGAACGAGTACCACCGAACTCATTTGGAAAAAGAGTGAGAGTGTCTTGCCTGCCGGAGTCGAACCTGCGCCCTCCGGAATGCAAAGAAATGAGATTTAGGCGCTGCATGGATGTGAGGTGCAATTCAGGTGCCCGGATGTTGGGGCCTACACGTGTCCATCCGAATGCATGAGAATTGTGCATGGGTGCGAGGTTTGACTGATGTGCCCAGATGATAAGGGGAAACGGCAGTATAAATAGAAGTGGGGTGACGTCAGTGAGAGTGTTGCGACTTTAGCTGCTGGTAGACGACAACAGTGTTGTGGCCTGCGAATAAGGCGTTTGACTCGCTTCTTTTTTTCCCCCCCCCATACCCCACTCATCAAAGAACATTTACTTGAAACCAACCAATCTTAAACAGACTGGAGATCGAAAGATTGATCATAAGCAGAACAAACAAATATTTATTTCCTCCCTCTATTTTTTCCTTCTATAGATTGTTTATTTTTAATAATTATAAAAAAATTAAATTAATAAAGAATAGTAAAGCAAATGAAAAAACAATGACAAACAAAAATAATAAAAAATAACAACTTAAAAACAAGAAAAATATAAATAACATAATAAAATATACATGAAAATAATTTTTTTATTTATCTATATATAAATATAGATAATAGATTTACTTTTAACTTTATAAATCCCGGGCAACACTGGTAGCTCTGTTAAAAAATCAAACAGATAGGATGTGATACAATACTGAGTGTAATAGTTTTATATTTTGAAAATTAATTTTACTATGAATTCAATTTTCAAAAATGAGCATGCTGGGAAATTTTGCACATAGCCAATTTTTTTAATGGCTTATTAAAGAATTAGTTTTTTTTATTATTATTTTAGTTTAAAAAATAAACATGAATTTAATTATTGCTAGCCTTTAAATTTAATAGCTGACAAAGGCGTCCTTTAAGTGTGTGAAAATAGAATAATTAATAGTTTTCAAACTTTTTGTTTTATTTCTCAAGTTATGCCTATAGAGTGAAAGATAAACTTGTGACTCAAATATATCTAATATTGATATCTGAATCATTAAATATATTTCATAATAATATTTGATTATTCAATATATTTATAATTATTTATAGCAAACAAAATCAATAAGCCAACGTTAAAAATTCTGGATTGGCTAAATAAAAAATATTAAGTCGAACTCAAAAAAAGATATATGTTACTATTTGGTTTTGTTTGATTAAACATACTGATAATATTAAATATGAAAATCTACATACATCCTGTTCTTAGTTTATTTTCCTTAATCTAAAGTATTATGTATTACTTCACTTTCATTGAAGATCAGTTTATTATTATTTAGCTATTTTAATTTTTACATTGTTGGCCATCCATAGCAACAAAATGTATCACTGGTGAGTTCCTATGAATTTTCTCCCTTACATTCAAGATTTATCCATATCTTGAGTGAAGGGCTTCAAAGAAAAGAAAGTATGGCTGCCTTAGCACCATAATTTGAGGTAACATGATCTTGGAACCAGAAGAATTGGCAAGAATGTATTTGCATATATGCAAATTTTTTTGAGATTGAGCTGTGCATAAAACACCAGTCGACAGGAAGAAAAGTGAACTATTGAATTTATGTTGGAGACTGCAGTGTTATTGTTGTGAAAGTGATTATAGGATCAATTTACAAATTCTAAAAATGTTATGTTACAGTTGCATAAGTTATCTCCCTTGTCTCAAATAAGAGTTTTCTATAAATATCCTCACAGACGGTTTAGCTTAGTCGGTAGAGCGTCCGCCAAGAAACCACAAGGTTCCTGGTTCGATTCCAGCCCTTGCAACTCAGCATATGAGTAGCACAAGGATATGTGTAGTAAAGTAAGGAGCTGATGGTAGGTGTGGTGTTCCACCTCAGACACAAAAACAATTTTCTTGGTCTCATGCTAGTGAAAAAGGAGATAGACTCCCTTGCTATACTGACTTTACGCCTGCCTGATGATTTTGCTTTTTACTTTACTTATAAATATCCTTTCATGGTAAACTGTTTGCTTTATTTGGTTATCGATAGGGTTTGTTTGGTTTCTTGTAGGTAATAACTAAAAGTGAATAAGTAATTCTTAGGGTTTCTAGGATATACAACTTTATCTGGGAAATGATGCTACACCTTCAATAAGAAGGGGTTTTTTGTCTCACCAGATGAAAAGTTCTATTTGCCATTCATGGAAAAAAAATATGGACTCACCACTCTTAGAAAATGTTTCTGGCATTATTTTTAATCTATGAAAAATAAACTAAGCGCTAATCTGGCACAAAACCTATTTTATTTGATCAATAGATTTTCTGGCTTCATGTAATGTAAGCAAGTATGTATATATATTATATATATATAGGAGTTTTATAATTTGATTGAAACATTGTGTTTCTATTGGTTTGTTGGTTGGTTTTGAAGGCTATCACAATGCAAATGTAAAGAAAAATGAGGTAACTATGAGGTAACTATGATGTTGTTAGTTTACATTTGATTTATTTATTAAATCAAAGGTAAACAAACAACATCATAGTTATCTCATTTTTCTTTACATTTGCATTGTGATAGCCTTCAAAACCAACCAACAAACCAAATATATATATATATATATATATTAAGGGTTGGGTTAGCTCAGTCGGTAGAGCGTTCGGCTAGAAACCAGAAGGTTCCTAGTTTGATACCGGTCCTTGCCAACTCAGTGTATGAGTGGCACAGGGATCTGTGTGGTAAAGTAAGGAGCTGTTGGTAAGTGCGGTGCTCCACCTCAGATGCTAAAAACAATCTCCTTGGTCTAGCGCTATTGAAAAGGGGATAGACTCCCTTGCTGACAGGCTGCTACCGACTTTAGGCCTCCCCGTCAACTTTTATATATATTAATGCTTTAAAAAGATCAAATATTTTGTTCATTATCAATAAAAAGAAGAAAAAAGACAAGAAAACAATGGAGTAGGGAAGAGAAAAAAATTTGAAACTAGTTAATGAGCTGACTAGTTTTGCTCTTTGTTCAACAGAGCTAAATATTGATGAGAGTAAAGTTAACTAAGACCTTTTTAAATGTTCTTAGTTAATTCAGAAGAACAGTAATGGTGCTATTTAACCCATAGCTGGGGGGCATGAGATGGTTCATGCTTTTCCCAAATGTCTTGATCCAAAAGTGAATATAATAGCACAACTGGAGTTTGAACTCACTTATTAAAATGTTGCAGCCTCACACATTAGCAACTACACCACATGGACTCTACCCTCCCACCAGGAGCTGTATAAAAATCTATGTACCAATGTATAAATGCTAAACATCTCACAATATAAAATGTGGGGATTAAAATAAAATAATAGATAAAATAAACCAAAAAATAAAATCTTCAATGAGCCCTGACACAGGAAGAGCCCTCTGGGCATGTGCTGTAAAAATGAAGAACTTCCTACCACCAAGAAAAATCACTCAGCCCTTCAAAATCAAGCTTTAAATGGGTCAGACACTATTAGTTGACAGGAAGAAATTTTCTCTCCATGAGATAGCTATTGTAGAAGTTATCCCCAGATATCATAGAAACAAGACAATACTCACCGTCACAGTGGGATTCTAACTACCGTCGAGTTAGCAGACAAGAACAACATGCAAGCTGTAACTTAAATACAGTTCTTGCATGTTGGCATAGTGCAAGCTGATGGCTGAAGAGTGGGTACTTATCCATATCTTTACTCACCCTGAAAACCATCAGCCAAGCAAGACCCACCCCAATGCCAAGTGCAATGCATGAGCTAACAAGCCCTGCAAGCAATACTTCATCGATGCATCCCAATCTCCCAACATCTCACAGAAATGATGGCGCTGCAGACAGGATGTAAAACTTATTGAAGTCAGTTAGCCTACTGTTGGTTTTAATAACAGCAGCTAAGTAGAACTTTTTCTTCACGATGGTGAGTATCATTGTTTCTACATCTCCTCTCTCCCTCCCCCGCGTGCAGGCAAGGCTCTACGAGGAGTGAGCTGTTCTTTAAGGCCTGTCCTGTTTATGCGGGAATAACCTGGACAAGGCTCGAGGGATTTTTCGATGGACGAAAGCAGGTTGATGTATCAGTGCTCACTGTGGGGTGTCGAATTGCTGTATGTGCATCATTTCTGGGAGATGTTGGGAGATTGGAATGCATAGATGAAGTATTGCTTGCAGGGCTTGTAAATTCAGGCATTGCACTTGGCATTGGAGTGGGTTTTGCTTTGGCCTCCAACTTCCTCAAGAAACGGCGATTCCTGAGAGTGACTCTTCCTGACCATCATCTTGAGGTTCTCTCTTGTCAGCTTCTCGCTTGCGAATGTTGTAGCATATCTCCTGGCTGAGTCGAGAGAGATCCCTGATTGGACAAAATATTCTTCCCAATCTTCAGTTTTAGATCCTGTTCGCAGCGCCATATTGAAGTCAGTTAGCCTACTGTTGGTTTTAATAACAGCAGCTAAGTAGAACTTTTTCTTCACGATGGTGAGTATCATTGTTTCTACAAAACTGAAGATTGGGAAGAATTCTTTGTCAAAGCAGGAATCTCTCCCGACTCAGCCAGGAGTTATGCACTCAACTTGTAACAGAGCTGAATACTTGACACAAAATCCAACAGCTATGACCCACCAATAAAGTCTGAGTTTAAAATTACCTTTTGTCTTTGTCTCTTCCTTTTCCTTCCTTTAATTCCCCTTTCACCTTGACAACCACAAGAAGGAAAAAACACCAAATATAATGGGGGTTAAAAAAGAAAACCTGCAAATATGCACCAGAAATAACCAGCAACCTTAAACTAATATAAAATACTTAAAACCACATAAATATTTTTTTAAATATATGATAATTAGATAAATAAATGAATAGACAATAAGAGAATTAATAGATTTCTATATGAAATGAATTGATTTAGCATTAAATAACCTGAAAAGGGTTGATATGCCATAAAACAAAAACAACGAACCAAATTTAAAGAACCAATTTTGTATACTTCCTGTCTGCGGATGAGAGTTTGGTCAATTAAAGACTTTTATACCCAAACCTTTATGCTGAAAAGATCAGTGGATACATAAATTGAATAAAGACGCTCATCAACAAAAGCTGAATGCTGAGCCAAAAAATTATCTCTTATATTGAAGTTTGTAATAAATTTAAGAATCAGGAATTAATTAGTAGGAATAAAAGTAAAGAAAAATGCCAAGAAACAAACCAATTCCAGCCAGACAAGAATCTTGAAAGTAAATCAAAACAAAAGAAAAGTCTTTGGAATAAGAAAAGATCTATTTGAGAAAGTCGTCCACTTTCCACAACCCAACGGCTAACAACTTCTCGAGTGAAAATTGTCTGGCCAGGAAATTCGTTTATTATATCATAATTATCCTTTATCATTTGCTATTTGCTTATCACGAAGAATTTCTCTGATGAGACTTTGGATTCTTCAATATTAGCCGAGGAATTTCTATGGGCCAGTCCATTTTATGTACAAAAAACAAAAAAAATCCTTTTGATTATTTTTCTTCTTTTTTATAATGAAATATTCCTGTTACAAATAAAGAAAATACTAAATTACAAAAAAAAATAAGAATTAAAAATCAAGTAGTTCATTGAACAACCAATGTTATTCTAAAAGATACGTTTACTTTGATTTGATTTATTCATTTAATGGCATATCAACTCCTTATGGGTTATTTAATATTGAAATTTGATTAATTTGTAAATGTTTGATTATAATCTTTTTTTCCCCTAATAGATCACATATTAGGGCTGAGCCTATTCTAGTAGAGACCACCCTAAGCAGAGTTTAACAGGTTTGAATTCAGAGTTTTCCTTCTCCTAGACTAGTTGCCTAGCCAAGGTTAAAGAGCCCAGTCTGCTCTACTATTTACCCAAAGCTGGAGTGAGAGTAGTTGAATTCATACCTTTTCCAAGAGTATTAGCGCTATGTGAACTGTAACTTTTTCCAGGATTTAAACTCAGGGTCGACGGGGCCATTTCCAGCGACTCTAACCATTACACCATGCACCTCTAAATGAGCTATTTAATACTGAAATTTAATTCATTTGTAAATATTTGATTATAATTATAACTATTTGGTTTGGTTTATTTGTTTAATGGCATATAAAATCCTTATGGGTTATTTAATACTAAAATCTAATTCATTTGTAAATGTTTTATTATAACCATAAGAATGTTTAATAGCACTTGTTTTTTTTTTTGTATAGAATCATTGGTGTTTGTCATGTAATGTTTATTGTCATAGGAAATGGCAAGATCAGTTCAAATCCTGGATGAGGCTGTTTGCATTTCACATAGTGTTAATATCATTGGAAAGGTATGCATCGAACTACCCTTCCTCCAGCTATGGGTAAATAGTATAAATCCAATCATTCACCCTCAGGTTATGGATAAATAATAGGGAAGACTGGGCTCTTTAAGCTTGCTTAGGCAATCCATGTAGGAGAAACAAAACTCTGAATTCAAATTTTAAGTGGAGTTCATCCACTTAAAATTTGACCTTGTGTCAGATCCTGTTTATACAGAGGGGTTGGGTAAATACATATGTAATTGTTTCTTTGCACACAATTACATGATATCAAATATTCCTATCTAATAAAAATAATTTGCATGCAGTTTTATTGTTCCAAGTATTTTTATCTAATACAAATGATTTATATACAATTATATGTGGTATTAAGTATTAATATTGAATGCAAATAATTTGCACACAATTTTATCGTTTCAAGTATTCTTATCTAATTCTAATTATTTATAGAGAATTATATATGGCATCAATTATTCCTAAATAATGTATACACAATTGTATGGGTTAAAGAAAAAATTCCTATTTAATAATAATCATTTGTTTGCACACAGTTATATGGTTTCAAGTATTTCTATCTAATGCCAAAAATTATTAAGCAATTATATGGTTTCCAGTAACTAATAAGGATAATCTTTAGTAAACAAATATAGTTATTTACTAAGCTTAGCTTAGATGTGACACAAGGCCAGAAGTATGGGGCACCTAATGAGAATCAAACTCATTAATAATGATATGCAAATCTAACTTGCTAACCATTATACCATGTTAATAAACAAATATAGCTTCAAGTAATGATTCTTAATAGTAATAATTTTTAAAACAATTCTTTGTCATCCATAGATGAGGCACTACCAGGTTGTAACACTCCGGATTAGAGTGGACCTGGGAGTAATGGCAATGAAGAGGCATTCTCCACCCCCCAGAGGGTGTATCTTTTTTCAGATTTTAAAGGCTTTTTTCAATACACAGTACACAATACAAACACAATTCACACACACCTAACACTCATTACACATTTACACACCTACAAACCAACAATATATCACAGATATAAACAATGGAAAAAAAAATTAATTTCCTCCCAACATCATTCTAAAATTAGCATTCATGATGCTGCATGTTAGAATATGAATACATTCAAACATTAAAAAGAACTGAAAAAGAATTCAAACATTAAAAAAAAACTGAAAAAGAATTCATACATTTGAATTTCATCACAACAATATTTAAACTGAATGTCATATAAAGCTGCACATTAAAATATTAACAAATTCAAACACTAAAACAAAATACAGAAACATATAAGTCATTACCTCCATATTAACTCAGAGTTCTTCTATGGATGGGATTTTAATCCCAAAATATTATGGGAATATAAAAAAGGTAAATGAACAACATACTCATTACCTTTTCTTTCTTTGCATTGTGATAAGCCTTTAAAATCAATCTACAAACTATTTGTATTATGATGAAGAGATGGGGTGGAAGCTGATGGGGTGGAGGGTGATGGGGTGGAAGGTGATGAGAACAAAAGATATTTTAGTATTGAGCATTTTTTTTCTATTTTTCTTTATAGTTAGTTTTTTTTGTTTGTTTTTTTGTTTTTTTTTCAAAGAGCCCATTTCTTTTCTGAATATGCTGTTTTAATATTTGAAGGCATGAGACTGTCCAGATTGGTCATAAATGTATTCATGGAATTTTGAGTGAGAACCTTTTAAGCCAAAGTGCATCGGGCCATAGAAATGCAGCAGCAGCAAATTTTTTTTGTTTCTTTTGTGCATCAGGTTATGACTCAAGTTTTTTTTAAAGAAATAAGAGAAAAAAAAATCCTCTCTTTCAATTCTTTTTGTAGATTTATATAGATGAACAGAAACAATAATACTTAGTTTCATTTTCCAGTGGAATTTTTAAAAAAAGTTTTGGCAAAGAAAAAACCTAAATGGTGCCTGAAAAAATCTTTCAGAAAAAGAATGAAGAAATAAAAATGGAAAATGAATATATAAATTCACACACACACACACACACACACACACGTGGCACAAGTGATATTTTGAATTGGATTACTTTCATTGATCAGAATAACTCAAATTGCTTAATCTGATCCGTGTTGTAAAGTGGTGAGCTGACGGTAGGTGTGGCTCTCCAATTAGCTAAAAAACAATTTCTATGGTCTAGCACTAACAAAATAAGGACAGACTCCCTCACTGTCTGGCTGATACTGACAATAAGCCACTCTACAAATGTTACTTTTACTTTGTAGTTGAAGTTATAATTGCTTATTGTTATCATTATTATTTCACTCCTTGAAAGTTTTCCACACCAGTGTTAGCTGATAGTCTTTCACTGAAGTTTGAGTGACAACAAGTCTACTCAGGTCTCCAGGACTCTCCTAAGTATTCCAGCTGATTTCAACAATGCTGTTGTCTGAATGGTCTCATTTCTTCCTCTGATTACAAGTTCCTCCATTTTTTTCCAAGCTTTTTGGGAACAGTTCCAAGTGCACCAATTACAATTGGTATCACTTTCACCTTGATATTCTACAGCTTTCTCAATTCTCTGGCAAGGTCCAGGTATTTGTCTATCTTTTCGTTTTCTTTTATCTTCGCCCTGTGATCTGCTGGAACTGCTAAATCTACCAGTTGACAAGTTTTCTTTTTTTTTGTTAATCAATACTAAGCCTGGTCTTCAGGGTGGTATAAGGTGATCCATCTTAATCTCCAAGTTCGAAAGAATTTTATGCATTTCATTCTCAAAAACAGATTCTGGTTTATGCATATTATTATCATTATCATCATCATTATAATTTTTATTAGTTACTTGACACCTTACAACTATTTGTAAAATAAGACTGACTTCAGCATTAAATGACCCAACAAGAGTTGACATGCCATAAAACCAACCAACTTGAAGAATATATAAATGGCAGAGACTTAGAGAGACTGCTAATATGTGATACAGCAAATATCAGAATATGGTCAAAATATCAATATGGTTCGAGAGAATGCAGACATTTTAATGGAAGCATGAATAAAAATAATAATAAAAAAAAAGGTTGTAAAAAATATTTTATATGTGTTTCTTGTCAGACCGATTGTTTGTCCACTTGAAACATTTTCGTGAAACTTGTTGTAAAAAGGTTTTTACAGCCAAAAAAGAAACCCTTTTCCAGTTGGTAGTTTCGTTGATCTAAGAGGTTTTTGATTTATTAAAAAAAGAAACATGATTGGCTGCACCTGTCAATTGTGGAACTCTTGTAATTTTTTACATGAAAGCAGTGACGCATAGTGGAGCATAATCTTAGGGGATTGTACCAAGGTCCCCAATTAAAATTGCTATGATCTTTACCTTCATGTTCCACAGTTTGTTTTTTTTACAGTATGTAGATAAGGCCAACAGTATTAATAATATAAATCAATTTTATTCATAATTGAGGTTTAAATAGAAATAAGATCATGGAGAATGTGACATAAATAACTAAGGGACTTGTGACTTGATTAGTGATATAGTTTTGGTTACAGACAGACAAACACACAATCTCCATTATGATAAGAAGTGCTGGTTCCTTCTAGGTTGTCAAAATTAAGTATTGACACAGTTGTTCCGTAGATAGGTGACCACTAAAGAGCATTAAGTATTGTATGAAACTTGGAGTTTAGGTTCCTGTAGTGACGAGTCGAACTTACCTGACCCAAAGCGTCCTCGGTGCCTGCCCTGAGAAACTGTCCATGGCAGAAGAAGGAATGTAGTTGGGGCGGTACGCCATTGTACCCACTCTTAGTAAAAAGTGTCAAGAAGGAGGGTGCAGAGTGGACTTTTTATAGAGGTTCTGAGGCATTATGGGTGACTACCCATGGTGCATTGCAACTTTTATTTGGCTATAAAAGCGACCCATTTTTGCCTGAACGGTGCATTGCATTTTTGTTCTTCAGTAACAGAGTGTCGAGAAAGAGAAAGAAAAGCTGGTGGACAATTTTCAGTTCCAAATGTTATATACCCCTTAACATATACCCGGGTATATAATGGAGAGACAGAATAGAGATGATGATGATGCAGGATTCTTATTTATTTTCTTTGTCTACTTTTCAGCCGCCATCTTCTCTTGTGGGCTCTACTGTTGGGTTGACTTCTTCTTTCTGGTTGGGCTGGTCATCTCTTGTTTTAATGAATTAACAAGATTTTGTTGTTTTTCTTTTACCTTTTATTGAACAAACCCAGCCCAAGGGTTCAACCGCACAGTGAGAAGCGACATCTCGGTGAGACAGTCTTTTGTGTCCACTCACTCTGAATTTCCGGCTGCAATTAATCAAAAAACTAAAACTTCTTTCTTACACCTCTAGCGGAAAGGGTCAAGTAAAAGGTTATTACCTGCCAATAACACTAACAGCTAAGATAATTTTCTACTCAATCTAACAAATTCTGATTCAAAAATATATATCAACAGTATGTACACAATTCATAAAGTACCTATGAATTATGTAACACAAGGATTTGAAAAGACTGATATAAATTAAGAGAGTAACATGTATTATTTTGATTTTTCAGATTGTTGTCCTCATCTTTATTGTTATATAGATAAAGTTTCAGACCAAGTGCATTCTGGCCTACTTCTGGCATTTCTCGTTGAACTCTGCAACCTTATTGAACTTAGGAATATTCTCTTCAAACTAAGGAGCCTTCACAGAACTTCAAACAGAACCCTATATTCAATCCACTGGGGTAGATTGTTCTCATTCTGTTAACTATGACCGGGTACATGTGTTAAGCTATTTTAAGTATTCTTAGTTGTTATCACCTTTAGCCAGGATTGAACCTGCAGCCTACAGATAATTTTCACTTAGAACAGTATTAACTAAACCCTTATATTCCTAGCATCATGTGTCAAAGTAAAAACTGTTTGAAAATTGTTAGTATTAGATAGGAAAATTTGAAACCATATAACTGTGGACAAACAAATTATTATTGTTATAGGTGATATAACCTATTTACATAATGGACTGATCCTACTCCTACTATAAGTAGCAAAGACAATTGTTGCTTGAAAACAAGCGACACGATTCAGTTCTAGACTGTATTGTCGGACGTAACTTCACTTTCCTTGTGTAAATTCTACTTTCTTTGTTCAATACAAATGTATCAACTTTCACCAGTCGTTTGTCTTTATTTGTGACCCTTAATAAACCCCATAACAATTATCATTTGATAATAATAATATAATAATAATAATAATCTTATTATAATGGAGATTGTGTGTTTTTCTGTCTGTAACCGAAACTATATTACTACTCAAGTCACAATTCCCTTAGTTATTAATGTCCCTTTCTCAATGATTTTATTTTAATTTAAACCTCAATTATTAATAAAATTGTTTTACATTATTAATACTGTTAACCATATCTACATACTGACAACATGCAATTATATTTATATACAACAAATAGTGGTTTACAATGTGAACGGGAAGGCTAATTTGCATATTGATATTAAACATGTGATTTTAATAAATATGTGCTTAGTATTATTGATTTCTAACTGTTTGGTTTTATTTTAATGAATATAAGCAAAAGTCTCTTCAATGAATCTTAAATGAAATCCATTAACAAGAAAAAATAACTGTCATTTTATTCTTTACTTCCTCTTTTAACTAAATACTTAAATTAGAAAAAATAACAATGAAAGACGAGAGTGATGGAAGAGTAAATTTCAGCTGTTCTATTTATCGATTATACCTGCCCTCTGTTTCAAATCTTTTTATCTGCATTCTTATTTAGTTTCATTAGCCTTCCTAATTTGATATAATATTTTATTACATTAAAACTTAAATACTTGCACCCGGAGGGTGCATATATTTGCTAGTAATAATAATAATAATAATAGTTACTTGAAACAATATACTTGTGTATAAATCATTAGTATCATAAATAACTACTTGAAACTATAATTGTTTATAAATGATTGTTATCATTAGTTACTTGAAACTGTATCAACACTTAAAAAGACTGACTTTACAATAAAACAAAACAACCAATCAACAAACAATGAGAATTCTTAGTAATATATTTTTAATTTTTGATAAAATTTGTCTATTTTTTAAATCATTTTTAACCTTTTTTTTATTTAATTCTATTAATCACTTTTTAAATAGCATTTTTTTCCCTATAATTTTAGATTTTTTCTTTCTTTGATTCGTTTGGTTTTCTTTTCTCCTTTCTGAGAAATATCTGAATCCATTGGATTTTATTGTGTTATGGCTATAATGAATTATAAATAAATCCGATGATGAGTTTAAGTAGAGACTCAAGGAGCAAGATACCCACTCAATAGAATTGTTTATTCTTGCACAACAAGGAGCACCTTCAGAGATAATGGATCAGTTGGAAGAATGAAAATGATAAGGAGCTGAAAAGAAGAAGTAAAGACAAAAATGGGAAAGAAAGGATAAAGAAACAGGAAAATGAAAGTGAAAGTAGAAAAGGAATGTAAATAAAAATGAAAGTACAAATAAAGATAAAGTACCAAGAGAGATAAGTATTGAGAAAAATATGTAGAAGAAAGAAGAGTAAAATGTTGAAAAAGGAAAAGAAGTAGATAAGAAGATGATGACAGATGTTAAGGGAGGAAAAAAATGAAACAATTTAAAAAGCTGGCGGCAGAAAATATATAGACTGGTTGAAGATCAAAAACAAAGGCAACCTTTTCCTTTACAAAAAAAGGGAAAATAGAAAAATATTTGCAATAGAAAATAAAAAGATCAGATTTACAATACATTAAGTAAATGAAAGATGGGAGAAAGGTTTGATTTGATGTTGAAATCATGGAAATATAACACTTCAAGAAAAGACAAGTTTATATAAAAAAAGATTTCTGGCACATTTTTTGTTCTTTTTTAGCAAAGAGTGACAACAAGGCAGACGGTGATAAAAAAAAAGAATGCAGGGGTCGGGTGCAAAAGTGCAAAGAAACAAAATGCGAACTATCTCACTATAAGTAAAAGGAAATAATAGAGGAAAAGAAAAACAATATCAATTTAAAGTAACTGGTATATTGGCAAAGAAAAAGGAGACTTTGAAGTGAAGAATATAAATAACTATATGACAAATGATAAAAATGTATGGAGCAGAAGTAATGGGATATCAATATATTAAAACAAAAAACAAGTGATTTGACAATGTTAATGTTATTGATTTTCCTATTAATTGTGCTTTACTGTGTATATTCAAAGACGGTCATGGATAGCATAATCAAAGGATCATTAGTATTATAACATTATTAAAAGAAAAAGTAAGAAAGTCTTCTTTAACTTTAACATTGGCACTTGGAAATGCTTAGTATGTCTGTAATCCATGAGTAGTGAGTTCAATCCTCAATAAGTGCCTGCTATTTTAAAAGTTTCAGCATCACAAACCAAACTAATATCAATCATCTTTATATTAATACGAAGCTCAGTCAAAAAGTAATGCCATTTTGTTTAGGACAGGTATAATTACCAACACAGGAACATGTATCGTACATTAGAAGAAGACTAGTACCTACGTGGATCACATCCCTACTTCTCCACATAGTCACCGTTTCTTTCAATAGCAATGTTTCACCTTCGAATGAGAACATGCATGCCTGTCCCATAAAATTATGTTGACTGTTCTTTGAGCCACTTTTTCACTACAGATTTCACTTCCCTCATGACTGGAATAATGTTTGCCTTTAAAACCCTCTTTTATGGGGCCGAGGAGATGATAGTCTGAAGGCACTAAATCTGGTGAGTATGGAGGATGTGTAGTGTACTGAAGAAGTGGCTCAAAGAACAGTCAACAGAATTTTATGGGGCTGGGTTACATGCTCTCATTCGAAGGTGAAACATTACTATTGAGAGAAACGGTAACTATGTGGAGAAGTAGGGATGTGATCCACAGAGGACCAGCTTCATTTTTATGTATGATACATATTCCTGTGTTGGTAATTATACCTGTCCTAAACAAAATGGCATTAATTTTTTATTCAACCTCCTACTTTCGTTAGTCTTTCTGATTTAATGTTTCATTAGATTAAAACTTAAATACTTATGCCCAGAGGGCGCATATTCTTCAAAGTGTTTATAATTGGCGAAAGTATTATTATCTTTGTATTAGTTTGGGTTAGAGACACCTTTGTAGAAAGGTTAATATATCAATCAACCAAATTATTATTTATTTATTAATACCCGTGTTCCTTAATTGTACGACCGTTATCATTATGCAACACCCTCTGGTTAAAAATGAGACCACCAAAATCCTACAAGATGAAATACAAATGTGTAAATCCTGATTACCAAGTTTTGCTTATCCGCCAAATTTTTATTTCTCATGAGTGTCGTCACTTCAGCTAAATAATGGACCATTCCGTTTTTATTATAAAGTAAGAAATGGAAGAAAAGGGACATGCTATACAGAAAGAATATAATAAGAAAGAAAGAGAGGGGTGAGCAGAGAGAGAGAGAGAGAGAGAGAGAGAGAGAGGGGGGGTTAAATCAAGATTATTATACTTTTTACATATTGAAGTATTTGCAACAGCTCTTAAAAGAACATATCAAACGTTGTAATAAATTATACTGTGGTATATCCATATGCCCTGCTAGTATATATATTAATATTGATAATATAGTGTGCTATATCAATAAACTCAAAGCGGCTACCCGGCGTCGCCTGTGTAGAGGTGGGGGGCAAAATTTAGTCTCACAGAGCCATTATTACTGAATCGGGAGTTGGATCCTCACAGGATACCCCATCAAAATCTTTGTGTAAAAGAAGACCTTGCGTTGAGTCAGCAAAAAAGTGCACAGACACTCAGAAAATAAAAATTAAAGTGTCCTATTCGAAATATCAAATGCAAAAAGAAAAAAAAGATTCCATGTTGTTAGTATTTAAATGTTATTGTTTTTAATCAACTTCACGAATATAAAACAAATCTTCATTATTTTTGCACAAAAATCAGGAACTAGTGATATTTAATGTGTACATATATTTACTTTGGCTTTAATTGTTTTATATTCGTACTTTCCTCCGGACATACATACATACATACATACCAAATGTCCTTTATATATGTATAGATAGTGCTAAACATAATTGATAGAGTATATATGGCTAAGTTAGGATAGCGTGGACATAAGGTCAATGGCGCTTGATAATCGACGGTTTTTCGCCTTCGCGATTTTCGAACCAAGATTTATCAGTAAATGGTCCTCTGTATCATTGATAGAGCATGTATATCTAAGTGTAGCGTGCACATGAAGTAAGTGACGCTTGATAACTGATAGTTTCACTCCTAAACGATTTTCAACACAAGACTTTGAAAATCGTATAGGCGAGAAACTGTCAGTTACAAAACGCCGTTGACTTCATGTCCACGCTACTCTATTCAATATCTATCTATCTATAAAATTCATTTAAAATATAAAACGCCTAATTTTAAGTTTAAAATTTCATATATTTTTATTCTAAAAACAAATATTTGATAACAAATCTACTTTATTTTTGTCATCAAATAATTTTTGGAGAAAACCCAATTAAACAGTTAGGCTTCCACCCTTTTAAACAGAACAAATACCGATGTATAATATTCTTCACTTTTAATAGGTAATCATATAGTTAGACAACAGAGTAAAAACATCTCCAAAAATATTTATTTATTTTTTTATTTACATTTGATTTTCCGATTTTCAGTATTTATTTTCTACTAGAGTAGCTCCCTTATTTTATTTTTCTTATATTCATCTCTTCAGTCTTTTGACTTTTTATTTATACTGTAATTAGTTTCAAAGGTATATAACGCCACCGATATTTTGCAACCCCCAAAAATAAGGGGGGGGGGTAAAGTTAAGTGACATGAAAAAAAATCAGAAAGTCTTGAAAAAAATAACTAATGCATTATAAAAGTAATTCATTGATAAATCAACACTGACAATTTCATTAAAATCAGATAAATCTCTGATTTTTGGTATTTATTCAATCAAAGGAGGGGGACGATTAAATTTATTTTAAAAAAATACTTCTTTGACGTCATCTTTGTTGAAACCTAATTTTTATTTTATTGCTTTTAAGTATATTTGTCCAAAGGAAGTCAGTATAGGAAAAACACCTAGATTCAAATGAAAAGCAGTCAGTCAAGATAGACTTCAGAAGTGGAAATAACACTTCAAGAATCTGATTGGAGACATTCCTAAATCAGATAATACTAAAATGATTAAGAGACAAATTTCGACAGGATTTGGTCAACCCTTGCTTATGACCACAAAATTGGTAAACCCTAGTAATTCTAAAGTCCAAATTGAGTTTTTATAGAATAGAAAAGACCTTTGAAAATACTTTATTATTTTAATTAGATATTCACCAGTATCAACTAATTGTAAAGCTAAGCGGCCATTTATGACTGAGGGATATTAAAGAAAAAATAAAACTGAATGAAAACACTTACTTTTATTAGGTAAATCCTGGAATCCGTTTATGGTAGCTGAAATGGTTTGTGTGAAGTGACGACCGAAAGCAACCACGGTAATCATTTTCGTCGATCAAACAACCAACGTACGTCTCGTTTCTTGTTAGGAAGATCAAACACGACTGACCTCCACAAGATCTTACATCCGGGCCAATTACGCGACCTGTGCGAAATTTGCATACGCGACAACGAGGGTGAGTTGTCTGAATTCGAGCCACGACTCACGATCAGGAGGTTACGAGTTCAATCTCTGTACTCACCGCTACAGTAGCTTCTGTGTTTTTCAATTTTAGTACTCCTCAAGGTGTTACTTATATTTTCAAAGATCTTTTTTGATTGTAATAAAGGCCGGACTTTTAAATATTTCATTTTCGCTGTTGTCTATTTTCAATCTTGCCTCGATGTTACCAGCTTCCATGTATATTTGCTTTTCTTAACAATTCTGTCTTTTTTATATATAGTATAGAGTTTTATAACAACTTCGTCCATTCATTTTTCGGATTTCTTTTCATCCATTTCATAAAAATTATTACATTTTTCTGCTTTCATGAATATATTTTTAGATTTCTGATTTTTTTTGTGCACTATTGTAATTCTTTTTAAAAATTTGTTGCATAATTTAACAAATGTTACCTTATCTTACAGAACATATCCTTTTCAAGTGGCACCATATAATATATTCTTATTTGTCAAATACTATACCATTACTATTAATTACTATCAATTACTATTCCTTATTTTAAAAAGAAAAGATAAGAATAGAAGAAAAGAAAGGAAAATGCTTAAAAATAAGTTGTATAATTTTACAAAATATTTATTAATGGTTAAGGCATGCTGAAAGTACCAGTCCCTACTAGATCACTAAAGTTAAGCAGTGATGAACCTGTTCAGTACTTAATTGGGTGACCATTTAGGCAACAGCTGGTACTGTAAGCCACCTAAGTCCTTTGTTTCTTAAGAATGACTTGATTCAGCATTAAATGACCGAAAACAGTATTGATATACCATAAAACAACCAAGCAACCAACTGATATACAACACTCCACTTTAGCCGTTTTTTAGGCGAGACGGCTGGTCAGAGAGACCCCGTCCGATCAATCAGGTGGTCAGCCCTAGCACCTATATGATTCCATCAACAGTATTGCCTTTATGGCAACATCCCAACCCTTTTTATCATATATTTGCTAGAAGGCGGTGGCTGAGGGTCTTAATGTCCTGGGTATGATGTTCAACTCTATTCGATGGTGAAGTACCAATTCTGGAACTCTGGCGAATGTGGAGTACCTCTTCATCACCATTACCCCCAGGTCAACTCGGACCCGAAGTGTTAGTACATGTTATGGTCCATCAATGGGTTGAATAGAAAAAATGGGTTTGAAAAATGTTTAAAAATTATTTTTAAAAGTTGAATACCCATGAAGAATGAATCAGACAAAATGTCTTCAGCACAAAATAACCCAAAAGGGTTGACATGCGGTAAAATCCAACCAACCAGTTCTGCAATAGTAGTATACAGAAAATGTGGAGTTAGTTCCCTTTAATGAAACAAGAGGCTGACATTGTTTCTTGTCTCATCTTGTGAAGAGTTTGACAAAAAACAAACATGGAAAATGTTTTTGACTGATAGTTGGCAAATTCTGACTGGAGACATTTACTTGTTTTCTGTCAGGTTGGTCTCCTGTTGTGAAATCATGTGAGAAAAGAAACAAGTGAGGGTATTATAATAAGGTTTATTTGTTACATAGAAAAACTTAGATAGGAACACAAAGCAAAAGAGAAAAAAAAGTAGAAGGTGCAAAAAAGATGGAAATTCTGCTTGACAGTTATGGCTTTTGGTACAATAAGTAAAAGCGAAAGAAATAAAAGAAATCCTTTCTTTCAATATATATATATATATATATATTGTATATATATATATATATATATATATCCTTTTAACAAGTACAACATATATATATATATATATATATATATATATATATATATATATATATATATATATACAAGGTGTGTCAAAAGGTATTGGGATTTTTTGTACTTTTTGACACACCTTGTATTCTAAAAAATAATAGCATTCCATTCATTTTTTATTTCTATCTTGGTAAATACAGCTTTAAACTTGGTGCTTTTTTTTGACACACCTTGTATTCTGAAAAATTAACGTTATTTATTTTCAGAATAGAAAGTGTGTCAAAAAGTACAAAAAATCCTGATACTTTTTGACACCCCTTGTATATATATAGAGAGAGAGACATACATATAGACATATTAAATGATTTATGGAAATCCGATCTCACAGACAAGTTAAAGCGACAATTCTTCCAGGCTGTAGTTGTATCAGTGATACTGTACGGCTGAACCACCTGTAGCCTAACAAAGCGCCTAACAAAACTAGATGAGTGTTGCACAAGAATGCAGCGTGCAATCATAAATAAGACGGAGAAACAACACCTCACGAGAAAAACCGTTATACGGCCACATGCGCCATATCACTTAAACCATCCAAATAAGACGAACAAGACACGCTGGACACTGCTGGAGAAGCAAGGACGTTCTCTTATGGAGGCCAGCACATCGGCACGCCAGTGTGGGATGTCCAGCAAGGTCATATATTGACCATCTCTGTATGGATACTGGATGCTGCGCAGAGGACCTCCTGAGGGTAATGACTGATAGGAACGGTTTGCGAGAGATTGTCAGGGATATCCATGCTACTAGCGCGACATGATGATGATAATATATATTATATATTATATATATATATATATGCAATTAATACATGATATATATATATGATACATATATTTATACTTTACATATAATTGATTATATATATATATATATATATATATATATATATATATATATATATAAACAAGGCATGCATTTTCTATGGATTCCTACACATGGACACACCAGTTTTGGTCGATCAAAAAACAAAAGCTTACATTAATCTGTTCCGTATGGACACTGGATGCGTCTAGAGACCTACCAAGAGCGATGATGATAGGGACGGATGGTGAGAGAGAGAGTCAAAGGCGTCTGTGCTGACGGCATGTCTTGATGTTCAGAGAGAAAGAGAGAGAGAGAGCAATTAATCATATCAGATGACAGACATAAAGTCCTTTATATACTCCTTCAGTGCCATATAGTTATTCACTAAGCTTAGCTTATATGCAGCACAAGGCCAGAAGTATGGGGCGCCCAGTGAGAATCGAACTCACTAACAACAGTTTGCGAATCTAGCTAATCATTACACTATGTGAGGTACTCCCACCATTGCCATATATTTGATAGTGAAGCGAGGTTGGTGTATTAAAGAAGTGCCCAAGTCCTATATGCCCGCTCATTGGCTCAAATTCACAAACTAATTATATTGAAACGAAAGAAAAAAAGAAAAAAAGAAATTCAAAATATTAACAAAATAAACTACATTTTCTTTCTTATTTATCAAATAGTAATTACCTATTTCGCAGAGTTAGTTTGTATTTAAGTCTATTTATACGTACACTCAAATCAAACTCATGTATATGTTTGTCTATTTAGACGTGCTTATGTATTTATTTCTGTTGAGAGAGAGAGAGAGAGAGAGAGAGAGAGAGAGAGAGAGAGAGAGTGTGCGTGTGAGAAAGAGAGGGGGGTGGAAGAATTAATCTCTATCATATCTATATAGATGACAGAGATAAAGTCCTTTATTACCAGAATAATTCCTTAGAATTCCCACCTCTTCCCTCCCCCATTCCATTTTCTATGATGTAATTGATTCAATCCATTATTTTCGAGGTCAGTCGGGTCAGATTTTTCCAAAATGATAAGTTTACCGTGCAGGAAAATAAATTATATTTGTTTTCAGTTTCTTTATTTTTACATCATTTTTAATAACTTTATATCATTTTCAGAATATTTGTATAGATCTATTATTTATTTTGTTGGAATTGATCATGACGCCCTGCTTCATGGGGGTGGGTGGGGGTTGGAGGCCGTGGTGTAATGGTTAGAGTCGTAAGAAATGGACTCGTCGACCCGAGTTCAAATCCTGGACGAAGCTACAGTTCACATAGCGTTAATACCCTTGGGAAAGGTGTGAATCCAACTACTCTCCCTCCATCTATGGGTAAATAGTAGGACAAATCAGGTTCTTTAACCTTAGTTAGGCAACCAGTCTTGGAGAAGAAAACTCTGAATTCAAACCTGTTAAACACAGCTTGAGGTGGTCTCTTCTAGAATTGGTTCAGTGCTAATTAGTGATCTATTTCACTAATTTAGAGTGGGGGTCGCTTGTATTGCAAACTGTATGATTTTCATTAAGCGCTCTATGGTCATGTAACAGTCTGGGTTAATCGAAATAAATACGTTGCATCGGTGTGGCATAGAATACGCTGTGTCCTTGATATTATTCTGGGTATTACATAAAAACAGGCATCTGATGTTGAGGCTCCAGTTTTGCTAATCTGGAGCGTGTGGAGTCCCCTTTTTATTGCCATTACTCCAGATCCACTCTTAGAATACGCTGACAGTATCCTCCCAAATGGGGGGGGGTCTGGGTATGACATTACACTTCATCTAATGTTGTGGCTCCAGTTCTGGAGATCTGGAGTGCATTGAGCACCCTCTTCATTGCCATTACTCCCAGGTCCACTTTAGATTACACTGATTGTATCCTCCCCAAATGGGTGGGGTGGGGTGGGTATGACATTAAAATGCATTTAATGTTGTGCCTACAGTTCTGGAGATCTGGAGTGCATAGAATACCCGTTTATTAACATTACTCCCAGGTCCACTCTGGTCCGGAGTGCTAGGACATTTTCGAGTCCCACGTATGGATTAAATACATCTGCTTAAAAATTGTTCATATTCAACAGGAGCATAAGCAAAAGTAAAAGCTGTTAAGAAATTACAACACAAAAATTGCAAATATGAACGTACAATGAATGCTATTCCCTAACCTGTAGGCATAAAACAACCCAGGACATGTTGGATGTCCTTAAAATCATTATAAATCAATATATACAGAGGATTAATTACTTTTCTATCAACTGTCCCCCTGATCAGTCGGCTGGTCACATCAAGGAAATATATGATTATCCCAACCTTTATTTCCCTTATGACAAGCCCAACCTTTTTTATCATATATGTGCTAGTAGGCAGTGGCTGAGAGTGTTAGTGTCCTGGTATGACGTTAAACTCTATTTGATGGTGAAGTTCCAATTCTGGAGATCTAGGAAGTGTGGAATACCCTTTCATCACCATTACTCCCAGGTCCACTCTGACCCGGAACGGTAGTACCTGTTAGGGTACCATCTGTGGGTTAAATATAAAAAATGAGTTTTTAAAAAAGTGTTTAAAAATTGAGTTTAAAATGAAAACAATGAGTACCCATCAAGAATGAATAAAACAAAACGTCTTCAGCATAAAATAACCCAACAAGAGTTTACACACCATAAAATCCAATTTACCAACCTAAAAATTAGACAAATATCACCTTCATAATGATAAGGCAAAGTTTATTACTGGTCTTAGTTTTAAGGGCTGGGTTAGCTCATTTGGGAGAGTGTTCGGTTAGAAGCCACAAGATTCCTAGTTCGATACCGGCCCTCACCAACTCAGCGTATGAGTAGCACAGAGATATGTGCGGTAAAGTAAGGAGCTGATGGTAGGTGTGGCGCTCTGTCTCAGATGCAAAAACAATCTCCTTGGTCTAGCACTAGTGAAAAGGGGATAGACTCCCTCGTTGTATGGCTCATACCGACATTAGGCCAACCCGACAACTTTACTTATGTTATAGATTGTACAGATAATAAAAATGTTTATAAGTGTTACAGTTTTACTGGCCATCCTTTAGGCATCAAGCAAGAGCACTTGTCCAGTGGAGATCATTTGTGTAGCAGAGCGTACTTTTGATCTACTAGTAAAGAATCCTTTGGTTATTCCTTGGTGCTCCTCAGTCTGGCAAATCCTTTGTCAATGATTGCAAATGGACGTCTCTCAGTATCAGTGATTAAGTAGTCAACCAGCCACACATTCGGGCTGTTGATTGGCTGAGGCTTAAACCTCACTTAGTCTATAAATTTAAGTGGTGTATTGTAGCACACCTTATATAACAAAAAATTCCAGCAATAAGAAACAGTTGGTTATAAATGACTACATGTTCTCTCTTCTTTCAATTCTAATTATGAGGTTTTAGAAAAATATATTTTTTTAGTAGGAGCTTCTTTAAAAATACCTAACAATTTGTCAACTGGCACTTCTATTAAAAATAGCCAATTTTTATAACTGGTTTATGTTAGAGATTGTACAAGAAACAGTTGGATATAAATGACTATTTTTCTCTCTACTTAGACTCTGCTCTAATTATGTAGGTAAAGAAAAATCAATGTTATTTTGTAGTGGGGGGAGGGATTGCTTTAAAAATCCCTAATAATTAGACCACCAGCATCTCCATTACAACAAGGCAACGTTTATAAGTGGTCTATGTTATAAATAGTATAAATAATAAAAATGTCTATTAGAAACAGTTTGGCTATACTTTTTCTCTTCTGGGACTCAACTCTAATTATGTGGTTAAAGAAAACGAGAAGATTTCTTTTTGGCGGGCGGGCGGTATGGAAGTGGTTGGGGAAGGGGGGTGTTTTAAAAAGCAATGAGCAATGGCATTTTGCCAAATGAAGAAGAATTTCTTCAACTTTGGATCTGACATTTTTAGTCTTTGTCTGAAGAAACAAATTAAAAAAAAAAAAGATGGAAGACTCTTTTCTTTTTTTTTGGTTTCTTTCTTTTGAAGTGTTCAAACCAGGTATTGATGACGGATACCTGGTGTCACTATAGAAATGACAGGTTCACTCTGGTCCATGAAAAGATTTATTGTTAAGAAAACTATAATATTTTTTTTTGTTTTGTTTCCTTGTTTTGTTTTATTTTTTGAGGGGGGGTTGTTTTTTTGTTCGTATTCATTGGATGAGTTATTTAATACAATCAATCACATTTAGATTGACCTGTAATCAGTTTCAGTCAGAATGGGTGTGGCCAAAGCAATATTTTTTGATTGACCAGTGATTATTTTCTGTTATAAGTGTATGGGTGTGTGGGAAGGGGGAGGTAGATAGAAAGAAGTTGTATTTTGATTGAGGCATTATTTTCAACCAAAAAACAAAAAAAAAAAAAAAAAAAGAAGCAAAATGGAAAAATGACAGACTTTGGCCCGATATTTATATTCCATATAAAAAAAGATCAACAAAAAAACAAAAACACAAAAAAAGAAAAAAAGAAGTTATCTTTTGATTGACCTGTGATCAGCAGAAAAATGAGATGAACAAAAAAAAAAAAAAAGAAAAAAAGAATTATGTTTTGAATGGTCTGCCATTATCCTCAGGAAGACAACAAACAAACAAACAAAAAAACACCCAAAAAGTCAAATAAATGCTTGTGTTTTGAACGAAGGTTTTCTGTTTGAAACGACTCAGCCATCAGACGATATTAGAGGTTTTGATGCTGATTAACTAAGGGTAAAAAAAGACGGACCCCACATTTGGAGGGAAAAATCACGACAGGTGAATCGAAGCGCAAAAGAAGCCAAGGAGAGAAATAGTTGTTTAAAGTAAAAAGAGACAAAATGATGAACAACTAAAAAGGAGCGTGCAGATCTGTTTGTGTTGCGAAATGTCATAATGATTAAAGCTGTATGTGAGTTCGAATTACAATGATGGATGACTTGTTCTTTCCAACACTCAGAAAATCTTAAGATGGCCTTTGAAAGCAATTGGCCTGTCACTTAGAATCCAACAAAAATCAGTCACTTCTTGCCTTCCATATGTTTTTATTCTTACTCTATTAGAATTCACCTGGATTTTTAGGATTATGTAAAAAAATTGTGTATAGTTTTACCAAGCAATAAAATAAATGAATTCAAGTATCCTGGAACTTTTGAAAGACCTAACTATTTTATTTAGTTATTTACTATCTATTTTTTTCATGTTATTCTCTTACTAGATCTCACCTGGATTTTTAGGATCATTTAAATAAATTATGTGGATAGATTTATCAAGCAATAAAGTAAACTAAATTCAAGTATCATAGTCACAATTTGTAACTTTTTAAAAACCTAACTCTCTTATTTAACAATTTACTATTTATTTTGCATATGTTCTTCTTTTTTATATTGGAATTCACCTGAATTTTAAGGATTGTGTAAAAAAATTATGTTTTTATATATTTTTACCAGGAAATAAATAAATGAATTCAACTATCACAGACAAAATTTGTAACTTTTTAAAGACCTAACTACCATATTTAAAATTACTATTATATTTTTCATATATTCTTCTCTTAATATATCAGAATTCACCTGAACTGATTATGTAAAAATAACTATTTGTTTAATATTACCAGGCAATAATATAAACTAAATTCACAGTTTGTAACTTTTTAAAGACCTAACTACTTTATTTAGACATTTACTATTATATAAGGTTGGTTGGTTGGTTGGTTGGATTTTGCAGCATGTCAACCCTTGTTGGGTTATTGTTTGCTGAAGATTTATTCATTCTTGATAGGTATTCAGGTTTTTTTTAAATTCAAATTCAGTTTCTTAAAAAAAAACAACAATTCTTTAAACTATTTTTTTTCTATTCAACTCATGGATGGGACACTAGCATGTACTACCCTTCTTGGTAAATTGGATCTTCACCATTAAATCCAGTTTAACATCATACCCAAGACGCTTATTATATGAGGGTCAAATGAAAAAATCATAGACTGATCAAGATATTCTGATGGAATATGACCAAATGAAATTTATTTCTCATAGTCTCTCTTATGGTTCACACACTTCTTCCATTGGTGTTGCAGTGCTTGAATATCATTAGTCAAAACAGTCATCATCAGTAGATATGATATCATCATATAAACTTTTCAGCCAACCCTCAAATATATTTGTATAAATTCAGTAACAGAATTATTTGAATATAAGATGCACAATTTCCCCAAATAGTTAAAGTTATTTTTTTTCTGGCCATGTACCTCACCATGTTTGACTTTTCTTCTATACAATTTCCAAATTTCAATTCTAACTGATGTTTATTACTGAAATCTATGTGACTGCAATTCTCCAGGACTCTCCAGAGTATTCTAGCTGAAATCACTAATACCATGGTCTAGACAGTCTCAATTCTTTCTTATACCTCCATTTCTCCCTGTTTCTTTTCCAAGTTCTTCAGGATTCTTTCCAAGGGATCCAACTATGAATGGAATTATTCAAATTATTTCATAGATAATAATTTGAATATTACTTCTGGTTTAAAATAATTTTTTCTCACTCGTTGCAATAAATGTGTATTTGTTTTACTAAGTTGAGATCTTTCAATTTGTTGAAGAATGAATTAAGAAAATTCTTTGCCAATAATTCACTTAGAAGTTGAAATGCATTAATCATCGACAACTTCAATCTTTCGTTTAATCTAATTTCACAAAATTTCTTATTTAATTTGGCTTGATTTGGTCAAAAGATATCGGAATGCTCGAAAATTCATCAATTTTTTTCCCCTTTCATTTTCTTAAATAATCTAATTATAGATTACTGAACCACCATAGCAACATAAATTTTAACACATATTAAAGACCAACGTCTTTAGAGATGTCCATTTATTAATTTGAATTGGCTCACTTCAATCAACTTTACAACAAAATGCAGAACTGAATTTGTATATAAGCCAAATAAACCTGACTGTACAAACTATATATATATATATATATATATATATATATAATATATATAAAGTCATCCATAGACACTGTGTTTCGCTGTTTCACGTCTCATCAGTGTTGCTAGACACAGCAACTACTTCTGACCAAGAGCGACTGACTTTTCATCAGCCCAGTTCCTTAACCTCTCGGCCGTCAACAGCTGCCATTAAGGAGTGGTGTTTTAACTGATAAATACATACATCAGTGTATATATTTTATGATCACCAGAGAGATCAAATCTGTAAATAATAGACGATCATTGCTTATATATATATATGAGAATAAAATGAGGAATTAAATCCGAAAGTATGTAGAAAAATAGAAAAACACAAAGTATTTCAAAAGATGAGTCTATTCTTTATGTAATGTTGATGCTATAATGTTCTCAGTTTTTGCAGCCTTCATCAGAAAAGTGGCAACCTTCTTAATATACAATCAGCACTTCTCATATTCCACAAGTCACCCACAGAAGATTTTCATCATGTGTTCTGATGAATGTTGCAAAAACTGAAACGTTATAGTGTCGACATTAGCATCAAGAATAAACTCATCTTTTCTAATACTAATTCTATTATATTATATATATATATATAAAAGTAATTGGTAATTTGCTTGAAGCATTGTTAAGTATGTTATAATATATTAATGATTTGAAGGCAATTACAATGCGTATAAAAACTAAAACAAAAAGATGTTATTTTTGTCTTATCGATTTCAAAGTAGAAACTTCATCTTCAGAGGTGAATATCAGAAAACGATATTCACCTCTGAAGATGAAGTTTCTGATATTCCCCTCTGAAGATGAAGTTTCTACTTTGAAATCGATAAGACAAAAATAACATCTTTTTGTTTTTACTTTTTATACGCATTGTAATTGCCTTCAAATCATTAATATTATATATATATATATATATGATGATGATGCTGTGGAGTTCATGTATGGCTCTTTATCAGTATATCTGATGAGTCTATTTGTATGTGTATCTATTATATATATCTATATTATATACATCTTCACCACACATAAAGCAGTCCACTACCATCCCACAGACCCATCTATCAACCCTGCCATGGAATCAATATAAACAATGCAGCACCACAAAAACAACATCAAAGTCAGGGCTATACAAAAACGCCATCTGATCCCAAAAGGACCACAGACAGGGAAATAACAGTCAGTCTATCATAAACCCATGACAAAGAAGGACAAACGCTCCTTGAAATATTGGTAAATAAATAAGATTTAGAACACACTATTCAACATCTGGTCTCTGATCTTGATTTATTTCATTCATGCTTATAATTATTATTCTAGGCAAATGTGATTTAGAATAAGAATTGTTCTATCTATTTAAAGCACTTTAAAATATAATCACCAGTTTCATAATTAATTTTATTGATAGTGGGTTATATACATCTATAACAGGTATTTGCTCCAAAGCTTATATTTCATGTACCCATCTCAATCTCAATATTATTTTCCCTATGTAAGTTTTACACAGCATTTTTAACTGGTGTTTTTCCATTGAAGTTCAAGTGACTGCAAATCTTTTCAAATCTCCAGGACTCTTCTAAGTCTTCATAGTGCTGTGGTCTGGATTGCCTCCATTCTTTATTTGAGAATTGGCCATATTATCAAATGATAAATGGACAAACCAGAGTCTGTCCTAGAAAATAAGATGCATCAAATTCTCAAGGGTGTTTTTTTAGGTCCAAATAGATCACCCAATCCCAGAGAGAAGACCAGACTGAGTGTTAATTAACAAGAAAAAAAGAACTTGTCATTTTGTGGATCTTGCTGTTTTAGTGGTCCACTGAGGGAAAATAAAAGAAAGTGAAAAGATAGACAAATACTTGGATATTACTAGAGAGCTGAAAAAGCTGTGGAATATGATGATGATACCTATTGAAGTTGGTGTGCTTGGAACAGGCCCCAAAGGCTTAGAAAAAGATCAAAGGAATTGGAAATCAGAGGAGGAGTTAAGACCATCCGCACCACAGCATTGTTAAGATCAGTTAGAATGCTCATAAGAGTCCTGGAGACCTGAAGAAAGTTGCTATCACTAAAACTCCAGTGAAAGATCACCAGTTAAAACTTGTGTGATAAACAAATACTTGGATCTTGCCAGAGAGATGAAAAAAGCTGTGGAATATGAAAATGATGGTGATGCAAATTATAATTGAGGGAAACAGAATGGTATCCAAGAGCTTAGACAAGAGACTGGAGAAATTGGAGATCAGAAGAAGCATTTTTAAGATCAGCAAGAATACTTAGAACTGTACTGAAGACCTGAAGAGACTTGTTGTCACTCAAACTCTAGTGAGAGATGACAAATTAAAACTGCGGCTAGAAACCACAAGGTTCCTAGTTCGATACCGGCCCTCGCCAACTCAGTGTATGAGTAGCACAGGGATCTGTGCGGTAAAGTAAGGAGCTAATGGTAGGTGTGGTACTCCACCTCAGATGCTAAAATAATCTCCTTGGTCTAGCGCAAGTGAAAAGGGGATAGACTCCCTCGCTGATTGGCTGATACCGACTTTAGGCCACCCCAACGACTTTTTACTTACATAATGATGATAACCTTTTTTTGTTTTTATATCTCATATATTATAGATTCTAAAATAACTTGAGGATTACTATGAATACAGATACTTCACTCTGATCCTAAGCTTGAGAATTGACACTTTGTTCTCAAGCAAAGTGTACAGATTCTACACTGATCTGTGTAGAATTTCATATCCATAAATAGATAATCCTGTACATTTTCAAGGAAACTATGCTAGCATGCTCAGGAACCTTTTTGTCAGTATTGGAAGCCTTCATGTCATTACTGGAAGTTTTCACAGAACTTCAACAAGAAGCAGCAAAGAAAGTTGGAGGGCACATCAGCCCAAACATTGTGTATATAACAATAAAGATGAGGACAACATTGCAAAAAAATCTATATAAACCAGTTCATTAAGCAGTTTATAAAATCTATATAAAACAGTTTATTAACCCAAAAATTCAGACAAACAATATCATAGAGTAGAGCTATTCTAATTAAGACAAAATCTAAATAAGAAATAATATGTTAGCGTCTATTTGAATTTATCTTATCTCTTGATAAGTTTGAAAAAACAATTCAGCGTTCTTTTCTCCTACACACACCACTAGACAATTTTTTTTCCTTTGGCCACTTACATGTTTAATACTTTCAACCAATATTGATTTGCCCATGAGAAAGTTATATAATATGTCATATATCCACTCTTCATAAAAATAAAAATGCAGTAAAAAGTATTAAAAATATAACATATATATATATATATATATATATATATATATATATATATAATTAAGATATAGTTAAAAAGAGAACATCATTACTGCCCCACAAGTCAGTTTCATAACATTGTGGCAGACCTGTTGGCTGAGACTTTAGAATACACTATATAGATAAAGATAGATAGAGAGGCTGGTTTAGCTGGGTCAATATAGCATCCGCCTGGGAATCACAAGGTTCCTGGTTCAATACTGGTCCCTGCCAACTCAATACATGAGTAACACAGCTTGGGTAATCTGATCTGTGTGGAAAAGTGGGTAGCTGTCGGTAGGTGTGGTGTTCGATCTTAGTAAAACAATCTCCCTGGTCTAGCACTGGCAAACAAGGGCTAGACTCCCTCACTGTTTGGCTGATACTGACAATAGGCCACATTGCCAAAAATATCTATATAACTAGATAAGAGGCATGTGGTGTAATGGTTAGAGTCACAAGAAATGGACTCATTAACCAGAGTTCAAATCCTGGATGAGGCTAGTATTATTTGTATGATTTGGACTATTGCCCTCATCTTCATTGTTATCTGTACAACATTTCAGCTGATGTGCCTCCAGCCTTCTTTAGGTGTTTCTTGTCAGACTAGGGAACATTCTTTGACTCGGGAACATTCTTGTCATAATCGGAGCCATCAAGGAACTTTAAACCAAACCTTTCATTCAGTCCACAGGGTTA
This sequence comes from Doryteuthis pealeii, assembly GCA_023376005.1. NCBI lineage: Eukaryota > Metazoa > Mollusca > Cephalopoda > Myopsida > Loliginidae > Doryteuthis > Doryteuthis pealeii. The sequence continues at coordinate 114,295,758 of CM042148.1, forward strand.
TCCTGTTCTCATTCTGCTAACCATATCTGGGATACAGGTGTTAAGCTTGTGTTAATTATTATTCTATGTTACTGCTGCGCCTGTAGATATGGTCAACAGTATTAATAATGTAAAACAATTTTATTAATAATTGAGGTTTGAATAAATATAAAATCATGGAGAATGGGACATGAATAACTAAGGAAATTGTAACTTGAGTCATAATATCAGTTACAAACAAACAAACACACAATCTCCATTATAATAAGATATAGATAATATACTAAAAAAACATTAAAGTTTAAACAATATTTTAAAAAAGCAACAATTGAATTTGAACATCACTTTTTTCCTCTTGTGTAGGCCAATTGTAGATAATTGGCAACAAGCTTCTCCTTTAATTTCCTGCAATAAAAGAGATGGGGGAGGGGGTGCTCATTTTTAATTTATAAAGACAGCTCAAAATGCAAAGGCTCCCAACAAGTTCATATCAGCATCCTTTCCCTTTAATTTTTTTTTTCTGTGAGTAGTTTGAGGTTTGTTTCATAATGTGACAACTTGTTTTTTTTTTCTCATAGTTTGTATTAAGAGTCCATTTAAGAAATAAGCCCATCACAGATTATTGTTTGTTGCTATAAAGTACAAGGTAGATAATTATTAAATCATGTGATTGTAGAGATAACAGCAATTAATAATTCAGGGCCTCAACTCAATTTTTATTGCCCATAAAAGCAATTGGACAGAAATTGATGGAGTCTCGGATATTTCAAAGGTTTCCGCTCTTCAATTATTTTTTGCATGCAATTTTCTGATTTTTCAGAAACTGCCATAAAATTAGGGAAAAAAAAACAAAACAAAAAAAACACTAAAAAAAAAAATTAAAAAAAGCAATTTCGTTTTTTTTTCATTGTTTTTGTATAGAATCCTTTTCAATTTTTTCAGTTTCTTTTTTTTTTTTTTTTTAGTTGCAAGATTCTTACATAAAAAAATGTATCTTCAGTGTTTAAAATTATGTACTGCATTTACAATCCTGGACTGTTTGACTATTGTAGCTGGAAATTATAGGCATACCAGTTGGCCAAGACTAGGCCTAGACCACCAATTTACAAATTTCTTTCTGACATAATTGTGTGGCCTCCAAATATCATGTTTTTATTTACTGTTTTTTTTTTTACAGAAATTTTATGTGATTTTTTTCTTTCTTTTTTCTGTTTTCTTTATATATTTTGAGATGCAAGATTCTCACATATATAAAATTGTCTGTATCTTGTGTGTTTAAATATATGTACCACATATACTTGTGCATCATCAAATATTATCCAACCAACCGACCAGCATTAATAAAATAAAGTTTTGATTTGGTTTGGTTTATGGCATATCAACCTCAGTGGGTCATTTAATGCTGATAAAGTTTTGAAATAAATCAATTCTTAATGGATAATACAATTTTTTATAAATACATTTTTCTATTTAACCATAGATGGGACCCTAACAGGTACTACGTCCTTAAGCATCATGGGTCGCCACTCACAGCTAACAGGTGGCCCCATTTGGGGGAATCTTACCCCTCTACAGAGGTGCAGTCAGTGCATTCTAACGCCCCAGCCGACAGGGCAGTAAAGTTTTGATGCAAAACTGTTGTTGTTTTTTTTAAAGATTATTATCCAATAGAATATAGATAGATGTGGAATGAAAACTTTGTAGTCGAGATAATTGATGATGGGATAGATCACACAGGGAAAACTAGGTTCAAGACTTTTTAAAATACATCCATTTATAGATATATAATACTATCATTTATGATAGAAACTATACAGAATATGTTATATATCTATCAACTCTCCACACAAGCAGGATGTGACACATTGTCAATTTCTTAAGCGAAATTTAACAGGTTTGAATTCATAGTTTTTTTTTCTCCTAGACCAGTGGTCTAAGCAAGTTTAAAGAACCCAGTCTTCCCCACTATTTACCCATATCTGGAGGGAGAATATTTGGATTCATACCTTTCCTAATAGTATGCAAACAGCCTAATCCAGGATTTGAACTCGCCTCATCATGCCCGTTTAGTACAGCCAGCACCTCCAAATATTATATTCCAATCTAAAAAATCCAAGATTATTTAAAAACAATAAAAACTAGCCGAACCTGTGGATATACTACAATATGATAATTTAATTATTACAACATTTGATATGTTTGCTTAAGAGCTAGTACAAATAGTTCAATATGTATAAAGTATAATGATATTGATTTAACTCTCTCTCAATCTTTTTTGCGGCTTTCTTTTTTTCTTCATTTCATTATGTTCAACTGAAACAGTTTAGCGTTATCGCTTCCGCGCGCTCACCCATCTGTCTCCATCTGTCCCATACTCTCTTTCTTATTATATTTTTCTATGTTGCATGTCCTTTTTCTCCCCCTTATTTTTTATAATAAAAACGGAATGGTCCATTATTTAGCTGTGGGGGCAATACTCATAAGAAATAAGAATTCGGTGGATAAGCATCACTAGATAATCAGGGTTTACATTTTTAAATTTAGTCTTGGGTGATTTGGACGGTCTTATTTTTAACCAGAAGATATTACAAAATGATAACTGTCGTACAATTAAGGAACACGAGTATTAATATATAGATTATATACAAAGATCGTTCGGCTAGAAACCACAAGGTTCCTAGTTCGATACCGGCCCTCGCCAACTCAGCGTATGAGTAGCACAGCAAGTAAAGTAAGGAGCTGATGGTAGGTATGGCACTCCACCTCAGACGCAAAAAACAATCTCCTTGGTCTAGCGCTAGTGAAAAGGGGATAGACTCCCTCGCTGATTGGCTGATACCGACTTTAGGCCACCCCGACGACTTTACTTACTTATATACAAAGATAGAATTATATCTAAACTAGAAGCGACTCCCCAGCTCAACTGGGTAGAGGTGGGGGTGAGCAAAAAATACCTGGTCTATTGATTTGTTTACTTTTGAGTATTACAAATGCTGGACATTTTAAGTAGAATTTCAATGCTATTTCTATGTATATATCATTTTTAAATGTCTTCGAATATAAATCAAACCTTCATAATTTTTGCACAGAAAGCAAGAACCGTTGATATTTAATGTATATATATAGATCACGCTACTTTTGAGAGCACAGCACTCGATCGTAAAACGTGGAGGACTTTGTGTTACAATGGTATCAAGAATTTTGCAGCATCGGAGGTCACCAAGCTGCGTCAAGCTAGAGAAAGGACTAGAGCATTGGCTAGTGTCCCAGCAATACATTCTATTAAGCCACACTATTGTTTCATCTTTGGACTTCTTTGCAAATCATTGGCAGGGCTGAAATGGCACCAGCGATTAACACACAAGGTTAAATGAAAAAGGTTGTCGGAAACTCATACGTCGAAATCGACGGGAGAGTCCATCATATATATATATTTACTTTGTGGTTAATTGTTTTTATTTTCATAGTTTCATCCAGACATACATACACACCAACTGCCCTTTATATATGTATATATAGATGGAATACCAAAGAAAAATATTAAATGACGATATATACTCATGTATAATGTGACTTTCATATTAGACCCATATTAGCAGGTCGTTGCATATGGGAGATACAAACAAGACCTAGACTTGCCCAGCTATATACCGTGTATATTATAAACATACTAAGTTTCTATCTCGCATATGTTTTAACCCCCGCTGAAATTTAAGAATTAGAAAGTCACATTATATCCCAGTATACATAGTATATTCTTTTGTAAAAAATTCCAAACAAAAACATAAATAAATAAATAGATATATAACTTAATTTTTCCCCCTCTTTTCGAAACTTGACCCTGGTGAGTCACAGTGTTCATCATTCTTAGCCAAGCTGTTTTTACACACTAAATCAAGGAATAAATATTCTGCAAGTTTGACGTTCTAATATTATTGCTTGTGTTTGACAGGCTTGAACCCGATACAGATTAGATGTCAACCTCTTGAACTCACTAAAGGAACTATAACAGTTTTCTGCCAACATAGGCACTTACCGAAAATACAGCAACAAATGGTGCCACCTTTACACACACACACACACACATATATATATATATATATATATTATATATAGTATTTTATTATATTTATTTACTTTTCTTTCTTTCTTTTTTTTTTTTTGAAAGCTATTGCAATGCAAAGTGAGTGTTCAATTAAATAAATAAACCAAATAAAAAATAAATAAGATACATAAAATAGTTTATAACTTTCAGAGATGCTGATAGATAAGTGTCCTGCGTCCCTGATGCAGAAAAATCTAAAAGGACGCAGTAAAATTGTATCCATGCTTCCCAGTGTTTTTTCTATTTTATTTCCTCACCATTTCAACCTAACTGTAAATACATTTCAACAGTTTCTTAGAAAGGAATTACACAGGTAGGAGTTAAACGGCTTTAGTTGGAACCCATAAATATTTACGGGGACTAATTCAAAGCAAATATGTGCATCTCAGGACGCACTAAATCAAAAACTTATCAGCATCACTGAACTTTGTTTAGAAATGCTTCAAGCAAATCACAAAATACTATATATATATATATATATATATATATATATATATATATATATATAAATAAATACTTTATTATCAAAAATTTGAAGCAGTACAGCAATTTCTCTTTTTTTTTTTTTTCATCTTTTGAAAATTATCGAAAATTCAAGAAATAATAAAATACTTTATATTAAATTTTTTCAAAACAATACATAAAATGCTTATTAAAATATATATATATATATATATATATATATTATATATATATATTGTGTGTGTGGTGTGTGTGTGTGTGTATTATTATTATTATTATTATTATGTGTTAATCTTCTCAAACTTTAGTTTCATGCGTTTTATGTAAACTTCAGACGGTTGATATTGGGAAAATAGCTTGTTCCGCTACTCTTAAATATGCTCTGCTATTTTTAGCATTGAGCACCTTTATATCCTAAACTTTTCATATTCATTCTTCTATATATATATATATATATATATATATATATGTGTGTGTGTGTGTGTGTATGTGTGTGTGCCTTTAACTGCATATATATAATTTTTATCAAATCTTTTTTTAATCTATCTTTACACATATCACTTTCAAAATGTTTATTTCTCTTTATATCTACCTCTCAATCTATTATCTTTCTAACTGTTGTGAATGAATTCATCAAATACAATATTAAAAATCCGGGTATGGTTTATTCATTTTTGTAGAGAAAATATAAATAATCGAGTCAATGCGCAGTTCTCCAACAGTATGACAAGCTACTCGACTCGTAGTGACTCGATTATGAATAACCTCGCGTATTCGTATCTTTATGTGTTCCGTTGGATAAGTACAACTATCTTGTAGGTGAAATTATAACACTAACCCAATATATACTTTGAATATAATTCTCAAAAATGCAAAATAAATGCCTGATGATGGGATTTGGCTGAATGGTTATCTCTAAATAGCAGGACCTGTGGATATACCACAGAATGATAATTTAATTATTACAAAATATTTACTTAAGAATTATTGCAAAATATTTCAATATGTAAAAAGTATAAACAATCTTGATTTAACTGTCTCTCTCTCTCTCTCCTCTCTCTCTCTCTCTCTCTCTCTCTCTCTCTCACTCTCTCTCTCTCTCTCTCTCTCACACACACACACACACACACTTTTTTTTACATTTCTTCTTTTCATCTTTTCATTATGGTAAATTGAAACAGATCAGCATCATCGCTTCTGTGCACTCACCTCTCTCTATATATTTTCCCATATCTTTCTTTCTTGTATTTTTTCTGTTTAGCATGTCCTTTTCCTTCACTTTCTTTCTTTATGATGAAAACGGAATGGTTCGTTATTTAACTGAGGTGACGACACTCATAAGCTATAAGAATTCGGCGAATAAATGACACTAGATAATCAGGATTTATATTTTCGCATTTCATCTTGATCAATTTGGACAGTCTCATTTTTAACCAGAGGATGTTGCAAGATGATAACGGTCGGAAGATTAGGGAATAAGAGTATTAATATATAGATATTCAAAAGTCACATAGCTGCTCCACACTCAGAAGTTTGGTGCAGCAAAATCTTCCCACCCAATAGTGTGTTTACTTGTAAGGGTACTTGTTGATTTTTATGGTCCTAAGTGGAATGCAGCTAATGTTCGTGTTAAGGGGACCCTAATGTGCACTCATCAGACAGGGTAGTTTATTTTTCATATCATGTGTTGTTTTGTCCTGAATTGAATTCTTTTTTCAACTTGGAATTGATTTCTATCAAATTTGTGAAACTATCTATTAATAATAGAGATTCTGCTTCCATTTCTCTGTAACCGAAACTATGTCACTGCTTACGTCACACTACCGAAAATCATCAATGCATAAAATAACGGACAACCCTGTAATCAGTTTTAAAAATTATTTTTTATTCTCACCGTTTTTTTAGTATAAGAGGTTAACTAAAATGTTTACGAATAAATACCATGATTTTGCATAACATTATGTGTAAAATATTCAAAATTTTTATTTAATCAATTATCAATTGATGCACGCAACATTTTATTTGAGTAGGACAAACCTAAATTTCCATTTCAAATATTTCCTTCTTTTTTTTTTACTCCTTTAATAAATTTGATGATTTTACTTACTAATAATACAAACCCTCTGACATTGAATTTTTAACTCCCAATAACTTTCAAAAATTAATTTTTACACCGCCCGGAGGGTGTGTGTTTTTTTTATCTAGTTTTGTTGATTACTTTTTTATTACATGTCGATTACACGATGAGCCAGCAGTGCAATGATTATCATCGTAGGCAATGGACACTGCGACCCGAGTTCAAATTCTGGACAAGACCGGCTGCATTTTTAGCGACAACTTCGGGTGGGGGGGCATGCTTCCAACCGGGTATTCCTCATTCAACGTATGTCACATGTCAATACTATACTTTAATTTCTGCCTGATGATGGTGAAGACAAATAATCTCTCTTAAGAAGTTCTTTCAATAGTTGTGATTGGTCATCATAATCATGAAATAGGATATGAAAGGAGTCTCCAGTGAACTCAATACTCCTCCTATCAGTACGATTCGAGCCATTATTCAAACATGGAAACAACGTGGCATGACTACGAATCGGACTCAAAATGGACGCCCTCGTAAATTAAGTGAACGAGCAACGGCATCCAAGTAATTCGAAACTTACTCTCTACCCGTGAGGGGAGAGAACTTCACAAGGATCTGCGGGTAGAAGTGGGTAAGTATGCAATTAGTCAGATGCCACGGCACCGTGTAGACGGCATTCTCGGACTTCCAGGAAAACCCTTCTTATGAAGCTGAGTTACATAATGTCCCGTCTACTCTTAGCTCATAATCATGTTTAGGAGACTGTGTTGCATAATGAATAGTTAGCCTATTCATTTTGTAATGAAGTGTAAAAATATTTGAATGCAAAAATGTTGGATTATCTATGAGTATAAGATGTACGCCAAATTGCCACTCATATTTATGAACTTTCCCAACATCAGCAGCATGCATTCCTGGTAAAAAATGAGCCAATCAAAAACTACATAGAACGCATTTACGGCGGTATTTGTCCTGAAAGAGGGGGGATTACAAGAAAAACAATATATTCTTTGCTATAAGGATTATCTATTGAAACTACACTCTTTTCTACCATTGGATTTACTAGCTATATCCAAAATGAGCCTAAAATGCGTTTTTGACAAAATGACTTTAGTCCTCCCCACAGAAAATAATTTACCAAAAATCAGGGAATTATCGGATTTTAATGAAATTTTCAGTGTATATTTATCAATGAATGATCTTTAAAACGCATTATTTATTTTATTTCAAAACTTTCTCATTTTTTAGGTCACTTAATTTTGACCCCCTCCTTATGTTGGGGGAGTAACATTTTTTCGAGTTGGTCTTATAGTTTTCTAATTACAGTATAAATAAAGAAATAAAAGACCGAAGTTATGAATAGAAAAAAAAATTGCGGTGGCTTTTCTATGTGAAAATAAGTCCCAGAATCAAAAAATAAAATGTAAAAAAATAATAGATAATTCATTTGTTGGAGATTTCTTTTTTACTCATTTCGATAATAATCTAATTTTTTTTATAAAAGAAAAAATGATACATCGATATTTTTTCTGCTTAAAAAGTGGGGGGTACATTTTCAATAGAGTTTTTTTTTAAGTATACTTTGATGTAATAAAATAAGGTTTGCATTAAATAGATATTTATTTCTAGAATCTAAAAATATAACATTTTAAACTTAACATCAGGCTTTTCATATTCTAAATGAATTTTATATATTAGTTTTTGATGACAAAAATACTAGATTAAAGTTTTGAAATAAAATAACTAATGCATTATAAAATTCATTAATTGATAAATCAATACTGAAAATTTCATTAAAATCGGATAATTACCTGATTCTTGGTAATTTCTTTTTGCAATCGCGAATGTTACATTAAAATTGTAAACAAGAGCTTTAAAATCATTCAAAGAGTGACAGAATGGCGGATCGCGTCTAAATTGACCAAAACAAATCGTTTTAAAAGTATTAAAAATAAACTGCATATGTAATGATATTTTTCTTTTTTTTAATGATGGTCATTATGTTACTACTTATCTATTTAGACAAAAGTTTAACCTTAAATAATAGATTTAATTAATTTTAATATGTTTTTAAAAACGTAGCAAACGTTTTTTTGGGTTCGCCCAGGATTTACCAACAGGAGAACTAAACGCCTAAAATAGTGACTATTAATTTGCATTAGTTATGGAAAATAACAGCAACTTGGTGACTTTTAACCTCTGGTTAACCTATGAGCGTTGCTTTCGGATTGGTAGAATACCACGTGATAGTGTCGGGAAAAGCTTAGACAGGGTGAAGTAGGAGATTGGCTGAGACAGACACGAATGGCGTATTGTCTCATAATTCCTCTTAGCTCGCTAAAATGTTGGGTCTGATGAAACAAAAATAAAGACGTTGAAATTTAAATATGTCTTCGAGTTCATTACAAAAATCTAACAGAGGGTGGACACGAAGATGTAGAACCCCAGAAATACCCTAGCCGACCCAAAAACGAACCTGATGACCGAGAAGACCAGAGAAATCAGCACAACTTGAAGACAAAGAAGAAATACGTAAAAAGATAATAAGAGTATTAATGAAAGGGATTTTCGGAGTCAAAATATCTGATGAGAAAAACAGTTTGAGTTCGAGCCTTGTTTACACTCCCCAAAGCACCAACATTGAAACTTCACCATTTGATGCAGTTTAATGTCATAGTCAGAATACCATAAAGTCAGAGACCTCAGAAATCTCTCCTCTTCCCATCATTTCTCTTAATATAGCAATCTCAATACGAACTCTCTTATCCAAAATCTGTGTTGATGAATGTACCGAGTCATAGAGACAGGAATTGTCTGTTTTGCATATGATTTTAATATTCTTAATTTTATCTTCTAGCTGCAGTAATTGCAACAGCAGTTTTCTATAAAATAAACAGGGTCTTCTGACATGTCAACCATGGCTAGCGTTCCGGCTGCTTATGTACTTTTAATTTTAAAAAGAACATATAATACAAATTGAACCGACAATTTAAGATTACTAAAATAAACTTTTTTCTTTGTTTTTTTTTTTTTTTTGAAGAATCTGAATCAGCTGGATCATTATTTAATAACCCAAAGAATCTTCTGAAATTTTTTTTTTAAATAAAGAAAAAACATTAGAGACCGGGGAGATTATTACAAAAATCCACCGGTGTATTCATAAAACTTTTAGTTTTGATGCCGACATGAAGAGATGAAAGGATTTATTTTACGTCTGTGTGTGGTATTTTCAGCCGACAGTATATTTGGGAGAATATGTGCTTTTTAATTTTAGTCAGACCTAATTTTGAAAGTTAATTCCTTTATGTTTAATGTTTAAATCCCGCCTAATTAAACATAAATGAATTAACTTTCAAAAATTAGGTCTGACTATTAAAAGCACATATATATATATATATATATATATATATATATATATGTGTGTGTGTGTGTGTGTGTGTGTGTGTGTGAAATAACATAGCTTATTTTGGAAAAAGGTTAGAAGTATGGGGCACCTAGTGAGAATCAAACTCACTAACATTGGTCTGTTAGCTTTCATTCTTAAATCCTTAATCATTAGAGCATTATAAAAAGCTGTACACAAATTCATGTGTATAGGTATGTATGCATATATATATATATATATATATATATATATAAACACACATATGTGCACACATTCATGACTGTATATATGTATATGTACATATGCGTATATATGCATTATATAATTACAATATATGATTGCATGCATGCGCATATCTACTGATATGTGCAATTATACGCAATATATATATATATATATATATATATATATATATATATATGCAGAGAAATCGGAAAAAAGAGCAGTTTAGAGACTTATCCATGATGCATCCATGCCTGTGTGTGTAAGGAGTTGTAAGCCAAGGATTGTGCTCAGGCCAGGGATGTTAAGTCAATGGGAGGGGGTGTCAGGTAGGGGTAGGCATGCTGAGTCAGAAGACCGAGAGTATTGGACAGCCCTGGCTTTGAACCCTGCTTGTTATGTTTACATATTCAGCAGACAGACAACACGGGACACATCTGAATTTCTAATGACAAACTATGCTTCAGCTCTTCTCTACAGACAAAATCTACCCACTTCTCGAAGACCACCCCCGCCACACAAAAATCCAGGGGCCAACACAACCATCATTTTATTTTCTTATTCATTTCTACTTTTATTTTATCTTTTATTTACTTTTTTTTCTTTTCTTTTACCTTTTTTTTTTTTTTTTTTGGACTTCTAATTTATTTGGTTTTCTTTTTTTTTTGGTGTATTTATTGTTTTTGTTTGTTTGTATTTTTATTTGTTTGCGTTTTTTTTGTCATCATTTTTTTTTTCTTTTTTCTTTTTTTGTTCTAATTTATTTATTTTTCTGTTTTTGTGTATTTATTTATTTTTTTGTTTGTATTTTTTTTTATTTATTTTTTCTATGTTTATTTATTTGTTTATTTATTTGTTTTTATTTTTTGCTGTTGCCGTCTTTTTTTTTTTTCGTTTTTTTCTCTTTTTTTTTTTTTTTCATTATGTATTTTCCCTTCGCAATTTCTTGTTGCTGCCTAGCATTGCAAAGCAATCTTCCTTATTTCTCATCTACAGAAATATATAAGTTCAGTTCCAACCTTCTCTGGTCACTGATTTCCAAGGGAATCTTTCAAGACACTCTATTCTGACTCATACATTTTTTCCTTCTTATTTATTTTACCTTTTTTATTGGTAATTTTTCTTCCTTTTTTCTTTTTTTGTGTCATTTTTCTTCATTCACCTTCTTTTTCCTTCATTATTCTCCTATTCTTTTTTTTTTGTCCTTCACTCTTTCTCATTCTTAACTTTTATTGCATTTGTCTAAATTCTTATCCAAATTTTAATGTAATAACTTGACCAATTCTAATTCAGATAACAAATACACATACACACACACACACACACATATATATATATATATGTGTGTCATGCACACATATATATACATGCACACACACATATACAGAGATAGATAGCGACCTATTTTTTACACTCAGACACTAGGAATGTAACCTAAAATTGTATATAAAGATATAATTAACTAATATTTTTAAAAAAGCTTTTAGGTGTGTAATTATTTATGGGTATATATATATATATATATATATATATATATATATATATATATATATATATATATACTAGCAGAAGTAACCAGTATAAGACGAAACTAAAGGTTTAGTAAGTTCTGATACCTTAACAGCTTGCTTTCACTTTCTTTTCTTTACATAGAATAAAGTAAAAGAATCCGTTTCCAAATTGTAAATGTTTGACTCTTATATAGAATGTCCATAAAATCTTGCAGCAAGTTTAAAATGTATTAACAAAGATGGCGGCTATGCTGAAGTACGATAATCAAGAAGTAAATAAAGAATAAACCTTCTAGAATTGAACATTCATTTGGTTTTTACTAAATGAGTCTATCATTTGTACAAAGGAAAATATTCAGTTTTTAATTTTTAAACCGCTGAAAGACTTTATAGACACACTATATTAAAACATAAAATCGTCAACTTCAGATCTTTGTATTTTTCGAAAAGGAAGGAAAAGCAGAATAAGCTTTAAAAGTGTGCTGATTTAATCCGCGAATGTTGAATGTTAAAAACACAACATGGAATTTCAAATAAATGCTTGTGGTTGAAAACGAAGGTATTGTCTGTGGAATGGTTATTATACAAATATAACAATACAATTCCACTTAACTGAGTTCTTGTAAGATTGGTAAGTTATTGTACTACCTACTACGACTCTCTTTCTCTCTCTGCTGAATATAGGGAGTGCCGTTTTTCTCGTCTGACTTCTGGAGATGATGATACCAAAGAGGAAGATATCTTATCTTCAATTTTGCCGCTAGAATTTGCGGGCCTGTGATTGGTTGGCTTGAAGAGAGGCTCGTAGACCAAGGAAGACAGCCCAGCTACTTTAGAGATATTTTTATACTCTCCCAAGGAGAGGAAAATATGCAATGTTTTCGTCATTGCATGTTATCATTTTAAAGGATGAACTGATTACTAGGTCTCTCCTTGTGAGTACCTTCGAAAATAGAGAGGAATTGTTGGCTAAATTCAAGTGTGAATCAGCACAAAAGAAGACAGAGAAGAAAAGACGAAAAAAGCATTTGGCCATTTGATAGGAACAGAAAAAACAAACAAACAATGAACAATTGTTTGACATTTATAATACGAAATATTTAAGCGAAAAATAAAGTAAAAAAAATACTATTATTTGGATTATTCGGACTATTGTCATCATCTTTATTGATATCTTTGTGATGTGCCTTCCGGCCCTCTTCTTTGACTATGATCTCGAGGCTGCAGGTTCAAATCTTGGCCAAGGATGATAATAACATAAAATACTTAACACAGCTTAACATTTGTGCCCGGTCATGGTTAACGGAATAAGAACAGTCTACTCTCGTGGATCAAATAAAGGGTTTGGTTCGAAGTTCCGTGAAGGCTCCCGATTATGACATGAAGGTTTCCGAGTTCGAAGAGAATGTTCTCGAGGGCATATCGGCCGAAACGTTGTGTATATAACAATAAAGATGAGGACAATAGTGTAAATAATACAAATTATCAACTCACATCTCAAAAATTGAGAGAAATATAATTTATCCATTGAACAGCTGGACACATGGCGCAATGAAACATATTATGAACTTTGATTATATTTATGCACAGTACAAAAAAAAAGGAATCAAATGATAGTTATTTACAAGAAGGGTTTTTATTTACATTGTGCTAATAAATCCTGGAAGCTAATACCTTTAGAAAATGTATATATCCAACTACTCTCCATCCAGTTATGGGTAAATAATAGGGCAGACTGCGCTCTTTAACCATGGTTATTCAACCAGTCTAGGAGAAGGAAAACTCTGAATTTAAACCTGTTAAACTCCACTTAAAAAATTACCTAGAGTTGCATTCTGCTTTTACGGATATATATATATATGATAATCTCTTTGGGTGTCTTGTCTTGTGCCATTGGTAGTTTTTAATAACGAACACAAGACGTTCTTTTTTTTTCAGAACTCATATATTTTATTTTAACCCCTAGTAAAAATTCCTTGGAGAACAGACACTGATCTTGTGTCTGTTCTCTTCAAACACTTGGTCCAGACTGCAAACTCTTAACTCTCTCTTTCTCTTACTCTCATTCTTGCCTTGTGCTGACCAATCAGAAACTAACAGGTAGCCTTTAACACGTCATTCCAAAATTCTGAGTAATTTTCCACTATTACATCATGTATAACTAAAATTTTGGGTCTTTCCATCTCATTATTTTATGTCGCTTGCTTCTGTTTTTTTGTGTGAAACTTTTTTCCTTCATTGGATTTGATCAGTTAGTAGTACTATTGTACTTTTCAAAAGACAGATTCATCTAAAAGTGGAATACTGCTCCACATGTGAGGAGTTTGTTTTTTTCAAGTCTGTTTTGTCTACTTTTAATAAAGTACAGAATTGAAGGTACAGACTATGACAAGGTGGCTACTTGACCCCTAGAACCCTGGTCCCCCTATGTCTGTGGCCTCTCCCATCCTGTACTCCTGGGTGAAAATCTAAAATGTTGTAAGGGCACATTTGATTAGTTGTATTGTTGCTAGGCAATAGAAAAGTAGAAATGGGGATTCCCTAGGGAGAATTCATGCCACCCCGGGTATATGCACTTCTAGGCAGCAGCAGCACAAATACCGGCTGTTCAGGGGTTAAACAAATAAGGGTCTCTTCCTTATCCGTCTGTCAGTAATTTAGATTTAAAAAAATGTTTGTTGATAATTTCTTATTGCTTTATTAGTAGATTGATCAAAGGAAAAGAAAAATGGAAAAAATAAAAAAAGAAGGAAATTAGAAGAAGAAAGGAAGAGAAAAAGTGAACGAAAAAAGAAGGAAAATAGAAGAATAAATGAAGAAAAAATGAAAGGAAAAGAAGGAAAATAGAAGAAGAAAGGAAGAGAAAAAGTGAACGAAAAAAGAAGGAAAATAGAAGAAAAATGAAGAAAAAAATGAAGAAAAGAAGGAAAATAGAAGAAGAAAGGAAGAAAAAAGTAAAAGAAGGAAAATAGAAGAAAGGAAGAGAAAAAAGAAAAAAAGAAGGAAAATAAAAGAAGTAAGGAAGAGAAAAAAGAAAAAGAAGGAAAATAAAAGAAAGGAAGAGAAAAAAAGAAAAAAAGAAGGAAAATAGAAGAAGAAAGAAAAAAAGCTAATGAAAAAAAGAAGGAATATAGAAGAAGAAAGATAGAAGTTAAAGGAAAAAGAAGAAAAAAAAAAGAAAAGAAAAATGGAAAGAAAAAAAGAAGGAAAACAGAAGAAGAAAGGGAGAAACAGAGAAAGAAAAAACAAAAATGAAAATAGAAGAAAGAAAGAGAAAAAAAGATAATAGAAGAAGAAATGAAAAGAAAAAGTGAATGAAAAAAAAAGGAAAATAGAAGCTAAAGACAAAAAGAAAAAGAAAAGCAGAATTTATTGATTGTGTTGGAATTATCTTCCCTTACTTGCTATGGTTTGCTGTTAGGTAGTATTTTGACCAGAATATATAAAGACAGTGCCACCAAAATCAAACTCTTTTTCTCTTGGACTCTTCAGCCTTCAAAACTAACATCTGATTTTGGCAGCATAATCTTTATATTTCTGGTCGCAATGCCACCTAACAGCAAATTGTAGCAAGTAAGGGAAGATAATTCCAACACAATACCAGTATCTGTTAGGGTCCCATCTGTGGGTTAAATAGAAAAATATGAGTTTAAGAAAATGTTTAGAAAATTGAGGTTGAAAAATAAAAATTGAGTACACATGATAAATGAATCCAACCAAATGTCATCGGCATAAGATAACCCAACAAGGGTTGACATGTACTAAAATCTAACCAACCAACCAATCAAATGCCTTTTATAATTCAAAAACATTTCCAGTAATGACCACATCATTTTTTCTTCAATCCTTCTAATACAAATTTGATAAAAATTAAGACAGATATCTTTCCCTCACTGGTTGAGTCGATAACTTTTCAGCACTATTGATATATATATATATATATATATATATATATATATATATATAATGTATGCATTTTACTGGTATGTTGCACCTGCACATCTCCTCTTTATGAAGCAACTTTGCTGCCACTGATGCTTGAATAATAAAACTTGTTACACAAGATAGCATATATTAATGTCTATCATGTCCAAACTCATATACACAATTCTTTTTCTTTTTGGAATATTCACAATCATTTTTATTTTTTTATTCTTGTATTGCATACTTGCAAGTGCATAGACTACTAAATAAAAATCCACTTCTTCACTTGACTAGCATCCTAATATTACAGGACAAAAGTTCAAAACAGTTTTGATACACAACACACACACTATATATATATATATATATATATTATATATATATATATATAACTTTCAAAGAAAGAAAAACTTAACAAACCATCATTTGACTATAATGATTTATTTTGACCAGAAACTGAGCCTAGCTTGTTTAGATAGATTTTACAAACACAGGGCAATTAGTAAAATCTATCTGAAGAGGCTAGGCTCATTTTGAATTCCTGGACGAAATAAGTCATTATAGTCAAATGATGGTTGGTTAAATTTTTCTTTCATTGAAGTTTAAATATTTTCCTGTATATAATTAGTGTATTAGTTATTATACATAGAGCTCTTTAGGGATTTATAAAAATCCTTGTATGAATATATATGTTTGCACCTACAAGAGCAGTGTGGTTGTACAGTGTGATTTCGATGATCCCAAAGAGAATAATCCCTTACTTACCAGTCAATTGGATTATCTTCCATATATATATATAATATATATATATATGTGTGTGTGTGTGTGTGTGTGTGTGTGTGTGTGTGTGTGTTTATACCCCTACTTCTGGGTACATATATTATGAGAGCCCTTACTTTAATCTTACTTGTGTTGTGAGTCTGTAGTCTAAGTCGTAACTTCTGTTTCTTGTGGTCTGTACTTTGCTTTTAGTTGTGAGTAACCTGGTCTGGTCTCTTTTTTCAGGCAGTTTTATCTCTTAACTGATGTCTTAAGAGATGCCAAGTTGTTGTTGCTTTTAGAGACAAACTCAAGACATATTTTTGTGAAATACATTTTATTGCTTCTTAAATACCATACCTTAAACAATGTGTTACTGAGCCCTGCAGGGTACATCCTTATATTGTGGCCTCCAGCAGCTAACTAACTAAAAGCCTTTCTTGCAGTTGCATCATAACTGGAAATTGAGGTCAAGCTTGGGTTATTAAGTGTCACTCACTCTATCATCCAGATTTGAATTCAAATAATATGTGAATCCAAATCTATTTTCTACTCTACCCGTCCAAAACCGACAATATTCCCATCAATATATATATATATATATATATATATATATACACATATATAGCTTGTAGCCATGCCTACATTTATATATATATATATATATGAAGGGATCTAAGCCCAGAAAGTAAAGCCCCTTCTTATAAACTAATTCAGATTTTTTACTTAATTTCTGTGCAGTTGAGGCTCATATAAAGATGTGTGACAAATCTAAAAATGGACAAAACTGATGTCCGAACAGTTATGAAGTATCTGGATGAAACTTGAACAATCCTCATATAATAATATATATATATATCTATGTGTGTGTGTGCGTGTATGTATATATATATATATATATTGTATATATATATATATCTATATATATGGTATATATTGTATATATATATATGAATATGTGCATGTATATGTATGTGTGTGTGTACATATTTATATGCATGCACACACATATATGCATAGAGAAATACAGAGAGAGGGTGAGAGAGAGAGAGAGATTAGTTGCATGCATGGTGTTGGGCATAATAAAACCTCAATACAAATGAGACCTTCCCAGAATCCTTTTCCTTACCCCTTACCCCAATTACTTTTATCTCACAAATAAATAATGCAGTCAGTAGCCCCCCTAAAATATAGAATATAGAATGATTAAAAGGCCCTCACATCTGAGGTACTCGGCCCTAGAGTGAACATCAAAAAGATTCGGAGGGCCTTGTCCCCAACTTTAATGTCTGGCACAAGGAAGTATCAATCAATCATATATGAATAAATTCTTTTGAAAACTGATATTTCACAAAATGCAAATGATGCAACATTATCGCCTGGCGATTTTTCGTCTAAGGGTTATGAAAAAAAAAATACCCATGAATTGTCCCTGCTATGGGGATTTCACAGATGCTGAGGTGAGATGAAATATGCTGCTGGTATTTGTCCATTGATGATGGTCAGGGAACAGTATGGGCATGGGGGGGGGGAGGTACATACTATAGTGAGAGGCACACAGGAGCATAAATGTGTGTTCTAATCAGAATCTATCATTGTCCATCTAACAGTTGTAATGTAATGTAAAGGTAGGGTCATCCTTGGTAGCCATGTTTTTTTCTGTGAGGTGGCAGACACGGATATTTGCTATTTGATCTCAAATAAGGGAGTGAACTTAAGAGAAAAAGATAAGAATGAATTTATGTGATTTTCTTTTTTTTTAAATATGGAGAACATTGATTATAATTTGTTGGTTGGCTGGTTGTTGGTTGGTTGGTTTTCAAGTGTGAGTCAAAAAGTAATGCTATTTTCTTTATTTCATCAGAAGTTTTTTTTTTATAAAACTAAAGCCTACATAGAGACTCTAATGAGTCTCAGAGCAAGAATCCAATGAGTAAGACCCACTCGACAATGTCCACTTTCTGCATGTCAATGCTTGACCACACCAAGCATCAGGACAAGGAAGAAAATTGCCACATTTAGGTTGACAACTTTACTGCATCCTCCATTCTCACCAGATTTAGCGCCTTCAGCCTCATGAAAGAGGGTTTGAGAGGCAAACATTATTCTAGTGATGAGAAAGTGAAATCTGTAGTGAAGAGGTGGCTCAACAGAATTTTTACGGGGCAGAAATACATGCTCTCATTCAAAGGTGGAACATTGCGACAGAGAGAAACGGTGACTATGTGGAGGAGTAGGTATGTGATCCACAGAGAATCAGCTTCATTTTGTTGTATGATACATGTTCTTGTGTTGGTAATTATACCTGTCCTAAACAAAATGGCATTACTTTTTTAAACACCCTCGTACAAACATATCAACACTTATTGGGTTATCTTTATACCTAAGTTATATTTTTATGGAAAGTTACTAAGTGGGACAACCGGAAAATAGTTGTTAATTGGTCAAATTACATTTTGACTACACATATATTTATTTACCAATCCCTACACACAAGCAGGATGCAACACAAGGTTAATTTTAGGTTTGAATTCAGAGTTTTCTTTATTCTTGATTGGATACCTAACCAAGGTTAAAGAGCCTAATCTGCCCAACTATTAATCATAGTAAGAGAGTTGTTGGATGTTTATGTTTCTCAAGGGTATTAGTGCTATGGGATATGCAAACAGTATTGTTCAGGATTTGGATTTTGAGTTCATTTCCTACAACACACGCCTTCACATGTATAAATGTTACACAATCTATGCAGTTGCATAAGATTATTGTCAATCCCCTGTAATTCTGAGGGAATGACCCTTTTCATATCATGGCCGGGTCCTTCCATGGAAAATTACAGAAGCCCACCAAATATGTGAAGTCCCATGGGACCTTTTTCAGAGTCCCCAGTTTGTAATTAGACATCAGGCAGAGAAGTCGGTCATTTTAGGTCCTGCCTAAACTGGAACTCACGTGCGCTATGTTAGTTAGCAGATGTCTGGGTTGGGGATTTACCAAATAAAGTAACGTCAAAGTAAATCGAAGTCTTGTGTTTATTATCTAAAAACTAACAATGACACAGGGCTTCTGATAACGAGAAATCCCTAACAGAAAACCAGACCAAAGTCCCCAAGTCAACTCCAGACGCAAGATCTTAGAAGATGCCAGACCAAGTCAAGATGTTAGAAGAAATACCAAAGACGATCAGAATAGCAAAGACGGCCAGCAGAAGAATAGATGTCCAAGTAAGTGGAGAAGAAGGGTATGCAACATAAAGAATGAAACCTGAAACAATTTTTAGCAGGAAGCAATTCAAATAAATTAATGTTGTTAGTTACTTTAAAGACTCATTCAAATATCAGAAATTGTTTGAACAATCCAACATCTTCTAATTATGGTGAAGTCCTGCTGAAAGCACCGGTTCCCACTACATCACCAAAGTTAAGCAGCAATGATCCTTTTCAAAACTTAATTGTTTTTTGTTTGTTTTGTTTTGTTTTGTTTTACGACATATCAACCTCAGTGGGACCCTAACAGAGTGGCCCTGGGAGCAATGATCAAAGGGTGTTCCACATTCCCCAAACCATCAGATAGAGTTTAATGTCATTCTCAGGACATGAACACCCTCAGCCACAACCTTCTAGCATCCATATGAAAAAAACTGACAAACACCTATGTTGAGATGGGATCAATCTCAGCCAGGTCACCATAGCAAAGGGGTATGATACAGAAAAGATTCAGTAGATGGGAGGATGAGGAGATTAATAACTCTCCCAGGGGTATTAGACCAAAAGGGAATGTTATAATGCCATGGAAACTCCCCCCCCCCAACAATTTCTGTGGGTTATTTCATGCCAAAGACATTCTTGTAGAAGAACTTTAGTGGTATTATTCAACTATTTCTGTTCATATCTATCTATATATCTATCTCTGTTCATATATATATATATATATATATATATATATATATATATATATATATATATGTTAATATCTATCTACATATCTATCCATTCAATATCTATCTATCTCAGTCTTTTAATATTTATCTATCTATATCTCACAGTCTGTTAATATCTATCTATACCTGTTCATACCTATCTATCTGTCTCAGTCTGTTCATATCTATCTCATTTTGTTTATATCTATCCATCCATCTATCTTTCCTATCTATCTGTCTATCCTTCCATCCATCCATCTATCTATCTATTTATCCATCTATCTATCCTTCCATCCATCTATTCCATCTATCTATCCATCCATCCATCCATCCATCCATCTGTCCATCCAGCCATCCACCCATTTATGTATGTATGTATCTATCTATCCATCCATCTATCTATCATCTATCTATCTATCTATCTATCTATCTCAGTGTGTTCATCTCATTTGTGGCACTAAAGACATTGAACTGATTAAGTATGGATCTGAAATTTTGAAGGATAATAGATATGCTTAGTACCATTATTATTATTGTTGTTGTTGTTGTTGTTATATAATGATAATGATGATGATGATGTTCTGTTAGATTATCCTAACCATATATAATCCATTCTAATTTCCATAAAGCCATTCTGATCCAAAGGATTGGGGTGGGGAGGGTATATGTAAAGGGCTGTTTATTCAAAATTGTTATTGTTCTTCTCGACTATTTTATCCCCCCGAAAAAGAAAATAATTAATGTCATACAGCTGGAAATTGTTCAAAAAAGGATCAGCAAAAATGTGACGAGATGAAAATGCTACGAAAATGCCATGTTGTTGACAGTTGTTCTCAGCGAAATTTGATAAGTTGTAACAAATATGTTAATGATGATCATGGGGGAGATATTGTTTACCTCAGCTGACACTCAAATTAAGGGAGAAGAAAGATATTATGGCTCAGTTCAAATGCCCTTTTCAACATTGTTTTAAATTACTAAAATATAAGCTCTTAATAAAAACAATAATGTTAGTAATAGTGAAATAGATGACTAATTAGGACTGAGCCTATTCTAGTAGTGACCACCCCAAGCGGAGTTTAATAGGTGTAAATTCAGAATTTTCCTTCTCCTAGACTGGTTACAATATATGTAATTACCAACCCCTCCCCATGAGCAGGATAGGACACAAGGTCAGTTTTTAAGTGAAGTTTAGTTCAGAGTTTTCCTTCTCCTAGATTAGTTGCCCAGTTAAAGTTAAAGAGCCCAGTCTGTCCTACTATTTACCCATAGCTGGAAGGAGAGTAGTTGTATTCATACCTTTCCCATTGGTATTAGCGCTATGTGAACTTGGATTGATGATTCCATTTCCTCCCACTCCAACCATTAGACCATGTGCCTCCAATAATACCTATCAGGACCTGTGGATATACCACAGTATGATAATTTGATTATTAAACGTTTTTATTGTGGCTACCCATGATCTTTCTTGTATTATTAGTGCAGCTGTAGCTTACTTTCAAATTATTTCTATTGAATGGTCTTTTAACAATGGTAACCAGAAATAAAGTGGAAAGCTGAGGGTAGGTTTGGTGTTCTACCTCAACAAAAACAATCTCCTGGGTCTAGCACTAGCAAAATGGAGAAAGACTCTCTTGCTGGACAGCGAGAGAGGCTGAATTGTTAATAACCCACTACACCAACTTTACTTTTTCACTTATATACATATATATATATATAATTTATATATAAATGAATAAATAAAATGTCTCTTCATTTTTATTTTGTTGTATTTTGTCTTCAATATTTATCTTTAATCGGTCTTACTGGTGTGATTTTCCTATTTCTTTATTTTTTGTTGTTTCACTTTTTTTTTTTTCAAAATCCCGAGTTTGTTAGATATGCCAATTGATGAGCACGCACACTTGTGATTTCTATAAACATGATGGTCTGCACGTGCAGTGATGTCATAGTTTCAAAATTTGTTTTGAAGTAGTTTTTAAAGTTTAAAGTTATTGGCATGATTACATTTGAATATAATTTCATGAAGATAAACATGCTCATGTGGCTAGAACTTATATAAGTATTTATTTATATCTAATTGTCTATCTAGATATTTACCACATACCCCATGTGTCCGAGTTAGGCACAAGCCCCATTTAAAGTGGGACCACCCACAAAATGAAGTTCATTAGTGGCGGGTTAACAAAATGCGTTTATCCCGTTGGCATTCCCTCTCAAGGAGGGCGCTTCAGGCACTGGGCAATAAACCCAGCTCTGCCCCTTTAAATCAAGGGGGCAGATGTTGCCTGTGGGGATGGCCCTCTGTGATCAACGATATTAACATTTAAGGTCCAGGGCCAAAGCCACTGGACCCCCGTCTGGGCTGATGTACATTGTTCTTGTGGGTTTTAAATGTAAAAGTCTGTAGAGTGGCCTATTGTTGGTATCAGCCAAACATCCCTTTTTTCACTAGCACTAGACCAGGGAGATTTTTTTGGGGTTTTTTTGTGAAGTGGAGTGGCAGACCTACCATTAACTCCCGGATTACTCAAGCTGTGCTACATATGTGCAGAATTGATGAGGACTGTTATTGAACTTGGAACCTTAAAATTCCAAGGTGAATGATCTACCAACTGAGCTAAATTCCATAGCTCACAATAGCCCACATAGCTCAGTTGGTAAAGCATCCGGGTTAGACACAAGCCCCATTTAAAGTGGAACCACTCACAAAATGAAGCTCATTAGTGGCGGGTTAACAAAATGCATTGATCCCGTCAGCATTCCCCCTCAAGGAGGGCATCTCAGGCACTGGGCAATAAACCCAGCCCTGCCCATTTAAATCAAGGGGGCAGGTGTTGCCTGTGTGGATGGCCCCTTTGATCAATGATGTTAACATTTAAGGTCCCCCATCTGGGCTGATGTACATTGTTCTTGTGGGTTTTTTGTGTAGTAAATGTAAAAGTCTGTAGAGTGGCCTATTGTTGGTATCAGCCAAACATTCCTTTTTTCACTAGCACTAGACCAGGGAGATTTTTTGGGGCTTTTTTTGTGAAGTGGAGTGGCAGACCTACCATTAACTCCCGGATGCTTTACTGCACATATCAGATTACCCAAGCTGTGCTACATATGTGCAGAATTGATGAGGACTGTTATCGAACTTGGAACCTTAAAATTCCAAGATCTACCAACTGAGCTAAATTCCATAGCTCACAATAGCCCACATAGCTCAGTTGGTAAAGCATCCGACTTTTAAGAGAGTGGTAGTACCTGTTAGTGTCCCATCTATGGGTTAAATAGAAAAAAAGGAGTTTTAAAAAAATGTGTTAAAAAATTGAGTCTAAAAAAAATGTAGAATATCCATCAAGTCTGATTAGAACCAAACACCTTCAGCATAAAATAACCCAACAAGGGTTATCATGCCATAAAATTCAACAAACCAAATGAAACGAAACTTTTAAGGATACCAAAATCTTTTTGTGTATAATAATAGATGATCTTTAAAATTTCTCTTATACCAGGAGTGTGTGTGTGTGTGTGTGTGTGTGTGTGTGTGTGTGTGTGTGTGTGTGTGTGTGTGTGTGTGTGTGTGTGTGTGTGTGTGTGTGTGTGTGTGTGTGTGTGTGTGTGTGTGTGTGTGTGTGTGTGTGTGTGTGTGTGTGTGTGTGTGTGTGTGTGTGTGTGTGTGTGTGTGTGTGTGTGTGTGTGTGTGTGTGTGTGTTTGTGTGTGTGTGTGTGTGTGTGTGAGAGTTTGAAAGTGTTTTAGAAGTAATTGCATGTATTTTATGACTGTGTCGCGTGTGTTTTCGAGAGTGCAGACAAATATATGTTAACGGTCATTATATATTTATGAAACTAAACACCCTATAAAGTGTCCATTTTGAGAATTCTAGTCAAATATTCATGTAACACATTCAATGCTTCAGTTTTAGAAAGAGTTTTTCACTTGAAACTGAAAATACTAATGGATTCCATTCACACACACACACACACACAATACTACACGTCCACAAATACATACACATACATAATCCCATATACAAAGATGTACCTATATAATATCAATACACACACACACACAGACACATACACTCACACAGCATCATAAATACATACACACACAGTCACATATACACATATAATACCTATATAATATCAATACACATACCCACACATACATTTCCAGAGAATAATACACATCCACAAATACATATACAAAGATAGTCACATCTATGTAAATAGGTACATATAGTCACATATACACATATGTACATATATAATATCAATGCATAAAAGTATTTACACATTAATAAAATGACCTAAACACTTTCTCTCACTTATATATATATATATATATATACACACATTTACAAAAATAAAAGAAAGTAGCATATTTATTGGAATATAAGATCTCCCTATTTACATTTAATATTAAAGCATTAGTGAATAAAGCAAGATACAAATAATGGTAATCTACAATGTCTGGGTAAATATTTTACAAATCAGGACAGGATTTATTTGTTAATTTTATTTATCTGTTCGCTTTAATATGACAAGTTAAGAACAAAGAAATATACAGAAAAAGCGACTCTATTCTTTATTATATATATACATATATATAATAGGGTTAAAGCAACAGATACTATATATATATATGTATATATATATACATATATATATATATGTATATATATATATATATATATATGTATGTATATATATATATATATACATATATAAATATATGTATATATATAGTATCCAATTGCTGTTTTAACTTTTCCATAGCAGTGGTATTAGTAAATTATCCAAAAGTGCTCAATATATCAAAAACAGGGCAATAATACTAATGATATTAGTAATAGCAATAGTTGAAAAATGACAAGTTAAGAACAAAGAAATATACAGAAAAAGCGACTATTCTTTTACATATATATATATATATATATATATATATATATATATATTAGGGTTAAAGCAACAATTAGATACTATATATATATATATATATATATATATATATATATATAGTATCGAATTGCTGTTTTAACTTTTCCATAGTGGAGGTATTATTAAATTATCCAAAAGTGCTCGATATATCAAAAACATAGAGCAATAATACTAATGATATTTGTAATAGCAATAGTTGAAAATAGTTAATCAGTTAATCTCAGTTGAACTTAGTAATAACATCAACTTAGTTAAGTATAAGGTAGAGTCCTGATGAGATTATTTAGACTGAAACCATGGTAGACACTTAACTCTTTTTCAATATTACTATTATTATCATTATTATGATTGCTCTATTTCTTTATATACTGAGCACTTTTGTATAACTTACTGTTTCAACGGCAATGGAAAAGTTAAAGCAGCAATTGGATACTTTATATATATATATATATATATATATATATATATATATATAGTAGTAATAAGACCCATGTTTATCTCAGTTTAAGTAATGACATTGACTTAGTTAAGTATAAGGTAGGGTCCTGATGAGATCATTTAGATCAAAACTATGATAGACCCTTGACTCTTTTCCCCTATTACTATTACTGTTATGAAATATATATGTATATATGCATGGTGTGTCATAAAAGTAATGAGATTTAAGCTGTATTTACCTAGATAGAAATAAACAATTAATGGAGCTTTAATTTTTTTTAGAATACAAGGTGTGTCATAAAGTCTGTATTTACCTAGATAGAAATAAACAATTAATGGAGTTAATTTTTTTTAGAATACAAGGTGTGTCATAAAAGTGCTAAGTTTGAAGCTGTATTACCTAGATAGAAATAAACAATTAATGGAGCTTTAATTTTTTTAGAATACAAGGTGTGTCATAAAGTGCTAAGTTTGAAGCTGTATTTACCTAGATAGAAATAAACAATTAATGGAGCTTTAATTTTTTTTAGAATACAAGGTGTGTCATAAAAGTGATACCAAGATAGAAATGCACATCTGAAAGGCATGAACACATCTCTTCTCCACCCCTCCACATAGCTTAATAGTAAGGCAACCAGACTAAGAGAAGGAAAATTTAAACCACCTTTACTCTACATAAAAATTTCCCTTGTGTAGCAAGGAAAGAAAGAATTTATTGATAGGAGAAACAAAGAAACAAATTGATAATTTATATGTTAAAACATCCTGCACATATTATAGATGTGGACTACGCAGATGATCTGGCAGTTCTTGCAAATACACCTGCACAAGCTGAATCTCTACTACATAGCCTGGAAAAGGCAACACTCTATGTGAACTCCGTCAAACTGAGTTTATGAGTTTTAAAAAGAAAAGAGACATCTTCTCAAAAGTAAGCCCCTAAAGCCAGTAGAACAATTCACTTACCTAGGTAGTAATATCTCATCCACAGAAACTGATGCATAGGGAAGGCATAGTTTGCTATAAACAGATTATCAGTCATATGGAAATCAGATTTCCCTGACAATTTAAAGTGACAATTCTTCCAAGCCAGTTGTATCAGTGCTGCTGTATGGCTGCAGCACCTGGACCTTAACGAAGCACCTAGAGAATAAGCTAGATGAAAGCCGCACAAGAATGCTGCATGCAATCTTGAACGAATCATAAAAACAACACCCCACAAGAAAATAGCTATATGGCCACTTGCCCCAGTCACATGAACCATCCAAATAAGATGAACAAGACATGCTGGACACTGCAGAAGAAGCAAGGACGAACTCATAAGCAACGTCCTCCAGTGGAAACCAACACATGGACATGCCACTGCAGGCAATCCAGTGGAAAGACAATCATTGACCAGTACTGCACAGATACTAGATGCTGCACAGAGGACCTCTCGAGAGCAATGAATGATAGGGATGGTTGGTGAGAGATTGTCGTGGTTATCCATGCTATAAGTATAAAATGAGGATGTGCTCTATACCCACTAACATATCTTGGGTATATAATGGGGAGAGAGACATACGAGTAGAGATGGGATGAGGGACTCTTACTTGTAAGCTTGATTGCCATATTCTGCATCGCTGATTCCTCGGACTGATCCAATGGGTTACTTCTTCATGTTGGTTCTTTCTTTTTGTTGGGTTGGTTATTTCTTGTTTTACTGAACATAGTAAACAGTTGTTGTTTTTCCTAAGTCTTTTATTTAAAATAACTCAGCCCATAAAGATTGTACATGAATCAAGAACAACATCTTGAGAGCTGACAACAACATCTGCTCTCGCCCAGCATCTAGTCTCATCTAAACTAAAACTTCTTAAGCCTGTAATCAAGCGCATCCAGAGGGGTCAAGTTGGGGTCATCATTTATTAATCATAACCCTAATGGTTATGAAAATTCCCAACTTAACTCTCGCTGATTTTAAATCTAGCAAAATATTAGTCAAAAATATTCATACTACAGTATGCACATAATTCATTAGCTACCTATGAATTATGTAACAGATGATGATATTCTGAGTATAAAACTTTTCTGAGAAAAATCTCTGGTCATTTATCTAATTGATAAACAATGATTTCTAAACATCAACATTGGTCCTGTTGGGATGGACAAAAAACTCATTTGCTATCAAGTAGAAAGGTCAGAGGTCAGAGGTCAAACTTTCAACAAGGTTAAAGCTGCTTCAGCAATATCTGAGCATAAACAACTGTATCATGCATTTTTCCATTGCCAAAATGACTCAACACTAAAGAAGGCCCTGGTGGTCGGGACTGTAGAATACGCCAACTGCACAGGGGTAAAATCCCCTCCCCCAATGGGGCCATCTGTTGGTCATAGGTGGAAACCCATGAAGCTTAAAGATGGAATTTGGTAGCTGAGCACTCCATGACATGCAACACTCCACTTTGGCCCTTACTTATTGTTGTGGGGTTTTAAGAGTCAAAATAAGACAAACGACTGGTAACAATGTATACAAATGTATTGAACAAAAAGGAGCAGAAATTACAGCAAAGAAAGTGGAGATTGCGTCCGACCATACAGTTACAAGCTGACTCGTATTTGTTTCGTGTCAAGCCACAATTGTTCCTGCTACTTATAGTATTCGTTAGCGCATTCCACTTATGTACATAGGTTATATCACCTATAACACTTATGCTACAGGAAGTTAGAGTGCCCCCCTTTAATCAATCGACTCGTCATATCAAGCCCTAGCACTAATATGATTGTCACAACTGTATTGATCTCATGGCAAACCCCCCACCTCTTTTTATCATATATTTTATCATATATATTTACCAACCCCTCCACGCAAGCAGGATGGGACACAACATCAATTTCTGAAGTGAAGTTCAAGAGGTATGAATTCAGAGTTTTCCTTCTCCTAGACTGGTTTCAATACCAAGTTTAAAAAGCCCAGTCTGCCATACTATTTACCAATAACTGGAGAGAGAGTTGGATGCATACCTTTCCCCATGATATTTTGTGCTATATGAAATGCAAACAGCCTCATGCAGGATTTCACCTCTGGTCGATGAGTCCATTTCCTACAACTCTAGCCATTACACCACACACCTCCATCACTTTTTATCACTTTAAATATACGCTCCTACATTTGGGGCGCTGGTGGTTGTCGTCAGTGATGTAATCCACAGGGTTCATTGGGAAGTTTCAGGTCTTCTAACATCAGACTTCCCTCACCCTGCTGACCCTATCAGAGGTGATCAAACTCTGGTACAACCACCAACAATAGACGCTATATGACAAAAAATTTTTTTTTTGACTGTTGTAGATCTCTATCCCATTTAAATACAAAGCACCGCGCATCTGATTGGTTGTTAGTAACAGCCAATCAGATGAGTGGTACCCCATATTTAAATGCGATATGTGGCCAGAAACACTTTTCTCCATACAGATTACGAGGTTTAGATGATTAGGTAAGTCAACCATTCTTTTTCTTTGCCTGCGTCCCTACTTTTCCTCTCCTCGTATCCATTCATAGATGTGCTAGAAAGTGTCTGAGTGTGTTAGGCATGATGCTAATCTGCATCTTGTGGTGAGGTTCCAATTCTAGAGTACTAGCAAGTGTAGAGCACCCCTTCCTTGCTATTACTCCCAGTTCCACCTGAGTGTTAGTAAGTGTTAAGTTCCCATTTATAGGTTAAATAGATCAAAAATCAGTTTTAAAAAGATTTTTAAAAACAAATGATTTAAAAATAAATTTAAACACCCAATAAAAATAAATAAAACCAACATCTTCAGGATAAAATAACACAAGGGTTAACATGCCATAAAATCTAACAACTAATCAACACAATTATTACACAATACACACACACACACAGACAGACACACACACATATATATATATATATATATATATGAGTGAATATTTTCTTCTTTTTGTTTTGAATAAATATCAGGATGACAAAAAAAATTAAAGATTTAATTTTCCTTTTCATTTTGACTAAAAAAAAACAAACCCAAAACTATTCTCTCTCTCTCTCTCTCTCCTCTCCCTCTCTCTCTCCTCTCTCCCTCCCTCTCTCCCCCCCTCTCTCTCTCTCTTTAGTTTTTATTGATAAATGAGGTGAACAATTACTCTGTGTTTGTTAATTGATTTATTTCCCAGTCCGCCTTTAAGCATCTCCATGTGGGATAATTGTGACAAAAAAAAATGTATTAATGGCCCTGACAAAAACCACTGAGTCACTCAATCGAACTGGAATCATGCTGAGAGCTCAATGTACACAAATTGAGTGGAGAGGGGCTGCTGTTTCATCATCAGGGGGGAAAAAAAAGGCATATTAGGGTGAGTCAAAAGTTTTGCAATGTTTTGGTACATGTTAGTTTATGGAGCATATATCATGTGACCAAGGAGGGGAGGCATGTGGTATAATGGTTAGAGACAGTGGAGATGGACTTGTTGACCTGGGTTGAAATCCTGGTGAGGCTGTTTGCATTTCACATAGAACTAATGCCACTTGGAAAGGTATACATTCAACTTTCTCTCCACCTATGGGTAAATAGTAGGGCAGTCTGGGCTCTTTAACTTTGGCTAGGCAACCAGTATTTGAGAAGAACTGTTAAACTCTGCTCAAGAAATTGACATTGTGTCACATACTGCTTGTGTGGATGAGTTGATATATATATACATATATATATATATATATATACATCAAAACTCTCAACATAAACATTCATGAGTGGGAGAGAATAGCTAGGAATCGTGCAGTATGGAGAAAACTTGTCTATGATAGCTGCAAGGGGTTTGAGGTAAAACGGCTCAACACTTCATCCTGAAGCGGTCTTTACGCAAATGGCACATGAAGAATGTCATGGACACATTTCCTACATTTAAGCCAGACTATATATATGACGCGTGTGGCAGGGCCTGCCTGTCAAAGGCTGGCTTTCTCAGTCACATACGGTCGCATACGAGAGGAAACCGGAGAAGAGGTTCATATGTATGACAGTGAATAAAAACAAAGCTGAATGCCTGCGCACTGCGTGCTCACAGCCGAACTTGTAGAAATGGTCTTATTCTGTGAAGAAGTGGCAATACCATATATGGAGGATAATTTATAGATATAATGTGCAATTTAGCTCATGTAATAAATCTATGAATGCAACCTAACCACAAAATTAATCAATAATCTGTTTTTTAAGTATAAAAAAACAGATTATTGATTAATTTGTGGTTAGGGAATTGCATTCATAGATTTATAATTAATTTTCTGAGTAATTTCTTAAGAGATTTTGCATACAGTTATATGGTATAAATTATTCCCATCTAATATAAACAATTTGCAAACACATATTTGACCCATGGATGGGACCCTCATTTTGTGTCGCATCCTGTGCATATTGGGAAAATACATCATTTAGAAATTATTGTGGTTAGATTTTTACTTTTTTTTTTTTTAAAGATTAAAAAATAGAAATCAAAGAAAATTTGTCTTTGTTGTGGTTAAGGGTTATGTGTTCTGAAATAACAATTTTATAAATAGCATCTCTTGTGGCAAACCTCCTGCAGATCCTAGAAATTAAAAAAAAAAAAAAATACAAGAATTAGAAATCATAGAAAGTGGTTTATCTATATATCAATATGCATGTTGCTTAATTATTCGACTGATATCACCTTGCAACAGCCTCTAGTTAAAAATGAGACTGTCCAAATCATCCAGGAGGAAATGCAAAAATGTAAATCCTGATTATCTGGTGTTGCTTCTACACTGAATTCTTATGAGTGACATCACCTCAGATAAATAATGGACCATTCTGTTTTTATTAGAAAGAAAGGGAAGAAAAAGGACATGCTACACAGAAAAAATATAACAAGAAAGAAAGAGAGGAGGGAAAAGATAGAAAGAGAGGGTGAACGTGCAGAAGCAATAATGCTAATCTGTTTCAATTGACTATAATGAAAAATGAAAAGAAAGAAAGAAAGAAAAAAAGAGTGAGAGAGAGTTAAATCATTATTATTATACTTTTTACATATTGAACTATTTTGCAATAGCTCTTATAAGTAAACATATTAAATTATCATACTGTGGTATATCCACAGGTGCTGCTACTTTCTATTATTCTCCCTATCTTTGTTATTTTTGTCTTAATTTATAACTTAATTTTTTTCTTGTGTGTGTGTGTGTAAGCCAAACTGGATTTGCATATGTGATGAATCATCATCATATATGCAAATAAAAAAATCTTGAAAACAATAACATTCATATGCATGAAAAAAAATCAACATACTTTCTTTCAACCTATCAGAATAAATATAGTATCACCTATAAATAAATACATCAGATAAACATTTTTTTATAAAAAGTTCCATTTTCTTCTAAACCAAAGATGTATAGATTTTATTATTTCTTGTGGAACATTATATAATCAAAACGGACACATTAGGTATTATTTATTACCAAATTCTATAGCATTGAAGAAGTAATGAAAACTAAAATTGCAAAATCTCTGTAACAAAAACGGGCTGTTTCTGCCATAATTCGTCACTGAATTTTAGGATTTTTTTTTGTTGCATGGAGATAAAAAAAAAGTCTTTAAAAATATACACATACATTAAAAACATAAATCAGCAAAATCTCTCTCTCTCTCTCTCTCTCTCTCTCTCTCTCTCTCTCTCTCTCTCTCTCTCTCTCTCTCTCACACACACACACACACTTTCACTCACTCTACCTATCTATCCACCTATCTGAATACATATTAGCTATAAAATATATACATACATTAAACACATAAATCAGCATGATTTTCTCTCTCTCTCTCTCTCTCTCTCTGTCTGTCTGTGTCTCTCTCTCACTCTACCTATCTATCCACCTATCTGAATATATATTGCCTATAAATAAGTATAACCCTAACAATTTTTTTTATAAAAAGTTCATTTTTTTCTAAACCAAAGATACTGGAAATTTATTATTTCAAGTGGAAAATTATGCAATAAAAACAGATATTATTAGGTATTATTTATTACCAAATTGACAGCAGTGAAACTCGGTAACCAAAAAAAAAAAAAAATGCATAAATATACATCAGAGGTTTACTTATTTTTGGATTGCAACATTTTCATATTTTTGGCTAAAGAATTTCAATACTGTCAAGTTTATAATGGGGGTTCAGTGTCTGTCTGTCTGTAACCAAATCTACATCACTGCTTATGTCCCAATACTCTCAGGAATTGCGTAAGTTTATCAATAAGTATTTGATTTATAGTCAAAATCATTAATGCATAGAATAAATCTTATTTGTTACTGATGTCTCTATGGAAATCTGAGTTAGATTTGCCTCAAAATAGCCCATGGTATTAGGGTATTTGCCTCTCACCCCACGTATGAGGGCGTGATACAAGGACATTTTTATGTGGGCCCACCCACAAGCCGAAGCTCATGGGTGGTAGACACAAAAAATGCGTCGATCCCGCCGGCATTCCCCCTCAAGGGGGGCGCCTCAGGTGCTGGGCAATGAACCCAGCCCTGTCCCTTTAAATCGAGGGGGCAGGTGTTGCCTGGGGGGATAGCCTCTGGGATCGATGCTGTTAATTTACATTAACAGAAACAGGCCCCGAAAGGCCCGTGCTATTAGTGCATTTAAATTACTGCAATTTGTGTTAGATATCTCTAAGAAATAAAGGTTTACATGGTATGGTTAATTTGCATACTGGTTTTAACAAAACCGGATTTAATAAATAATTACTTGGTGTTATAGATCTCTACTAATATTGTTTATCCTCCAACATATTAAGATTAATATTATGAATGATTTTATATAGAAACCAATTAAAATATAATTAAAATAAGTGTAATCTTTTTATATGTGTTCTTATCTAAGTTCGTTAGTCTTTCTAATTTAATATATTTCATTACATTAAAGCTTAAATACTTACGCCTGGAGGTCACATATTCTTGCTGGTTTGATTAAAACTCACCATTTTTTTTTCTCAAAATTTTTTGCAAGCAGCTAAAATCAAGTATTGAGAAAAAAATTGACAGATAAGACTAAAATTTTGAAAAATATATTTTCTTCCATTAGATGTTATTAATTTGGCTATTATCTACACCTAATTGCTTTAATTTGTGAAATTATGGGATATTATGTGATTCTAAAAGAGAAAAACAAAAAAAGATATATTACATTGGGTCATTATTCTGCGACAACAAAAAACACGACTAATTCTTTTGAATAAATAAATGTCTAAGAAGGAAGAAAATATAATTGTTTTTTATGTTTTGGAGTGAATCATATCTTTCTCAATAGATATAATGGTTGGTTTGGTTTCTTTGTTTAATGGCATATCAACCTTTGTGGGTAATTAAATGCCAAAGCCATTGTTGTAAAATAAAAGTTGGTGGTGTGGCTTATTGTCGTATCAGCCGGACAGCGAGAGGAGTCTATCCTCTCTTTGCTAGCAGAGGGAAATGGTTTTTGCTGAGGTGGAGCACAACATCTACCTTCGCATTTTACCGCACAGATCAGATTACCCAATCTGTGATACTCATGTGTTGAGTTGGCAGGGACTGGTCTCAAACTAGGAACCTTGCAATTTCTAGACAGGTGCTCTATTGACTGAGCTAAACTGGCCCCATTAAATTAAACCAGCCCCTTGTAGAAGAATAGTAATGGTACTATTTGACCATAACTGGGGGGATGATGAAGTTCATACTTTTCCCAAGGGTCTTGGAGGAGGGCAGCAAAGAATATCGGCCTCTATGTAAACTCCGATAAAACTGAGTTTCAAAAAGAAAGAAGACATTTCCACTCTCGCCGGTAAGCCTCTTAAACCAGTTGAACAATTACCTTACTTAGGTAGTAATATCTCGTCCACAGAGAAAGGAAAAGGATGGTTGGCCACAAACAAATTATCAGTCATATGGAAATCCGATCTCACTGACAAACTAAAACAGCAATTCTTCCAGGCTGTGGTTATATCAGAACTGCTGTATTTCTGCACCACTTGGACCCTAACAAAGCGCCTTGAGAATAAGCTAGATGGGAGCTGCAAAAGAATGCTGCATGCAGTCTTGAACAAGTCGTGGAAACAGCACCCCATAAGAAAGCAGCTGTATGGCAACCTGCTCTCCATCTTGCAAACCATCCGAGTGAGACAGACTAGGCATGCTGGACACTGCTGGAGAAGCAAGGATGAGAGGCAAGGACCTACATTGACCAACTATGCGAGGATGCTGGTTGCTGCGCAGAAGACCTCCCAGGGGCAATGAGTGATAGGTTAAGTTGGTGAGAGATTGTCATGGATATCTGTGCTGCAAGCAACATGATGATGATGATGATGATGTTAGCAAGTTCAAACTCAAGTCACACTATTATGTTCCCTTTCAAGTGAACATAATTGGGTGACTTGAGTTTGAATTTGTTAACATGTTGGACTGAGACGTCATTGTAAGCAAGTTAAAACTCCATGGCATTAAACTGCATCTGATGGTAAAGTTTCAATTTGGAGCTTTGGGGAGAGTGGAATACCCCTTCATTGCCATTACTTCCCAGAGTGGTAGTACCTGTTAGGGTCCTATCTATAGGAAATGTCTTTGGCATAAAATAACCCCAGGGTTGACATGCTGTAAAAACCAATCAGTTATGATGTGTATCATATCAATGTCAATAACAATGATTGGTTTGGCTTCTTTGTTTAATGGCATATCAACATCCATGAGTTATTTAAATGCCATCTATGTAGAAGAACAGAGGTGGTACTATGTAACCCATAGCTGATGGGATGAAGGAGCTCATATTATGTAATAGCATGACTGGAGTTCAGACTTGCTTACTATAATGTTACAGTCCAACTTTGGAGGCATGTGGTGTAATGGTTATCATCGTAGGAAATGGACTTGTCAACCCGAGTTCGAATTCTGAACGAGTCTGTTTGACTTTCACATAGCGCTAATATCAAACAAAAGGCGTTTAAATTTGTTTATTATATGTACAAATAAACGTATAAATGGCAGTTGGTGTGTATGTATGTATATATGTCCGGATGAAACTATGAAAATACAACAATTAACAACAAATAATAACATTTTTTAATCTCTAATATAATATATGATTGTTTGTTTGATTGGTTATGATGACAATTCTTTCAAGTCATAGTTGTGTCAGTGCTATTATACAGCTGCAACACTTGGAGCCTAACAAAGTACCTAGAGAATAAGCTAGATGGGAGTTGCACAAGAATGCTGTGTGCGGTCTTAAGCAAATCATAGAAACAACATCCCACAAGAAAGCATCTATATGACCACTTGCTCCCATCACACAAACCATCCGAGTAAGATGAACAAGACATGATGGGCACTGGTGGAGAAGCAAGGATGAACTCTTGTGACATTCTTTTGGGGAAACCTGCACATTGGCACACCAGTGTGGGATACCCAGCTAGGACCTACATTGATCAGTTCTGTGTGGATTCTTGAAGCTGTCAGAGGACCTTCCAGGGGCAGTAATTGATAGGGATGGTTGGCGAGAGATTGTCATGGATATCCATGCTGCCAACAGGACTTGATGATGATGATGATAATATATAATAAGTATTTTCCTGTATATAATGTATATAATTTTTTGAGTGACACTTTTATATTTCTTCATAACATTTTTGATAAAGTTTGATATAAACTGGAGTTGCAAATCTTTTAGATTCTTCTATGAACAAGAAAAGGAGGGAGGCCATTTTTTTCATACCCTCTATCATTTTTCATTTGCAAAAAAAAAAAAAAATCTGATAGCTTTTAAAAGATCTTTTTCTATATATCATATGTAAGACTTGTCTTATTTTTTTTTAATATCAAGCAATACATTTATTTTTTATTTAAAGTGTTTGTTTGGCAAAAACTAATTCTTAAAAAGTAATAATACATAAATCTAAAAGTTGACATCATTTCTCAAAGACTTGGCCAGAATCTGAATTTGAATAGAAAAGAATTGGTAAAGCTTGGACTGAATGTTGTCATATGCAAGTTTGGCGCTTTTATTCCGCTCATAAATCAACAACTTCTCACTCAATTATTCCAGCAGATCGCATTTTTTTTTTTGCCAAAAAATGACTTTTTTTCTTGATGCATAATTTTTTTTTTTTTAAATGTTGTTCCTTGCAAATTTTTGACCCAGATGGAAAAATAAAATGTGAGTAAACAAAATAAATAAAGTTGATTTCCATGAAGTACATATTATGAAAATAAAAATAGAAAAAAATGATAAACATTCATAAAGTTTATTGGTGTAAATTTTTAGGGCACTATGCCAAAGTAGAAGTCACATGTCTTATACGTTTTCCTTGAGCTTCAGGGGTGAAAAAAAATTAAAGAAAAAAATGACTGAAAAATAAAAACAATGCATCTGTTTAGGGTTTTGTTTTTGTTTTGTATTTTTTGTTCATAATTTTTTTTTATCTCAAAACCCACATTTTTTTAACAATAGATATATAATTTTTTAAGTCATTGAGGAGCCTTACTGAATTTCATATCTCCCAACTTGAGCGAAGAGAAGGAGAAAAAATAATCATCTTGGAAAGAAGTGGACTATGACTGAAAAATAAACTAAAAAAAAAAAAAAAATCTGAGTTTTTGCCAAAAACTCAAGACTTTTTTCCTGGAGTGTACAACTTAAGATTTCTTTTCGTCTATAAAAGAAAAATTACTATAATTGTTTTATATTTTCCTAGTGTATATTTCAGAGTTACCTGATAAAACTGACTCAAAGCTTTTAAAATACTTTTTTGCAAAATAAATCTTTCAAATGAAAAGCAGGGAGTCGTCAGTGATGTCGTATTCCTGGTTCACTGAAAATGTTGTGTCTTTCAACATTGTATTTTCTCGACCCAATCATGGCTGATCGGATTCTGATTCTTCGCCCTCCCCTGAGGAACAACCTTTCACTAAACTTGCTTCCATTTTCTGTTTCAGTGCACCTGTCCGTTTTAGGTAGCTTCATGCTCTCACTCATGTGACCCCCCAGCCAATGGTGTTAGAATTTATTTACTTTATTTCAAAAGATTTAATTTAAAATCAGATACTAATCTGTAAGTGAATATATTTTCTTACATTTCAATTCAACTTTCAGAAACTGAAATTTGAACTTATATTACTCGTTCCATTCTCTGATAATTCAGTTATTAACCTGTGATTGTTAAATGGCTGAGGCTGTAGAATACACCAACTGCATCTCTGAAGAGGGGTAAAATCCTCCCAGTTAGGCCACCTGTTGGCTGTGGGTGGCAACCATGATGCTTAAGGATGGAATTTTGGTGGCTGAGCAGTCCATGACATGCAACACTCCACTTTGATTGTACTGATCCTATGGCTCTTATGGCAAACCTCCAAACCTTTTTATCATATATGTGCTAGAAGGAAGCTTTTAGTGTCCTGGGTAGGATGTTAAACTACATCTAATGGTGAAGTTCCACTCCTGGAGCTCTGGGGAGTGTGGAGTGCCCTTTCATTGCCATTACTGCCAGGTCCTCCCTTACCCAGAGTGGTAGTACCTGTTAAGGTATGTGTTAAATAGGAAACAAATTTTTTTTTTTTTAAAACAGTTGAATTTAAATAAAAATTTTCCACACCAATCAAGGATGAATAAATAAAATATCTTCAGCATAAAATGACCCAACTAAGGTTGACATGCCATGAAATCCAGCCAACCAACCAACCAATCATTTTATAATATAATCAAACATTTCTAATATTTATCTTGACAAATAAACAAGCAACCCGTGATGCTTAATGAAAGAACCCAGGTGGTTGAGCAGTCCATGACATGCAATACTCCACATTGGCCCTTTCTTGGGCTAGACGGGCATGTCGGAGAGGCTCCCTCTGATCACTCAGCTGGTCACGTCAAGCCCTCGCACCCATATGATTGCTCCAATCCTATTGCCTTTATGGCAAGCACTAACCCTTCTT
Organism: Doryteuthis pealeii; assembly: GCA_023376005.1. Classification (NCBI taxonomy): domain Eukaryota; kingdom Metazoa; phylum Mollusca; class Cephalopoda; order Myopsida; family Loliginidae; genus Doryteuthis; species Doryteuthis pealeii. Next base: position 114,334,427 of record CM042148.1, read on the forward strand.
ATAGGTGCTAGAAGGCAGGAATGACATTAAACTATTTGATGGTGAGGTTCCAGTTCTGGAGGTTTGGGGAATGTGGAGCACCCCTTCATCACCATTGCTCCCTGGTCCACTCTTACCTGGAATGGTTGTACCTGTTAGGGTCCCATCTATGGGCTAAATAGAAAAATGTCTATACTAATCATGTGATGAGCCCAGAAGTTTTGGCATAATACTAAAACTGGCAGATAGATTCTGGACCAATTCCCATATGCACGCTGACCAGAAATTCTCTCCAAGAAAGCATTAAGATACCAGATATCTTCTCCAGCACACCAGTAAGTCCCTCAAACTTAACTCTATACACAGAAAGGACTTTATATTTTTACTCATTGTTTTTATTTGTTCTTTAATAAATTGTTAGAATTAAACTAAGTTTTAATTCATTTATTTGTTGCTGTTAGTCTTAGAATTAAATGCTCTACTAATACAATACCTTCACCACCCTGTCAACGGGGCTTAGAATTAAATGAATGTATCCCCTACAGAGGATTAAGACCCACTTAAATAGTGGTATCCTAGATATAACACTAAACTGTATCTGATGTCGAGGATCCAATTCTAGATCTCTGGGAAGTGTGGAGTACCCTTTCATTGCCATTATTCCCACCTCCACTCTGGTCTAAAGAGGTAGTACCTGTTAGGGTCTCATCTATGGGTCCAATAGATCTGTTTAAAACTTATTTGTATTCAACATGATTCCCTAACCACTAGACAAAAAATAACCCTGTGTGGGTTGACATGTCATTAAAATCAATCAATGAATCAATCACAATTTCTTCACTGATGACAAAAGTTAACTGAAGTTAAAATTAGTGGTTATCCTGGGTCCACAGAGGTCCATTAATGAAAATCTCTTGGTTCTGGAGTGGAATGGCATGTCAAACCTTGTTGGGTTATTTTATATCAAAGACATTTTTGTTTTATTCATTCTTGTTGAATATTCATTTTTTTAAACATATTTTTTTACATATCTATTTGATCCATGTTTATATATATATATATATATATATATATATATATATATATATATATGGATGTGACTGTCTAATCAGAATCCTTCACTCCTTCCTAAATAGAAACATCAATATCATCATTGACCACAGTTAAGTCTAGAATGCTAATTAGAATCATACACTCCTTTCTAAATAGAAGCATCACAATCATCATGGACCACATTTGTCTGAAATTCTAATTAGAATCCTTCACTCCTTCCTAAATAGAAGCGTCAATATCATCGTGGACTGTTATGCAAATTCTTGAAATAATGAAGATAACAATGTAATATAAAGTAAAATCCTTTTCCACTCCTTCCTAAATAGAAGCATGAGTATCATCAGAGACCACAGTTTAGAATGCTAATTAGAATCTTATACTCCTTCCTAAATAGAAGCATCAATATCATCAAGGACTACAGTTAAGTATTAGAATGCTAATTAGAATATTACACTCCTTCCTAAATAGAAGCATCAATATCATCAAGGACTACAGTTAAGTATTAGAATGCTAATTAGAATATTACACTCCTTCCTAAATAGAAGCATCAATATCATCAGGGACCACAGTTAAGTATTGAATGCTAATTAGAATCTTACACTCCTTAAATAGAAATATCAATATCATCGTATTTAAGTGTTCTCAAGAAACAAAGATTTTGTATTTATAATTCTTAACTTTGTATCTGAAGCACACTTAAATATCGGACACTAAAAATATTGATATAACAGATGAATTAAATACAAGAAATGAATAAATAAAACTCGTCCCGAAAAAAGACAAGATGGTGGACTTCATTTAGAGAGTAGCACTGATTCCTATTTTCAACTGATCATTTTGATCAAAAATAATCTTGAAGATTCTTTCAGTCTTGAAAAATCTTCAAAGACATTTATAGACTATAATCATAGATCTTAGATTAATACCAGATCAATATCGGCCCAGACCCTCTTAATAAGCACTTGATTCAATTTGGTAGCAAACAAAAACATTCATCTTGTCATATTAACTATGGACACTACTTTGTTTTTAATGATGGCCAGACAAGTGATGCCCTTTATTCTTCCTCTTTTATTACTTCTCTTTTCTCTCGTTCCCCACACACACACACTTTTTTTCTTTTTCGGTTTTCCTTTTCTTTTTGTTGGTGATTCTAACTTAACAAACTTTCCTTATTTCCCTTGTTTCTTAACTTCTTTTCCCTTTTGAATTCACTGTATTCTAATGATGATAAATGGAATTGAATTCAATTGACTCGTGTTATTATAGAGAATAATACTTATAATAGAAATGGTTTCAATTTAACAGGGTGTTAGGGGATTGGGGTTAGGGTGGAGAGAACTTTCAAGAAATAGGCAAGATATTTCCCTTGACCTTAGAGAGCAGGGAGATAAATTAAGATCTGGGGTCAAGTCTATGACTTTGAAAATAGTCAAAATGACTAGCCTTAAAATACCTAACATCTTTGTCTGCAGACCATTTTTTGTAACTTTTTTAAAGCTCTAAGTGCTGAACATTAATATCCAGTTGGCATCCTTTCTGTCTACTAAAAACGATGGCATAGTGTCCAAATTTTTTTTTTTATAGCTGCATCTGCATGAGTGGCTGAGCAGACAAATTTTTAAATAGCAGTCTCTGGTGCACTGACTGCACATAGTGATGCTTGCTGGGGCTTCTCTCCTTCTGTCTGTCTCTCTTTGCTGTGGAACATACTTTCCTTTCTGTTTTACTCCTTTTCGTGCCTTGTTTAATATTGAGGCACCAGGCTACTTGGTTTTCTGCAAAAGTGGCTGAGCAGGCCAATTTTTGAATAGCAGTCTCTGGTGTACTGATTGCACACAAACAGTGATGCTTGCTGGCGCTGCTGTTGCCTCTCCTCCCTTCTGGCTCTCTTTGCTGCAGAGGCTATTTTCCTCTCTGTTTCATTCCTTTTAATGCCTTGTTTGACACTGAGGTACCAGGTCGCTCAATTTTCTGCACTGAATGCCCATGTGTTGGTGTTAATGTGTCATGTCTTCATGTCTTTCTTGCAGATGCCTTTAAAGAGTAGGTATGGTCTATCTACTGGTTGGAAACCTTCTACTAATTCGCTATACTGTTGGTCTTTGTGTTACAATTTATGATGAGTCATAAATTGTGAGCAGTACCTATAAGTAGAATTAAATTCAGGTCTGTCATGTTAGAGTCAAGGGAGCCAGTGGAAATTTACCACTGACTGTTAATAACCCTTGACCCCAAGAAGCGTGAATATCATGCACCATGAGAAACACGTGATTTAGTTTAGAGATTAGATTCAATCTGAATTTGGAGCAGAGCAGATGTGTCTCTGCTGAGGTCAATCTGTCATCTACTTGGAAATTCATGGGCTAAATAATAAACTTGATCAAGAAAAAAACCTAAGTCTTGTTAGTTCATTTAATTACAATGACCAAAATCAACCGAAAAGAAGACAAGCCCTTAGAAGAATTAAGAAGAAGAAGAAGAAGCAGTTAGAAGAATCAACACATAAGCAGGGAAAGGAAGATCACCAACATCATCTCTAAAGTAAGTCTCTAATCTGTCTCTTTCCCTCTCTCTATCATTTGAGAACTCTCTCACTCTCTCATTTATATACCCAATGTCCAATGTGGGTATACAATATATATTTATCCTCCTGACATGACCAAGGAATTCATCCAACTATTCTCCATCCAGCAATGGGTAAATAGTAAGGTTGTCTTGGCTCTTTAACTTTAGCAGGGCAACTAATCTAGGAGAAGGAAAACTCTGAACTAAACCTCACTTAAAAACTGACATTGTGTCCTATCCTGCACATGAGGAGGGGTTGGTATATATATATATATATATATATATATATATATAGTAAAAGAAAAGGATGATGATTCAGATTTGATGAACACAAAATAAGGGTCCAGGTTAGAATTATATTTACATTGTAAATCAAACCCACCATTGAACATTGCAATTTTTGACTCCAGTCACACTATTATGTTCACTTTCAGACTAATACCCTTTGGAAAGGTATGGACTCCTTTATCCCCCCAGTTATGGGTTAAATAGTACCACTATTATTCTTCAACAAGGATAGCTTTGGCATTAAATGACCCATGAAAGTTGATATGCCATTAAATAAAGAAACTAAAACAAAACAAGTCAAAAGTAGAATTGTATAATATTTTTTGGTACTAATCCAGAATATTGCACAAGGATTATATCATTAGATTCTGAATAAAAAGCATTGAATTTCATGGAAATACCCAAAACTTTTGAGACATTAGGGTTAGGATAAGGGCTAGTTTTAGTGTTACGGTTAGAGTTAAGGTTACGGTTAGGCTATTTTGGGAGTTTCCGTAATCTAATACTATTTATACATAAAATGCGATTCTAATGATATCATCTCTAGCATGCTATTCTGCAATTGTCCCTATTTTTCTTTTAGTGTGGAAAAAATTACTAAAATTTCATTATATTTCACCAAAATACCAAAAATCTTTGAGATGTTAGGGTTAGGGTAATGGTTAGGGTTAGTGTTATAGGTTAGTGTTAGGGTTAGTGTTAGGCTACTTTTGGAGTTTCCATAACCGAATGCCATTTATACATAAAATGCAATTCTACTGATATTATCTCTTGTACACTATTTTGCATTTGTACTTATTTTTCTTTTAGTATAAAAAAAATTGCTAACTATAGATTACTATCATAACCATTAAATTTCTTGAGGAGAATTTTGCAAGAAAAACAACAAAAAGAAAACCCTTTCCCAAGAAAGAAAGAATTAAAAAGAGTTTCTTCAAATCCCTTTAAGCAGGTAAAAACCAGAAATTTACCTTCTTAATGAAATGCACCTAAAAGCCTTTTTTACTTTTAAGGTAATTTGAACTGATCTGTCAATCTGTGTTACTGGACAGATTATTCTATGAAAGTTTGTTCTAAAAGCAAAGCCAGAAGGTTTGGACATTATTTTATAGAGGAAAAAGAAAATAAAGACAAAAAAAAATGGTTGGGGGAGAAATGACTTACAATAATATAAAAAAAAAAGAAGCTAAAAAGCTAAAAGAGAATAAAAGATAAGAAGCGACATGGACCCTAATCCGGGATCTGTCATAATAACGACAGTTATGTCAAAGCCAGTATCAAAAGAAGGGATCCAAAGAAATTAGTTTCTCCTTTTAAATTGGGATCTTGTAATCATCCTCGAATGTCTGGAATCAGAACGACTGTAGTTTGATTTTTAGAACAAAGAATCGTGGGTGAATACTGGGGTGGCCCGTCTGATTGCGCACACGGGAGGGGGGGTTAAGAAGAGGAAAAAGATGCGGAAGGGTCGATTGATGCAAAATAAAGAACTGATAAGATGTACATGAAAAGATCAAAGGGGAAATAGGGGTAAGGGTAGGGGGTTGGTAGCAAATAGGGGGGGGAGCAAGTTGAGATATATCAAATATATTAAGAAAAGTGGAGAAATGAAAGAAAGAAGAAAAGAAAAGGAAGAAAAAGGAGAAAATAGAAGAGGACAGAGAAAAAGAAGAAAAGGTAGAAAAATAGAGAAAGCAAGAAAAAATGGTTTTATAGATAAAAATTGTAATAAAAGTTTGAAAAATATCAAACTAAAAAATTGAGGGAATTGAATAAAATCAGAATGAGAAAATAAAATGGTCTTATACTAAAGGTCTTACATTGATGGTCTTAAACTAATAGTCTCACTGTAATGGTCTCACTGTAATGGTCTTACACTAATAGTCTTACTGTATTGGTCTTACATTAATAGTCTTACTGTAATGGTCTTACACTAATAGTCTTACACTAACAGTCTAACACTAATGGTTGTACATTAATAGTCATACACTAACCCCAGGTGAAATGCAGAATACTGGATTCTGATTTTCTAGGTTAGCTGTGAGTGTAAGAATGAGTGAGATGGAATGAAAAAAGAAAATAGACTAAGAAAAAAAAGAGTGTAGGAGAGAGTGACATGGATTTGAAAAAGAAAAAAGGATGAAAAAAGTAAAGAAAGAAACTAAGAGAGTGAGATGGAATGAAAAAAGAAAAAAGGATGAAGAAAGAGAGAGAAAAAGAAAGAGTGTAGGTGAGAGTGAGATGAAATGAAAAATGAAAGAGAATATAAAAAGAAAGAGTGAAAGAGAGAGAATGAAAAAAGAAAAGCATGTAAGAGTGAGTGAAAGAGTAAAAGGGAATGAAATGGGAAAAAAGGTTTAAAAACAAAAAAAGATCAATTTGTGATCAAGTTGGGAAGAGGAGAACAAAAAACAACAACTTTTGAGTTCTATTATCTTTCCCAGAAAAAACTTTTTATTTGCTAATCAACTGCATCCGAAGAATTTGTAAAGTGCTCTATTTATATCTATTGTTTCTTGGGATTCCTGGGCATTTTTTTTTACTTTTTCTTTTTAAATAAAAAAGTCACTATATATATATATATATATATATATATATATAAAGAACCATGATTTTGATGAACTTGAAAGCATCTCAGTCAAGGTCTATTTACTTCTATTGTTTCTTGGGATTCATCGGCATTTTTTTCTTTTTTTTTTTAAATAAAAAAAGTCCCATTTATATATATATATATATATATATATATATATATATATATATATATATAAAGAACCATGATTTTGATAAACTTGAAAGCACCACAGTCAGGGCGGGGGGGGGGTCGGTTGAAAAGCTTTGTGACAACCACGGTGATGGGAATTTCACTAACAGGAAAAGTTGTGAAAAACAAAAATATAAAATGAAAATAAGAAAATTCATTGCAGAAGTGTTTAAAGAAGATTATACAATATTTTCTTGTTAGCCTAAAAGACATCCTGAAACAAAGTATAGTTTCTTTGCCCCCAACTCACACCCTCATACAATGCCAAAACAAAATGGTAAATAAATTCTGATAAATTTTAAAGATCAAATTAGCAGAAAATGGAAGGAAATTGTGTTTTTTTTTATGTATAAAATTAGAAATCAGTATTTTAAGACCCCTGCCCCCATAGCATAGTGGCTGATGTGTCTAACTGTGACATTGTAGTAAACAAGTTCAAACTCTAAATGCATTAATATATTCATGTTCAGACCAATGCTCTTGGGAATCTTTGAAATATCTTTGGCAAAAATAGGATAGACACCCTCACTCTCCGGTTGATACCAACAATAGGCCACTTTTCCTACTTTACTTTATATATATATATATATATATATATATATATATATATTATATATATATAAGAGAGAGAGAGAGAGAGAGAGAGAGAGAGAGAACTTTAAAAAATTCCTCATGTATATATAAAAATGTTAAAGGAATTTGACTAGAGGATGTTTTTCACTGAACAGATGGATTCACCACTTCTAATACATTTTTTTCGCCTGAATTTCTGTGGTTTGTCAAACACCTATTTAAACTTTCTAAAAACGATCTCTTTCACCTGATTATGATCAAAGGTCAAAACTAGTTGAGAATAATTAAAAAATAAATAACAAAAGAGATATTTCTATTTGTTTTATCACTTTTTTTCATCTTTATATATATATATATATATATATATATATATATATATATATATATATTATATAATGAACAAAGATTGATAAGACAAACAGGAAATATTATTTTATGTTATTTATTTTTTGATTGTTCTCAACTAGCTTCGACGTGAGGTAATCGTCAGGAGAAAATTTGTTCTGAAATCAATTGATTTTTAGAAAGTTTTAAAAAGTTTCCTAAGTGTTTAAAAAGCCCCGATAATAACAATATATATATATATATATATATATATATATATGCTTTGTCAAGAGTTGATATGCCTTTAAACCAACCTGCCAACCATAACTGGACAGTGAATGTGTGTACATAACAATGTAAGGCTTTGAATCTTCCCTTTCAAATTGGCTGCAGAGTTTGTGATTTCACATGAATAATAGAACTGAACAAATCAGACTCAAATGAATGAATCAATTCAGTGAAATGTAAAACCTTAAATGTTAAAACATGCAGAACCAAACACCCCCACCCCCACCCCTAAAAAAAGGGAATTGTGGAAAACTATGAAGTCAAATAAAAAATGACTCAACTGGAAAATGAATTATAAATTATAAATAAACAGTTAAAGTTAAAAACAGAAATAAACAAACAAAAAAAACAAACAATGTTTAAAATGATTGTTAATTTAAAATTGCTGCAATGCACTCAATGAACGTGGTGGGTTGAATAAATTATGAATTAGGTGAAAAGTGGTTAAAAAAAAACAATAGAAAGAGAAAGAGTTTTTTTTAATAAGGCAAGATGATACAAAAAGAAAGTGAGAGAGGAAAAACCGATTGCAATGAGAGAAATGACAGAGATAGAGATAGAGAGATAGAGAGATAGAGACTAGGAGAGAGTAAGAGATATTATGTATTAGAATTTTTAGTGAGAGAGAAAGAACAGATTGCTATGAGAGAGAAAGAAAGAGACTTAGATAGATAGATAGAGAGAGAGAGAGAGAGAGAGAGAGAGATCATGTAAGACAAATGAATACAATAAAGATATGGATATAAATAGAGGGAGTAGAAAAAACAAAGAGCGGGATAATAGATTATTATCTGCCCCCTCTGACCAATCATCTAGTCACATCAAAATGACTGTCCTACCCCAATTGCCCTTATTGCAAACCCACAACGCTTTTTATCATATATGTGCTAGAAAGTGGTGGCTGAGGGTGTTAGTGTCCTGGCTATGCCATTAAACTGCATCTTGTGGGGAAGTTCCAATTCTGGAGCCCTGAGAAGTATGGAGCACCCCTTCATCACCATTACTCCCAGGGCCACCTGATCTGGAGTGGCAGTACCTGTTAGGGTCTCCTATGGGTAGAAAAAATGAGTTTTTTAAAATGGCTAAAGAATTGCGTTTTAAAAGAATATTTAATACCCATCAAGCATGAATAGAAAAAATGTGTTTGGCATAATATAACCCAACAAAGGTTGAAATGCCGGAAAATCCAATCAGCCAACTCAACAATCCTCTTTTTTACAACTATCTTCCCCTAGAAATAAAGAAAGAAAGAAAGACGTTTAAATAAGAAACTAAAAAAAAGAAAATAAAGAAAGATTGAAAGACATGAAAAAGAAAAGAAAGAAAAAGAAAAAAAGAAAGAAAAAGATGAGAAAAAAAGAAAAAAAAAGAAAAAAGAAAAATATGTGGGAAAACAAAGTACAGAAAAAGAAAAGGAAGAATTTTCTCACTTCTTTCTTCTTCATCTCTTCCTTTTTTTTTTCATTTTCTGCCTTTTTCTCCTTTTTCTAATCATTTACTCTTTCTTTACAATTTCCTTCAATAGAATCTCTTATTTCATTCATTTTCTTGTAGTTTGCTAATTCAGAAACAAAACCCTTCTTTATGTTCCCATCTATTCATCACATGATTAATGCATTCTTTAGAATTATTTTCCCTTCAGCTTCTCAATTTTTTCTTTTCCATCCTCTCTTTCTCTTTTTATTTATCCCCTAATCATTCCTTTTCTCCTTTTGATTACACAGTTTCTTTTTTCTTGTTATTCTCATCATTCAATCACTAATTCATATATTTCCCTCTTTATTTCTACTTTCACTCTCTCTCTCTTTTGTTTTTAATTTTAACTCTTTCTCCATTACTTCCATTTTCCACAACAATTTTATTTTCCCTTCTCTTACTCCTTTTATTTTTATTTTCCTTGTTTTATTTCTTTATTCCTTTATTCTTTCTCTTTTTTTTCTTCTCAATATCATTTTCCTCCTTTGTTAATTTTTCCTCTTTCAACATCCTGATCATTTCTCATGTTTTCTTTCTTTAATTCCTTATTTGTTCCATTGTCCTTTTTTTATTTCATTCCTACTTTCACTTTCACTATCATTTAGTTTTGTTTTTATTTTCTTCTCAATATCATTTTCTTCCCTTGTTAATTTTCTTCTTTCAACATCCTCATCATTTCTCATGTTTTCATTCTTTAATTCGTTATTTGTTCCATTGTCCTTCTTTTTTATTTCATTCCTACTTTCACTTTCATTTCGTTTTGTTTCCTTTCTAGTGTTTATTTATTTTTGTCTTCTTGTGCAATTACTCAACAAATAACTGACCAAAAAGCAAACATCCAATATTGGCTCATAAAAATTTGATCAACTTCCCATCAGCCTTTGCATCTGTCTGTGCATCAGCACTGGTCATTGTGTTGTCAAACAATCAATGTATATTTCACACTTTAAAAAATTGCCAAAAATCATTATGATTATTATTATATTATCATCAACGCCACCATTAGTGTATTGACATCATCTTTACACTTATTTTTATTAAAATATTAATCATTATCTCAAAAATCACAGCTTTTGTTGCAGTTATTGCTTTTAATGTTTTAAGGTTGTCATCATTTGTTATTTTATTGATATTGTTATTAATATTTGGTTTTGTTATTATTTCAACTTGATGTTAAGTCATGTCGGGACACAGTATTGTGAGCAGCCATTAAATATTAATATTAATATCACAATCAGAAAACTCTCAGCATAAAGAGAGAAATGTATGAATTATAATGATTAAATATTAATAATTATAATAATATAATAATAAATCATTAAAGTTTACTTTGCTTTTTATTGCTGATGCAATAAGTCAATGGTGATATATCATTTGTGAGAGCATGTGTCGGGGGGGGGGAAGAAATTCTATGGCTAAGTTGGTTTGTTGGTTGGTTGGATGGATTTTATGGCATATCAACCCTTGGGTTATTTTGTGCCAAAGGTGTTTTGTTTTATTCATTCTTGATGGGTATTGAACATTTATTTGAAATTTTTTTTTTCAAACTTAATTTTTTAAATTCATATTTTTTAAACTCATTGTTTTCTATTTAACCCATAGATGGGACCCTAACAGGTACTACCACTCCAGGACAGAGTGGACTTGGGAGAAATAGTGATGAAAGGGTACTCCATATTCCCCAGAGCTCCAAAATTGGAAGTTCACCATCAAATAGAGTAATTCATACCCAGGACATTAAGACCCTCAGCACCACCTTCTAGCACATATATGATAAAAATGGCTGGGTTGTCACAAGTGCAATAGTTTTGGGACATTCATATAAGTACTAGAGCTTGAATGTGAACAGCCAATTGATTGGAGGGGGCCTCTCTGATCAACCATCAAACCTAAGTAAGGACCAAAGTAGAGTGTTGCATGTCATGGTCTGCTCAGTCACCAGGGTTCCATCCTTAAGCATTACTAGTCACCACCTCTGGGCTAGGAAAATGGTTTCTACATGAACTTACATAAAAGAGCACTGGTCAAGATTTCAACCATTGACTTTCTCTTCTATTCAGAATGCCCTAAAAGTAACATTAACATCCTTGGATAGAACAAGTTTTCAGCTACAAAATATTATTTCTCGACCTCATCACTACCACTGGCTATACATTTTTGCCCTCTATTATATAGTTGGCAATCTTTGTCTTTTTGTGTATAAGCTACTCTAGTGATCCGATCAGGATGAAACTTTACAGACACATTCAGCTAATATTCAGAAGCAGGATTGACTAATTGGATTTCAATAAAAGTCAATAATGGAACCCTCGGGGATATCTTTACCATGGAGGAGGAAAGATAAGACATTTCTGTGAGAGAGGGGAGAGGAGTTGTAGTACTTTGAAATCATGTAACAGCAAGAGAGCATCAGCTGCACCATGAATGCTTGATCTAATTGTTTTTAGAAAATACTCTTATGATATAAAATAAAATAATCAAACAGTTCATCATCAAAAAAATATAATAATGTTATTGCATACTTTGTTGTCAATTTCAAGGAATTATTTATGTTTCTTTAGGCAGTAAGTTGGCTATACAGCTGTTGTTTTGAAGGATGCTGTTTCCATGATCTGTTTAAACCTGCAAAAAATATCTTTGCACAGTTCCCTAATAACTTTTTCACCAATCATTTTGTTATAATCCAAGTGATACAACCATACAGTAGTACTGGCATGGCTACAGCTTGAAAGAATTTCTGTTTTATTTAATCAAAGAGATTGAATTTTCATTGATCAATAATCTGTCAATAACATCCCTTGTTTTATATTTTGCAAAGCAAGAAATCATCATTGACCTGACAAATACATTGTGTCAAAATTCTAAGATTTTCTTTCCATTTCTTTGTCATTCAAATTGCTTTTATTCCCTTGAAATTATCTCTTTTCTTTTTTATCTATTTTGGTTTAGCTCAGTCAGTAGTGCATTCGCCTTGGAATTACGAGGTTCTGGGTTCGATAATTCATCCGCACCAACTCAGCATATGAGTAGCCAGAGTGTAATCTGATCATGTAATTATTTATTAAATCGGTTTGTTAAAGCTAGTGGGCAAATTAACTACACCATATAATAATGAATTTTATTGTGTACAGTGTTCAGGTGCACCACAAGTCATCAAAGTCTCATGTCAAGTACACAGAATAATGCATTAGTGTCAGGAACATGAACAGTTTACAGTAGTAATATGCATGTATGTGTGCGTGTGTGTGCATATGTGTGTGGAGAGGGGCATCAGGTATAGTGTTGGTGGACTACAGGAAGCATGGAGGCTTTGAAAGATTCAATGTTTCGGCAGCCTACAACAGACGGAGGCAGCTTATTCCATGCCTCCGCAATTCTGAGCATGAAAAAATGTTTCCGAAAGTCACGTTAGCAGTGCTGTTTTCTGACTTTGTAGGCATGCCCACGTGTGTTAGAAAAATGGAGATCAAAAAGGTGCTCAAGGTTCCTGTTGTTAAGATGATTAATAACCTTATGAGAGTTTACCAGGTCAGTTGCCAGACACTGAAGTTTCAACGAATCCATTCCCAGAGCAACGAGACGTTCAGAGTATGGTAGATACCTGATGGAGGGTATTCGTTTGGTTGCACGTCTCTGTACAGTTTCTAAAGTTGATATATCATATAAACATTTATTTCTTAGTGATATTTAAGACACATTGTAGGATTTTAAACACTCTAATAACATTGGTTGTTTTGAGGCAAATCTCAGATTTTCATAGAGACATTGTAATTTAATAAGATTTATTCTATGTATTAATGATTTTGGCTATAAATTAAATACTAATTGATAAACTTATGCAATTCCTGGGGGTATTGTGATGTAAACAGTGGCATAGTTTTGGTGACAGACAGACACCGAATCTCCATTATAATAAGATATTGCAAAACTTCTGACTCACCTTAGTATATACAATTGAGAGATTTGTTGCCAAAACATTGCTAAACTTTTGACTCCCCCAGTATTTATATATTTTTATCTGGGTCTCTGACTATTTTGGTCATAAATTAGACAAACTGACTTGAGTAGCACCTGGAGAGTATCAGGCAAGCTCACAGTCCAATGTGTTTCATCTCTTTCACAACTTTGAAAAGCATGCAGAGTTGTTGAATTATGCCTCAGGTTAACAAAATATTGCAAAACTTTTGATTCCCTTTAGTATTATATCATCTCTTTCAGTAGATGAGATATTACTACCAAGGTGGGTGAACAAAGTGCCACGAACTAACATGAACCAAAATATTGCAAAACATTTGACTCACCCCTGTGTTCATATATTTTTAGCTCGGTCTCTGACTATTTTGGCCATAAATTAGAGAAACTGAGTTGAGTGTGTAAATCAATGTGTAATTAGATTAAACAAAAATCTGTATTAAGAATCAAAGTCAGCTAAATGAAGAACATTCAGTTGAACATGAGAACTAAAAATATTTGTCACTGATTCTTTGTTGGTTTTCGTTGGTCTTTCTCATTACAATACATATGACAATTCTATTGTTATTAGAAAATTGTGGGTTAGTTTTTTTGTTTTTTTTTCATATTTATTTTATTCCTTGCACAAATTAATGAAAGCTCAAACCCCCATCCCCATCCCCCACCTTTCACGCCTCCTTTTCTCCAGGGAAATAGAAAATAAAAAAGAAACAATAAAGAAAACAAAAAAAACCCCAAAAAAAACAAGACTAAAGATGAATTATACACTTTAGCTATAAATAATCATTGGCTAACTTTTCCTCCCATACTAATTTAAAACCACATATTCCTTTTGAAAAAACAAAAAAATCTCTCAGCTATTTAGTCGAAAAAGGCGGGAACTACGGAAAACTTGAGATGAAAGATGTTTCTCAATTTGTATCATTAATGATGGTTCAACAATGTCTGCTGCTGCTGCTGCTGCTGCTATTTGATTTTCGTCTCAAAGATTTGGTCAAGACTTAAATCCTTAAGATCAGACCTCTAGGTAATTATACCAAAATAGAATCATAAAGAGTAAAAGAAAAAGATATATATATATATATATATATATAAGTGCTTAATTGGAGTCGTACCTAATTTTGAAAATTAATTAATTAATAATGAATTAGGCGGGAATACCTATTAAATGTATAGCTAAACAAATCGAGAAAAATCAATCTCTGTATGTACATTTCGGCCTATTAGGCCTCATCAGCAGAGCTATAGATCGGAAGACCGCCCTGTGCGTGATTTGAAACCGGACCGTCAAGCTGACAGGCCGATCCCATAACCCCAACACCAAACGAACTTCTTAGATTTTATGATTTGTTTAGAGTAGGTATTCCCGCCTAATTCATTATTAATTAATTAATTTTCAAAATTAGGTACGACTCCAATTAAGCACTTATTCTCCAAAAAATTATCGGCAAAAAGCCATTCTAAACAACCTATATATATATATATATATATATATATATATATATATATATATATATATAATATATATATATATATATATATATATATATATATATATATGGAGGTGCATGGCATAATGGTTTGAGTTGAGGGAAATGGACTTGTCAACCCAAGTTCAAATCCTAGACAAGGCTGTTTGCATTTTCACATAGCGCTAATACCCTTGGGAAAGGTATGAATCCATATATTCTCCCTCCAGCTATGGGTAAAATAGTAGGGTAGACTGCACTCTTTAACCTCGGATAGGTAACCAGTCTAGGAGAAGGAAAACTCTGAATTCAAAAATCCTGAGATCAGTCGTTGATTGGGTTTGCGGCATTCCTTGTGCACCGATTCTTTCCTATCGACTGGGGCAAAAAGTGCGGAATGGTCCGACACAAGCCTTTACCACTGATAAACAAAACAATGTGTTGGTTGTTCAAAAGATGAACACTCATGTGTTGAAAATCGACAAGAGAGTCCATTTTTTTTTTTTTTACATATATGTATATACATGTTGTCTTTGTCGTTTTTGGATCCACATATGCTTCTTTGTTGATATATCTAGTGAGTCTGGTTCTCAGTGTGTATATATTATATTAGTATAAATGTTATATTTCAGAGACTTGACTGTCCTTCTTCAGAGGAATGTTGACTCCCATTCCTCTGAAGAGTGTGTGTATAAATCTTTTTCGATAAACGATATCAAAACAAACCTGTGTGTGTGTGTGTGTGTGTGTGTGTGTGAGCGTGAATGTATGTTCATTAAGAAAAAATGTTTGTTTCAAGTAAGTGGTGAGAAAATATTCTTTTAACTTTTGAGTTGCTGTGTGTGTTTATTGTGTAAGGGGGCAGGGGAAAGATATCTACGCGTGTCATATGTATATGTTTGTGTAATAAGTAAGTGAAGAGAAAAGAGGGTGTGTATGGGGGGGTAAAAAATTTTATAGTAAGAGTTGTGTAGTTAAAGTTTTTTATTTATTGTTGTTTTATTATTGTAACAATAATAAATATTGTTACAATAATAAATATTGTAACAATAATAAAACAACAATAAATAAAAAAAACTTTAACTACACAACTCTTACTATAACATTTTTTTACCTAGACTGGAAAAGAGATAAATATTTGCTGAGAATTTATTAACATAAAAAACATTGATTATTACACTTTTGATCATCCATACTTAATAAAAGCACGCGTCACCTGTAATATTGAAATAGAAAGTACGTTTTTTGGTTTGTACATGTTTATTAATTCTGACTAGTCTTATCATTCATCTGTTTTATTTTATCTATTTTTTCCTTAAACACAACTAACGGTTAAAATTTAAGTAAAAAATAACATAAATCATGTTCTTAGTAATGATTAAATTCATTAAAATCTATGCCAAAACCAAATTTTTCCGTTTTAATTTGACGACGATTTGCAATTTTTACCCAATATATACAGTGGCCGTAAAGTCTATGTGCAATTTAAACTATTTTAAATATTAAAGTGCACACGGACTTCATGGACAGCCTGTATATTAGTGAGAAGAATGTGTTGGGGATCATTTTAGTTTTACAACCTGTCTAGGGTTATTTTAAGCCTAGAGGTTAGAGAATCATGTTCATTGTACTTTCATATTTACATTTTTGGGGTAGTTCATTCTTTCTCCTAGACTGACTGCCTAACCATGGTTAAAGAGCCCAATCTGCCCTACTATTTATCCATAGCTGGAGGGAAAGTACTTGGATTCATACCTTATCCAAGAGTATTACCACTATGTGAACTGTAGCTTTCTCTAGATTTGAACTTGGGTCAACAAGTCCATTTCCTATGACTCTAAGCATTACTCCATGGCTTCCAACTAACACATTAGTAACCTTTATATATATATATATATATATATATATATATATATATATATATATATCAGTAAAAATTCCCTTCCTCAAATTAACACTGACTTGTCCAGATGAAATTTAGCAGTCTAGATATAATGAATTTATTACATAAATTATTCAGCTTTGCACAGATCTTTATTTAAATTTCAATTTCTAATTTTAAAATTTAAAACATTTAAAGCCTTAGTGAATTTGTATACTTTTTATTACATTTTGTGAGTGTATTTAGGATTGTATGTTTTGTTTTACATCATATCAACCCTTTTCAAGTCATTTAATGCTGAATCAAGTCATTTTGTTTCAGGTTGCTTACTGTATCGATGATTGCTTTAGTGGTCACTCAACTATATATTGAACAGGCTCATGGTTGCTTAACTTCTGTGATCTAATGGGAACTGGTTCTTTCAGTGTAACTTGATCATAATCCGTGTGTGTATTCAAGATGGATATTCATAAAACCTTTCAGAAGAAATAAATTGACTGATTAGTTCATATTTTTTGCTTATAATATAAACTCACTTTTGTAGGTATTAAGTTCAATGTCAAGTGATATCTAATTTATAGAATTTATATTACATCTAATAGCAGATAAATAAAGGGTAGTACTCTAAATTAGCATCTAATAGTTATCTCCCTTGGGAAATTATATTAATCAGTGTGAGCACAAACAGAGATCCTCACACTGGAAAGTAGCAAATTCAACTTGAAATTGCTTTATTCTCCTCGAGCATTTTAACAATATTGCTCAAACAAAAACATCTTGCATTCATGTGCTTTTTTGGCCAACAGTTATGTTCAGACACAAATTGGATCATTATAAAATAATCGAAAACTATCAGTGTAGTTTTCTTAGATAAAATTAATGAATTCCCAGTTGAAGAATAATCTATTTTCAAGGCTTATAGCATAAATTGTCACAAGAACATAATATATAAGTATATATATATATATATATATGTATACATAAATATATACATTTATATATGCATATTTTTATATATACACAGATACATATATATATATGCACACATATATATATATATATATATATATACATACACACATAGATATGCATAAATATATATGTATATATACACACACACATATATATATACACACACATACACACACACATATATACACACACATACACACATATATATACACATAGATATGCATATATATATATTTATATATATATATACTCATACATATATATATGCATACATATATATACACACACTCATACACATATATATATATATACACACACACACACACATATATGCATACATATATATATATATACACACTCACACACATATATATATATGCATACATATATATATATAGATATATATACATTTTACATACATATGTATATACACACATATATATATGCATACATACACATACGTATATATATTATATATATATACACATACGTATATATATATATATATATACACACACACAAACACACATATATGCATACATACATATATATGTACAAGCACATGCACACACACACATATATATATATATATATATATATATATATATATTATATATTAAGATAGAGAAACAATTTCTCCTTTTTTAAGTCAAGTCATCAATCAGATGAAGTTAACAGATATTTTATTTTTATCAACTAACATCCGGGACTTTGAGATCATCTCTTTTTGATATGATCAACAAATAACTTTCACTTTCACTTTAGATAGTGTTAAATAGGAAGTAAATTGGAAAAACAGGAAGGGGAGAATTGAGGAAATAATCAAGTAAGCCATAAACTTGAAACCAAAATGGACAATTGGTGAAAGGGCATCCACTTTAGACCAAAAATCTTGACCACCCAATTGGACCGTTTCCTCTTACCCTCATCTTCTCCCCTGACTGTATTATAGGTTTTTGATGTGAGCCAAAGAATCTGGAATGTTCTTATCTATATGCAAATGAATGCAAATTCTTCCAATCTGACCAAATTACTGGACAATTTTTGGAGGCAGAGATGTCAGTCAGGTGGATGGGGTTGGGTAGGTAGGAATGGTTTCAGCTTTTGTCAGCCAGGAAAATTTTTGAATCAATCATTTTTGGAGTGATGGTCTTTTGCAGAAATCCCAGTTACAATGTTGTCTTTCAATCTTAAATGCCTGATTAAATAAGAAGGAGTTGTCTCCCTTTGTGCTCAGTTTAATCATTCTTATTTTGCAAAGTGCCAAAGACGTACTTTTTCTTTTTCTCTTAGTTTTTTTTTTTTTCCGAGCGAGTTTGGGTCTGGGACAGAAAGTGGGTGGAACCAAATTAATCCCTCTAAATAAAGACCCATTCCTTCTCTTTTACCTTTTTGCCCTTTTATAAGCTACACTCTTTATAGGATTTTTCTCTCCTCACTCGCAACTCAGATTATCTTTTACAGAAACAAAAGAAATTTTCGGTAGCAGACTTTAACCAATTCCAATCTTCACTTGATCGAATTCTATCTATCTACCTGACCAACTCTCTAATGCATTTAATCTGTCAGTAATATCTACCCATTTACCTATTCACATTCCGACGGACATTATTATTATACAAAGTTCCAAAAGTAGCAACATATATTTAATAAAATATTTCATAAGTTCTATTTTAATAATAATCATAAAAAGTAATGATAAAAATCATGGCATAGAGCTGAAAAAGCTATGGAACATGAAGATGATGGTGATACCAATCACAATCAGAGCACTTGGAACATTCTCAAAGTTAAACTGATAGTAAAGTTCCAATTCTGAAACTCTTGGGAGTGTGGAGTACCCCTTCATCACCATTACTTTCAGGTCCACTCTGACCCGGATTGGTAGTACCTGTTAGGGTCCCATCTATGAAAAAAAAAATTAATACCAAAAATAATGAATAAAACAAAAAAAAACGTTTTGTTCTTTAAAAAATTGA
Source organism: Doryteuthis pealeii (assembly GCA_023376005.1). NCBI lineage: Eukaryota > Metazoa > Mollusca > Cephalopoda > Myopsida > Loliginidae > Doryteuthis > Doryteuthis pealeii. The sequence continues at coordinate 114,354,011 of CM042148.1, forward strand.
TTACCTAATAAAAATGTAAAGAACAAAACGTCTTTGAAGATTTTTGTTTTATTCATTCTTTTTGAGTATTTAATTTTTTAAATTCATTTTTTATCAATTCAACCCATAGATGGGACCCAAACAGGTACTACCTGTCCAGGTCAGAGTGGACCTGGGAGTAATGGTGATGACAGGATACTCCAAACTCCCAAGAGCTCCAAAATTAGAATTTCACCATTAGATGCAGTTTAATGCCATACCTAGGACAGATTAACATGAGATTAATGAACATTAGTTATCAGATTAACAATGGATTAACAGGAGATTAATGAATATTCATGATAATCATAGAGGAGAGATTAACAATGGATGATGGTTATGCATTAACAGGAAATTAATGTATATTAGTGATTATTAGATATTGGAGATAATCCTAAAAAGAATAATTGTACTTCCTAATCCCTTAGGTTTATAAAGAATTATCTGCAGACATTTTGATTAATTGCAGATGTTGCTTAGACATCTTTTTATTATGAATCTTTGATGATGGTAATACATTAACAGGAGATTAAGGAATATTAGTGATAATCAGAAAGAAGAGATTAATTATCGATGATGGTAATACACTAACAGGAGATAAATTAATATTTGTAATAATCAGAGAATAGGATTAACCATGGATGATGATATAATATTAACAGGGGATTAATCATGATAATAATGTATTAACAGAAGATTAATGAATATCAGTGATTATTAAACATCAGAAATAATCCTGATAACCATTCTTCTTAATCCCTGAAGTTTATGAAGATGTATCTGTAGGCACTTTTAATTAAATCTTTGCCTACTTTAAACTGTTTGCAGAGGCTCTCAATCTACACCCAAATAAAATATATCAACTGATGGTTAGTTCATTATAATTGAGCAGAACTACTCAGATTACAACAATAATAGGACTTTATTTGAATAACTATTCAAATAGAATGAGTTCTGATGTGAACAGAACTTTGAAATATCCCATCATACGGGTAAAAAATATCAAGGAAATTTGGTACAGACGTGGGCGGAATTTGGTAGGCAAATATAACATTACTGGGCCTAATTTAATTCATTAATAGACTTATATACTTCGTGTTTTTTTATCTACTGAGCTGGGTCTTGGAACCAGTCATTTCTTGGGATGTTTTGTCTTGTGTCGTTTAGTTTTTAATTAATTGATCTTGTTTTTGTTTTCAGAGCTCTTTATTTTCCTCTTATAAAGAAATGGCCTTGGAGGACAGACCACATCTTGCATTTGTTTGTTTCCATCAAATAACCTGCCAGTTTTCTCTGTCCGTCTTCTCCAAACACCTCAGCAAGACTCAGCACTTTCTCATTACCTCATTCTCGCCTTGTTCTGTCCAATCAGAAGCCAAGATCAGTGACTTCCATGTCATCACTCTCACATCTATAGGGTTGGTGCATAATTATTGTGGCTTTTTTAACAAATTTGTTAAAATAACCACAATAATTATGCATTTTTGTGGCCTTTTTTAAATAAATTTATGGAAAAAAAGCTACAATAATTATGCACCAACCCAATACGTGTTCTGGTTATTTTCCATTATTACACTTATCAATTTTTCCCCTTGCTTCTTGGTATGTCTTGTCTTGTGTCATTGCTTAGTTTTTAATTCAGAACACTTTTATCTTAATTTATAGATCCATGACAAATGTGTGGAGATTTTGGCCTTAGAAGGACAGACTGCCATTGGGATCCATCTCATCCTCCAGCTAAAAACTCTCCATCCATCTCCATTGAATGCCTCTGCCAAGCTCCCAACTTTCTAACTATCTCATTCCCTCTTTGCACTGTTGTCCTGGTTTGGTCAATCAAAAGCCAAGGTCAGTGACTTCCACGCCATCCTTATTCCAGATTTTTTCCTTTATTAAAATCTTTCAATTTCCACATTTGTCTCACATCAACCCACCACTATCATCACACACTGACTTCCACACTAATTATTATTTTACACAAAGAGTTAATTGTAGGTGATGCTTAGACATTTTCCACACCTTTTTACCCGATTATTAAGCTTTCCTCATTCCAAAGGTTTTGTCAAATCTTCATTATGATAATAGTAAACAATAATAAATACTACATCAACAAAAATATCAATTAGAATATCAACAATTCTTATTGATAATAACAATTGAAATAAGAGTAAGCATCAAATGAAAAATGATTGTAATTAGATTTCAGAAAAGTCTTTCAAAAGAAATTCCATTTGTCCTTTTAATTAGTACAAAGGAATTTTGTCACATGAAAATCTTTTGTTAAAAAAACAAAAAGAAACTTTTCTTACATTTTTCAACTTCTCAGATTTATACTTTATTTGCAATGTCATCCAAAAATGACATTGCGAATACCAACGCATAATTAATTATTTCCGATTTGATTTTGATTTTATTTTTTTGTATCATTGTTGATTTCTATTGATGTACAACCAAAGAAATATAATCATCATCATCATCATGTGCTAGTAGCATGAATATACATGACATTCTCACACCAACAATCCCTATCACTCATTGCTTTTGGGAAGTCCTCGGTGCAGCATCCAGTATTTGCGCTGAGCTGGTCAATGTATGTTTTGCTGGACGGCCCACACTGGCATTCCCATGTGCTGGCTTCCATACAAGAATGTCCTTTATGAGTTTGTCCTACTTGTCCAGCATGTCTTATTCATCTTACTCAGATGGTTTGAGTGATAAAGGGCAAGTGGTCATATAGCTGCTTCCTCATAGGGTGTTGTTTCCATGACTTATTTAAGATTGCACACAGCATCCTTGTGCAGCTCCCATGTAGTTTCTTTAGGCACTTCGTTAAGGTCCAAGTGGTGCAACCATACAGTAGCACTGATACAACTATGGCTTGGAAGAATTGTCGCTAAAACTTGTCAGTTAGATCGGATTTCCCTATAACTGATAATCTGTTTATAGAAGATCATGCATTTACTATGTGAGCATTAATAGAAAAAAAAAACTAAATAAATAATAAAATCCCAGGTAAGGATTGAACCCTTGATTCTTACTATCATATGAACACTTCTATATTTAGCACTCCTTGAAATCAAATGTATTCTTCTATTTTTACATATACATGTTTGCACACACACACGTATAGATGTTCACGGATATGCATACATATATATGACCAAACATTATGAAATATAGAAAGTGTGTTTGTATATGTGTATCTACAAATATGCATTTATCAGATTCTGTAATCTATGAATTATTAAAATTCTTAATGTGTTTCTATACAACACAGATTTCTTTGAAATTGTTACTGGAGTCCTACAAGGAAATACATTAGCACCATCAAGTGAATTAACTATTTTGTGACTTTGTGTAGCCATTATATATATATATATATATATATATATATATATATATATATATAATTATTATTATTTTCGTCTCCGCTATTGATAAGTCTGGAATATAGACAAGCTCTGAAGATGATTTTTATGAATCGAAATATTGTTCAATATTAGCTATGAATATGATATAAAATCTTTTCACTTTAACAGCATATTGTGTTGTTTTCATATCCTTTTATCTATACTCATATATATATGTATATATATATATATATATATATATGTGCTAAGGTAACATGTACATGCACTGACACAAGCTGACATGCACTGGTTACTGACAGTTTCTTGCACATGTGATCTTCAGACCAACATATATATAAACAGATGTGTGTGCACATTTATATATAAATATACACACATATATATATATATATATATATATATACACATGTATGTTTATATGTATTTATATACATAGATACACACGTTTATATACATACACATATGTATGTTTTTATATGTATATATACACATATATATAAAAACAAACACACACATATACATGTATATATACATATTTGCATACAAACATATGCAAGTATTTATATATATGCACACAAATATATATATATATACATATTTACACACATATATATACATATGAATGTGGATATACATACACATTTATATACATACACACATATCCATACATACAGAGGCACACACACATACATATATATATATATATATACACAAATATATATACATGTATATATGCATTCATACATATATGCATAAAAAACCTACATATATTTATATATATGCACACTTGTATATATACATATATAAAAACATATATATATGCATATATATATATATATAAATGCATACAGACACACACATCGATATACATACACACATATACACAGATATACAAACATACACACAGACACAAACACACACACACATATATATACATATATGTGTGTGTGTGTGTGTGTGTGTGTATATTTGTGTATGTGTGTGTGTATATATAGATGTATGTGTCTGTATGCATATATATATGCATATATATATGTTTTTATATATGTATATATACAAGTGTGCATGTATATAAATATATGTAGGTTTATATATATATATATACTTATATATACATATATACATATTTATATATACATATATATATGTAAATAAAAGTTCTTTGTTTTTTGTTTATAGTGCAGATAACCAAAAACTAGAAAAATGATCATTATTTATGAGAATAACAAAAAAGAGTTGAATCTGTAAGTCACACTTTTACTTATATTCTGACGTTTATTGCATCCGTTTTGGTTTTCTTGGAAATAAGAATATGAAGAAAAAAAAAGGATATGAAATATCTGTCATTTTTTGTTTTTATCAGTCTGTAGGAAAATTACTTTGTGCAATATGTATGATTATATTTCTTTTATCATTAACTTTTAATATCTCAATTGTTACAACTGCTTATTGCTATGATCAACAACAACAGAAAAAAGGAGGGGGGATTGACAATGATATTCCCAATTGTAATTTATGTAGAACAAATGGCAGCAATTTGTCAGCAATTACGAATTGTATATTTCTAAGTTTTGGGGATTTTTTTTATCAAATAAATGGAAAAAGCAGAAAAAAAATGTAATTTTGCCATAAACATAATATCTAAAGAGAAGGCCACATAGAGGCAATTGGTGTAATGGTTATATGTATGTAATGGAAATCAACACAGGTTCAAATCCTGGAAAAGGCTTTTTGTATTTCACAAAGTGTTAATACCTTTGGGAAAGGTATGCATCCAACTACTATCACTCCAGCTATGGGTAAATAGTTAACCTTGGTTAGCCAACCAGTCTAGTAGTAGGAAAACTCTGAATTCACAGCTGATAAACTCCACTTAAGAAATTGACCTTGTGTCTTATCCTACTTGATATCGGTAAATAATAGGGCTGACTGGGACCTTTAAGATTGGTTAGGTATTCCAGCTTGTATATGTTTTATATGCTTACTGAATGAATTAGATCTTGCTGATTGATTTTAAGCAAAAATATTCCATCTACTCTTTGGAAAGGGGAGGAGTTTTCTTCCTCCTTTTGAGGTGCCTTTAAAATACCCCTTAAGATGAAGGGAATTCATATGCAAAGTTTCAAGATTGGCCTATGATGGACTCACCATTCAATCTCAGCTTGAAAAGAGGGCCTAAAAGTTCAGTTAGATATGAAATGTTGAATTACTTATAAATAAAGAACTAGCACAACATTTTGGGTGAACCAATAACAGAAGAACAGGGAACTAATACTCCACAGATTCTTCTGAAACAATAAAGAAAATAAATAAGACTTTGGTTCTCATTAAATGACCAAAGTTAAGCAATGATAAATCTGTACATTTCAGAGATGGGTGACTATAAGAAAAGCTTAGCAAATTAAAAATAAAAATATATTATTATAAATAAATAATAATTATTAAATAATAAGATATTATTATTGTTTCATGGAGAATTGGAAGCATAGATTTAAATGGATTAAATTGGTGAAATTCATTTGCTAGAGAAATAAGTGTTTAAAGTGATTGCTGATATTTACTGTGTCATTTCTTGTAGAATTTTGAAATCAATTATTTTGTTTTATACAAAGTGTGTTCAAAAAGTTTGAAAAGAAATTTAAATAAAAACCATTCACAAAAAAGTGCATGCTGTTATATTTCAGGGCAAGTTTAAATTCAAAATATTCAAATTATGAACTTGTGAAATCCTTTACTTGAAGTTTTATGGGAAGCATACAACCGTCAAAAAGAAATATATATATATATATATATATAATAATATGATTTTATATATGAAAATGGTAACTTACCTGTGAATTGGTCACAGTGGTTAGTTGATACAAGTTTCACAATGATGAGACAATGATATAACAAATATAAAGTGCTCAATATGTAAGTAGAGTGAATTTATTACAATGGTATACACAGGAATAACCTGATAATGGTATACACAGGAATAACCTACTCGAGTTTCACCATGAGGATTTTCAGGGTTAAATCCACTGAATTAATCCAGATATTGATTAATTGCAGTCAACTGTACGCATGTATTTTAAAATAAATAATTCAGTGGATTTAACCCTGAAGATCCTTATGGTGAAACTTGAGTAGGTTATTCCTGTGTATACCATTGTAATATATATATATATAGTTGACACCATTTCTGATAATCAATGGAATTCAAATGACCCCTCTCTTACCCACCGTCAAACAAACAGATGGACAAAAAAAGGAAAAAAGGGAGAAGAACTTATATATATATATATATATATATGGCGCTTAGTAATTGTCAGTTTCTTGCATTAGCAAGAAACTGTCTATTACCAAGTGATACTGACTTTAAGTTTATGCTACCCTAACTTATATGCATATATATATGCATGTACAGAAAGAAACATACACATACACACACACACATACACACACACACACATATATATATATATATATATATATATATATATATATATATATATTTAAAGTTGGTGGAATGGCCTATAGTCAGTATCAGCTGGAGAGCATGAGAGTCTATCTCCTTTTCCCTAGTGGTAGACCAGGGAGATTACTCCTGCTACTCATGTACTGAGTTGGCAGGGACAACTATCGAACCAGGAACCTCATGATTCCTAGGCAGGTGCTCTACCAACTGAGCTAAACTTGTCCCTATATATGTATATATATACATATATACTGGTATTCATAAAAATGAAAAAAACATTTGTATGATTGAATTAAGAAAACATCTATATACATACAAGTCAATTTGCATCATTCTCTTTGTGACATCTACAAACCATTTGAAAACATCAAACATCCAGTACCAGTTTTCTTCACACTATCATATATGTATATATATATGTATATATATATATATATATACATATTTTACTTTCTTTTTTCTGAAAGCATTTAGATAGAGGGTAACATTTCACTTCCAAAAATTGTTTGAGGAACCACAAAGTTTTTTTCTTTGTATCTTTTATTTGATCTTTTTCTGTTTGCCACACCATTTGACAGTAATTAATATCTTTGTTTCTGCCAATAAAGAGAATTCCCCCTAAATATATCTGCATGTCCCTCAATATGTATATATATATATATATATATATATATATGTTGTATATATGTATATATATATGTATGTATGTATATATATATATGTTGTATGTATCCATGCATACATGTAAAGGTATACATATATACATATGAGTCTATTTATAAAATATATATATCATATATATATCATATATTTAGGGGAAAATAATTTTTTGGTTGTTTAGAAGCATGAAAGAGATGAGTGAAATAAATGAAGATCTGTGGACTCTACAACATCATATATATATATATATATATATGCATATACTTATATATAAATATTTATATACTTATATACAAATACATATTTAAATATATATACACACACACATATATATATACATTAATACATATATACTTATAAATACATACATATGCACATTCATATAAATATATATAAATATATACACATATTCACATACATATTTATGTACATATACACACACACACATATATATTTATGTACATATATACACACACACATACATATATATATATATATATATATATATATATATATATATATATATATATATACATATACACACACACACACACACACACACAAATATATATATACTTATATATATGTGTGTGTGTATGTGTATGTATAAACTTAAGATACAAATAAACATCTATACAAAGCTTAAAATTATGGGAAAATGGCCAATAAAGGAAAAGAATCCTTAGCAATGTAATATAAAAGAAAAAAAATTATTCTGGCCATTTAAAAAAAAAAGGGGGAAACTTTCCGATGAAAGCAAAATGATAACCAAGAGAGAAAAGCCCTAAAATATTTCCCAACAAAATGGTAAATACTAATATTCTTTTGTAATTATTACTATTAGCTAATGATCCACTCTCCAGGGTGATTTCTTTTTATTTATATATATTGTTGGCACTTAATAACATTGCTTTTGCCTGTTCATTTATAAAACTGTTTTCTATTTGCTTGTCTCTATACATCATTCATTTCTATTGTCAATTATTTTATTATTATCATTTATTACTTGTTTTATTACTCTTCAACAATGTTTCTTTTTTTATAATGATTGTTTTTGTTGTTTTCTTTGTATTGGTGTTAACTACATTCTTTATTATTTTCTAATTACTGTTTGCAACTTGCTTTATTGTTTTTCACATTATTCATAAGGATTTGGTTTAGCAGTTTTATTTTTTCATTACTGTTGGCCAATTGAATTCAGCTAATTTTTATGTTCATTTTCCCTTGGTTAGTTGATTAATTTTATCATTAAAAGTATTATTCATACGCATTCAAGTTTTACACACACACACACATCTATCTATCTATCTATCCATCTATATATATATATGTATATGAGTGTGTGTGTGTGTGTGTGTGTAAGGTAATCCAAATGACTCGTAAGTAAGGGAGGATTCTATTTGGGATCATTGAAATCTCACTGTAAAACCATACTGTATGCTCTTGTAGATACAAACACATATATACCAACAAGGATTTTTACAAATCCCTAAGAGAGCTCAATGTATAATAACCAATAAATTAATTATATACAGAGCAATATTTAACTTTCAAAGAAAGACAAACTTAACAAACCGTCATTATACTGTAATAATTTATTTTGGCCAGAAACTCAAAATGAGTCTAGCCACTTCAGACAGATTTTACAAATCTGCAGTATATTGAGGGTTTGTTACGTTTTTCTTTCTTTGTAAGTTTATATATATATATGGATGCTGACAAACACAAATAGTATTAATATTATTGCATCTCTTCAGGCAAGAAATAAAAATAATTGGGAATATATATTGAATAAATATCCAAGTTACATTTTTACTTTAAAATATAAACCAACCTAAATAATTCAACTTAACTAGAAATTAAAATCCAAATTATATATATATATATAATAACCATAATACTTCTTTAAAATATCCTTGATAATGGTTCAAAGTAGAAGCGAAACTACTTGGAATAATTCTATTGGAATTTTTATAAATTCTTTTCTTCATGATAATATTAAAAAGATCATCAGAGTTTAACAGGTTTATATTTAGAGTTTTCCTTTTCTGAGATGGGTTGCCATACCAGCATTAAAGATCCTAGTCTGCTCTACTATTTACTCATAGTTGGGGGGGGGGGAAGTAGGATACATACATTTCCCCAAGTCAATGGGAAATGGAAACACACTTGATTTGAACTCAATTTACTATTTGAACCATTTCACGATGAGCACAGATATATGTATATATTTATGTCTCTTTCTCTCTCTCACTATATATATATATATATATATATATATATATATATATATATTGGTAGGTGGGATACCATGTAATTTGGTATTAGGATGATTCTAAGTTGGTCCTTTCTTCCAACGGTAAAATGTTAGAGAGTTCAGATCCATTTTGAGAGCTCAATGTTTAATTTTTTATAAACAGAGTAATATAATTAGTCAAGAAAAAAGCTTAAAAATTGGGTATTATGCAGTTATGGTACCATTTCCACTCATAGGTATCTGAATATACCCATGAGCTCTGATAGACTGCAATCTTTATTGAAAATGGGTATATTCAGATATCTATAATTTGCGATTTCTAAGCTTTTTACTTTACTATATATATATATATATATATATATATATATATATATACACATAAGAATGTGTGTGTATATAAAATTGTGCTCATTATATTTCAATTTTCAAAACCAAAATGATCCTTCTAGGGAATATATTATTACCATAATCATTTCAACAGGCGATGTATGTTTTTTAAATAAAAATTTGATATTGTTTAAACAAAAATTTTTTAAAATATCTGAAAATATTAATAACTAATATTAAGAGAATATCATTGAAATTATTTAAACTATTTTTTGAATTATTTTTAAATATAATGAATTACTTAAATAAATTTTCATACATTTCCTGATAAAAGGATAACTTACCTATACAATGATAAAATAAAAAGTTGGCAGAGTGGCCTATTGTCAGTATCAGCCATCAGTGAGGGATTCTTTCTTCTTTGCACTAATGCTAGACCAGGGGGTTGTTTTTTGCTGAGAAGGAGCACCACACATATTGTTAGCTCCTCATTTTACTGCACATATCAAATTACCTTGTCCATATTACTCATGCACTGAGACTGGCAGGGTCCAGTGTCAGACCCAGAACCTTGCGGTTCCTAGGTAAATACTCTACAAAATGAGCTAAATCAGACCCTGTAAATGATATATTTACTTAATATCACTTAATATTAATAATGTTTAATATTTCTTAATATATTAATGATACTTAATATTCAATGATATATTTACTTAATAATTTCAGTTAGGAATATTTTCAGATATCATTCAATAAATGTAAATTTTTTATTTAAAATAACATCCACAAAAACACTAATATATTTTCGATTGTGTTTCCATTTGAAAATGATCAAATAGAAAACAATGTTACACTTAAAATCTAAGAACATTTATGAAAATAGTGTATTACTTGTTTTTAAAAATTCAAAACATTCTGTTCTGATGATGACCTTCTGTTTCCCATGCTTAACATTGTGTTTTCTATTATTATTATTTTATCTTATTTTCATATTTACAATAATTTAAAATAGAATACTGTTGTGTGTAAGTGAACTCTGGACAAATAATACTAACAATAACAAATTTTATTCTTTACAAAGTATATATATATTTCTTCTAATTATCTTTACATAAATATATATATGTATATATATAGATTCATAGATAGATAGATGGAAGTATATATATATATTCATGGACAAACACATATATATGTACACAAATAAATGTTAATTTCCCTTCATGCTCATTATATAATTAAGTATACAACACCTCACAATTTACAAAGACATGCATACCCATACTTGCTCATATATATATATCTATGAAATATATATATATGAATATCTATCAATCTATCAATCTATCTATCTCTCTCTTTATATATATATATATATATATATATATATATATATATATATATATATATTGCCTGGGTGTCCAATTGAGTCTTGTGACCATCAACTCATTAATTTCATTTGTTTGTCTATTTCCTTTTTGTGTTCTCTATTGTCCTTCATGATTCCATTTCAATAATTCCTCCCTTTCTCAATAGCAGACCCTCTCCAAGAGTTATTGATTCCTTGATTTTCAGTTTGGTTTGACCTTTTTCAATTCTTCTCATTTCATTTAACCCATTTTCTTACCCACCAGAGAATGACTTACCAAAATAAAGAGCAATAGCAGGACCTGTGGATATACCACAATATGATAATTTGATTATTACATTTGATATGTTTACTTAAGAGCAATTGTAAAATAGTTCAATATGTGAAAATTATAATAATCTTAGTTTAACTCTCTCTCTCTCTCTCTCTGTCTCTCTCTCTCTCTCTCTTCTCTCTCTCTTTCCTCCTTTCCTTTTTCATTATGTTTGATTGAAACCGATTAGCATTATCACTTCCATGTCCTCCCTCCCTCTCTCTATCTTTCCCCTACTCTCTTTCATTCATTCATTCTTTCTTATATTTTTTCTTTTCATCCCTTTCTTTCTTTCTAATAAAAACGGAATGGTTCATTATTTAGCTGAGGTGATGACACTCATAAGAAATAAGAATTCGGTGGATAAACAACACAACATAATTAGGATTTACATTTTTGAATTTCATCTTTTGGACAATTCATTTTTAACCAGAGGTTGTTGTAAGATGATAGGGGCTGTACTTTTAAGGAACATGAGTATTAATACGCAAATGTGTGTGTGTGTGTGTGTGTGTGTGTGTGTGTGTGTTGAGAGAGAGAGAGAGAGAGAGAGAGAGAGAGAGAGAGAGAATAAATCTTCATGGGTTATTTAATGCCTTATAGAAGAATTGTAGTGCACTATTCAACCATTTGAGAGACCTTTCCCAAGAGTATTAGTCTGAAAGTGAATGCAATTTTGGCTGCGAGTGGTGACCTGTGATGCTTAAGGATGGAACCCTGTTGGCTGAGCAGTTTATGACATGTAACACTCCACTTTGACCCTTACTTAGGTGGTCAGAGAGGCCCCCTCCATTCAATTGGCTGGTCCTATCAAGCCCTAGCACTGATATGATTGTCCCAACCCTATTGCCCTTGATTGTCCCAACACTTTTTATCATATATGTGCTAGAAGGCGATAGCTGAGGGTCTTAATGTCCTGAGTATGACGTTAAACTCTATCTGATAGTGAAGTTCCAATTCTGGAGCTTTGGGGAAGTGTAGAGTACCCCTTCATCACCATTACTGCCAGGTCCACTCTGACCAGGCGTGGTAGTACCTATTAGTGTCCCATCTATGGGTTAAATAGAAAACATGGGTTTAAAAAAAATTGAAACCCATCAAGAATAAATAAAACAAAACATCTTATGGCATAAAATAACCCAACAAGGATTGACATGCCATAAAAACCAATTAACTAACTAGCATACTGTTATAGGTGATATAACCTATTGACATAAATGGAATGCGCCGACGGCTACTATAAGTAATAGCAACAATTGTGTCTTGACATGAAGCAAATGCGAGCCAGCTCATAACTGTATTGGTCGGACGCAATCTCCACTTTCTTGCTGTAAATTTCTACTCCTTTTGTTCAATACATTTGTATACATTGTTACCAATCGTTTGTCTTATTTTTGACCCTTAAAACCCTACAACAATTACCAAATTAAAAGAGGAGTTTCAGTTAAAATCAATAGAAAAATCACTGGAATATGTTAATTGCCAAGGGGACTATTTTGAAGGAAATTAATGTTTCATTTAGTGTTTATTTCTATCTTGGTAAATATAGCTTCAATCTTGAACATACTTTCTCTACATATATATTCATATATTCAAAATATTCTCAATATACATGCACTTATTAGATTTAGATATTCATGAATATATTAGTGAATAAGCATGTATACAAACCTCTACTTAAACATATTCTTTTGTTGCTTTTACTTATACACAATACAAAATATCTACTCTATAATATTAATAGAATAATGTTCAAATGTTATGTCTGTGTCCCAACCTGTCATCACCGCAGATAAATATGGGACCATTCAATTTCCATTGTCATGAAAATAGGGGAAGAAAAAGAACACGCTACATATCAGAGAAAAAGAATGAAACAAAGGGAAGAGAGAGAGAGAGAAAAGAAGCTATAATGCTATTTGTCAGTTCCTTATTGTCTGCTTTAATGTAATAGAAGGAATCTATTTATAGCATATATATATATATATATATATATATATACATGTATGTATTATGGAAAAGGTGACTTACCGGTGAATTGGTCACAATGGTTAGTTGATGCAAAATTCAGAAAGGTAAGGCAGCGATATAACAAATTAAAAGTGCTCAATACGTTAGTAGAGCAAATTTATTGTAATATAAGTACAAGTGATAATGAACCGTTTTATCGCGAAAGGCACACACATGTAGTCCACTGCAATTAATCAATATCTTGATAAGGATCTTCAGGGTTAAATCCACTGGATCAATATCTTGATTAATCCAGTGGATTTAACCCTGAAGATCCTTATGGTGAAATTCGAGTAGGTTATCACTTGTACCTGTATTACAATATATGTATATATATATATAGTCATCCACAGACACTGTGTTTCAATGTTTACATCTTATCAGTATGGCTAGACTTAACAGCTACTTCTAGCCAGGAGCAAAACCTGATTGACTTTTCATCCATCCAACTCCTTTCCTCTCGGCCATCAGTAGCTGCCAGTAAGAGGTGATCATACATCGGTATATGTTAAAATCACCAGAGAACTCATGTCTGTAAACATCAGACGAGTATTGCCTTATGCTAAGTGGTGAAAGTTCGTTAAAGTCTTCTCTAGAGAGTTCTACTGGGTTTTGGGAGAATATAGGGTTGGATTTTACTTCATGTCAACGTTTGGGTTATTTCATGCTAAAGAGCTTTTTATTTTATTAATTTTTTTAAACACATTTTTAATTCATTTTTTTAATCTATTTAAACCATAGATGGGACCCTAACAAGTACTAAAACACTGGGTCAGAGTGGACCTGGGAGTAATGTCAATGAGAGGTACTCTCTTCAGATCACCAGATGTGTTCAGTAAATTGTTATACCTTAAAAAATTAAGACCATTAAGGAATAGATGGATTTGAAAAATGCTTTATTACGAGTCAATTATATCATTAAGAATTTGATGGAAAGTTTTACTTTCTTTGTTGTTCTCTCACTACAAGAATTCATAAAGATATAAATCTAGTATATCTGCATGAATGCCATACGCCTTTTTGTTCAATCTTTACATTTATACCAAATACAGAATTTTTCTTTAAAAAGTGTCAGCACAAATTTCCCTTAATAAGTTTCTCCGGTGGACAATATTTTTCTAGTCTAATTATCACTTTAATGGTCTGATTTTTCTAATTCATTGAACACTGGTTAAAAAAATAAATAAATAAAACTAAGTGAAATGTTATTTGTCTGAATACTTGAGATGAGGCTTGAAGTGTATGAATCTTTTTGGACTGTTGTCCTCATCTTTATTGTGGTATGTATAAACCACAATGTTTCAGACATGTATCCTCCAGCCTTCCTCATGTGTTTCCTGTGTATCCAAGCAAAGCAATGATCCAGTCTTGGAAATTATTTTCAATAGTTTAACTGTTGATCAAACAAAAATAATGATGTCATTATTTAAATAAGATCTTCAAAAGTTCTTCAATGGCTTGTTTGATCAACAGCCAAACTATTCATAATTATTTCCCAGGTTGGGTCATTGCTATGCTCAGATACACAGCCAAAAAACCTGAGGAAGGATACAATGGCTGAAACGTTGTCATTTTACATACCCCAATAAAGATGAGAACAACAGTCTGAAAAATTAAAATTAAAATTAAAAAGGAAATGGTCAAGAAAGTTCAAGAGTGCTGATGAAGATTGCAGAGCACAATAAGGATTTTGAGTTGGGCAAAGTGGAATCAAAATTGTTTGGGTCAAACTTGATCTGTTTACTTGTGTCAACAAAAGACAAGTGATTTCTGTTTGTTTTTCTGCATTTATTAATATTATTTGCCCTTATTCAACTCAGATATGGCTCCAGGGCATTTAGTGCATCTGACGGAAACAACTATACATACTTCATTAAGATTTGATTTGCCTTCTTCTCTCTCCTTTCTCTTCTTCACTCTTTTTCTGTTCCTTCTCTCTCATTTGTCTGTCCTTTCTTTCCCTATCACTCTCTCTCTCTCTTTTCTATCCTCCACTATCTTTTCTTTCTTCTTATTTCTCTCTCTCTCTCTCCTTTCTCTCCTTCACTCTCTTTCTGTCCCTTCTCTCTCATTTGTATGTCCTCTCTCTCTCTCTCTCTCTCTTTTCTATCCTCCACTATCTTTTCCTTCTTCTTATCTCTCTCTCTCTCTCTCTCTCTCTCTCTCTCTATCTATCTATCCTTTCTCTCGTTCACTCTCTTTCTGTCCCCATGGTAGTACAGTGGCTAACGTGCTGGACTGCAACATCAGAGTAAGTGAGTTCAAACTCTAGTTGCACTATTACAGGATATTATCATTTCTAGTGAAAGCTTACACAATCAAAATAGATATTATGACTAATAATGACTTATAATGTCAGTTATTATTCATCACCAAATTCTATAGTTTTGAAAATCTATAGACAAAAATAGGAATAGATAACTCAGTTCTTCATTTATTTCACTCATTTGTTTCATGCTTCTAAAAACAACCAACAATTTTCCCATAATATATTATATAGGTATATAGATGTGAGGTATCCAAAACTGGTAGTAAGGGATGATTCTATATGTGATATCTAAGACACACTGTATTATTATTGTATGATCCAGTATGTATAAATACAGTGAATCTTTAAATCACTACAGAGAGCTCAATGTATAATAATCTTTATAGATTATATACAGAGCAATATTTATCTTTGAAAGGAAGAAAAACTCAAACTGTTATTCCATAATAAATTTATTTCAACCAAAATTGGGCCTTTATAAATCTAAGTTGATTCAACAAAACTCCCCAAAATCCAGTCTCATCAGATAATATAGGTATATATATATATATATATATGTAAATAAACTCATAAGATATCCAGATAGATATACATACATGGACTCCACAACAATATCATATATAAATATATGATGCACATATAAATATGCACTCTACAAAACACTTATGCCTACATTCACACTTTCCTTTACATGAATAAATGCATTCATTCCCAAAAAACGTTACACATGCTCTTAAAAAACAACATGAAAAAAAGAAAAAGTATAAATACAAAATCTCTTTTCACCTTTTTTTTTAAATAAAAAAAACATAAAATAAATATTTAGTCTCCATCAATTTTCATTTCCTCTTTTCTTTTCTTCTTTTCTTTTTTTTCATTTTTACCCAGCATGAGACTAATAGAGAAAATTTGTTCAAATGGAAAATTATAGCTGCAGAGTATAAAACTTTTTAGCCTCCACACACGGGAGATCACCACAAACCTGCTGATTGGTCAATATCGCCCGAGCAAACTTAGTGGGTTGCTAGCAGATCTCTTTCAATGTGAATTGCAGATCGGATCGTCATGCATATTTAATTTAGTTTCTTGCTGTGGAAAGTGTTTTGAAAAATGTTTGTCCACACCTGTTATTGACAATGAAGATTCTTAATATATTTATTGGTTTAAATATAATACTTTGATCTGCAGTGAAGGTTTAATGGTCAATCATGCATCACAGTGAGACACTAATGGGTTTTTTGTATAAATGTCCTGAAAGTAATTAGCACTACTTAACACATTCTCTGAAGAATCTAAGAGATTAAAAGTTGAGATGAACGTAAAAGGGTTACAAAAAAATAGGGCAGGCAGACTTGCAGAATATATCCAGTATATCAAGAATATATCCAGGTGTAATGTCATTACATGAAAAGAAAGATCTATGTTTCTAAATGTCTACAGAGCATTATCATTTTACACTTTAATAATAATCCTACCAATTACATATATAGAAATGCATTATAAATAATTTTACTATAAAAACTACATTGTAAATAGTTTTACTAGCTGTTTATATCACCTGCTTATATCAAAGGTAGAATTTCTTAAAGTAATACATGAAAAATATCTTATTCCTCTAATAATTATATTTGTAATACATTGTAAGTAATTTTACTATAGAAATGCATTTAAAATCATCTTGACCTCCAGTAAGGATTGAACTCCTAGTTAATGCAGTTTTTCTAGCATGGCTCAAAATATGCTGAGTATACCCTCTTCACCACTGTTGCCATTACTCCAGTTCCACTCTGATTTGGAGTAGTGGTACCTGTTTGAAAATTATTTGTATAGGATAGAAATATATGAAACTATATAACTCTGTACCAACTAATTATTAAATAGAATTATTAAGATTTAATTCATTTTCAACCTGATAATCCACAAGAAGGAAGAACAACATATAATCGGGTTTAAAAGAAACAAGCCCCAAAAATAATCTAAAAGCCTAAACCACACAAACTTATAAAACACCATATATCTTCATTTAACACTGTTTTTCTTTATTGTAGGTATTTATTCAACCTGTTCACCATAGCTAGGATGTGACATAAGGTTAAATGTATGGGGCATCCTGTGAGGATTAGACTCACTATTCAGTAACAATGGATCTGTGAGACTAGCTTGCTGACCCTTGCACAACAATGGGATACCCGGATATTTATCCAAACCATTTACCACAGGTAGGATGTGCCACAAGGCTGCAAATATGGGGCACCCAGTGAGGATCAAGCTCACTATTTAGCAGTAAAGGATCTTTTGAGACTAGCTTGCTAACCATTACACCAGGATGGGATGTCCAGATATTTACCCAACACATTTACCACAGGTAGGATGTGATGCAAGTATTAGGGATCGAGTGAGGATCAAATTCACTATTTGGTACTAATGACTCCCGGAGACTTGCTTGATAACCATTTTACAATGATCGGATACCCATTAACCCCGAGTAGGATGTAACATAAAGCTGCAAGTATGGGAAATCCAGCAAGGATCAAATTCATTTATTATTAATGTATCTGTGAGACTAGCTTGCTAACCATTACACAATAATGGTACACTCTTTTTCTTTATTGTATCATCTTTAAAAAACACAAAAAGGGGAAGCCAAACCTGGAATGATACTAAGACATTGTTGGACAGACACAAATAAACTCACAAAGAGACTTACACATACACACATGCAGAAAATTTCAAGGAAAAATACAACAGAATGGACAGAACTTAGCAGTAAGCTAACAACTCTGGACCTCAGAAATCTTCTGACGAACAGATCATAATCTCGAAATATTACAAATAAATCAAAGGTAAACAATCTATATCATAGGTATCTCATTTTTCTGTACACTTGCATTGTGATATCCTTCAAAACCAACCACCAAAACAATATAAACACAATGCTTCAAACAAATTATAAAACTCTCTTTTATTTGTTCTCACTCCTCATTTTCTTGCTTTTTATTGAAATTTATTTTTATTTCTCTCTCTTCCTTTTTCTTTGTTCTTTTTACTTCTCTCTCTCTCTCTCTCTCTCTCTTTATTTCTCTTTAATGTTACTTCTTTTTCTTTACTTTCTTTCTCTTTTCTCTTTTTCTCTTTTGTACTTTTTTCTGTCTTTTTACTTTTCTGAAAGTCTCCTCTCTTTCTCTTTAATGTTTCTTCTTTTTCTCTACCTTTCCCTCTCTCCTCTTTTCTTCTTTCTTTTCTTCTTTATCTTTTATTTATTTACTTTTTAATTCTGGTCCTCACCCAGATATTTTTCCATTTTTAAATCATTTACTCTTTCCTTTTTTTACCCCCCACCCATTAAACCACCCCACCCTGCTTAACTCTCCATTCCAGATTTCCTCCCTCAAAATTTATCTCTCTCATAAATTATTTTCCCACCTTCTTTCTATTAATCTGTTTCCTTACTTTTTTTTCTTTTTTATATTTTTCTATTCCCTTCATCATTTCTTTAATTTTATTCTCCTCTTTTACTGCTTTCATCTTTTTTTTCTTTTCCTATTTGTTTTATTTTAGCATTCTCCCCCCTCCCCGCCAACGTCACCTCGACCCCCCCACCCCACCCCTTTCAACTTTTACTTTTTAAGATCATTAAGTGTAATTCCTTGTTTTGGCAAACTCTTGCCAATTACCCTACAATTCACACTCAATTGATACACCCCTTTTTTTTTACTGTTAATTTTAGCCAGTCTAATGAGCTTATAGTCTTCATAGGATTTAGTAAATATTCCTGTCGATTTTTCTGAGTAAAGATCATTACAGGACCTGACCTCTGACCTCTGACCTTATTTCCTCAGTGCATTTCAATCAAATGTCAACTAAAAAGAAGTCAAAAGAAAAATGACTTTCCTTTGATTTCGTTTCTGTTCCTTCGGATTTTGATTTAAATTGAATTAAAATGAAATAAACTTTGAAATTATTTGACTGAAGTTTTGAGATGAGGCTTGATAATTTGTATAATTTAGATGTTTTTTTTTTTACTTCTTCAGGTGTTTCTTGCTAAACTTGGGAACCTTGATGATAACAAGAATACTTAACATAGTTTAACACTGGTACCATGTCATGGTTAATGGAATGAGATTAATATTCCCCAAAAGATTAAATGATTCAATGTTCCAAGTAGGCTCCCATATTTGACAAAAAGATTCCAAAGTTTGAAAAGAAGATTCCTGAATTTGACAGAAAACACCTGAAGAAGGTCAGAGGGCACATCAGCCATAATGTTATGTATATAACAATAAAGATGAGGACAACAGCCTGAAAAATCTAAATAATACAAACATACAAATGATTCAAGAAAGTGGAGAATGTGGAAGGTAAATGAACAGAAAAGAAAAATGAGAATGACAGAAAGTGAGAGTGAAAGAAATAAGAAAAGAAAATGGTTGTGAAAAAAGAAAAAGATACAAAGCATATCTATTTCATAATTGATAGGTTACCTACAAATCATATAAGTAGAATAGAAATAAAAATAATGGTCATTCTGAATCATGGAAAAAAATGGAAAAGTACATTTCCAGGGCTTGTTTTTTTTTCTGTCTTGTGATTGTTCTCTGGTTGGTCAGTTCTGTTCATGGGAGTGGGGGTGAGTTGAGGTTAGTTTTTTGAGAAGGAAGACATGTCTACAAGATGGCTATTTCTCTCATGTGTGATGGTTAACTGGGGCTAAATAAAGACGTCTGAAAAATATATTTGTGTGTATTACAAAGAACAACAATGGACACAGAGATGAAGAAGACTCCAAGAAACCCAAGAGAAAGCAGACCTGAAGAACAGAAAGGAAGAACCAGCCCAGATACGCAGTGTTGTCAAGGAAGATATTTTCCCGAAGAAGAAAGTTGGACTCATCCAACGAAACTCAAAAAAGATACAGACTACACAGTCTAGTAGTGGAGCTTGAGTAGTAGCTAGTGGCTAAAGAGAATTAATTACTGTTGTGGAAATGCTGCATGTTGGACTCAATTTTATTATATCTTTTGTACCAAAGGTAATAAACCTCTGTTAACCTTTTGTTCAAGATTTCAAATTTGCTATTTGATAACTCAGACACAACCAATAGATGATAGACGACCAAACCAGCATAAAAGAGCCCACATAGTAGGGTTGAGTTGGTGAAGAAGATACAATGAGGTAAGTACAATATAAAAAGAAGTAAATAGCTATACCACATTTTGAGAGTAGACAAAGAGAAAAGAAGAGAAATTGAAGAGAGAGAAAGTGAAAGTGAAAGAAAACAGAAAAAAAATAAAATGGCTGTAATAAAAGGAAAAGAATTAAAGAAATTGCAAAGTTAATCAAAATCTAAAAAACAAATTAAAAATAGAAAAAAAAGAAACAAAATGAAAAAAAAAACAAAAAAAAAACACAAACAACATGGTTTATGTAAGTTCAATGTTTTCATGGAAAAAATGTTTAAGTAATTTTTAGAGTTTTTCAATCAATAACTCCTTTTTTTTATTTTCAGGAAATGTGTTAGTTTTGAAAAATATTACTTTTTGAATGTTTTAAGTTTTGCAATAACGGTGGACCTTCACTTTCTGTCTTATAAAATTATCTGATAAAATAAAATTGTTTAATGTTCATGTGTTTTCTTATGCTTTCTTTTCTTTTCTTTTTGTAATATCTTGAACTTTTGAGGATAAATAAAGTTAACTAAAGAATAAATAGGGTTATTTAGAAATATGAAAAATCAAATAAATTCGATCTATATATTAATACTCGTGTTCCTCAATTGCATGACTGTTATCGTCTTGCAACACCCTGTGGTATATTGACAGGTCCTGCTAGTAAAAATAAAAATAAAGTACTTTAGTGTTTTTAGTTCCTTGAATATCTTGTTAAACTTATATACTAATGGTAGAAATCAAAGGTAGAATGCTGTTCTATGAAATAGAACAAGGAGAGTCTTACAGTGCTGTGGATCTTAGATGTCATCAAATATAGTGTGCCTTAGTGTCATGAACCTTGATGTCTTGTGGGTCATGGGACTTGTTCGGTTGTTTAACCTTGGTTAGGCAACCAGTCTAGAAGAAGGAAAACTCTGAATTTAAACATGCTAAACTCTGTTTAATAAATTGACATTGTGTCACATCCTGCTCATGCGGAGAGATTGGTAATATATATATATATATATATATATATATATATATATATATATATACTAGCAAATATATGCACCCTCCGGGTGCAAGTATTTAAGTTTTAATATAATAAAATATCATATTAAATTAGAAAGGCTAATGAAACTGAATAAGAATGTAGATAAAAAGATTTGGAACAGAGTGGGTATGATTGAAAAATAGAACAACTTTGAAACTAACTCTTCCATCATTTTCTGTTACTCCCATCTTTCATTGGTAAATTTTCCTAATTTAACTGTTTAGTTAAAATAGGAAGTAAAGAATAATAATAGTTATTTCTTCTTGTTAAGGGATTTCTTTTAAGATTTATTGAAGAGATTTTTGCTCATATTCATTAAGATAAAATCAAACAATTAGAAATCAATAATACTAAGCATATATTTATTAAAATCAAATTTTTAAGATCAATATGCAAATAAGCCTTTCCATTCATACTGTAAACCTCTATTTTGTTGTATATATAAATACAATTGCATGTGAATAGTATGTAGTTATGGTCAACATTATAAGTATTGTAAAACAATTTTATTAATAATTGAGGTATGAATAATAATAAAATCATGGTAAATGTGATGTAAATAACAAAGGGAATTGTGACATGTATAGTAATATAGTTTCGGTTACAGACAAAAAACCCACAATCTCCATTATAATAAGATATATATATATATATATGCCCGTGGGTCTTAAACTCCATAGAATATCATATCATGGGACATAAGGCTGAAATCAAAAATACAAATAGAGCCAGAAGGGTCTTATATGACCTGATTTCAGCAACCAGGATATTTTGCGAGACTTGCACACCAATCAGCTGACAAGGCACAAATCCATTATATCAACAATGAAAATCAATGCCATTCTAAATTCCAATTTCTTACTGATTAATGTCAAATCACCTGATGATGGCTGAAGAGTTGGCTGGCCAAAACATTACTAATACTAGTGCAAACAAATCACTAAAGGGACATTTCTCTGATGATGATGATGATGATTGACGGTTTAATGACAATGGTGGTGATGATTGATAGATAAAGGCTTAAATTTAAATTTGAAAAAGAGAAAAGTTGGCCACTGACAAGTAAGAGGCAGATAAGAACATCAAACACCAAATTAAAAAAAAAGGTAAAGTGTTCATTTACCAGAATAGAAAATGTCCACTCCAAAAATGATCCTGTTTGCAATTCAGAGAAAAGAAAAATTACATTTAAAAAAAATCAATATCTCTACATCTTATCATAATGGAGATTCGGTGTCTGTCTGTAAACAAATCTACATCACTGCTTACATCACAATACCCTCAGGATTTGTGTAAGTTTATCAATGGGTATTTAATTTATAGTCAAAATCATTAATACATAGAATAGATCTTATTTGAAAATCTAAGTAATTTGTTGTGGAGTGCTGGATTAATTCTGTGTTCAAGGAATTTTTAGATGGGCATGATGTCATCTGTGAAGGCCTATAAAAAATATACCTAGAAGAGAATCTCTCTCTCTCTCTATATATATATATATATACACTCAGGTTTTTCATTTGTTTATACATATTTTGCACTATATATATATATATATATATATATATATGTGTGTGTGTGTGTGTGTGTGTGTTTGTATGTATGTATGCATGCATGTATGTATATACATATATATATTTTACATCTAAATCAAGCTTTCATTTTTATTCAAAATAGAGATGTATCCAAACAACAAAATCTTTTGATATCAATCACCCTCTCTCTCCCTCTCTCTCTCTCTCCCTCTCTCTCTCTCTCTCTCTCTCTCTATATATATATATATATAAGCTGGAATGAAGATAAATGCACATCCATATCACTATCAAGATTAATTTAAATATACATTCCTGGTCAAAGTCGTGAGACCAGATATAAAGGGTTTAAATAAATGGAGAATATTATTACTTTAATTGAAATATATTTGCAAAATATTTACATTTAGTTAGAAAAAGTCATTTACCAATAAACAAGTGAAAATTTCAAGCTTTTAATACATGATTATTTAAACAAATATTGAAAAAGTTTTTCTTTCTTTGTTTGCCTAGGATTTGAACTCATTTTGTTACTTCCATTTCCTATGATAATAACCACTACACAACAAACATCATGTGTGCGTGTGTGTGTGTGTGTGTGTGTGGATGGAGACTTAAATCTTACACAAGCTCCAATTTAATGAAAAATGATGTTTTGCAAAAGACATCAATTTAAAAAAAAAAAGAATCAACATAATGTCATTCATCGGATTATCATTTTTAGGTCAGAGAAATATAAATTATTGATTATTGGCATCAGTAAATCATTGATACGTATAAAATTATTTGTCTCTCAACTGAAACAGATTTCCTCAATATAGTGTCAGTTTTACTTATTAGTGTCAGTTTCATATACTTACAATGTTTGAAAATCATATTCCTATATATCAGTTTTATATGAGATAGTAAAATATTATAGGCACTTTAACCATCATCATCATCATCATCTAATGCTGGCAGCACAGATATCCATGACAATCTTTCGACAACCATACCTATCTGTCATCATCCCCAGAAGTTTGTCTATGCAACATCCAGAATCCATGCTTATTATCTGCAATTTCATGATCACCATCATCATCATCTAGTGCTGGCAGCACAGATATCCATGACAATCTCTCACAACCATCCCTATCTGTCATCACCCCCAGAAGTCTGTGCAGTATCCAGAATCCATGCAGAGCTGATCTCAGCCCACAGATATGTACCCATGTGCTGTTTCCACAGAAGAATGTTACTTGCTTCTTCAACAGTGTCCAGCATGTCATGCTTGTCTTAATTGGATGGTTTGTGTGATAGGAGGCAAGTGGCCATATAGTTGCTTTCTTGTGGGATGGTATTTCCAAGATTTGTTTAAGACTACACGCAACATTCTTTTACAACTCCCATCTAGCTTATTCTATAGACATTTTGTTAGGGTCCAAGTGGTGCAGCCATATAGTAGTATTGATACAACCATGGCTTGGCGGAATTGTCGCTTTTTACCATGAAATATCTTTTTCATTGATGAGGTAGCTTGTTCTCTGCAGATTAGTCATGGTTTTACCTTTCAAATCAAAGAAATTCATCAATATATCTACCTGTTTGTCCATTATTTAGATTTCGCTAATTGGCAGGAGGGGAATAATTAATAATGCTGATAATTTTATGAATAATTTGAAGTTCAACTGAAGGCTGTATGTCTAATATTCAATTTTTGAGCTGACAAAACATCTGATAGGAAAATCAATGTTATGTAGTGTAATGGTTATCGTCATTGGAAATGGACACAGCGACCTGAATTCAAATCCTGGGCGAGGTTATATGTATTTCACATAGGGATTGTACCCTTCAAACAGATATGAATCCAATAATTCTCACACCAGCTATGTGTAAATAGTAGGGAAGATGGGACACTTTAAATTTGGTATGGTAACCGGTCTAGGAGAAGGAAACTCTGTATTCAAACCGGTTAAATTACACTTAAAAGTTGACCTTCTGTCACATCCTGCTTGTGTGGAAGGGTTGGTAAATACATGTATTGTAAGTACATAAGATAGGTGTATAGTTTAATTTCACTTTGGGAGAAAGAAAAAGAAAGAAAGTGATTTGTAAGAAAGAAAGAAAGAAAGTGACTTGTAAGGAAGAAGAAAGAAAGGAATTTGAAAGATATAAGAAAAAGATTTGTAAGTAAGACAAAGAGAAAAAAAAAAAAGAAGTGAAAAAATTAATTTGTAAGAGAGTCGGAAAGAAAGAAAGAAAATGATTTGTAGGAACGACAGAAAGAAAAAGAAAGAAAGTGATTTGTATGAAAGAAAGAAAGGAAAAAAAGAAAGCGATTTGTAAGAATAAAAGAGATTTGAAAGATATAAAGAAAGAAAAATGATATAAAGAAAGAGATAAAGAAAGAGACTTGTAAGAAAGACAAAGAGAAAAAAAAGAAAAAAGAAGTAAAGAAAGTAATTTGTTTGAAAGTCAGAGAGAAAGAAAGAAAGAAAGTCAGAAAGAAAGAAAATGATTTGTATGATCAACAGAAAGAGAGAACGACAGAAAGAAAGACGACCAAGCCCAGAAGAAGGAAGAAGTCAGCCCAGAGGAAGATGGCCGCCGACAAAGCAGAACAATTAAGAACCCATCTCCACTCCTCTATTCCTCTTGCCATTTATATACCCAACAAATGAACGGGAACATAACATTCTGCTTAGAAAATGATCTTGCGTTGCATCCTGCAGACTGACTTATGACTGGAGTCTAGCAAGATGCTAACTGGACATTTATGGTTTTCCGAGCCATGGGAGTTCAACAAGGATTCTGTGTAGATCTTAAACAGTTTAAATCTTTCTCTTATGTAGGTTTCCCAAAGGGTCAATAATATCGATATTAATGGACAACCTTGACTGATTGTTTTGAGGGATAATTATTCCCGCTATATTTTTTGCCTTCTGCTTAGAATGTAAATAAAATAAAAAAAATCCTTATAAGAGATCAATATCTAATTAACAAGAATCTTGCTTTTCTTAAAATGATAATTTTCACTGAATGATATGAAGAAATGTTAACAAAATCAATTTGATTCTTTGTTTCCTAATCAAATATTCATTGCCTCTAAGATTTGTTTCTTTATACTTTTTGAAGTATATCCATCTGCCAGTCTCCTTTTCGTAGTTGATTGGTTAGTTGGTTCAATGACATATCAACCCTTGTGTGGTATTTAAGTTTGTCGCAAGAGAGGTGTTGAATAAATAGGCAGATAGCCAGTTGATATGGTCTGGTTTAGTCGACTCATAGTGTTAGTAAAAATGAGAACCAAGACATATTTTAACGGAGGTAATGGACACACGTGTTTACACGTTGGTTTACTTCCCTGAACAGAATGATACAAGGAGAAACAAAGACAAATGGGAAAACGAATTACGCACCAATTCCTGGTGGCGCTGACAGGGGTCGCGTAGTAATTTAACACATAGTTCTGGAAACCTACACCTACAGGCTGTAGCTTCATATGCCCAAGGGACTATTTTAGTTGGTAAAACTCAACAAGATGTGACTTACCTCGTGGAGCTTTTTTACTGTATCTCATAACTAGTGGGTTATAGTTGATTGTAATGGAGAGAGATATTGACAAAGGTTCCCTAAACACATTGTTTCAGTGTTGGCTGGTGTAGTGAGAGAAGAGACTTACACACTGTGAGTCCATGATTTATATGAGGTGTTGCTAAGATGACAAAAAAAAAAATAGTACGTATTGCTTTCATTTGCTGCAGAGAACAAAAATTACGTGCCTCTCGTAAAACTGGAAGTAACCAAAAAGATGTTTGCGAGGAGAGACTAGTCCATTTATATGATTAGTTGCTCATGCTGATTGGTCTGACCAACCAATCAGAAATGAGCTATGGTAATATAAACGCAGTGTCACCCAAACAGGGATTGCCGACAGACCTCTAAGATAGACGGTGCTTGTGACAAATGGAAAGTGTGTAAATGATATCCGCGGAAGAAATTGTGTAAACTCCGAAAACTACTAATTTATTTGAGCCTGTTTAGTATTATTATAAATATTTATCGCGTTGATTCACATTCATTATTATTTAATTTAAAAAATGTTTCATATTTTGTTATTATTATTTTCAAGAAATTTCCAACTTAAAATATAATGTGCAAAAACAAAGTCTATGTTGGCAAAACTCGATATAAGCATTGACAAGAATAGGTGGTGCGCAGTGGAGTGATTTTCCCTCTTTTTAGCTGACAAAGGTATACTTGTGTTGAAAGAACAAAATCACCCAAATGAACCAACCAAAACAAAACTGACGACGCCATCCAGCGCCATTTAATTGAACAGGCGTATTTCAAACTGCCACGCGCCTACAAAAATGCATCGAACGAAATGGCGATTTTGTAATATATATATGTATATATATATAATGGAAAAGGTGACTACCGGTGAATGTGGTCACGATGATTAGATGGTGCAGAATTCAGGGACGTAAGTCAGCGATATAACAAATACAAAGTGCTCAATACGTTAGTAGAGCAAATTTATTACAATATAGGTACAAATGATAACCTATTCGAGTTTCACCATAAGGATCTTCAAACCCAAGGTTTAACGCAATGAATACACACGTGTAATCGACTGCAATTAATTGGTATCTCGATTAATTCAGTGGATTTAACCCTGAAGATCCTTATGGTGAAACTCGAGTAGGTTATCACTTGTACCTATATTTTAATATATATATATATATATATATATATATATATATATATATATATATATATATGTTGAAACTTTTAAATGATGTTAACATCACTGACAATAAACAATCATCTTTGGAGATTTTGGGTCGGTTTAGCTCAGTCGGTAGAGCATTCGACTAGGAACCACAAGGTTCCGGGTTCGATATCGGTCCTCGTGAACTCAGCCTATGAGTAGCACAGGGATCTGTGCGGTAAAGTGAGGAGCTGATGGTAGGTGCGGCGCTCCACCATAGACGCCAAAGCAACTACTTGGTTTAGCACTAGTGAAAAGGGGATACACTCCCTCGCTTTCTGGCTGATACCGACTTTAGGCCACCCCGACGACTTACTTGGGGATTTCCGGCGTATTTTGGTTTTAACGTTTTGTTTGTTTTTTGTGTGTTTTTTTATTTTATTTTAAACAAAATTATTTCCACTGACTTACAAAAATAATTTTATTTTATTTTTCTTGTTGATAAATAGTAAACGCCAGCAGAAATCCTTGTCGTTTCACAATTTTAAGTCTCTTTAACCTTAGAAATAGATGAGAATAATTTTACTTTTTTCGGACTGTTGCTCTCATCTTTATTGTGTATGAATAAACACAACGTTTTGGTTGTTGCACCCCTCGACCTTCCTGGAGTGTTCCCTGTGTATCCGAGCATTGTAATGACCCAACCTGGGAAATGATTTTTAATAGTTGATCAAAAAGTCGTCGAAGAACTTTTGAAGATCTTATTCAAATAATGACGACATTGTTTTTGCACACTTATCATTCTATGTCAAAAATACAGACAAATAAATTAAGAATAGATGTTTTGTAATGAATGAACATAATTGTAAATATATAAAAAACAGTTGCCTTCTTAGATAAAACGTAAAGAAAAACAAGATTTCTTTTAAACTTAAAATTTATGAAATAAATATTTCATATTTAATTCTAAGAATGAATTAATGATGACTTCAGTTAAAACAAGAAACGACAAAGAAAACCAACATTCTTCTGAACATGATTGTCAACAACACATAAGTAGTTTTTTTGTAAAGGTGACAGACTGTTCATGTCACCCAACTTACAGGTGTGATACGTAATTTAATTTTTTTATTTCAATTTTAATGTAACAACACAACTGAAATAAATAATAAATGTATTTTTTTTTTTATCTCTGACAAAAGAAATTTTAATTGAGAAAACATTCTGAATATTTTTACATCTATATCAACACATAATCTCTAATAATAAATGCGAATGTCAGTGAGTCAGATTTTTTTCAAAATTACTCCTAGAGGCCGTAGTCCAACATATCATACTATTTTGGAATAATTCCCACTCGGTGGGCAAATAAAAATATTTCAGGCAAAATCCAGATCTGCAATCCTAAAATTTTGGATTCTCAAGGTTTAATTACTGCGATTGTTTTCGATGATTTCTTTTATGTGATTCTTTTTTTCGACAATTTATTATTACTAGCAGGATCTGTGGATATACCACAATATGATATTGTAATTATAACAACGTTTGATATGTTTACCTAAGAGCTATTGTTAAATAGTTCAATATGTAAAAAGTATAATAAACTAGATTCACTTCCCACTCTCTCTCTCTTTTTTTTTTTTTACTTCTTTTCCTTTCTTCATTATGTTCGATTGAAACATTAGCGTTATCGCTTCCGCGCGCTCACTCCCTCTCTCTATCTTTTCCCTATTTTCTTACTTTCTTTCTTTCTTTCTTATATCTTTTAACGGAATAGTCCATCATTTATCTGAGGTGATGACACTCATAAGAAATAAGAATTCAGTGGATAACCAACACAAGATAACCAGAATTGACATTTTTTGCGTTTCATCTTTTTTGGACTTATTTGAACGGTCTCATTTTTAATCAGAGTGTGTTAGAAGACGATAATGGTCATACAATTAGGGAACATGGGTATTAATATATACACCCTCCAGGCGTAAGTATTTAAGTTTTAAAGTAATGAAATATATTTGATTAGAAATGCTAACGAAATTAAATAAGAACGCAGATGAAATAATTCACTTATTCTAATTATATTTTAATTGCTTTCTATATAAAATCATTTATAGGATTTATTTTAAGTACATTGGAGGAAGAAACAATAACGTTATAGATCAATAACACTAAGAAATTATTTATTAAACCCGGTTTTGTTAAAACCACTATGCAAATTAACTACACCATAAATTATGTAAACTTTTATTTCTTGGTGATATAAAAGTACTCATTGCAGGAATTTAAACGCACTAATAACATGGGCTATTTTAAGGCAAATTTAAGTCTGATTTTCATAGACATCGGTAATAAATAAGATTTATTCTAAGTATTAATCATTTTGACTATAAATTAAAGACTCGTTAAAAAACGCAATTCATTGTCACATAAGCAGTGACGTAGTTTCGGTTACAGATACTGAATCTCTATTGTATATAGATTTCACTCTTTTTCAATCCAGTTTTCACTGATGGTTTTTCACAAAAGTTTGACTGATATATAAGACAAATTGCAGGATTTTAAACGCATTTATAACATTGGTTGTTTTGAGGCAAATCTAACTTAGATTTTCATAGAGACATCGTTAATAAATAAGATTTAAGATCGAAAACGCTTTGTCTCTAGTTTTCGATCATTTTTTTGTTGTTGTTTTGTTTAAATTGAAAGAGGGGGAAAATTCTCTTATGTGCAAAGCCATCTATTAAGTCTTATTTTACAAAAAAGATAACGTACATTAAAGGAAATGACATACAAAAATAAACTATAAGTAAAAGAAACAGAAGATAATTTTTGGCTTTATTATTTCGAAGATTCAAGAAGAAAAAAAAGAAGAGAAAAACAAAATGCTACAAATAAATGGTTGGTGACCCAAATGGATGAAAGTATTCAAAGATATATAAGAATTTTATCCTATTTATAATTATTTTTAATTAAAAATATTTCTCTTCTTAAAAAAAGATAAATGAACAAGTAAATAGGACATTTCCTGCAGAAGGAATTTCTCGCTGATTAAATGATTCAATAGAGAGACGGAGAGGTTTTTTTTTTTCAAAACAATAATTTTTTTTTCGGTGGATTTCTTAAATAGAAATTTGTCATTAACTACGAAAGAAAATTTATTAGTCTTTCTTTCGTTTTGAATATATATATGGATATATATATATATATGGATATATATATATATATATATATATATATATATATATATATATGAAGAGTATATATATTTATCTATATATATATGTGAGTGATGAGTATATTTATCTATCTATATATATATATATGATGAGCATATATATATATATTATATATAATATATATATATATATGTGTGTGTGTGTGTGTGTGTGTGTGATAAGTATATTTATCTATCTCTCTCTCTCTATATATATATATATGATAAGTATATTTATCTATCTATCTCTCTATATATATATGATGAGTATATATATTTATCTATCTATATATATGTGTGTGATAGGTATATATATATAAATGTATAGAAACTGTCAGTAACCAGGTGTTGACTCCATGTCCACGCTATCTTAACTCAAATATAAACATTCTATCAAAGATATTGCAGCAAGTTATATTATTTTGCCTTGTGTGCTTTGTTACTCAGCTGTAAGACTTTAAATATTTTCCCCAATTTCTTTATAATTTTTGTTGATATGAGAGTACTTTTTCTTGATCTTCTTCCCTTCGTTTAGCAAGGTTATCCCCTCACCTATAGCATTAGTTTTCGAAACAATTCGCTACATTATGTGTGCCTCAGTTAGTCATGCATATTTTCTTCTCATCAACGTACAGCATTTGATTAGTTCTGAGGCACTCGGTAATTTGCATACCTGTGTATGGCGCCGTTGATTCTATGCTTCTTACATCGAAGAGAGGCAACGACAAATGAGTTTGATAACGAGCTGGTTTAGCTCAGTCGGTTGAGCGTCGGGCTAGGAACCACAAGGTTCCGGGTTTGATACCGGCCCTCGCCCACTCAGTGTTTTTTTTGCGGTAAAGTGAGGAGCTGATGGTAGGTGTGGCGTTTCACCTAGACGTCAAAACAATTTTCTTGGTCTAGCGCTATTGAAAATGGGATAGACTCCCTCGCTGTCTAGCTGATACCGAGTTTAGGCCACTCCGATGACTTTACTCATTTACTTTATAATAGTTGGTCATCATTTGCTGTCCATCGTATGATGACACCACACGAATCCTTTTTATCTCCAATTCTTTCAGTCTCTGGTTGCGTCTTGCCAACTGACTACGGGAATGTTAAAGTCTTTAAGGTTTCTCTTGGTGTTGTCTTTGTATTTGAGCTTTGCTCTACCGATTCCACGTGAACCCTCTCTCAGTTGAGAGTTGGTACATTTAGTGTATGAAAGTAATAACTACTATCAGACATTAGTCGTATTATTTTGCTTTTTTATGTGCTTTGTTGCCGAGCTTTGTTCAAATTTCTTGGCAATTTAGAAAGAAAAGCCATCATTTAATTTACCTTAAAATTCAAATTAATCTCTCTTTTTTTTCTCTCTGCTTTATTCATTTTTTTCTTCTTTCAAATTACTTATGATGTTCAAGTGTTGATTCAGACTAATTTCCTTTATACTTAGAGAATCTTTTCTTAAAAGTGTTTCAATAGAATCGTTCGTCATTAAAACATAAATTGCATAGATTTGACCTGGTTTTTGTGTTTCTTCTTCCTCAGTGGTACAGTACTATGCAGAAATGGATGCCACCGTGTTCACTTATATTTCAATTGCTTCATAAAGAAATAAAAGAGAGAGATAGACAGAAAGAGATTCAGAAAGAAAGAAAGAGGTAGGGATGGAGAGAGAGAGAGAGTGAGGGAGAGAGAGAGAGAGTGTGTGTGTGTGTGTGTGTATGTTGGAGAAGAAATGTGAGTTGAAGAGAGAGGAACAAATAGAAGATATAAAAAAGAGAGATATAGAAAGAAACATAAGGGAGAGTGTATAATAAATGTAGAGGCGCATGGTGTAATGGTTATCATCGTAGGGGAATGGACACGACGAGATGAGTTCGAATCATATACGAGGCAGGTGTTCACTTATATTTCAATTGCTTCATGCAGAAATCAAAGAGATACAAGGAGAAAGAGGTTCAGAGACTTAGACAGGAGAGAGAGAGAGAGAGAGAGAGAGAGAGAGAGAGAGAGAGAGAGAGAGAGAGAGAGAGGGGGGGGTCTGGTGTATGTTGGAGACGAAACGTAAGTTGGACAGTGGATCAGATAGGAGATGGCTAGAATAAATGCGAGAAAGAAACAGAAAGAGGGAGAGATAAAGAAGAAGTGGAAGAGATAGAAAAGGAGAAGAAGAAGAGAGAGAGAGTGTGTGTGTGTGATATAAAATGAGTGAGAGAAAGGAGATATAGAAAGAGAGAGAGAGAGAAATAGAAAGACGGAGATTTAGAGAGAAGGAAAGAGTGGATACGACGAGAGAGAGAGAGAGAGAGAGAGAGAGAGAGAGAGAGAGAAGAGCAGTAGAAGAAATATGAGGTGGGAGTAAATATGTATATCATCAAATACGGCAAATCTGCAGACATACATCGGGTCTTATATGCCATTAAACGTGGGGGTACCAATCTCAATGAAAAGCGAAGAATTTTGAATTTTTACTGATGTCTTGTTTTTGTGGTCTTCTGTATACTCTTTGCCTACTTTAAACCACTTACAGCAACCACTGTGATCCTATGCCATCAAGCACGGAGGGTCTACCCAACAACCATGTAGTGGGAATTATCTGACATCAAATACAGCAAGACTGTCCATAGACCATCTAATGGGTCTTATGTTAAATGACAACACTGTGAGTGCATCCGGTGGCTGTGGACTCGATCTTATATGACATCCAACAAGGAAGGTATGCCCGGCACACATATAGTGGAACATATGTGGTATCATAGACGGCAGGACGGTCCATACGCTAAAGTATGCCATCGAATACGTTGTCATTCGAGAAGGTATCGAGTGGATTTTCCGTAGCTTGAAAAATTCTCACCGGTTACCACAAAGTGGGACGTATCAGACATCAAATACGGTAAGACTACTCCTAGTCATTCTAGGGATCTTATATATCATCGAATATAGTAAGTCATCCTATAGGTTATCTGGGGGTCTTTTGTGGTTTGATGGGCGGTGGGTCTGACTGGTGACTATCAAGTGGATCGTATCTGGCATTGTTACATAATTCATAAGTAGCTTATTATTTATTTACATACCTGAAGTAGAGAATATTTGAATAAAGTTCGTCAGATTCAAAATGACGGGGTCCAGTGGAAAGTTATTGGCGGGTAATAACCTTTTTACTTGACTACTTGAAATACGCGTCATTCCAGACGCGTGAGAATTAGTTTCGGATGCGAGCCGGTACAGGACGAGAGAAGATGTCTCTCAGGATTCGCAACTCACTGCGTGGTTGAATCCTGGGCTGGGTTGTTAAGTAAAAGCTTTAGAAGAAAACAACAAGTCTTGTTTTGTTAAATAATTTAAAACAAGAGATGACAGCCTGAAGAAATCAACAAAGACGATCAACCCCCAGCAGAAAGCCCTAAAGAGGAATAATCCCAACAAGAGAACATGACGGTCGGCCGAGTTAGAACCAGCAGCAGTGAGTAAACAAGTAAGAACCATCATCTCATCATCGCCCTTTTCTATCATCTATCTGTCTCTCTTTGCGCATATATACAGCCGAGTAAAGGGGTATATAACAACATCAAATGAAAACGTTAAAACACGGTGTGTGCCCGGAGGCTGTGGACTCGGTCTTATATGACATCAAAGATGGATGGTCTTCCCAGCAGCCATGACTCAAATAAGGCAAGATGGCCTATAGGCCAATTATATATATATTTACCAACCCCTCCGCACGAGCTGGATATGACACAAGGTCAATTTCTTAAGCGGAGTTCAACAGGTTTAAATTCAGCGTTTTCCTTCTTCTAGACCGGTTGCCTAAACAAGGTTAAAGAGCCCAGTCTGCCCTACTATTTACCCATAGCTGGATAGAGAGTAGGATTCATACCTTTCCCATGGGTATTAGCGTTAAGTGAAATGCAACGTCCAGGATTTGAACTATAGGTCAATTATATGCCATCGAATAAGGTGTCATCCTGGAGACCATGTAGTGAGTCTTGTTATGAAACACGGAGGATCTGTCCAGCGGCCACGTAAAATACACCAAAACAGTCATCTAAGGGGTCTTATATGCAATCGAATACGGCAAGTTTTTCTTCAACCCGTATAGTGTGTCTTGAAGAACGGTGGGTCTGGCAGGCGACCACCCAGTGACTCGTATCTGACATCACATATGGAAGGACTGCTCCTAGGCCATATTGGGGGTATTATATGCCATCGAATACGGTAAGTCCATCCTATAGACCATCTTGTGTATCTTATGTAGAATGAAATACGGTTGTGGCCTCCGTCGTATATGTTATGAAACGCGGTGGGTCTGCCCGTCGGCCATTTAGTGGTACGTATCTGACATAAAATACGTCAAGAAAGTCTGTAAGCCATCTAGGAGGTCTTATATGGTATTGAATACGGTAATTCGTCCTATAGGCCCTCTAGCGGGTCTTATGTAAATTGAAACAGTGACTACTCCCGGTAGCCGTGGCGATGCAGTGGCGCGTATCTGACATAAAATACGGTAACGATGAAAGGAATTTGAAATACAATATCAATGAAATGGAAAACCATATTAAATAGAACATTATCGATTTGAAAATCAGAATTGAAGAGGCAAAAGTGCCGAAATAAATTTATTTCTTATGAACTAAGGTATATATATATATATATATATATATATATATGTGTGTGTGTGTGTGTGTGTGTGTGTTTGGTATATTCATAAGTAAAGAATGTTCAATATCGGTGATAGAGAATTCAGCATTTACTGATGTATTGAAGAGAAATACAGAATTACATAACATAATTGAAGGGGGTACACTTAAAGTAATGGTTATTGGTGTGGGAAATAGAATTGGCAACCAGAGTTCAAATCTTGGAAGCAGTTTTTTTTATCATACCTAGAACACACGTTCGAATTTCAACCTTACAAGATTATTAAACATGTATAGGCCAAACCTTAATTTATTCAAAGCAAGAGGCCACACAATCCATCAGTATCATCTAGAAAACATTAAGTCATTGCCAATATACATATCATTACTGTATTTGTTTTAAGAGGAGCACTTAGCGTAACGATTATCATCGGAAATAGAATTAACAATCCATTTCAAATCCTGGACAAAGCTATGTTTCATTTCATGATAATGCCATTGGGAAAAGCATGAATCCATCTGTTCTCCATCCAGGTATGTGTAAATAATTTGGGATACTGGGTTCTTTAACCTTAGTTAGGCAACTAGGTTATGAGAAAGAAAACCTTGAATTCAAACCAGCCTTACTCCACTTAAAAATTGCGCTTGTATTAAATCCTAACTAGGGTGGAGAGGTTGGGTAAATACAAATATTTTATTATGTCATTCTCTACAAAGTGTTTGTTGAAATTTTGCCATTCTTTTACTTTAGTTCGGCAATTAGTTTTGGAGAAGGAAAACTGAATTCAAACCAGCTTTACTCCACTTAAAAGTTGAGCTTGTGTCACATCCTTCTCATGGCAGAGAGTGTAAGTAAGTTGATGGAGTGACCTATTGTCGGTATCATCCAGACAGCGAGGGAGTCTATCCCCTTTTTGCTAGATTGTTTTCGTTGAAGTGGAGTGCCACACATACTGTCAGCTTTCCACTTTACCGCACATTACCCAATCTGTGCTACTCATACACTGAGTTGGTGGGGATCGGTATCGAAACAGGAACCTTGCAATTACGGGTGCTCAACCGACTGAGCTAAACCGGCCCCAGTTATTAAACTGGAAGATGAATATTAAGGCAGACTTGATTATTTAGACTTGCTTAGGTAACCAGTCTAGAAGGAAAACTCTGAATTCAAACCTGTTAAACTCCACTTAAGGAATTGGCCATGTGTCCCATCCTACCTGGGATATCATTGCATAATACTATTTCTCTGAAGTTTTGAGATGAGGCTTGATAATTTGTATTATTTGAGTCCGACAAGAAATACCTGATAAAGGCCGGAATATTGTACCAATAAACAATAAAGATGAGGACAATAGTCCGACTAATCCAAATAATACCATTGCATAATATATTTCTCTCTGCTGAAATTTTGCAATTTGACATATGAGATAGAACCTCAAATGACATATCCAACAATTCTGATCCTCTAACACTTTAGCCAAACCATTCATGTAGATAAGAAAATAGTAAAATCATTTATTTTGTGAAAGTCACTTTATTTAGGTCAGTAAAATTTTGCCAATCTGAATGGAAATTTCTCTATCTCTTTGGTGAAATGTATTCGGGCCATTCCTTGCACAGGTCAATGCAGTTGAGCAACTCTCTTTCTAATATCCATAACCCCATATGATAAACTGGACACTTGAGCTAGATTACCGATTCCGAATGCTGGATAGCTATTTAGATTCTGTCCATCGTTCACGCCTGATCAAGTCTTCATTTAACAGTGCCTTTGAGTCATGTTTGCAAATTACTCAAATTATTTTCCAAGAGAACGCTGGTCAATATCTCTTGATATACTGAAAATTTTATTAGAGAACAAGCGTTTTCATTCCATCTCTCTTGGAGTGATGCGTTTGGGATGACTGGGAATGAATTTGAATCTCTTTTGGTATCAGAAACAAACACCATCATCCTCATCAGAAAGAAAGAAAGAAAGAACGGGAAAAAGAAAGAAAGAAGAGAAAAAGAAAAAGAAAATGAAAGAAAGAATCAGTAAGTGAAAGAAAGAAAAAAAGAATGAGTGAAAGAAAGAAAGAAGAGAAAGAAATAAAGAAAAGAAAAAATAGAAAGAACTGGTGAGTGAAAGTAAGAAACAAACAAACAAACAAAAAAGAGAGAAAGAGATAAAGAAAAGAAAAAAGAAAGAACTGGACAGTGAAAGAAAGAAAGAAAAAAGAAAGAAAGAACTGGCGAGTGAAAGAAAGAAAGGGAGAAAGAAATAAAGAAAAAAGAGAAAGAAATAAAGAAAAGAAAAAAGAAAGAAAGAACTGGTGAGTGAAAGAAAGAAAGAGAGAAAGAAATAAAGAAAAAAAGAGAAAGAAATGAAGAAAAGACAAAAGAAAGAAAGAAAAGGTAAAAGGACAAAAGAAAGAGTAAAAAGACAAAAGAAAGAAAGAAAGAGTAAAAGAATGAAAGCAAGAAAGATAAAAGAAAAAGAGAAAGAAAGAAAGAAAGAAAGAAAGAACTGGAGAGTGAAAGAAAGAAAAAAGAGAAAGAAATAAAGAAAAGAAAAAAGAAAGAAAGAATAGAGGAAGATAATCTAAAAATGTGAAGTGATTCTATGCAGTGTGGATCACCTTGGACATTAGATTAAAGCAGATGAAAGTTAAATTAATGGTCTTGTGGTGCCAACAGCTCATACAGTATGCCGTTTAAGTTACTTGTGTCATGATAAACTGAATAACTTATTTAGTCTTTGAGAATAGATACAATGAAGAACCATAAAATTCAAGAGACACTTGTCATCTTCAACAGAAGGATCACTGCACTTTGGATGGCCATTGAAACAAAAGGTTTACACTTGATATCTTTATTATTCTGGATAAGTCAATCATCTGGCTGAATCAAATTTACTTCAATTTTACAAAAGTATAAACATATATAGGGCCGGTTTAGTTCAGTCAGTAGAGCATCTCCGTCGGAACCACAAGGTTCTGGGTTCAATACCGGCCCTCGGGAACTGAAAGTATGAGTAGCACAGGAATTAGTCTTTTATTCTTAGTATATTCTTTGTTTTAAGGTGTTTTATTTTATCATTCTTCCTGTTTATTTTTTCTTTTATTTGTTCATTTATTTGCTTTTATTATGTTTTATACTTTATTAATTGCTTATTTTTTTGATCATTTTTTTAAAAATTCCTTATTTATGATAGGAGAGAAAGTTCATATATTGTTACATGGTTGATAGGTAGCTTATGAATTAAGTAAATATTGTAGCTAGTATATATTTAAATTGAATCTTTGAAGATTCAAAATAATGGGGTTGAGTGGAAAAGTACCACAACCATTATTATTATGGTGGCAGATAATAACCTTGACTTGACCCCCTCCCCCGAAAAACATGCCATTAGAAGCGTATGAAAATTTCTAGTTTAGTTTAGTTGTGACCAGTAGGTGATCAAAAGAATACATTCTTTTGGGATGTCACTTCTCAATACACATGGTTTGGTCTGGGGTTGTTTAAATAAAACTATATAGAAAACCAACCAGTTTTGTTATTGATTAACAAACAAGAAGGCACAGAAAACCAGCCCGAACAAGAAGTATAATCAACCTGGAGAAACAACCCACAGAAACAGCCCAGAGAAGATGCTAGGAACAAGTAGACAAGAAAAAACAAGAACCCTCATCCTCTCCTCATACTCC
The DNA here is from genome assembly GCA_023376005.1 of Doryteuthis pealeii. NCBI lineage: Eukaryota > Metazoa > Mollusca > Cephalopoda > Myopsida > Loliginidae > Doryteuthis > Doryteuthis pealeii. Next base: position 114,394,010 of record CM042148.1, read on the forward strand.
ATCTCTCTCTTCTCTTGCCAATTATATACCCAATGTTAAGGGATATATAACAATATATTTGTACAAAAAATATTTAACATTTCACCAAGAGATGAACAAAAACATATACAAACACATATATTTATACATATTTATATGTAGAAAGTTTGTAGAAAAAAACAAGATGTTAATAATTTCGCTGACAGAAATCTGTTTCGACCATATGAAGCGGTATTTATCAAAGCAACTATGTGTAAAAGGAAAGACAAAATAAATATATCGTTAATCACGAGGCACAGAACGCTCTCGATCAGGGCCAGAATTTTCAAAAAAAAATTTTAAATGCGTATTCTATGTTAAAAATAAAATAAATTTTATTTTCAAAAATTGGAAGCATTTTTATAATTAAAAAAGCTCAAAAGAGTTTGAAGTAAAAGTGTATATAAATATCAAGAAGTTCAAGAAAATGTTCCGGCTACAAAAGAAAGTTTTAAAAATATAATAAGTCCAACAGTACAATTGATGAAGATGGAAAGTTTCAGGAATCTGTAATGATGACACATTCGTAATGTCGGGATCCTTATTATATTCGAAAGTTTAGCCTCCGGTGATATAATTTAAACAATTCCAATTTTGTTTTTTTTTTCTGTAGACAGTATGAAAGGTAAAATGGATATGAATCCAACAATATGTGTAGAAAGTTTGTAGAAAAAACTACAATTCTACAAACTTTTTACACATATTGTCGGATTCATATCCATTTTACCTTTCATATATTTATATATGTATCATATAATAAATTATAGCAAATATGAAAAGTGCTTGAAATCTCAAATACAACATGGGACTATATTACTGTTATTGAGTTTCATGTGTATTAAGCAATCATCAGAGGGATGAATAGTAAGATGTTGTCGGTCAAGTGTTTGTATAACATGTGATAGAACCTTTTTATACAAGACATGTTCAAAAACATAGTTATTAATACGCGTGGTCTTCAGATGTAAAAACAAATAAATAAATTCAAGAGGGGCATAAAATATGGGATTAATTAGGGTACGGTGGTAGGTGACATAAAAGAAATTTGTTGACATGTCTACATTTCTTAACTATATATATATATATATATATATATATATATATATTAAAAAGAAAATAATTCATTGGAGAAAGAAAAAGAAGAAAACAAACAAGTGAATTCCAATATTAGTAATAATATTAATAATTATAAGTAAAAGAAACTGAATGAATTGCAATGAAAACAAAGTTTGAAAAGTGTTCAATACATACATAGAACTGGTTTAGAGAACCGAATAAGTTGTTTACCCAGGTTTCACGGAAAAAGATCTTCAGGAAAACTCTTACCTGTATTGATGAGAATAAAGATAAAAAAAAAATAAGATAACTGATTAAAAGGAAATAAAAGAAAATTCAGTGAAAAGGAGAGAGTAGAAAACTATTAACCCTTTATCTACCATAATGCCCCAAACTGCCCAATGATCAAAATGCCAGACTACCTGAAAACCCCCGAGATTGTCAGCTCTTAGAAAATGGTTTAGAGTTAAAAACAAAAAATAGAAATGAATTAAATGAATACATTTCTATTGAGTAGTAAAGGATCAGTGATACAATACTAGCTTGTCAACCATTTGGGAGATGGCTATTGTGGATAGCAGTGGTAGATAGAGGGTTAAGAAAATAAAAAAAAGGAAGGAAAAGAAATAAAGAATTGAAGGGTGAAGACAAGAAAAAAGAAATGAAAAATAAAGAAAAATTGAAGGATAGAAAAGAGAATGAAAGGATAAAAAATGCAAAAAGAAGCAAAAAGAAAATTAAAAAATTGGATGAAAAAAAATAAAAGAATAAGCAATGCAAAAAAAAAGAAAAAAATTGAATGAGAGAAAAAAGATAAAAGAATAAGCAATGAAAAAATGAAGGAAAGTAAAAAGCAGAGCTGGTCAATGTAGGTCTATGTTGGATGGCTCGAACTGGTGTGACCATATGCTGATTTCTACAAGAGAACATCACTTATAAGTTTGTCCTTGTTTCTCCAGCAACGTCCACCATGTCTTGTTTATCTCACTTAGATGGTTTGTATCATGGAGGCAAGTGGCCATACAGCTGCTTCAAGTGGAGTCTGGTTTCCACAATTTTTTCGAGATCATGCACATATTCTTGTGCAGCTCCCATCTAGCTTATTCTATAGGCCCTTCATTAGGATACAAGTGGTGCAGCCATACAATAGCACAGATACTACAGCTTGAAAGGCATGAACAGCCATTGATGGATTATCCATAATAGGGAAATCTGATCTCTCTGATATGATAAAGTGAGAATACTTCCACAATTAGCCATGTTAGTGCTTCTGTATGGCTGCACCACTTGGACACTTAATAAAATGCTTAGAGTAAAAGCGAGATGGGGATTACACAAGGATGCTGCCTGCTCTCTTGAACAAATCAGAGAGAGAGAGAGAGAGTATTCAGAAAACATCCAAGTAAGGTGAACAAGATATGCTGAACACTGGTGGAGAAGTAAGGATGAAATCGTTAGTGACATTCTCCTGTAGACACTTACATATGAAAACACGTGTTGGGCAACCAGCAAAGACTTACATTCATCAGCTCCGAGCAGACACTAGATGCCTGCTGAGGACTTGCAGGAGTTATGATAATAGGATGGAGAGCAAGAGAGAATCATAAAATCTGTGCTATCAGCATGATTGATGACATATATATAAGAAAGTCATTGAGGTGGCTTAAAGTTGAATATCAGCCAGATAGCAGGGAGTCTATATCCTTTTTACTTGTACTAAACCATGAATATTGTTTTGGTGTCTGAGGTGGAGCACCACACCTACCATCAGCTCCTCATTTTACTACACAGTTCCTTGTGCTACTCATATGCTGAGTTGGCAAAATCGGTAATTGGAACATTGTGGTTCCTAGTTGGATGCTCTACCAACTGAGCTAAACAAACCCTTTATATACACACAACATATATTATATATTGTATATATATTTGTGAATAAAAAAGGCCTTAAATACCATGGTATCATGATTATGGACTCGTGGTATCTGGGGCCACCGAGTTCTTCAGACCATGTTTTATTTTATTAAGACTGGCAATGGCCAAATTCAGTTTTACATTTATACATTTCTCCCCACCTCCCGGGCGATATTGTGTCCTTTTTTCTTTAAGCTTGAAATTTTTAATAAAATAAAACGTGGTCTGAAGAAGCTCGGTGGGCTCCAGATACCCAAATGTCCATAATCATGATACCATGGTATTTAAGGCATTTTTTATTCACAATATATATACATATATAATATATGTGTGTGTGTGTATATAAAGGGTTTGTTTAGCTCAGTTGGTAGAGCATCCAACTAGGAACAAAATGTTCGCATACCGGATTTTGCCACTCAGCATATGAGTAGCAACAAGGGAACTGTGTAGTAAAATGAGGATGCTGATGGTAGGTGTGGTGGCTCCACCTCAGACACAAAATATTCATGTTTAGTAGCAAGTAAAAGGATATAGACCCCTTGCTATCTGGCTGATATCAACTTAAGCCACCTCATGACTTTTCTATATATATGTCATCAAGTCATGCTGATGCACAGATTCTTATATTCTCTCTTGCTCTCCATGCCTATTAGTCATAACTCTCAAGTCCTAGCAATGGCATCTAGTGTTGCTCGAAGCTGATGGAAAATGTAAAGTCTTTGCTGTTGCCAAACGTGTTTTCATATGTAGTGTCTACAGGAGAATGTCACTAACGATTTCATCCTATTCTCCACCAGTGTTCGGCATATCTTGTCACCTTACTTGGATGTTTTCTGATACTCTCTCTCTCTCTCTCTGCTTTGTTCAAGAGAGCAGGCAGCCTCCTTGTGTAATCCCCATCTCGGCTTTTACTCTAAGCATTTATTAAGTGTGCAATGGTGGCAGCCATACCAGCAAGCAGCTAACCATGGCTAATTGGTGGAAGTATTCTCACTTTAATCATATCAGAGAGAATCAGATTATCCTATTATGGATAATCCATGCATGGCTGTTTCATGCCTTTTCAAGCTGTAGTATCTGGTGCTATTGTATGGCTGCACGCACTTGTATCCTAATGAAGGGCCTATAGAATAAGCTAGTGGGAGCTGCACAAGAATTACTGTGCATGATCTCGAAAAAATTGTGGAAACAGACTCCAGCCTTGAACAGCTGTATGGCCACTTGCCTCCATGATACAAACCATCTAAGTGAGATAAACAGACATGGGTGGAACGTTGCTGGAGAAACAAGGACAAACTTAATAAGTGATGTTCTCCTTGTAAGAAATCAGCATACTGGTACACCAGTTCGAGGCCATCCAACACTAGACTACATATTGACCAGCTTCTGCTTTTTACTTTCCTTCATTTTTCATTGCTTTTCTTTTATTCTTTTTTCTCTCATTCAATTTTTTTTCTTCTTTTTTTTTTTGCATGCTTAGTTCTTTTATTTTTTTTCTATCATTTTTTTAATTTTCTTTTTTGCTTTCTTTTTTGCATTTTTTTATCCTTTCATTCTCTTCTATGCCTTCAATTTTTTCTTTATTTTTTCATTTCTTTTCCTTGTCTTTCACCCGCTTCAATTTTTCTTTATTTTCTTTTTCTTTCCTTTTTTTTATTTTGCTTACCTCTATCTACCACTGCTATTCATAGCCATCTCCCAAATGGTTGACAAGCTAGTATTGTCATCAGCTGATCCTTTACTAACTCAATAGAAATGGTATCATTTAATTCATTCTATTTTTTGTTTTTAACTCTAAACGCATTTTTCTAAGAGCTGACAATCTCGGGGTTTCAGGTAGTCTGGCATTTTGATCATTGGCAGTTTGGGGCATTATGGTAGACTAAAGGGTTAATAGTTTTCTACTCTCTCCTTTTCAAACTGAATTTTCTTTTATTTCTTTTAATCAGTTATGCTTATTTTTTTTTTATCTTTTTTCATCAATACAGGTAAGAGTTTTCCTGAAGATCTTTTTCCGTGAAACCTGGGTAAACAACTTATTCGGTTTTCTAAACCAGTTCTATGTATGTATTGAACCTTTTTCAACTTTGTTTTCATTGCAATTCCATTCAGTTCTTTTACTTATACTTATTAAATATTATCTAATATTGGAATTCACTGTTTGTTTTCTTCTTTTCTTCTCCCAATGAATTATTTTTTCTTTTTATATATATATACTATTATATATATATAATATATATAGTTAAGAAATGGTAGACATGTCAACAAATTTCTTTTATGTCACCTACCACCGTAACCCTAGATTATCCGCATATTTTATGCCTCTTGAATTATTTGTTTTTACATCTGAAGACCACGGCGTATTATAACTATGTTTTTTGAACATGTCTGTATAAAAGGTTTAATCACATGTTATACAACCACTTTGACGACAACATCTTACTATTCCATCCCTCTGATGATTGCTTATACACATGAACTCAATAACAGTAAATAGTCCCTGTTGTATTTGAGATTCAAGCACTTTTCATATTTGCAATAATTTAATTATATGATACATCAATAAATATATGAAGGTAAAATGGATATGAATCCGACAATATTTGTAAAAAGTTTGTTAGAATTGTAGTTTTTTCTACAAACTTTCTACACATATTGTTGGATTCATATCCATTTTACCTTTCGATACTGTCTACAGAAAAAAACAAATCTGGAAATTTGTTTTCAAATTTATAAACCGGAGGCTAAACTTTCGAATATATAAGGATCCGACATTAACGATGTGTATCATTACAGATTCCTGAAACTTTCCATCTCATCAATTGTAGCTGTTGGACTTATTATATTTTTAAAACTTTTCTTTGTAGCGCGGAACATTTTCTTGAACTTCTGATATTTATAATACACTTTTACTTCAAACTCTTTTTGAGCTTTTTTTAATTATAAAATGCTTCCAATTTTGAAAATAAAATTTATTTATTTTTAACATAGAATACGCATTTAAAATTTTTTTTTTGAAAATTCTGGCCCTGATCGAGAGCGTTCTGTGCCTCGTGATTAACGATATATTTATTTTGTCTTTTCCTTTTACACATAGTGATTGATAAATACGCTTCATATGGGTCGAAACAGATTTCTGTCAGCGAAATTATTTAACATCTTGTTTTTTTCTCAAACTTTCTAGCATATAAATATGTATAAATATATGTGTTTGTTATATGTTTTTGTTCATCTCTGGTGAATGTTAATAATTTTTTGTACAAATATTATTGTTATATATCCCTTAACATTGGTATATAATTGGCAAAGAGACAAAAGAAAAAAGAGAATTGGAGATGAGGAGAGGATGAGGGGTTCTTGTTTTTTCTGTCTACTTGTTCCTAGCATCTTCCTCTGGGCTGTTTCTGTGGGTGTTTCTCAGTTGATTATACTTCTTGTTTCGGGCTTGTTTTGCTGTGCCTTTCTGTTTGGTTAATCATAACAAACTGGTTGGTTTCTATATAGTTTTATTTAAACAAACAGACAAACCATGTGTATTGAGAAGTGACATCCAAAGAATGTATTCTTTTTGATCAGCCTATCTGGTCCAACTAAACTAAACTAGAATTTCATCGCTTCTAATGGCCATGTTTTTCGGGGGAGGGGTCAAGTCAAGTTATTATCTGCCACCCATAATCTAATGGTGTGGTCTTTCCACTCATCCCCCCATTATTTTTGAATCTTCAAGATTCAATTTAAATATATACTAGCTACAATATTACTTTTCATAAGCTACTATCAACCATGTAACAATATATGACTTTCTCTCTCTATCATAAATAAGGAATTTTTAAAAAATGATCAAAAAATAAAGCAAATTAATAAAGTTATAAAACATAATAAAAGCAATAAATGACAAATAAAGAAAAATATATAAACAGGAAGAATGATAAAAATAAACACCTAAAAACAAGAATATACTAAGAAATAACAGACTAATTCTGTGCTACTCATACTTTCAGTTTCCCGAGGGCCGGTATTGAACCAGAACCTTTTGCTGGTTCGACGGAAGATGCTCTACTGACTGAACTAACCGCCCCCTAATTAATAATGTTTTTTTTATACTTTGTAAAATTGAGTAAATTGTGATTCAGCCAGATGATTGACTTATCCAGAATAATAAAGATATCCAGTGTAACCTTTTGGTTTCAATGGCATCGCAAAGTGAGTGAATCCTTGCTGTTGAAGATGACAAGTGTCCTCTTTGATTTTATGGTTCTCATTTATCTATTCTCAAAGACTAAATCAGTTATTCAGTTTATCATGACCCAGTAACTTAAACGGCATACTTATGAGGCTGTTGGCACGCACAAGACCATTAATATAACTTTCATCTGCTTTAAATCTAATGTCCAAGGTGATCCACACTGCATAGAATCACTTCACATTTTTAGATTATCTTCCTCATTCTTTCTTTCTTTTTCTTTTCTTTATTTCTTCTCTTTTCTTTCTTTCACTCTCCAGTTCTTTCTTTCTTTCCTTTCTTCTTTCTCTTTTTCTTTTATGCTTTCTTGCTTTCATTCTTTTACTCTTTCTTTCTTCTTTTGTCTTTTACTCTTTCTTTTGTCCTTTTACCTTTTCTTTTTTCTTTTGTTCTTTTCTTCATTTCTTTCTCTTTTTTCTTTATTTCTTTCTCTCTTTCTTTCTTTCACTCACAGTTCTCTTTTTCTTTCTTTTTTTCTTTTCTTTATTTTTTCTCTTTTTCTTTATTTCTTTCCTCCCTTCTTTCTTTCACTCGCCAGTTCTTTCTTTCTTTTTTCTTCTTTCTTCAGCTGTCCAGTTCTTCTTTTTCTTTTCTTATCTCTTCTTCTTTTTTGTTTGTTTGTTGTTTCTTACTTTCATCACGCAGTTCTTTTTCTATTTTTTCTTTCTTTATTCTTTCTCTTCTTTCTTTCTTTCATCATCTTTTTTTCTTTCTTTCACTTACTGGATTCTTTCTTTCATTTTCTTTTTCTTTTTCTCTTCTTTCTTTCTTTTTCCCGTTCTTTCTTTCTTCTTTCTGATGAGGAATGATGGTGTTTGTTTCTGATACCAAAAGAGATTCAATTATTCCCAGTATCCAAACGCATCACTCCAAGAGAGATGGACATGAAACGCTTGTTCCTCTAATAAATTTTCAGTATATCAAGAGATATTGACCCGTTTTCTCTTGGAAAATAAATTTGAGTATTTGCAAACATGACTCAAAGGCACTGTTAAAATGAAGACTTGATAGGCGTGAACGATGGACAGAATCTAAATAGCTATCCAGCATTCGGATTTAATCGTAATGCTAGCTCAAGGGTGTCCAGTTTATGCATATGGGGTTATGGATATTAGAAAGAGAGTTGCTCACTGCTTGACTGTGCAAGGACCCCACACATGGCCCGAATACATTTCACAAAGAGATAGAGAAATTTCCATTCAGATTGGCAAAATTTTACTGACTAATAAAGTGACTTTCACAAAATAAATGATTTTACTATTTTCTTATTTGTGTTGAATGTTTGGCTAAAGTGTTAGAGATCAGAATTGTTGATATGTCATTTGAGGTTCTATCTCATATGTCAAATTGGCAAAATTTCAGCAGAGAGAAATAATATGCAATGGTATTAATTTGGAATTAGAGTACGGACTATTGTCTCATCTTTATTGTTTATTGGTAAATATTCCGGCTTTTATCAGGTATTTTCTTGTCGGACTCAATTAATTTACAAATAATGAAGGCGCTCATGCTCAAAACTTCAGAGAAATAGTATTATGCAATGATATCCGCAGGTAGGAATGGGACACAATGCCATTCCTTAAGTGTTTTAGTTAAGCAGGTTGAATTAAGAGTTTTCCTTCTAGACTGGTTCTCTAAGCAAGTCTTACATTTAATCAAGTTGCTTAATATTATCTTCAGTTAATAAACTGGGGCCGGTTTTAGCTCAGGTCGGTTGAGCACCCGTAATTGCCAGGTCCTGTTTTCGATACCGATCCCACCAACTCAGTGTATAGTAGCACAGATTGGGTAATGTGCGGTTAAAGTGGGAAGCTGACGTATGTGTGGCACTTCCCTTCACGAAAACAATCTTTAGGCAAAAAGGATAGACTCCCTCGCTGTCTGGAATGATACCGACAATAGGTCACTCCATCAACTTACTTACACTCTCTGCCTGAGAGGATGGTGACACAAGCTCAACTTTTAAGTGGAGTAAAGCTGGTTTGAATTCAGTTTTCTTCTCCAAAACTAATGCCGAACTAAATGTAAAAGAATGAAAATTTCAACAAACACTTTGTAGAGAATGACATAATAAAATATTTTGTATTTACGCGCAACCTTCCACCCTAGTTAGGATTTAATAAGCGGCAATTTTTAAGTGGAGTAAGGCTGGTTTGAATTCAAAGTTTTCTTTCTCATAACGCTTCGTTGCCTAACTAAGGTTACAGAACCCAGTTCCCAAATTATTTACACATAACCTGGATGGAGAAAACAGAATTGGATATCCATGCCTTTTTCATGGCATTATTCATGAAATGAACATAGCTTTGTCCAGGATTTGAATGGATTGTTAATTCTATTCTCCGATGATAATCGTTACGCTAAGTGCTCCTCTTAAAAAATACAGTAATGATATGTAATATTGGTCAATGACTTTAATGTTTTCTAGATGATACTGATGGATTGTGTGGCCCTGCTTGCTTTGAATAAATTAAGGTTTGGCCTATACATGTTTATAATCTTGTAAGGTTGCAATTTCGAACGTGTGTTCTAGGTTATGATAAAAAAAACTGCTTCCAAGATTTGACTCTGGTTGCCAATTCTATTTCAACCAAATACCATTACTAAGTTGTACCCCCTTCATTGACTTGTTATGTAATTCTGTATTTCTTTCAAATACATCAGTAAATGCTGAATTCTCTATCACCGATATTGAACATTCTTTACTTATGAATATACCAAAGCACACACACAACACACACACACACATATATATTCTATATATATATATATATATACTTAGTTCATAAGAAATAATTATTTCGGCACTTTTCTCTCAATTCTGATTTTCACAATGCGATAATGTTCTATTTAATATGGTTTTTTCCATTTCATTGATATTGTATTTCAAATTCCTTTCATCGTTACCGTATTTTTATGTCAGATACGCGCCACTGCATCGCCACGGCTACCGGGAGTAGTCACTGTTTCAATTTACATAAGATCCCGCTAGAGGGCCTATAGGCCGATTAACCGTATCAATACATATAAGACCTCCTAATGGCTTTACAAGACTTTCTTGACGTATTTTTATGCTCAGATACGTACCACTAATGGCCGACGGGCAAGACCACGCGCGTTCATAACATATACGGGAGGCCACAACGTATTCATTCTACATAAGAACAAAGCTGGTCTATAGGAATGGACTTACCGTATTCGATGGCAATATAATACCCCATATGGCTAGGAGCCAGTCCTTCCATATGTGAATGGTCAGATCGAGTCACTGGGTGGTCGCTGCAGACCCAGCGTTCTTCAGCACACTATACGGGTTGAAGAAAACTTGCCCGTATTCGATTGCATATAAGACCCCTTAGATGACTGGTTTTGGTGTATTTTACGTGGCCGCTGGACAGATGCTCGTTGTTTCATAACAAAGACTCACTACATGGTCTCCAGGATGACACCGTTAAATTCGATGGCATATAATTGGAGCCTATAGTTCAATCCTGGACGTTGCATTTTCACTTAACGCTAATACCCATGGGAAAGGATGAATCGCTACTCTTCTATCCAAGCCTATGGGTACATAGTAGGGCAGACTGGGCTCTTTAACCTTGTTTTAGGCAACCGGTCTAAAGAAGAAGGAAAACGCTGAATTTAAACCTGTTGAACTCCGTTAAGAAATTGACCTTGGTGTCATATGCCAGCTCGTGCGAGGGGTTGGTAAAATATTACTATATAATTGGCTATTAGGCATGCTTGGCCTTATTGGTCATGGCTGCTGGAAGACCATCCATCTTTGATGTCATAATAAGACCGAGTCCACAGCCTTCCGGCACACCCGTGTTTTAACGTTTTCATTTGATGTTGTTATATAGCCCCTTTATCGGCTGTATATATGCGCAAAGAGAGACAGATAAGATGATAGAAAAGGGCGAATGATGAGATGATGGTTCTTCTTGTTTACTCACTGTGCTGGTCTAACTCGGCCGACCGTCAAGGGGGGGGGGGGGGGGGGGGGGGGGGGGGGGGGGGGGGGGGGGGGGGGGGGGGGGGGGGGGGGGGGTGGGGGGGGGGGGGGGGGGGGGGGGGGGGGGGGGGGGGGGGGGGGGTGTTCTCTGTTGGGATTATCCTTTTAGGGCTTTCTCTGGGGGTTGAATCGTCTTTGTTGATTTCTTCAGGCTGTCATCTCTTGTTTTAAATTATTTAAACAAAACCAAGACTTGTTGTTTTTTCTTATTCTAAAGCTTTTCTTAACAACCAGCCCAGGAATTCAACCACGCAAGTGAGTTGCGAATCCCTGAGAGACTCTTCTCTCGTCCTGTACCGGCTCGCATCCGAAACTAATTTCACGCGTCTGGAATGACGCGTATTTTCAGTAGTCAAGTAAAAAGGTCTATTACCCGCAATAACTTTCGCACTGGACCGCCGTCATTTGAACTCTGACGAACTTTATTCAAATATTCTCTACTTGCAGGTATGTAAATAATATAAGCTACTTATGAATTATGTAACAATGCCAGATACGATCCTCTGATAGTCACCAGTCAACCCACCGCCCATGCAAACCATAAATTACAAAATAGAAAAGCAACTAAAAGCGAATATTTAAGTATTTGAGAAAAAAAAGATTAGTGAAATATTAGAACATAAACCCCCGATAACCTATAGGATGACTTACTATATTCGATGATATATAAGATCCCTAGAAATGACTAGGAGTAAGTCTTACCGTATTTGATGTCTGATACGTCCCACTTTGGTGGTAACCGTGAGACTTTTTCAAAAGCTACGGAAAATCCACTCGATCCTCTCGAATGACAACGTATTCGATGGCATACTTTAAAGCGTATGGACCGGTCCTGCGTCTATGATACCACTATGTTCCACATATGTGTGCCGGGCATACTTCCTTGTTGGATGTCATATAAGATCGAGTCCACAGCCACCGGTGCACTCACAGTGTTGTCATTTAACATAAGACGCATTAGATGGTCCCTATGGACAGTCTTGCTGTATTTGATGTCAGACTAATTCCCACTACAGGTTGTTGGTAGACCCTCCGTGGGCTTGATGGCATAGGATCACAGTGGTTGCTGTAAGTGTTAAAGTTAGGCAAAGAGTATACAGAAGAGCACAAAAACAAGACATCAGTAAAAATTCAAATTTTCGGCTTTTCTTGAGATTGGTAACCCACCGTTTTAATGGCATATACAGACCGATGTATGTCTGCAGATTTGCCGTATTTGATGATATACATATTTACTCCCACCTCATATTCCTTCTACTGCTCTCTTCTCTCTCTCTCTCTCTTCTCTCTCTCTCTCTCTCTCTTCGTCGTATCCATCTTTTCCTTCTCTCTAAATCTCACCGTCTTTCTATTTCTCTTCTCTCTCTTCTATATCTCCTTTCTCTCATCATTTTATATCACACACACACTCTCTATCTCTTCTTCTTCTCCTTTTCTATCTCTTCCACTTCTCTTTATCTCTCCTCTTTCTGTTTCTTTCTCGCATTTATTCTAGCCATCTCTATTGATCACTGTCCAACTACGTTTCGTCTCCAACAATCACACAGACCCCCTCTCTCTCTCTCTCTCTCTCTCTCTCTCTCTCTCTCTCTTCTCTCTCTCTCTCTCTCTCTCTCTGTCTTAAGTCTTGAAACCCTTTCTCCTTGTATTCTTTGGATTTGCTGCATGAAGCATTGAAATATAAGTGAACACCTGCCTGTATATGATTCGAACTCATCTGCGTCGTGTCCATTCCCCTACCGATGATAACATTACACCATGCGCTCTACATTATTAATACACTGCTCCTTATGTTTTTTTCCTATATCTCTCTTTTTTTATATCTTCTTTTGTTCCTCTCTCTTCAACTCACATTTCTTCTCCAACATAACACACACACACAACTACAACTCTCTCTCTCTCCGCTCACTCTCTCTCTGCTCTCCATCCTACCTCTTTTTTCTTTCTGAATCTCTTTCTGTCTATCTCTCTCTTTTATTTCTTTATAAGCAATTGAAATATAAGTGAAGCACGGTGGCATCCATTTCTGCCATATACTGTACGCACTGAGGAGAAAGAAACACAAAAAACCAGGTCAAAATCTATGCAATTTATGTTTTAATGAGCGAACGATTCTATTGAAACACTTTTAAGAAAAGATTTCTCTAAGTAAAAGGAAATTCGTCTGAAATCACACTTGAACATCTAAGTATTTGAAAGAAAAAAAAATGATAAAGCAGAGACGAAAAAAAAGAGAGATTAATTTGAATTTTAAGGTAATTAAATGATGGGTTTTCTTTCTAAATTTGCCAAGAAATTTGAACATAAGCTCGGCAACAAAGCACATAAAAAGCAAAATAATTACGACTAATGTCTGATAGTAGTTATTACTTTCATACACTAAATTGTAGCCAAACTCCTCACTGAGAGAGGGTTACGTGGAATCGGTAGAGCAAAGCTCAAATACAAAGACAACACACCAAGAGAAGCTAAAGACTTTAACATTCCGTAGTCAGTTGAAGCGCAACCAGAGACTGAACAGAATTGGAGATAAAAGGATTCGTGTGGTGTCATCATACGATGGACAGCAAATGATGAACCTAACTATTATGAAGTAAATGGTAAAGTAATCGGGTGGCTAAACTCGGTAATCAGCCTAGACAGACGAGGCGAGTCTATCCATTTTCAATAGGCGCTAGACCAGAAAATTGTTTTGAACGTCTTCAGGTGAAACTGCACACCTACCATCAGCTCCTCACTTTACCCGCAAAAAACAGCTGGAGTGGGCGCGGGCCGGTATCAAACCGGAACCGTTGTGGTTCCTAGCCCACGCTGCACCGACTGAGCTAAACCAGCCTCGTTTCAACTCATTTGTCGTTGCCTTCTTCGATGTAAGAAGCATAGAATCAACGCGCATAGCACCAAGGTATGCAAATTACCGGTGCCTCAGAATAATCAAATGCTGTACGTTGATGAAAGAAACTATGCATGACTAACTGAGCACACATAATGTAGCGAATTGTTTCGAAACTAATGCTATAAGGTGAGGGGATACCTTGCTAAAACGAAGGGAAGAAGATCAAGGAAAAAGTACTCTCATATAACAAAAATTATAAAGAAATTGGGGAAATATTTAAAAGTCTTACAGCTGAGTAACAAAGCACAGCAGGCAAAATAATATAACTTGCTGCAATATCTTTGATAGAATGTTTATATTTGAGTTAAGATAGCGTGACATGGAGTCAACACCTGGTTACTGACAGTTTCTATACATTTTATATAATATATACTATCACACACAATATATATAGATAGATAAATAATATCATACTGCATCATATATATATAGAGAGATAGATTCGATAAATATACTTATCATCATATATATATATAGGGAGAGAGAGAATAGATAAATATACTTATCAACACACACACACACACACACATATATATGTATATATATATATATATATATATATATGCTCCTTCATATATATATATATAGATAGAAAATTACTCATGCACTCACATATATATATAGATAATATATATATACTGCTTCCATATATATTATATATATACTATATATATATATATATATATATCGCATTATATATATATATGCCATATATATAATTCAAAACGAAAGAAAAGACTAATAAATTTTCTTTCGTAGTTAATGACAAATTTCTATTTAAGAATCCACGAAAAAAAAATTATTGTTTTTGAAAAAAGAAAACCTCTGCGTCTCTCTATTGAATCATTTAATCAGCGAGAATTCTTTGGCGGAAATGTCCTATTTACTTGTTCATTTATCTTTTTTTAAGAAGAGAATATTTTTAATTAAAAATAATTATCAAATAGGATAAAATTCTCTATATATCTTTGAATGCTTTCATCCATTTGGGTCATCCACCACCATTTATTTGTAGGGCATTTTGTTTTCTCTTCTTTTTTTTCTTCTGAATCTTCGAAATAATAAAAGCCAAAAATTATCTTCCTGTTTTCTTTACTTATGTTTATTTTTTTGTATGTCCATTTTCCTTTAATGTAACGTATCTTTTTTGTAAAATAAGACTTAATAGGATGGGCTTTGCAACATAGAGAATTTTCCCCTCTTTCAATTTAACCAAACAACAACAAAAAATGATCGAACAAACTAGAGACAAACGCGTTTCGATCTTAAATTTTTTTATTAACGATGTTCTATGAAAATCTAAGTTAGATTTGCCTCAAAACAACCAAATGTTATAATGCGCTTTAAAATCCTGCAATTTGTCTTATATAATCAGTCAAGACTTTTGTGAAATAACGGCATCAGTGAAAACTGGATTGAAAAAGAGTGAATCTATATACAATAAGAGAATTCAGTATCTTGTAACGAAACTACGTCACTGCTTATGTGACAATGCATTGCGTTTTTTAAGGGGGCGAGTCTTTTAATTTATAGTCCAAAATGATTAATACTTAGATAAATCTTATTTATTACCGTGGTCTATGAAATCAGACTTAAATTTTGCCTTAAATAGCCCATGTTATTAGTGCGTTTAAAATTCCTGCAATGAGTACTTTTATATCACCAGAAATAAAAGTTTACATAATTTATGGTGTAGTTAAATTTGCATAGTGGTTTTAAAAAAAACCGGGTTTATAAATAATTTCTTAGTGTTATTGATCTTAAGTTATTGTTTCTTCCTCCAATGTACTTAAAATAAATCCTATAAATGATTTTATATAAAGCATTAAATATACTTAGAATAAGTGAATTATTTGCATCTGCGTTCTTATTTAATTTCGTTAGCATTTTTAATGCAAATATATTTTCATTACTTTAAACCTTAAAATTACTTACGCCTGGAGGGTGTATCATATTAATACCCATGTTCCTATTGTATGACCATTATCGTCTTCTAGACACAACTCTGGATTAAAAATGAGAACCGTTCAAGTAAGTCCAAAAAGATGAAACGCAAAATGTTCAATTCTGGTTATCTGTGTTGGTTATCCACTGAATTCCTTATTTCTATGAGTGTCTCACCTCAGATAAATGATGGCTATTCCGTTAAAAGAATATAAGAAAGAAAGAAAGAAAGTAGAAAATAGGGAAAAGTAGAGTGAGAGGGAGTGAGGGCGGAGCGATAACGCTAATGTTTCAATCGACATAATGATAGAAACGGAAAAGAAGTTAAAAAAAAAAAGAGAGAGAGACGTGGAATGATCTAGTTTACTTTACTTTTTTACTATTGAACTATTTAACAATAGCTCTTAGGTAAACATATCAAAGCGTTTGTTATAATTACAATATCATATTGTGGTATATCCACAGATCCTGCTAGTAATAATAAATTGTCGAAAAAAAGAATGCACATAAAAGAAATCATGGCGAAACAATCGCAAGTAATTAAACCTTCGAGAAGTCCAAAATTTTTTGATTGC
>CM042148.1:114410767-114543545 GCA_023376005.1 Doryteuthis pealeii
CTTTCTTTCTGATGAGGATGATGGTGTTTGTTTCTGATACCAAAAGAGATTCAAATTCATTCCAGTCATCCCAACGCATCACTCCAAGAGAGATGGAATGAAAACGCTTGTTCTCTAATAAAATTCAGTATATTAAGAGATATTAGACCAGCGTTCTCTTGGAAAATAATTTGGAGTAATGCAAACATGGACTCAAAGCACTGTAAATGAAGACTTGATCAGGCGTGAACGATGGGACAGAATCTAATAGCTATCCAGCATTCGGAATCGGTAATCTAGCTCAAGTGTCAGTTTATATATGGGTTATGTATTAGAAAGAGGTGCTCAACTGCATTGACCTGTCAAGGAATGGCCGAATTACATTTTCACCAAAGAGATAGAGAAATTTCCATTCAGATTGGCAAAATTTTACTGACCTAAATAAATGACTTTCACAAAATAAATGATTTTACTATTTTCTTATCTACATGAATAGTTTGGCTAAAGTGTTTAGAGGATCAGAATTGTTGGATATGTCATTTGAGGTTCTATCTCATATGTCAAATTGCAAAATTTCAGCAGAGAGAAAGATATTATGCAATGGTATTATTTGGATTGTCGGACTATTGTCCATCTTTATTGTTTATTGGTCAATATTCTGGCCAATGTGCCTCGGCCTTCATCAGGTATTTTTGTCGGACTCAAATAATACAAATTTATCAAGCCTCATTCAAAACTTCAGAGAAATAGTATTATGCCAATGAATCCCAGGTAGGATGGGACACATGGCCAATTCTTAAGTGGAGTTTAACAGGTTTGAATTCAGAGTTTTCCTTCTAACTGGTTACCTAAATAATCAAGTCTGCCTTAATATCATCTTCCAGTTAATAACTGGGGCGGTTTAGCTCAGTCGGTTGAGCACCCGTAATTGCAAGGTTCTTTTCGATACGATCCCCCCAACCAGTGTATGAGTAGCACAGATTGGGTAATGTGCGGTAAAGTGGAAAGTGACAGTATGTGTGGCACTCCACTTCAACAAAAACAATCTAGCAAAAAGGGGATAGGCTCCCTCGCTGTCTGGATGATACCGACAATAGGTCACTCCATCAACTTACTTACACTCTCTACCATTGAGGAGGATTGTGACATAAGCTCAACTTTAAGTGGAGTAAAGCTGGTTTGAATTCAGTTTTCCTTCTCCAAACTAATTGCCTAACAAAGTAAAAGAATGGCAAAATTTCAACAAACACTTTGTAGAGATGATGATATATTTGTATTTACCCAACTCTCCGCCCTAGTTGGATTTTTAAGTGGAGTAAAGCTGGTTGAATTCAAGGTTTTCTTTCTCATAACCTAGTTGCCTAACTAAGGTTAAAAGAACCCAGTATCCCAAATTATTTACACATACCTGGATGGAGAACAGATGGATTCATGCTTTTCCCATGGCATTATCATGAAATGAAACATAGCTTTGTCAAGGATTTGAAATGGATTGTAATTCTATTTCGATGATAATCGTTACGCTAAGTGTGCCTCCTAAAACAAATACAGTAATGATATGTAATTGGCAATGACTTAATGTTTTCTAGATGATACTGATGGATTGTGTGCCTCTTGCATTGAATGAATAAGGTTTGGCCTATACATGTTTTAATAATCTTGTAAGGTTGAAATTCGAACGTGTGTTCTAGGTATGATAAAAAAAAACTGCTTCCAAGATTTGAACTCTGGTTGCCAATTCTATTTCCCACACCAATAACCATTACTTTAAGTGTGCCCCCTTCAATTATGTTATGTAATTCTGTATTTCTCTTCAATACATCAGGAAATGCTGAATTCTCTATCACGATATTGAACATTCTATACTCTTATATGAATATACCAAACACACACACACACACACACACCACACACAATGATATATATATATATATATATATATATACCTTAGTTCATAAGAAATAAATTTATTTCGGCACTTTTGCCTCTTCATTCTGATTTTCAAATCATATGTTCTATTTAATATGGTTTTCCATTTCATTGATATTGTATTTCAAATTCCTTTCTCTTTACCGTATTTATGTCAGATACGCGCCACTGCATCGCCACGGCTACCGGGAGTAGTCACTGTTCAATTTACATAAGACCGCGCTAGAGGGCCTATAGGACGAATTACCGTATTCAATACCATATAAGACCTCCTTAGATGGCTTACAGGACTTTCTTGACGTATTTTGTGTCAGATACGTACCACTAAATGGCCGACGGGCAGACCCACCGCGTTTCATAAATATACGACGGAGGCCACAATCGTATTTCATTCTACATAAGATACACAAGATGGTCTATAGGAGGACTTACCGTATTTCGATGGCATATAATACCCCCAATATGGCCTAGGAGCAGTCCTTCCATATGTGATGTCAGATACGAGTCACTGGGTGGTCGCCTGGCCAGAACCACCGTTCTTCAAGACACACTATACGGGTTGAAGAAAAACTTGCCGTATTCGATTGCATATAAGACCCCTTAGATGACTTTTTTGGTGTATTTCACGTGGCCGCTGGACAGACCCTCCATGTTTCATACAAGACTCACTACATGGTCTCCAGGATGACACCTTATTCGATGGCATATAATTGACCTAAGTCAAATCCTGGACGTTGATTTCACTTAACGCTAATACCCATGGGAAAGGTATGAATCTACTCTCATCCAGCTATGGGTAAATAGTAGGGCAGACTAGGCTCTTTAACCTTGTTTTAGGCAACCGGTCTAGAAGAAGGAAAACTCTGAATTTAAACCTGTTGAACTACCGCTTAAGAAATTGACCTTGTGTCAATCCAGCTCGTCGGAGGGGTTGGTAAATATATATATATAATTGGCCTATAGGCCATCTTGCCTTATTTGAGTCATGGCTGCTGGGGAAGACCATCGATCTTTGATGTCATATAAGACCGAGTCCACAGCCTCCGGGCACACACCGTGTTTTAACGTTTTCATTTGATGTTGTTATATACCCCTTTACTCGGCTGTATATATATATTGCGCAAAAGAAAGACAGATAGATGATAGAAAAGGGCGATGATGAGATGATGGTTCTACTTGTTTACTCACTGCTGTTGGTTCTAACTCGGCCAACCGTCATGTTCTCTTGTTGGGATTATTCCTCTTTAGGGCTTTCTGCTGGGGGTTGATAATCTTTGTTAATTTCTTCAGGCTGTCATCTCTTGTTTTAAATTACTTAACAAACAAGACTTGTTGTTTTCTTCTAAAGCTTTACTTAAACAACCCAGCCCATGATTCAACCACGCGGTGAGTTGCGAATCCTGAGAGACATCTTCTCTCGTCGTGTACCGGCTCGCATCCGAAACTAATTCTCACGCGTCTGGGAATGGCGCGTTTTTTGAAGTAGTCAAGTAAAAGGGGGATTACCCGTCAATAATTTTCCACTGGACCCCGGTTCATTTTGAATCTAACGAACTTTTATTCAAATATTCTCTACTACAGGTACGTACATAAATAATAAGCTACTTATGAATTATGTAACAAATGTCAGATACGACCCACTTGATAGTCACCAGTCAGACCACCACCCATCAAAGCCACAAAAGACCCCCAGATAACCTATAGGATGACTTACTATATTCGATGACATTTAAGATCCCTAGAATGACTAGGAGTAGTCTTACCGTATTTGATGTCTGATACGTCCCACTTGGTGGTAACCGTGAGAATTTTCAAGCTACGGAAAATCACTCGATACCTTCTCGAATGACAACGTATTTCGATGGCATACTTTAGCGTATGGACTGTCCTGCCGTCTATGATACCACATATGTTCCACTATATGTGTGCCGGGCAGACCTTCCTTGTTGGATGTCATATAAGATCGAGTCCACAGCCACCGGATGCACTCACAGTGTTGTCATTTAACATAAGACCCATTAGATGGTCTATGGACAGTCTTGCCGTATTTGATGTCAGATAATTCCCTACATGTTGTCGGGTAGACCCTCTGTGCTTGATGGCATAGGATCACAGGTTGCTGTAAGTGGTTTAAAGTAGGCAAAGAGTATACAGAAGACCACAAAAAACAAGACATCAGTAAAAATTCAAATGATTCGCTTTTCACTGAGATTAGGTATCCCGCGTTTAATGGCATATAAGACCCAATGTATATCTGCAGATTTGCCGTATTTGATGATATACATATTTACTCCCACCTCATATTTCTTCTACTGCGCTCTCTCTCACACTCTCTCTCTCTCTTCGTCGTATCCACTCTTTCCTTCTCTCTAAATCTCCGGCTTTCTATTTCTCTCTCTCTCTCTTTCTATATCTCCTTCTCTCACTCATTTTATATCACACACACACAGACACACAGACACACACACACACACACACTCTCTCTCTCTCTCTCTTCTTCTTCTTCTTCTTCTCTTCTTCTTCTTCTTTTCTATCTCTTCCACTTTTCTTTATCTCTCCCTCTTTCTGTTTCTTTCTCGCATTTATTCTAGCCCCCCTCTCTCCCCTTATATCTCCTATCTGATCCACTGTCCAACTTACGTTTCGTCTCCAACATACACACAGACCCATCTCTCTCTCTCTCTCTCTCTCTCTCTCTCTCTCTCCCTTTCCTAAATCTCTGAACCTCTTTCTCCTTGTATGTCTCTTTGGTTTCTGCATGAAGCAATTGAAATATAAGTGAACACTTGCCTCGTATATGATTTGAACTCATCTCGTCGTGTCCATTCCCTACGATGATCACCATTACACCACGCGCCTCTACATTTATTATACACTCTCCCTTATGTTTCTTTCTACATCTCTCTTTTTATATCTTCTATCTGTTCCTCTCTCTTCAACACACATTTCTTCTCCAACATACACATACACACTCTCTCCCTCCCTACCTCTTTCTTTCTTTCCGAATCTCTTTCTGTCTATCTGTCTCTTTTTATTTCTTTGTGAAGCAATTGAAATTATAATTGAACACGGTGGCATCCATTTCTGCATAGTACTGTACCACTGAGGAAGAAGAAACACAAAACCAGGGTCAAATCTATGCAATTTATGTTTTAATGACGAACGATTCTATTGAAACACTTTTAGAAAAGATTCTCTAAGTATAAAGGAAATTAGTCTGAATCAACACTTGAACATCATAAGTAATTTGAAAAGAAGAAAAAAATGAATAAAGCAGAGAAAAAAAAGAGAGATTAATTGAATTTAAGGTAAATTAAATGATGGCTTTTCTTTCTAAATTGCCAGAAATTTGAACAAAGCTCGGCAACAAAGCACATAAAAAAGCAAAAATAATACGACTAATGTCTGATAGTAGTTATTACTTTCATACACTAAATGTACCAACTCTCACTGAGAGAGGGTTCACGTGGAATCGGTAGAGCAAAGCTCAAATTACAAGACAACACCAAGAGAAACCTTAAAGACTTTAACATTCCCGTAGTCAGTTGGCAAGACGCAACCAGAGACTGGAAAAAAATGGAGATAAAAAGGATTCGCGTGGTGTCATCATCGGATACGATGGACAGCAAATGATGACCAACTATTATAAAGTAAATGAGTAAAGTCATCGGGGTGGCCTAAACTCGGTATCAGCTAGACAGCGAGGGAGTCTATCCCATTTTCAATAGCGCTAGATCAAGGAAAATGTTTTGACGTCTAGGTGGAGCGCCACCTACCATCAGCTCCTCACTTTGCCGCAAAAAAACATGAGTTGGCGAGGGCCGGTATCAAACCCGGAACCTTGTGGTTCCTAGCCGACGCTCAACCAACTGAGCTAACCAGCTCGTTATCAAACTCATTTGTCGTTGCCTCTCTTCGATGTAAGAAGCATAGAATCAACGGTGCCATACACAGGTTTGCAAATTACCGAGTGTCTCAGAACTAATCAAATGCTGTACGTTGATGAGAAAAAATATGCATGACTAACTGAGGCACACATAATGTAAGCGAATTGTTTCGAAAAACTAATGCTATAGGTGAGGGGATAACCTTGGTAAACGAAGGGAAGAAGATCACGAAAAAAGTACTCTCATATCAAAAAAAAATTATAAAGAAATGGGAAAATATTAAAGTCTTACGCTGAGTACCAAAGCACAACAAGGCAAAAATAATATAACTTGCTGCAATATCTTTGATAGAATGTTTTATATTGAGTTAAGATAGCGTGGACATGGAGTCAACACTGGTTACTGACAGTTCTATACATTTATATATTCATGTAGATGCATTTTAGTTTGTACATATATAGAGGTTTATTATATATAATATATATATACATTTATCTATGGGAAATTGAAGCCCTCACGGGATGAACGAGTTCTGATCTTTCCTTTTACTTTTCCTCCCTTAATTGCTTGACATATATATAGATATATCCCAGCTATAGATTAAAATATTAACACGACTGTTTTTCTACAAGTTTGATTTGGCTATAATAACCACGAAAGTTGATATGTCATAAACTAAGAAACAAACTAAGCCATATATATATATATATATATTATATATATTATATATATGTGTGTGTGTGTGGTGTGTGTGTGTGTGTACCTATCACAACATATATATAGATAGATAAATATATATGTTCATCATATATTATATAGAGAGAGATAGATTAAATATACTTTATCAATTATAATAGAAGAGAGAGAGATAGATAGATAAATATACTTATCACTATATATATGATAATATATATGCTCAATCATATATGATATATACTAGAGAGAGAGGATTAGATAAATAACTATCACATAATATAGAGATAATAGATAAATATATATGCTCATCATATATATATATAATATAGATAAATATACTTCATCACTCACAACACACACACACCACACACATATATAGTATAATATATATATATATATATATATATTCAAAACGAAAGAAAGACTAATAAATGTTATTTCGTAGTTAATTGACAAATTTCTATTTAAGAAATCATCGAAAAAAAATATTGTTTTGAAAATAAAAAACTCTCCGTCTCTCTATTTGAATCATTTTAATCAGCGAGAAATTCCTTCGCCATTGAAATTCCTATTACTTGTTCATTTATTTTTTTAAGAAGAGAACATATTTTAATTATAAAATAATTTAAAATAGGTAATTCTTATATATATCTTTTTGAATACTTTCATCCATTTGGCGTCACCAACCATTTCATTTGTACCATTTTGCTTTCTTCTTCTTTTTTCTTCTTGAATCTTCGAGATAATAAAGCCAAAAATTATCTTCTGTTTCTTTTACTTATATTATTTTTTGGTATGTATTCCTTAATGTACGTTATTTTTTTGTAAAATAAGACTTAATAGATTGGCTTTGCAAACATAAGAGAATTTCCCCCTCTTTCAATTTAAACAAAACAACAACAAAAAATGATTCGAAAAACTAGAGACAAAGCGTTTTCGATCTTAAATCTTATTATTACGATGTCTCTATGAAGATCTAAGTTAGATTTGCCGGCAAAACAACCAAATGTTTATAAATGCATTTAAATCCTGCAATTTGCTTCATATTTCAGTCAAACTTTTGTGAAAAACCATCAGTGAAAACTGGTTGAAAAAGAGTGAAAATCTATATACAATAGAGATCAGTATCTGTTAACCGAAACTACGTTCACGTTATGTGACAATGAATTGCGGTTTTTAAGAGTCTTTTAATTTATAGTCAAAATCCAAAAAAAAAAACTAATTACTTAGATAAATCTATTATTAAACAGTCTATGAAATCAGACTTAAATTTGTCCTTAAAATAGCCCATGTATTAGTGCGTTTTAAATTTCCTGCAAGAGTACTTGTTATATCACCAAGAAATAAAAAGTTTACATTAAATTTATGGTGTAGTTAATTTGCATATGCGTTTTAACAAAACGCGTTTATAAATATTTCTTAGTGTATATCTAACGTTATTGTTCATCCTCCAACGTATTTAAAATAAAATCTATAATGATTTATATAGATAAACCAATTTAAAATATAATTAGAATAAGTGAATTATTTCATCTGGTTCTTATTTAATTCGTAGCATTTCTAATCAAAATATATTTCATTACTTTAAAACTTGAATACTACGCCTGGAGGGTGCATTTGGTTAGTGTATATATTAATACCCATGTTCCCTAATTGTAGTGACCATTATCGTCTTTCTAACACACTCTGATAAAAATGAGACCCGTTCAAATAAGTCAAAAAAAAGATGAAACGCAAAAATGTCAATTCTGGTTATCTTGTGTTGGTTATCCACTGAATTTATTTCTTAGGTGTCATTCACCTCAGATAAATGATGGACCATTACGTTAAAAGATATAAAAAGAAAGTAAGAAATAGGGAAAAGATAGAAGAGAGGGGTGATGCGCGGGAAGCGATAACGCAATGTTTCAATCGACATAATGAAAGAAAGGAAAAGAAGTAAAAAAAGAGAGAGAGAAAGAAGATAGGGAGGTGAACTAGTTTATACTTTTTACATATTGAACTATTGAAACAATAGCTCTAGTAAACATATCAAACGTTGTTATACATTACATTATCATATTGTGGTATATCCACACGTCCTGCTTAGTAATAATAAATTGTCGAAAAAAAGAATCACATAAAAAGAAATCATCGAAAAACAATCGCAGTAATTAAAACCTTGAGAATCCAAAATTGTAGGATTGCAGATTCTGGTTTTTGCCGAACATATTTTTTATTGCCACCGATGGGATTTACTTCCAAAATAGTATTGATATGTTAGACTACGGCCTCTAGGAGTATTTTGAAAAAAATTGACTCACTGACATTCGCATTTATTTATTAGAGATTATGGGTGATATAGATGTAAAAATATTCAGAATGTTTTCTCGAATTAAAATTTCTTTGTCAGAGCATAAAAAAAATTACATTTATTATTTAATTTTCAGTTGTGTTGTACATTGAAAATTGAAATAAAAAAATTAAATTACGTATCACACCTGTAAGTTGGGCTGACATGTGAACAGTCTGTTCACCTTTACAAAAAAACACTTATGTGTTGTTGACAACATGTTTAGAAGAATGTTGGTTTTCTTTGTTCGTTTCTTGTTTTAACTGAATCATCATTAATTCATCTTAGAATGTAAATATGATATTTATTTCATAAATTTTAGTTAAAAAAAATCTTGTTTTTCTTTACTTTTATTAAGAAGGCAACGTTTTTTTTTATATATTCCACGTTATGTTCATCATTAGCCAAAAACTATTCTAATTTATTTGTCTGTATTTTTGACATAGGAATGATAAGTGTGCAAAAACAATGGGTCGTCATTAATTTGAATAAGTCTTCAAAAAGTTCTTCGACGATTTTTGATCAACTATTAAAAATCATTTCCCAGGTTGGGTCATTACAATGCTCGGATACGACAGGAACACTCCAGGAAGGTCGAGCCGGATGCAACAACCAAAAACGTGTGTTTATTTCATTACACAATAAAGATGAGACAAACGTCCGAAAAAAGTAAATTATTCTCATCTATTTCTAAGGTAAGCGACTTAAAATTGTGGACACGACAAGGATTTTTGCTTGGCGTTTACTATATATCAACAAGAAAAAAAATAAAATTATTTTTGTAGTCAGTTGGAAATAATTTGTTAAAATAAAAAATAAAAACACCACAAAAACAAACAACGTAAACCCAAAATACGCCGGAACCCCAAGTAAGTCGTCGCGGTGGCCTAAAGTCGGTATCAGCCAGAAAGCGAGGGAGTGTATCCCCTTTTCACTAGTTTGCTAAACCAAGTAGTTGTTGGCGCTATGTGGAGCGCCGCACTACCATCAGCTCC
Organism: Doryteuthis pealeii; assembly: GCA_023376005.1. Classification (NCBI taxonomy): domain Eukaryota; kingdom Metazoa; phylum Mollusca; class Cephalopoda; order Myopsida; family Loliginidae; genus Doryteuthis; species Doryteuthis pealeii. The sequence goes on from CM042148.1 coordinate 114,420,586, forward strand.
TCACTTTACCGCACAGATCCCTGTGCTACCATAGGCTGAGTTCACGAGGACCGGTATCGAACCCGGAACCTTGGGTTCCTTAGTAGAATTGCTCTACCACGGAGCTAAAACCGACCCAAAATCTCCAAAGATGATTTGTTTATTGTCCAGTGATGTTTAACATCATTTAAAGTTTCAACATATAATATATATTATATATTAAAATATAGGACAAGTGATAACCTACTTCGAGTTCACCATAAGGGATTTCAGGGTTAATCACTGAATTAATCGAGATACCAATTAATTTGCAGTCATTACACGTGTTATTCATTTGCGTTAAACCTTGGGTTTTGAAAATCCTTATGGGAAACTCGAATAGGTTATCGATGTACCTATATTGTAATAAATTTGCCTCTACTAACGTATTGAGCGACTTTGTATTTGTATATCGCTGACTTTACGTCCCTGAATTCTGCCACCATTCTAATCATCTGACACATTCACTGGTAGTCACCTTTTCCATTATATATTATATACATATATATTATTACAAATCGCCATTTTTCGTTCGATGCATTTTTGTAGGCGCGTGGCAGTTTTGAAATACGCCTGTTCAATTAAATGGCGCTGGATTGGCGTCGTCAGTTTTGTTTTGGTTGGTTCATTTGGGTGATTTTGTTCTTTTCAACACTGTATACCTTTGTCAGCTAAAAAGAGGGAAAATCACCTCCACTGCGCACCACCTATTCTTGTCAATGCTTATATCGAGTTTTGCAACATAGACTTTGTTTTTTGCACATTATATTTTAAGTTGGAAATTTCTTGAAAATAAATAATAACAAAATATGAACATTTTTAAATTAAATATAATGAATGTGAATCAAGCGGATAAATATTTATAATAATTACTAAACAGCTCAAATAAATTAGTAGTTTTCGGAGTTTACACAATTTCTTTCGCGGATATCATTTACAGCACTTTCCATTTGTCAAAGCACCGTCTACTTAGAGGTCTGTCGGCAATCCCTGTTTGGGTGACACTGCTTTATATTACCATAGTCATTCTGATTGGTGGTCAGACAATCAGCATGAGAACTAATCATATTAAATGATAAGTCTCTCCTCGCAAACATCTTTTTGGTTTACTTCCAGTTTTACGAGAGGCACGTAATTTTGTTCTTCTGCAGCCAAATGAAAAGCAATACGTACCTATTTTTTTTTTTGTCATCTTAGCAAACACCTCATTATACATCATGGACTGCACAGTGTGTAAGTTCTTCTTCTCTCACACACAGCCAACACTGAAACAATGTGTTTAGGGAACCTTGTCAAATATCTCTTCTCTTACAATCCAACTATAACCCACTTAGTATTGAGAACAGTAAAAAGCTCACGAGGATAAGTCACATTTGTTGAAGTTTTACCAACTAAAATAGTCCCTTGGGCTATATGAAGACAGCCTGTAGGTGTAGGTTTCCAGAACTATTGTTAAATTACTACGCGACCCCTGTCAGCGCCACCAGGAATTGGTGCGTAATTTCGTTTTCCCATTTGTCTTTGTTTCTCCTTGTATCATTCTGTTCAGGGAAGTAAACCAAACGTTAAACACGTGCTGTCCATTACCTCCTTTTAAAATATGCTCTTGGTTCTCATTTTTTACTAACACTATGAGTCGACTAAACCAGACCATATCAACTGGCTATCTGCCTATTATCAACACCTCTCTTGCGACAATTTAAATACCACACAAGCGTTGATATGTCATTGAACCAAACTAACCAATCAACTTCGAAAAGGAGACTGGCAGATGGATATACTTCAAAAAGTTATAAAAAACAAATCTTTGAGGCAATGAATATTTTGATTAGGAAACAAAGAACAAATTGATTTTGTTAACATTTCTTCATATCATTCAGTGAAATTATCATTTTAAGAAAAGCAAGTTCTTGTTAATTAGATATTGATCTCTTATAAGGATTTTTTTTATTTTATCTTACATTCTAAGCAGAGGCAAAAATATAGCGGAATAATTATCCCTCAAAACAATCAGTCAAGGTTGTCCATTTATCATAATTAATTTGCCCTTTGGGAAAACCTACATAAGAGAAAGATTTAACTGTTTAAGAATCTACACAGAATCCTTTCTAATTTACAAAGTGAACTCCCATGGGCTCGGCAAAACCAGTATGTCCAGTTAGCATCTTGCTAGGGGACTTCCAGTCATTAAGTCAGTCTGCGGATGCAACGCCAAGGATCATTTGTTCTAAGCAGAATGTTATGTTCCCGTTCATATTGTTGGGTATATAAATGGCCAAGAGGAATAGAGGAGTGGAGATGGGTTCTTAAATTGTTCTGCTTTTCGGCGGCATCTTCCTCTGGGCTGACTTTCTTCCTTCTTCTGGGCTTGGTCGTCTTTTCTTTCTGTCGTCTCTCTTTCTGTTGATCATACAATCATTTCTTTCTTTTCTGACTTTCTTTCCTTTCTTTCTCTCTGACTTTCAACAAATTACTTTCTTTACTTCTTTTTTCTTTTTTTTCTCTTTGTCTTTCTTACCAAGTCTCTTCTTTATCTCTTTCTTATATCATTTTCTTTCTTTTATATCTTTCAAATCTCTTTGGATTCTACCAATCGCTTTCTTTTTTTCCTTTCTTTCTTTCATACAATCACTTTCTTTCTTTTTCTTTTCTGTCGTTCTACAAATCATTTTCTTTCTTTCTTTCCGACTCTCTTACAATTAATTTTTTCACTTCTTTTTTTTTGCTTTTGTCTTACTTACAAATTTTTTCTTATATCTTTCAAATCCTTCTTTCTTCTGCTACAAGTCCACTTTCTTTCTTCTTTCTTACAAATCCACTTTCTTTTCTTTTCTTTCTCCCAAAGTGAAATTAAACTATTACACCTATCTTATGTACTACAATACATGTATTTACAACCCTTCCACACAAGCAGGATGGACAAAGAAGGTCACTTTTAAGTGTAAATTTAACCGGTTTGAATACAGCGTTTCCTTCTCCTAGACGGTTACCATACCAAATTTAAGTGTCCCATCTTCCCTACTATTTACACATAGTGGTGTGAGAATTATTTGGATTCATAATTCTTGTTTGAAAGCGGTACATCCCCCATGTGAAATTACATATAACCTCGCCAGGATTTGAATTCAGGTCGCTGTGTCCATTTCAATTGACGATAACCATTACACCACAACCACCCCCTACATAACATTGATTTTCCTATCAGATGTTTTGTCAGCTCCAAAAAATTGAAATTAGACATACAGCCTTAGTTGAACTTCAAATTTTCATTTAAAATTATCAGCATATTAATTTTCCCCCTTCCTGCCAATTGCGAAATCTAAATAATGTGACAAACAGGGGTAGATATATTTTGATGAATTTCTTTGATTTGAAAGGTAAAACCATGACTAATCTGCCAGAGAACAAGCTTAACCTCATCAATGAAAAAGATATTTCATTGGTAAAAAGCGGACCAATCCGCCCAAGCCATGGTTGTCAATACTACTATCTATGGCGCACCACTTGGACCCTAACAAAATTGTCTATAGAATAGCTAGATGGGAGTTGTAAAAAGGAATGTTGCATGTAGTCTAAACAAATCTTGGTAAATACCACCCACAAGGAAAGCAACTATATGCCACTTGCCTCTTCACACAAACCATCCAATTAAGACAAGCATGACATGCCTGGACACTGTTGAAGAAGCAAGTAACATTTCTCCTGGTGGAAACACGCCACATGGGTACATATCTGTGGGCTGAGATCAGCTCTGCTTGGATTCTGGATGCTGCACCCAAACTTCTGGGGTGATGGACAGATAGAAGGTGAGAGAGGATTGTCAATGGATATCTGTGCTGCCAGCATAGATGATGATTGATTGCGTGATCGTGAAATTGCGGATTATAAGCATGGATTCTGTGATGTTGCACAGAACAACTTGCTGGGGATGATGACAGATAGTATGGTTGTCGAGAGATTGTCATGGATATCTGTGCTGCCAGCACTAGATATGATGATGATGATGGTATAAAGTGCCTATAATATTTACTAAACTCATATAAACGATATATAGAATATGATTTTCAAACATTGTAAGTATATGAAAAACTTTGACACTAATAAGTAAAACTGACACTATATGAGAAATCTGTTTCAGATCGAGAGACAAATAATTTTATCGTATCATTGATTTTACTGATGCCAATAATCAATAATTTTATTTTTCTCTGACCTAAAATGATATCGATGCAATGACATTATGTGATTTCTTTTTTTTTTTAAATTGATGTCTTTTGCCAAAACATCATTTATTCATTAAATTGGAGCCTTCTGTAAGATTTAAGTCTTCCATCCCACACACACACACAACGCACGCACGCACGGGTGATGTTTGTTGTGTAGTGGTTATTATCATAAAATGGAAGTAAAAAATGAGTCAAATCCTAGGCAAACAAAGAAAGAAAAAACTTTTTCAATAGTAGTTTAAATTTTCAATTAAAAGCTTGAAATTTTCACTTGTTATATTGATAAACGACTTTTCTAACTAAATTAAATTATGTTTGCAAATATATTTCAATTAAAGTAATAAATCTCCATTTATTAAACCCTTTGTTAATCGTCTCACGACCTTTGACAGGATGTATATTTAAATTAATCTTGCATATGATATGGATGCTGCATTATCTTCATTCCAGCTATATATAGATATATATATAGAGAGAGAGAGAGAGGAGAAGAGAGGAGAGAGAGAGGAGGGAGAGAGAGGGTATTTGATATCAAAAGATTGTATTTTGGGATAACATCTTATTTTGAATAAAAATGAAAGCTTGATTAGATGTAAAATAAAAAAAAAAAAAAAAAAAAAAATATATATATGTATATACATACATGCATAGCTACATACATACAAACACACACACACACACACACACACACACATATATATATATATAATTATATATATATGAGTGCAAAATATGTTAAACAAATGAAAAACCTGAGTGTATTATATATATATAAGAGAGAGAGAAGAGATTCTCTTCTAGGTATAATTTTTTTATAGCCTTCACAGATGACATCATTGCCATCTAAAAATTCCTTTGAACACAGAATTAAACCAGCACTCCACCAAGCAAATTACTTAAGATTTCAAAGAAATTAAGATCTATTCTATGTATTTTTAATGTTTTGACTATAAATTAAATACCCATGATAAACTTACACAAATCCTGAGGGTATTGTGATGTAAGCAGTGATTGTGGAGATTGTTTACAGACAGACACTGGAATCTCCATTATATAAGATGTAAGATATTGATTTTTTTAAAATGTAATTTTTCTTTTCTCTGAATTGCAAACAGGATCATTTTGGAGAGGACATTTTCTATTCTGGTAAATGAACACTTTACCTTTTTTTTAATTTGGTGTTGATGTTTCTTATCTGCCTCTTACTTGGTCAGTGGCCAACTTTTCCTTCTTTCAATTTAAATTAGCCTTTATCTATCAATCATCACCACATTGTCATTAAACCTCATTCATCATCATCATCATCAGAGAAATGTCCCTGGGAGTGATTTGTTTGACTAGTATTAGTAATGTTTTGGCCAAGCCAAACTCTTCAGCCATCATCAGGTGATTTGACATTAATCAGTAAGAATTGGAATTAGAATGGCATTGCAATTTTCATTGTTGATATAATGGTTTTGTGCCATTCTAAATTTCCAATTTCTTTACTGATTAATGTCAAATCAACCTGATGATGGCTGAAGAGTTTGGCCTGGCCAAAACATTACTAATACTGTGCAAACAAATCACTAAAGGGACAATTCTCTGATGCATGATTGATGGGATGATGACGGATTTTAATGACATGGTGGTGATGATTGATAGATAAAGGCATAAATTTTAAATTGGAAAAAAGAGAAAAGTTGGCCACTGACAAGTAAGAGGCAGATAAGAACATTCAAACACCAAATTTAAAAAAAAACGGTAAAGTGTTTCATTTACCAGAATAGAAAATGTCCTCGGCCAAAATGATTCCTTGTTTGGCAATTCAGAGAAACGAAAAATTTACATTTTAAAAAAAATCAATATCTCTTCATCTTATCAATAATGGAGATCGGGTGTCTGTCTTGTGTTAAACAAATCTACATTCACTGCTTACATCACAATACCCTCAGGATTTGTGTAAGTTTATCAATGGGTATTTAATTTATAGTTCAAAATCATAATACAAGAATAGATCTTATTTCTTGAAAATCTAAGTAATTTGTTGTGGAGTGCTGGTTTAATTTCTGTGTTCAAGGAAATTTTTTAAGGATGGATGATGTCATCTTGGAAGGCCTATAAAAATATTACCTCAGAAGAGAATCTTTCTCTCTCTCTCTATATATATATATATATACACTCAGCGTTTTTCATTGTTTATACATATTTTCTCACTATATATAATATATATATACTATATATATATATGTGGGTGTGTGTGTGGTGTGTGTGTGTTTGTATGTATGTATGCATGCTGTATGTATATACAGTATATATATTTACATTCTAAATCAAGCTTTCATTTTTATTCAAAATAAGAATTATCCAAACAACAAAAATCTTTGATATCAATCACCCTCTCTCTCCCTCTCTCTCTCTTCTCCCTCTCTCTCTCTCATCTCTCTCTCTCATATAATATTATATAATAAGCTGGAATGAAAGATAACATGCACATCCATATCACTATTAAGATATAATTTTAAATTATACATTCTGGTTCAAGTCGTGAGACCAGATTACAAAGGGTTTAAATAAATGGAGAATAATTATTACTTTAATTGAAATATATTTGCAAAAATATTTACATTTAGTTAGAAAAAAGTCGTTTATCAATAAACAAGTGAAAATTTCAAGCTTTTAATTGATTAATTTAAACTAATATTGAAAAAGTTTTTCTTTCTTTGTTTGCCTAGGATTTGAACTCATTTTGTTACTTCCATTTCCTATGATAATAACCACTACACAACAAACATCACCCGTGCGTGCGTGCGTGTGTGTGTGTGTGGATGGAGACTTAAATCTTACAGAAGCTCCAATTTAATGAAAAATGATGTTTTGCAAAAGACATCAATTTAAAAAAAAAAAGAATCAACATAATGTCATTCATCGGATTATCATTTTTAGGTCAGAGAAATATAAATTATTTGATTATTGGCATCAGTAAATCATTGATACGTATAAAATTATTTGTCTCTCGACTGAAACAGATTTCCTCAATATAGTGTCAGTTTTACTTATTAGTGTCAGTTTCATATACTTACAATGTTTGAAAATCATATTCCTATATATCAGTTTTATATGAGTTAGTAAAATATTATAGGCACTTTAACCATCATCATCATCATCATCTAGTGCTGGCAGCACAGATATCCATGACAATCTCTCGACAACCATACCTATCTGTCATCATCCCCAGAAGTTTGTCTGTGCAACATCCAGAATCCATGCTTATTATCCGCAATTTCACGATCACCATCATCATCATCTAGTGCTGGCAGCACAGATATCCATGACAATCTCTCATCAACCTTCCCTATCTGTCATCACCCCAGAAGTTTGTGCAGCATCCAGAATCCATGCCAGAGCTGATCTCAGCCCACAGATATGTACCCATGTGCTGTTTCACAGGAGAATGTTACTTGCTTCTTCAACAGTGTCCAGCATGTCATGCTTGTCTTAATTGGATGGTTGTTGTGAGAGGAGGCAAGTGCCATATAGTTGCTTTCTTGTGGGTCGGTGGTATTTCCAAGATTTGTTTAAGACTACATGCACATTCTTTTACAACTCCCATCTAGCTTATTCTATAGACATTTTGTTAGGGTCAAGTGGTGCAGCCAATAGTTAGTATTGATACAACCATGGCTTGGGCGGATTGTCGCTTTTTACCATGAAATATCTTTTTCATTGATGAGGTAGGCTTGTTCTCTGCAGATTAGTCATGGTTTTACCTTTCAAATCAAAGAAATTCATCAATATATCTACCCTGTTTGTCACATTATTTAGATTTCGCTAATTGCAGGAGGGGGAATAATAATAATGCTGATAATTTTATGAATAATTTGAAGTTCAACTTAAGGCTGTAGTCTAATATTCAATTTTTGAGCTGACAAACATCTGATAGGAAAAATCAATGTTATGTAGGGGTGGTTGTGGTTGTAATGTTATCGTCATTGGAAATGACACAGCGACCCGAATTCTCAAATCCTGGGCGAGGTAATATGTATTTCACATGGGGATTGTACCCTTCAAACAGATATGAATCCAATAATTCTCACACCAGCTATGTGTAAATAGTAGGGAAGAGTGGGACACTTTAAATTTGTATGGTAACCGGTCTAGGAGAAGGAAACTCTGTATTCAAACCGGGGTTAAATTACACTTAAAAGTTGACCTTCTGTCACATCCTGCTTGTGTGGAAGGGTTGGTAAATACATGTATTGTAAGTACATAAGATAGGTGTATAGTTTAATTTCACTTGGGGAGAAAGAAAAGAAAGAAGTGAAATTTGTAAAGAAAGAAGAAAGAAAGTGACTTGTAAGGAAGAAGAAAGAAAGGAATTTGAAAGATATAAGAAAAAGATTTTGTAAGTAAGACAAAGAGAAAAAAAAAAAAGAAGTGAAAAAATTAATTTGTAAGAGAGTCGGAAAGAAAGAAAGAAAATGATTTGTAGGAACGACAGAAAAGAAAAAGAAAGAAAGTGATTTGTATGAAAGAAAGAAAGGAAAAAAAGAAAGCGATTTGTAAGAATAAAAGAGATTTGAAAGATATAAAAAAGAAAAATGATATAAAGAAAGAGATAAAGAAAGAGACTTGTAAGAAAGACAAAGAGAAAAAAAAGAAAAAAAGAAGTAAAAGAAGTAATTTGTTTGAAAGTCAGAGAGAAGAAAGAAGGAAAGTTTCAGAAAGAAAGAAAATGATTTGTATGATCAACAGAAAGAGAGAACGACAGAAAGAAAGACGACCAAGCCAGAAGAAGGAAGAAGTCAGCCCAGAGGAAGATGGCCGCCGACAAAGCAGAACAATTAAGAACCCATCTCCACTCCTCTATTCCTCTTGCCATTTATATACCCAACAAATGAACGGAACATAACATTCTGCTTAGAAAATGATCTTGCGTTGCATCCTGCAAGCTGACTTATGACTGGAGAGTCTAGCAAGATGCTAACTGGACATTTATGGTTTTCCGAGCCATGGGAGTTCAACTTTGTAAATTAAGAAAGGATTCTGTGTAGATCTTAAAACAGTTAAATCTTTCTTCTTATGTAGGTTCCCAAAGGGTCAATAATATTGATATTAATGGACAACCTTGACTGATTGTTTTGAGGGATAATTATTCCGCTATATTTTTTTGCCTTCTGCTTAGAATGTAAATAAAATAAAAAAAATCTTATAAGAGATCAATATCTAATTAACAAGAATCTTTGCTTTTCTTAAAATGATAATTTTCACTGAATGATATGAAGAAATGTTAACAAAAATCAATTTGATTCTTTGTTCCTAATCAAATTTCATTGCCTCAAAGATTTGTTTCTTATACTTTTGAAGATATCCATCTGCCAGTCTCCTTTTCGAAGTTGATTGTTAGTTGGTTCAATTGACATATCAACCTTGTGTGGTTATTTAAATTTGTTCGCAAGAGAGGTGTTGAATAAATAGGCAGATAGCCAGTTGATATGGGTCTGGTTTAGTCGACTCATAGTGTTAGTAAAATGAGAACCAAGACATAATTTTAACGGAGGGTAATTGGACACACGTGTTTACACGTGGTTTACTTCCCTGAACAGAATGATACAAGGAGAAACAAAGACAAATGGGAAAACGAATTACGCACCAATTCCTGGCTGGCGCTGACAGGGGTCGCGTAGAATTTAACACATAGTTCTGGGAAACCTACACTACAGGCTGTAGCTTCATTATGCCCAAGGGACTATTTAGTTGGTAAAAACTCAACAAATGTGACTTACCTCGTGGGCTTTTTACTGTATCTCATAACTAGTGGGTTATAGTTGATTGTAGGAGAGAGTATTGACAAAGCGTTCCCTAAACACATTGTTTTCAGTGTGGCTGGTGTAGTGAGAGAAGAGACTTACACACTGTGAGTCCATGATCGTATATGAGGTGTTGCTAAGATGACAAAAAAAAAAAATTAGTTACGTATTAGCTTTCATTTGCTGCAGAGGAGAACAAAAATTACGTGCCTCTCGTAAAACTGGAAGTAACCAAAAGATGTTTGCGAGGAGAGACTAGTCCATTTATATGATTAGTTGCTCATGCTGATTGGTCTGACAACCAATCAGAAATGAGCTATGGATAATATAAACGCAGTGTCACCCAAACAGGGATGCCGACAGACCTCTAAGATAGACGGTGCTTGTGACAAATGGAAGTGTGTAAATGATATCGCGGAAGAAATTGTGTAAACTCCGAAAACTACTAATTTATTTGAGCCTGTTTAGATTATTATAAATATTTATCGCGTTGATTCACATTCATTATATTTAATTTAAAAAAATGTTTCATATTTTGTTATTATTATTTTCAAGAAATTTCCCAACTTAAAATATAATGTGCCAAAACAAAGTCTATGTTGGCAAAACTCGATATAAGCATTGACAAAATAGGGTGTGCGCAGTGGAGTGATTTTCCCTCTTTTTAGCTGACAAAAGGTTATACTGTTGAAAGAACAAAATCACCCAAATGAACCTAACCAAAACAAAACTGACGACGCCATCCAGCGCATTTAATGAACAGGCGTATTTCAAACTCCACGCGCCTACAAAAATTGCATCGAACGAAATGGCGATTTTTGTAATTATATATGGTATATATATATAATGGAAAAAGGTGACTACAGTGAATGTGTCACGATGATTAGATGGTGCAGAATTCAGGACGTAAGTCAGCGATATAACAAATACAAATGCTCAAACGTTAGTAGAGCAAATTTATTACAATATAGGTACAAATGATAACCTATTCGAGTTTCACCATAAGGATTTTTAAACCCAAGGTTTAACGCAATGAATACACACGTGTAATCGACTGCAATTAATTGGTATCTCGATTAATTCAGTGGATTTAACCCTGAAGATCCTTATGGTGAAACTCGAGTAGGTTATCACTTGTACCTATATTTTAATATATATATATATATATATGTTGAAACTTTTAAATGATGTTAACATCACTGACAATAAACAATCATTCTTTGGAGATTTTGGGTCGGTTTAGCTCAGTCGGTAGAGCATTCTACTAGGAACCACAAGGTTCCGGGTTCGATACCGGTCCTCGTGAACTCAGCTATGAGTAGCACAGGGATCTGTGCGGTAAAGTGAGGAGCTGATGGTAGGTGCGGCGCTCCACCATAGACGCCAACCAACTACTTGGTTTAGCACTAGTGAAAGGGGATACACTCCCTCGCTTTCTGGCTGATACCGACTTTAGGCCACCCCGACGACTTACTTGGGGATTTCCGGCGTATTTTTGGTTTTAACGTTTTGTTTGTTTTTTGTGTGTTTTTTTATTTTATTTAAACAAAATTATTTCCACTGACTTACAAAAATAATTTTATTTATTTTTCTTGTTGATATATAGTAAACGCCAGCAGAAATCCTTGTCGTGTCACAATTTTTAAGTCTCTTTAACTTAGAAATAGATGAGAATAATTTTACTTTTTTCGGACTGTTGCTCTCATCTTTATTGTGTATGAATAAACACAACGTTTTGGTTGTTGCATCCCTCGACCTTCCTGGAGTGTTCCCTGTGTATCCGAGCATTGTAATGACCCAACCTGGAAATGATTTTTAATAGTTGATCAAAAAGTCGTCGAAGAACTTTTGAAGATCTTATTCAAATAATGACGACATTGTTTTTGCACACTTATCATTCTATGTCAAAAATACAGACAAATAAATTAAGAATAGATGTTTTGTAATGAATGAACATAACTGTGAATATATAAAAAAAACGGTTGCCTTCTTAGATAAAACGTAAAGAAAAACAAGATTTTTTTTAACTTAAAATTTATGAAATAAATATTTCATATTTAATTCTAAGAATGAATTAATGATGACTTCAGTTAAAACAAGAAACGACAAAGAAAACCAACATTCTTCTAAACATGATTGTCAACAACACATAAGTAGTTTTTTTGTAAAGGTGACAGACTGTTCATGTCACCCAACTTACAGGTGTGATACGTAATTTAATTTTTTTATTTCAATTTTAATGTAACAACAACAACTGAAATAAATAATAAATGTATTTTTTTTATACTCTGACAAAAGAAATTTTAATTGAGAAAACATTCTGAATATTTTTACATCTATATCAACACATAATCTCTAATAATAAATGCGAATGTCAGTGAGTCAGATTTTTTTCAAAATTACTCCTAGAGGCCGTAGTCTAACATATCATACTATTTTGGAATAATTCCCACTCGGTGGGCAAATAAAAATATTTCAGGCAAAATCCAGATCTGCAATCCTAAAATTTTGGATTCTCAAGGTTTAATTACTGCGATTGTTTTCGATGATTTCTTTTATGTGATTCTTTTTTTCGACAATTTATTATTACTAGCAGGACCTGTGGATATACCACAATATGATAATGTAATTATAACAACGTTTGATATGTTTACCTAAGAGCTATTGTTAAATAGTTCAATATGTAAAAAGTATAATAAACTAGATTCACCTCCCACTCTCTCTCTCTCTCTCTCTTTTTTTTACTTCTTTTCCTTTCTTCATTATGTTCGATTGAAACATTAGCGTTATCGCTTCCGCGCGCTCACTCCCTCTCTCTATCTTTTCCCTATTTTCTTACTTTCTTTCTTATATCTTTTAACGTAATGGTCCATCATTTATCTGAGGTGATGACACTCATAAGAAATAAGAATTCAGTGGATAACCAACACAAGATAACCAGAATTGACATTTTTTGCGTTTCATCTTTTTTTGGACTTATTTGAACGGTCTCATTTTTAATCAGAGTGTGTTAGAAGACGATAATGGTCATACAATTAGGGAACATGGGTATTAATATATACACTACCAAATGCACCCTCCAGGCGTAAGTATTCAAGTTTTAAAGTAATGAAATATATTTGATTAGAAATGCTAACGAAATTAAATAAGAACGCAGATGAAATAATTCACTTATTCTAATTATATTTTAATTGGTTTCTATATAAAATCATTTATAGGATTTATTTTAAATACGTTGGAGGATGAAACAATAACGTTATAGATCAATAACACTAAGAAATTATTTATTAAACCCGGTTTTGTTAAAACCACTATGCAAATTAACTACACCATAAATTATGTAAACTTTTATTTCTTGGTGATATAAAAGTACTCATTGCAGGAATTTAAACGCACTAATAACATGGGCTATTTTAAGGCAAATTTAAGTCTGATTTTCATAGACATTGTTAATAAATAAGATTTATTCTAAGTATTAATGATTTTGACTATAAATTAAAGACTCGTTAAAAAACGCAATTCATTGTCACATAAGCAGTGACGTAGTTTCGGTTACAGATACTGAATCTCTATTGTATATAGATTTCACTCTTTTTCAATCCAGTTTTCACTGATGGTTTTTCACAAAAGTTTGACTGATATATAAGACAAATTGCAGGATTTTAAATGCATTTATAACATTGGTTGTTTTGAGGCAAATCTAACTTAGATCTTCATAGAGACATCGTTAATAAATAAGATTTAAGATCGAAAACGCTTTGTCTCTAGTTTTCGATCATTTTTTGTTGTTGTTTTGTTTAAATTGAAAGAGGGGGAAAATTCTCTTATGTGCAAAGCCATCTATTAAGTCTTATTTTACAAAAAAGATAACGTACATTAAAGGAAATGACATACAAAAATAAATTATAAGTAAAAGAAACAGAAGATAATTTTTGGCTTTATTATCTCGAAGATTCAAGAAGAAAAAAAGAAGAGAAAGACAAAATGGTACAAATGAATGGTTGGTGACCCAAATGGATGAAAGTATTCAAAGATATATAAGAATTTTATCCTATTTATAATTATTTTTAATTAAAAATATTTCTCTTCTTAAAAAAAGATAAATGAACAAGTAAATAGGACATTTCCTGGCGAAGGAATTTCTCGCTGATTAAATGATTCAATAGAGAGACGGAGAGTTTTTTTTTTCAAAACAATAATTTTTTTTCGATGGATTTCTTAAATAGAAATTTGTCATTAACTACGAAATAACATTTATTAGTCTTTCTTTCGTTTTGAATATATATATATATATATATATATATATATATATATATGTGTGTGTGTGTGTGTGTGTGAGTGATGAGTATATTTATCTATATATATATATATATATGATGAGCATATATATTTATCTATCTATCTCTATATATATGTGATAAGTATATTTATCTATCTCTCTCTCTATATATATATATATGATGAGCATATATATTTATCTATATATATACGTGATAAGTATATTTATCTATCTATCTCTCTCTCTCTCTATATATATATATGATAAGTATATTTATCTATCTCTCTCTATATATATATGATGAACATATATATTTATCTATCTATATATATGTGTGTGATAGGTACACACACACACACACACACACACACACATATATATATATATATATATATATATATATATATATATGGCTTAGTTTGGTTTCTTAGTTTAATGACATATCAACTTTCGTGGGTTATTATAGCCAAATCAAAACTTGTAGAAAAAACAGTCGTGTTAATATTTAATCTATAGCTGGGATATATCTATATATATGTCAAGCATTAAGGGAGGAAAAGTAAAAGGAAAGATCAAGACTCGTTCATCCCGTGTAGGGCTTCAATTTCCCATAGATAAATGTATATATATATATATATATAAACCTCTATATATGTACAAACTAAAATGCATCTACATGAATATATAAATGTATAGAAACTGTCAGTAACCAGGTGTTGACTCCATGTCCACGCTATCTTAACTCAAATATAAACATTCTATCAAAGATATTGCAGCAAGTTATATTATTTTGCCTTGTGTGCTTTGTTACTCAGCTGTAAGACTTTAAATATTTTCCCCAATTTCTTTATAATTTTTTTTGATATGAGAGTACTTTTTCGTGATCTTCTTCCCTTCGTTTACCAAGGTTATCCCCTCACCTATAGCATTAGTTTTCGAAACAATTCGCTACATTATGTGTGCCTCAGTTAGTCATGCATATTTTCTTCTCATCAACGTACAGCATTTGATTAGTTCTGAGACACTCGGTAATTTGCAAACCTGTGTATGGCACCGTTGATTCTATGCTTCTTACATCGAAGAGAGGCAACGACAAATGAGTTTGATAACGAGCTGGTTTAGCTCAGTTGGTTGAGCGTCGGGCTAGGAACCACAAGGTTCCGGGTTTGATACCGGCCCTCGCACACTCAGTGTTTTTTTGCGGCAAAGTGAGGAGCTGATGGTAGGTGTGGCGCTCCACCTAGACGTCAAAACATTTTCCTTGATCTAGCGCTATTGAAAATGGGATAGACTCCCTCGCTGTCTAGCTGATACCGAGTTTAGGCCACCCCGATGACTTTACTCATTTACTTTATAATAGTTGGTCATCATTTGCTGTCCATCGTATCCGATGATGACACCACGCGAATCCTTTTTATCTCCATTTTTTTCCAGTCTCTGGTTGCGTCTTGCCAACTGACTACGGGAATGTTAAAGTCTTTAAGGTTTCTCTTGGTGTTGTCTTTGTATTTGAGCTTTGCTCTACCGATTCCACGTGAACCCTCTCTCAGTTGAGAGTTGGTACATTTAGTGTATGAAAGTAATAACTACTATCAGACATTAGTCGTATTATTTTGCTTTTTTATGTGCTTTGTTGCCGAGCTTTGTTCAAATTTCTTGGCAATTTAGAAAGAAAAGCCATCATTTAATTTACCTTAAAATTCAAATTAATCTCTCTTTTTTTTTCTCTGCTTTATTCATTTTTTTCTTCTTTCAAATTACTTATGATGTTCAAGTGTTGATTCAGACTAATTTCCTTTATACTTAGAGAATCTTTTCTTAAAAGTGTTTCAATAGAATCGTTCGTCATTAAAACATAAATTGCATAGATTTGACCTGGTTTTTGTGTTTCTTCTTCCTCAGTGGTACAGTACTATGCAGAAATGGATGCCACCGTGTTCAATTATATTTCAATTGCTTCACAAAGAAATAAAAGAGACAGATAGACAGAAAGAGATTCGGAAAGAAAGAAAGAGGTAGGGAGGGAGAGAGTGTGTATGTGTATGTTGGAGAAGAAATGTGTGTTGAAGAGAGAGGAACAGATAGAAGATATAAAAAAGAGAGATGTAGAAAGAAACATAAGGGAGAGTGTATAATAAATGTAGAGGCGCGTGGTGTAATGGTGATCATCGTAGGGGAATGGACACGACGAGATGAGTTCAAATCATATACGAGGCAAGTGTTCACTTATATTTCAATTGCTTCATGCAGAAACCAAAGAGACATACAAGGAGAAAGAGGTTCAGAGATTTAGGAAAGGGAGAGAGAGAGAGAGAGAGAGAGAGAGAGAGAGAGATGGGTCTGTGTGTATGTTGGAGACGAAACGTAAGTTGGACAGTGGATCAGATAGGAGATATAAAGGGGAGAGAGGGGGGGCTAGAATAAATGCGAGAAAGAAACAGAAAGAGGGAGAGATAAAGAAGAAGTGGAAGAGATAGAAAAGAAGAAGAAGAAGAAGAAGAAGAAGAAGAAGAAGAGAGAGAGAGAGAGAGTGTGTGTGTGTGTGTGTGTGTCTGTGTGTCTGTGTGTGTGTGATATAAAATGAGTGAGAGAAAGGAGATATAGAAAGAGAGAGAGAGAGAAATAGAAAGCCGGAGATTTAGAGAGAAGGAAAGAGTGGATACGACGAAGAGAGAGAGAGAGTGTGAGAGAGAGCGCAGTAGAAGAAATATGAGGTGGGAGTAAATATGTATATCATCAAATACGGCAAATCTGCAGATATACATTGGGTCTTATATGCCATTAAACGCGGGGATACCAATCTCAGTGAAAAGCGAATCATTTTGAATTTTTACTGATGTCTTGTTTTTGTGGTCTTCTGTATACTCTTTGCCTACTTTAAACCACTTACAGCAACCACTGTGATCCTATGCCATCAAGCACAGAGGGTCTACCCGACAACCATGTAGTGGGAATTATCTGACATCAAATACGGCAAGACTGTCCATAGACCATCTAATGGGTCTTATGTTAAATGACAACACTGTGAGTGCATCCGGTGGCTGTGGACTCGATCTTATATGACATCCAACAAGGAAGGTCTGCCCGGCACACATATAGTGGAACATATGTGGTATCATAGACGGCAGGACAGTCCATACGCTAAAGTATGCCATCGAATACGTTGTCATTCGAGAAGGTATCGAGTGGATTTTCCGTAGCTTGAAAAATTCTCACCGGTTACCACCAAGTGGGACGTATCAGACATCAAATACGGTAAGACTACTCCTAGTCATTCTAGGGATCTTAAATGTCATCGAATATAGTAAGTCATCCTATAGGTTATCTGGGGGTCTTTTGTGGCTTGATGGGTGGTGGGTCTGACTGGTGACTATCAAGTGGGTCGTATCTGACATTGTTACATAATTCATAAGTAGCTTATTATTTATGTACGTACCTGTAGTAGAGAATATTTGAATAAAGTTCGTTAGATTCAAAATGACGGGGTCCAGTGGAAAATTATTGACGGGTAATCCCCCTTTTACTTGACTACTTCAAAAACGCGCCATTCCAGACGCGTGAGAATTAGTTTCGGATGCGAGCCGGTACACGACGAGAGAAGATGTCTCTCAGGATTCGCAACTCACCGCGTGGTTGAATCATGGGCTGGGTTGTTAAGTAAAAGCTTTAGAAGAAAACAACAAGTCTTGTTTGTTAAGTAATTTAAAACAAGAGATGACAGCCTGAAGAAATTAACAAAGATTATCAACCCCCAGCAGAAAGCCCTAAAGAGGAATAATCCCAACAAGAGAACATGACGGTTGGCCGAGTTAGAACCAACAGCAGTGAGTAAACAAGTAAGAACCATCATCTCATCATCGCCCTTTTCTATCATCTATCTGTCTTTCTTTGCGCATATATATATACAGCCGAGTAAAGGGGTATATAACAACATCAAATGAAAACGTTAAAACACGGTGTGTGCCCGGAGGCTGTGGACTCGGTCTTATATGACATCAAAGATCGATGGTCTTCCCAGCAGCCATGACTCAAATAAGGCAAGATGGCCTATAGGCCAATTATATATATATTTACCAACCCCTCCGCACGAGCTGGATATGACACAAGGTCAATTTCTTAAGCGGAGTTCAACAGGTTTAAATTCAGAGTTTTCCTTCTTCTAGACCGGTTGCCTAAACAAGGTTAAAGAGCCTAGTCTGCCCTACTATTTACCCATAGCTGGATGGAGAGTAGGATTCATACCTTTCCCATGGGTATTAGCGTTAAGTGAAATGCAACGTCCAGGATTTGAACTATAGGTCAATTATATGCCATCGAATAAGGTGTCATCCTGGAGACCATGTAGTGAGTCTTGTTATGAAACATGGAGGGTCTGTCCAGCGGCCACGTGAAATACACCAAAAAAGTCATCTAAGGGGTCTTAT
Source organism: Doryteuthis pealeii (assembly GCA_023376005.1). Taxonomy (NCBI): domain Eukaryota; kingdom Metazoa; phylum Mollusca; class Cephalopoda; order Myopsida; family Loliginidae; genus Doryteuthis; species Doryteuthis pealeii. The sequence continues at coordinate 114,439,322 of CM042148.1, forward strand.
ATGCAATCGAATACGGCAAGTTTTTCTTCAACCCGTATAGTGTGTCTTGAAGAACGGTGGGTCTGGCAGGCGACCACCCAGTGACTCGTATCTGACATCACATATGGAAGGACTGCTCCTAGGCCATATTGGGGGTATTATATGCCATCGAATACGGTAAGTCCATCCTATAGACCATCTTGTGTATCTTATGTAGAATGAAATACGATTGTGGCCTCCGTCGTATATGTTATGAAACGCGGTGGGTCTGCCCGTCGGCCATTTAGTGGTACGTATCTGACACAAAATACGTCAAGAAAGTCTGTAAGCCATCTAGGAGGTCTTATATGGTATTGAATACGGTAATTCGTCCTATAGGCCCTCTAGCGGGTCTTATGTAAATTGAAACAGTGACTACTCCCGGTAGCCGTGGCGATGCAGTGGCGCGTATCTGACATAAAATACGGTAAAGATGAAAGGAATTTGAAATACAATATCAATGAAATGGAAAACCATATTAAATAGAACATTATCGATTTGAAAATCAGAATTGAAGAGGCAAAAGTGCCGAAATAAATTTATTTCTTATGAACTAAGGTATATATATATATATATATATATATATACATGTGTGTGTGTGTGTGTGTGTGTGTGTGTGTTTGGTATATTCATAAGTATAGAATGTTCAATATCGGTGATAGAGAATTCAGCATTTCCTGATGTATTGAAGAGAAATACAGAATTACATAACATAATTGAAGGGGGCACACTTAAAGTAATGGTTATTGGTGTGGGAAATAGAATTGGCAACCAGAGTTCAAATCTTGGAAGCAGTTTTTTTTTTATCATACCTAGAACACACGTTCGAATTTCAACCTTACAAGATTATTAAACATGTATAGGCCAAACCTTAATTCATTCAAAGCAAGAGGCCACACAATCCATCAGTATCATCTAGAAAACATTAAGTCATTGCCAATATACATATCATTACTGTATTTGTTTTAGGAGGCACACTTAGCGTAACGATTATCATCGGAAATAGAATTAACAATCCATTTCAAATCCTTGACAAAGCTATGTTTCATTTCATGATAATGCCATTGGGAAAAGCATGAATCCATCTGTTCTCCATCCAGGTATGTGTAAATAATTTGGGATACTGGGTTCTTTAACCTTAGTTAGGCAACTAGGTTATGAGAAAGAAAACCTTGAATTCAAACCAGCTTTACTCCACTTAAAAATCCTAACTAGGGCGGAGAGGTTGGGTAAATACAAATATATATCATTCTCTACAAAGTGTTTGTTGAAATTTTGCCATTCTTTTACTTTAGTTAGGCAATTAGTTTTGGAGAAGGAAAACTGAATTCAAACCAGCTTTACTCCACTTAAAAGTTGAGCTTATGTCACATCCTCCTCATGGTAGAGAGTGTAAGTAAGTTGATGGAGTGACCTATTGTCGGTATCATCCAGACAGCGAGGGAGCCTATCCCCTTTTTGCTAGATTGTTTTTGTTGAAGTGGAGTGCCACACATACTGTCAGCTTTCCACTTTACCGCACATTACCCAATCTGTGCTACTCATACACTGAGTTGGTGGGGATCGGTATCGAAACAGGAACCTTGCAATTACGGGTGCTCAACCGACTGAGCTAAACCGGCCCCAGTTATTAAACTGGAAGATGAATATTAAGGCAGACTTGATTATTTAGGTAACCAGTCTAGAAGGAAAACTCTGAATTCAAACCTGTTAAACTCCACTTAAGAAATTGGCCATGTGTCCCATCCTACCTGGGATATCATTGCATAATACTATTTCTCTGAAGTTTTGAGATGAGGCTTGATAATTTGTATTATTTGAGTCCGACAAGAAATACCTGATGAAGGCCGGAGGGCACATTGGCCAGAATATTGTACCAATAAACAATAAAGATGAGGACAATAGTCCGACTAATCCAAATAATACCATTGCATAATATCTTTCTCTCTGCTGAAATTTTGCAATTTGACATATGAGATAGAACCTCAAATGACATATCCAACAATTCTGATCCTCTAACACTTTAGCCAAACTATTCATGTAGATAAGAAAATAGTAAAATCATTTATTTTGTGAAAGTCACTTTATTTAGGTCAGTAAAATTTTGCCAATCTGAATGGAAATTTCTCTATCTCTTTGGTGAAATGTATTCGGGCCATTCCTTGCACAGGTCAATGCAGTTGAGCAACTCTCTTTCTAATATCCATAACCCCATATGATAAACTGGACACTTGAGCTAGATTACCGATTCCGAATGCTGGATAGCTATTTAGATTCTGTCCATCGTTCACGCCTGATCAAGTCTTCATTTAACAGTGCCTTTGAGTCATGTTTGCAAATTACTCAAATTATTTTCCAAGAGAACGCTGGTCAATATCTCTTGATATACTGAAAATTTTATTAGAGAACAAGCGTTTTCATTCCATCTCTCTTGGAGTGATGCGTTTGGGATGACTGGGAATGAATTTGAATCTCTTTTGGTATCAGAAACAAACACCATCATCCTCATCAGAAAGAAAGAAAGAAAGAACGAGAAAAAGAAAAAGAAAATGAAAGAAAGAATCAGTAAGTGAAAGAAAGAAAAAAAGAATGAGTGAAAGAAAGAAAGAGAAAGAAATAAAGAAAAGAAAAAATAGAAAGAACTGGTGAGTGAAAGTAAGAAACAAACAAACAAACAAAAAAGAGAGAAAGAGATAAAGAAAAGAAAAAAGAAAGAACTGGACAGTGAAAGAAAGAAAGAAAAAAGAAAGAAAGAAAGAACTGGCGAGTGAAAGAAAGAAAGAGAGAAAGAAATAAAGAAAAAAGAGAAAGAAATAAAGAAAAGAAAAAAGAAAGAAAGAACTGGTGAGTGAAAGAAAGAAAGAACTGGTGAGTGAAAGAAAGAAAGAGAGAAAGAAATAAAGAAAAAAAAGAGAAAGAAATGAAGAAAAGACAAAAGAAAGAAAGAAAGGGTAAAAAGACAAAAGAAAGAGTAAAAAGACAAAAGAAAGAAAGAAAGAGTAAAAGAATGAAAGAAAGAAAGAGTAAAAGAATGAAAGCAAGAAAGATAAAAGAAAAAGAGAAAGAAAGAAAGAAAGAACTGGAGAGTGAAAGAAAGAAAGAAAAAAGAGAAAGAAATAAAGAAAAGAAAAAAGAAAGAAAGAATAGAGGAAGATAATCTAAAAATGTGAAGTGATTCTATGCAGTGTGGATCACCTTGGACATTAGATTAAAGCAGATGAAAGTTAAATTAATGGTCTTGTGGTGCCAACAGCTCATACAGTATGCCGTTTAAGTTACTTGTGTCATGATAAACTGAATAACTTATTTAGTCTTTGAGAATAGATACAATGAAGAACCATAAAATTCAAGAGACACTTGTCATCTTCAACAGAAGGATCACTGCACTTTGGATGACCATTGAAACAAAAGGTTTACACTTGATATCTTTATTATTCTGGATAAGTCAATCATCTGGCTGAATCAAATTTACTTCAATTTTACAAAAGTATAAACATATATAGGGCCGGTTTAGTTCAGTCAGTAGAGCATCTCCGTCGGAACCAGAAGGTTCTGGGTTCAATAACGGCCCTCGGGAACTCAAAGTATGAGTAGCACAGGAATTAGTCTTTTATTCTTTGTATATTCTTGTTTTTAAGGTGTTTATTTTTATCATTCTTCCTGTTTATATTTTTTCTTTTATTTGTCATTTATTTGCTTTTTATTATGTTTTATCCTTTATTAATTTGCTTTATTTTTTGATCATTTTTTAAAAATTCCTTATTTATGATAGGAGAGAAAGTTCATATATTGTTACATGGTTGATAGGTAGCTTATGAATTGAGTAAATATTGTAGCTAGTATATATTTAAATTGAATCTTTGAAGATTCAAAATAATGGGGTTGAGTGGAAAAATACCACAACCATTATTATTATGGGTGGCAGATAATAACCTTGACTTGACCCCTCCCCCGAAAAACATGCCATTAGAAGCGTATGAAAATTTCTAGTTTAGTTTAGTTGTGACCAGTAGCTGATCAAAAGAATACATTCTTTTGGGATGTCACTTCTCAATACACATGGTTTGGTCTGGGGTTGTTTAAATAAAACTATATAGAAAACCAACCAGTTTTGTTATTGATTAACAAACAAGAAGGCACAGACAACCAGCCCGAACAAGAAGTATAATCAACCTGGAGAAACAACCCACAGAAACAGCCCAGAGAAGATGCCAGGAACAAGTAGACAAGAGAAAACAAGAACCCCTCATCCTCTCCTCATACTCCATCTCTCTCTTTCTCTTGCCAATTATATACCCAATGTTAAGGGATATATAACAATATATTTGTACAAAAAATATTAACATTTCACCAAGAGATGAACAAAAACATATACAAACACATATATTTATACATATTTAAATGTAGAAAGTTTGTAGAAAAAACAAGATGTTAATAATTTCGCTGACAGAAATCTGTTTCGACCATATGAAGCGGTATTTATCAAAGCAACTATGTGTAAAAGGAAAGACAAAATAAATATATCGTTAATCACGAGGCACAGAACGCTCTCGATCAGGGCCAGAATTTTCAAAAAAAAATTTTAAATGCGTATTCTATGTTAAAAATAAAATAAATTTTATTTTCAAAAATTGGAAGCATTTTTATAATTAATAAAGCTCAAAAGAGTTTGAAGTAAAAGTGTATATAAATATCAAAAAGTTCAAGAAAATGTTCCGGCTACAAAAGAAAGTTTTAAAAATATAATAAGTCCAACAGTACAATTGATGAAGATGGAAAGTTTCAGGAATCTGTAATGATGACAAATTCGTAATGTCGGGATCCTTATTATATTCGAAAGTTTAGCCTCCGGTGATATAATTTAAACAATTCCAATTTTGTGTTTTTTCTGTAGACAGTATGAAAGGTAAAATGGATATGAATCCAACAATATGTGTAGAAAGTTTGTAGAAAAAATTACGATTCTACAAACTTTTTACACATATTGTCGGATTCATATCCATTTTACCTTTCATATATTTATATATATATATCATATAATGAAATATAGCAAATATGAAAAGTGTTTGAAACCTCAAATACAATATGGGACTATATTACTGTTATTGAGTTTCATGTGTATTTAGCAATCATCAGAGGGATGAATAGTAAGATGTTGTCGGTCAAGTGTTTGTATAACGTGATGTGTGTTCATGTGATAGAACATTTTTAGGCAAGACATGTTCAAAAACATAGTTATTAATACACGCGGTCTTCAGATGTAAAAACAAATAAATAAATTCAAGAGGGCATAAATTATGGGATTAATTAGGGTAAGGTGGTAGGTGGCATAAAAGAAATTTGTTGACATGTCTACATTTCTAAACTATATATATATATATATATATATATATATATATATATATATATATATTAAAAAGAAAATAATTCATTGGAGAAAGAAATAGAAAAGAAACAAGTGAATTCCAATATTAGTAATAATAATAATATTATTAATAATTATAAGTAAAAGAAACTGAATGAATTGCAATGAAAACAAAGTCTGAAAAGTGTTCAATACATACATAGAGCCAGTTTAGAGAACCGAATAAGTTGTTTACCTCAGGTTTCACCGAAAAAGATCTTCAGGAAAACTCTTACCTGTATTGATGAGAATAAAGATAAAAAAATAAGATAACTGATTAAAAAGAAATAAAAGAAAATTCAGAGAAAAGGAGAGAGTAGAAAACTATTAACTCTTTATCTACCATAATGCCCCAAACTGCCCAATGATCAAAATGCCAGACTACCTGAAAACGCCCGAGATTGTCAGCTCTTAGAAAATGGTTTAGAGTTAAAAACAAAAAATAGAAATGAATTAAATGAATACATTTCTATTGAGTAGTAAAGGATCAGTGATACAATACTAGCTTGTCAACCATTTGGGAGATGGTTATTGCGGATAGCAGTGGTAGATAGAGGGTTAAGAAAATAAAAAAAAGGAAGGAAAAAGAAAATAAAGAAAATTGAAGGGGTGAAGACAAGGAAAAAGAAATGAAAAAATAAAGAAAAAATTGAAGGATAGAAAAGAGAATGAAAGGATAAAAAAATGCAAAAAAGAAGCAAAAAGAAAATTTAAAAAATTGGATGAGAAAAAAATAAAAGAATAAGCAATGCAAAAAAAAAAAGAAAAAAATTGAATGAGAGAAAAAAGAATAAAAGAATAAGCAATGAAAAAATGAAGGAAAATGAAAAAAATGAAGGAAAGTAAAAAGCAGAGCTGGTCAATGTAGGTCTATGTTGGATGGCTCGAACTGGTGTGACCATATGCTGATTTCTACAAGAGAACATCACTTATAAGTTTGTCCTTGTTTCTCCAGCAATGTCCATGTCTTGTTTATCTCACTTAGATGGTTTGTATCATGGAGGCAGGTGGCCATACAGCTGCTTCCAAGTGGAGTCTGGTTTCCACAATTTTTTCGAGATCATGCACAGTATTCTTGTGCAGCTCCCATCTAGCTTATTCTATAGGCCCTTCATTAGGATACAAGTGGTGCAGCCATACAATAGCACTGATACAACTACAGATTGAAAGGCATGAACAGCCATTGACGGATTATCGATAATAGGGAAATCTGATCTCTCTGATAAGATAAAGTGAGAATACTTCCACGATTAGCCATGTTAGTGCTTCTGTATGGCTGCACCACTTGGACACTTAATAAAATGCTTAGAGTAAAAGCGAGATGGGGATTACACAAGGATGCTGCCTGCTCTCTTGAACAAATCATAGTGAGAGAGAGAGAGAGAGAGAGAGAGAGAGAGAGAGAGAGAGAGAGAGAGAGAGAGAGAGAGAGTTCAGAAAACATCCAAGTAAGGTGAACAAGATATGCTGAACAGTGGTGGAGAAGTAAGGATGAAATCGTTAGTGACATTCTCCTGTAGACACTTACATATGAATACACGTGTTGGGCAACCAGCAAAGACTTACATTCATCAGCTCCGTGCAGACACTAGATGCCATGCTGAGGACTTGGCAGGAGTTATAACTAATAGGGATGGAGAGCAAGAGAGAATCATAAGAATCTGTGCTATCAGCATGACTTGATGACATATATATAAGAAAAGTCATTGAGGTGGCTTAAAGTGGATATCAGCCAGATAGCAAGGGAGTCTATATCCTTTTTACTTGTACTAAACCATGAATATTGTTTTGGTGTCCGAGGTGGAGCACCACACCTACCATCAGCTCCTCATTTTACTACACAGTTCCTTGTGCTACTCATATGCTGAGTTGGCAAAATCCGGTATTGGAACATTGTGGTTCCTAGTTGGATGCTCTACCAACTGAGCAAAACAAACCCTTTATATACACACACACATATATATATATATATATATATATATATATATATATATATGTGTTTGTGAATAAAAAAGGCCTTAAATACCATGGGTATCATGATTATGGACCATTTCCACTCGTGGGTATCTGGGGCCCACCGAGCTTCTTCAGACCACGTTTTTATTTTATTAAGACTGGCAAATGGCCAAATTCAGTTTATATTTATACATTTCTCCCCACCTCCCGGGGCGATATTTGTGTCCTTTTTTCTTTCAAGCTTGAAATTTTTAATAAAATAAAAACGTGGTCTGAAGAAGCTCGGTGGGCCCCAGATATCCATGAGTGGAAATGGTCCATAATCATGATACCCATGGTATTTAAGGCGTTTTTTATTCACAAATAAATTTGTTCAGTTTATAAAAATTAAACATTGAGCTCTCATACGGAACCTGAACTCTACAACAAACTACTGGTATAGAATAAGACCAGCCTAGAATCACCTTGTATCAAGAAACTTGGTACCCCAACAAAGAATATATATATATATATATATATATATATATATATATATATATAAGTCAGTAGAGAGCTCTATTATTGGCATCAGCCAGACTCACTTGGTGGCAGGTGATACAATGTATATGGAAATGTTTATATTTAAAAGGAATTTCAAAAACTAAAAACTGGAATGTAGAGTCTGTGATTAATTACCATGTCAATCCAGTTGCATGAAAAAAGCCTGCAAATTAAAAAAAAAGACCCCAATAAGACAGATCTGGGGGTCAAAGTGCCAGTCTAACCGTTAGAGTCCCAAAGGAGTGGACAGGGTCAGGTCTGAGAAAAAAGTCAGATAGTCAAGTGGAGCTGGGGGAAAAGTCAGAATAATAGATAGATAGATTGATAGATATATAGAGAGGTGATTCTGAAGGGGACAGAACCAGCAACACAGAATAAATGAACATATATAAATATATATGTATCTGTGTGTGTGTGTTGTGTGTGTATTCTTTATGGTGATCTTCCTTCATAACAATACTAAAAAATTATTTATGCCCCTCCCCTCTCTCTTTCCCTATTTTCTTCTCTCTTACTCTTATTTTTTGGGGTTGGGGGGCTGAACTCCCTGATCCATTTTATATTTCTTGTCAGGAGGATGACATCAGAGGATAGATTAGGTCAAGCATCCCCATCCCACCCAATTGGGACAGAGACAAAAAGGGCCAGGCTTATTAATAAAGTTTAAAATCTAAGTTATTCCAATAGAAACCATATATCAACATATCAATACTAAAAAGAAAAACAAAAACACACCCACCCCCAAAAAAACAAACAAAAAACAAACAAAAAAACCCCCAAAAAAACAAATGTGGAATTGGATGCTAAAAGAAAAAGTTCATGGACGAACTTCTTCTTCTTCTTCTTTTTACATTTTAGTTTTCTTCTTCTTCTTCTTTTTACATTTTAGTTTTCTTCTTCTTCTTTTTACATTTTAGTTTTCTTCTTCTTCTTCTTTTTACATTTTAGTTTTGTCTTCGTCTTCTTCTCTTCTTCTTCTTCTTCAGTTTACATTTTTTTTCTTCTTCGTCTTCTTCTTCTTCTTCTTCTTCTCTTCAGTTTACATTTTTTCTTCTTCTTCTTCTTCTTCTTCTTCTTCTTCTTCAGTTTACATTTTTTTTTCTTCTTCTTCTTCTTCTTCTTCTTCTTCTTCTTCTTTTCTTCTTCAGTTACATTTTTTCTTCTTCTTCTTCTTCTTCTTCTCTTCTTCTTCTTCAGTTTACATTTTTTTCTTCTTCTTCTTCTTCAGTTTACATTTTTTTTCTTCTTCTTCTTCTTTCTTCTTCAGTTTACATTTTTTTCTTCTTCTTTCTTCTTCTCAGTTTACATTTTCTTCTTCTTCTTCTTCTTTTTCTTCTTCTTCAGTTTACATTTTTTTCTTCTTCTTCTTCTCTTTCTTCTTCTTCTTCAGTTTACATTTTTTCTTCTTTCTTCTTCTTCTTCTTCAGTTTACATTTTTTTCTTCTTCTTCTTCTTCTTCTTCTTCTTCAGTTTACATTTTTTTCTTCTTCTTCTTCTTCTTCTTCTTCTTCAGTTTACATTTTTTTTTCTTCTTCTTCTTCTTCTTCTTCTTCAGTTTACATTTTTTCTTCTTCTTCTTCTTCTTCTTCTTCTTCTTCAGTTTACATTTTTTTCTTCTTCTTCTTCTTCTTCTTCTTCTTCTTCAGTTAAAATTTTTGTCTTCTTCTTCTTCTTCTTCTTCCTCCTCTTCTTTTTTACATTTTAGTTTTCTTCTTCTTCTTCTTCTTCTTTTTACATTTTAGTTTTTCTTCTTCTTCTTCTTCTTACATTTTTTCTACTTCTTCTTCTTCTTCTTCTTTACATTTTAGTTTTCTTCTTCTTCTTCTTCTTCTTCAGTTTACATTTAGTTTTCTCTTCTTCTTCTTCTTCTTCTTCTTCAATTTACATTTTAGTTTTCTTCTTCTTCTTCTTCTTACATTTTTGTCTACTTCTTCTTCTTCTTCTTACATTTTAGTTTTCTTCTTCTTCTTCTTCTTTCTTCTTCTTCAATTTACATTTTAGTTTTCTTCTTCTTTCATACATGTCTTCTTCTTTTCCTTCTTATATTTTTGTCTTCTTTTTCTTCTTCTTCTTCAGTTTACATTTTTGTCTTCTTCTTCTTCTTCTTCTTCTTCTTTCAGTTTACATTTTAGTTTTCTTCTTCTTCTTCTTCTTCTTCTTCAATTTACATTTAGTTTTCTTCTTCTTCTTCTTCTTACATTTTTGTCTACTTCTTCTTCTTCTTACATTTTAGTTTTCTTCTTCTTCTTTCTTCTCTTCTTCAATTTACATTTTAGTTTTCTTCTTCTTCATACATTTTTGTCTTCTTTTTCCTTCTTATATTTTTGTCTTCTTTTTCTTCTTTTTTTTTCTCTTTTTCTTCTTTCTTCAGTTTACATTTTCTTCTTCTTTTCTTCTTCTTCTTCTTCTTCTTTCAGTTTACATTTTTGTCTTCTTCTTTCTTCTTCTTCTTCTTACATTTCTGTCTTCTTCTTTTCTTCTTTTTCTTTTTTTGTCTTCTTCTTCTTCTTCTTCTTCTTCTTCTTACATTTTGTCTTCTTCTTTTTTTTTCTTCTTCTTCTTACATTTTTGTCTTCTTCTTTTTCTTCTTATAATTTTGTCTTCTTTTTCTTCTTATATTTTGCTTCTTCTTCTTTTCTTCTTATTATTTTTGTCTTCTTTTCTTCTTCTTCTTCAGTTTTACATTTTTTGTCTTCTTCTTTTTCTTCTTCTTTTCTTCTTTTTCTTCAGTTACATTTTTTGTCTTCTTCTTACCTTTTGTCTTCTTCTTTTTCTTCTTCTTCTTCTTACATTTTGTCTTCTTTTTTTTCTTCTTCTTCTTCTTCTCTTCTTACATTTTTTGTCTTTTTTTCTTCTTCTTCTTCTTCTTCTTTTTTGTTCTTTTTTTCTTCTTCTTCTTCTACATTTTGTCTTCTTTTTTCTTTTTTCTCTTTCTTCTTACATTTGTCTTCTTTTTCTTCTTCTTCTTCTTCTTACATTTTTTTCTTTTTTTTTCTTCTTCTTCTTCTTCTTTTTACATTTTAGTCTTCTTCTTCTTCTCTTCTTATATTTTTGTCTTCTTCTTCTTCTTCTTCTTACATTTTTGTCTTCTTCTTTTCTTCTTCTTATTCCTCTTCTTCTTCTTCTTCTTCCTCTTCTTTTTTACATTTTAGTCTTCTTCTTCCTCTTCTTTTTACATTTTTGTCTTCTTCTTCTTCTTCTTACATTTTTGTCTTCTTTTTCTTCTTCTTCTTCTTCTTATTCCTCTTCTTTTTACATTTTAGTCTTCTTCTTCTTCTTCTTACATTTTTGTCTCCTTCTTTTTCTTCTTCTTCTTCTTCTTCTTCTTCTTTTGTATGAAATACTCGGACAATAAATCGTGAAAGGCAAAACCCAAAAAATGTCATGCCTGAGATAATTACTAAGGTTGTCCAAGAAGAATATAAAAGTTGAAATGTGAAACAGAGTTCGATTATGGACTGACGGAATAATAAAAAACAACAAAAAAACAGGTTCTTGCTCACACTACCCTACCCCCTTTCCTAAAGAGCCCTTCACTGTCCCCTTTTTTCCCTCCCATCACTGGGACCAGTTGGCTCAGTTCAATAGAGATTTGCTCTTTTCTTAAAAGTCAAATCTTCCTACAAATGCCTTTTTCTCCGGAGATAGAAACCTTTTACGAATCAATTTTTTCCCCTTTTATTTGGACCATCTTGTTCACTTTTAACATTTTAAACTTCTAAGCTTGATATTTTGGTTGACTGGTTGATTTTAATGGCATGTCAACCCATCAAAGCTTATTCTATGCATAGAGGTTAGGGAATTGCATTCTTTGTACATTCCTATTTACATTTTGTTTATACTTGTTTCTTAAGAGTTTTTGCACAGATCTATGAAATCAAGTATCTCTATGTATATACCAAACCCTCCACATAAGCAGAATATGACACAAAGCCAATTTCTATGTGAAGTTTAACAGGTTTGAATTTAAAGTGTTTCTTCTCCCTATACCAGTTACCATATCAAGGTTAAAGAGCCCAGTCTGCCCTACTATTTACCCATACCTGGAGGCAGATTAGATGGATATTTACCTTTTCCAAGGGTATTAGCACTATGTGAAATATAAACATCTTTATCCAAAATTTGAACTCCATTCCCTATGATGATAACCATTACACCATAAGTGCCTCCATGTATTCTCATCTAATACAAATAATTACATGGTTTCAAGTAACTATTTCTAATAGAGAATAGTTATTCATTTGTATGGTTTCAAGTAACTCATAGTAATCCTTAGTAAAGAATTACAGCTTCAAGTAACTATTCTTATTACAAATAATTTACATTTATATACCATCATGTATTCGTATTGAATAAAGATAATTTTCAAATAGATCTATTTGACTCATAGATGAGAATCTAGCAGGTACTACAATTCCAGGTTAGTGAACCTGGGAGTAATGGCAATGAAGACTGACACCTTATCATCTGATACAGTTTAGTGTTATACTTAGAACACCCCTTTTTGGGAAGTAGTCTTACCCTTTGGCAAGGGATGCAACCAGTGTATTCTAAAGGCTGCTGACAAGGTTTTCTGATATTTGGGGCTGGCAACTATTTTATCGTAGATTGTAAGTTCAATTTTTAAGGTTTAATGTTAATATACACTGTAAGCCACAATTTCAGTCTCAGGGAGATCACACCAGGGATTAATAATAAAAGACTTAATATAGTGACCACTCCCAATCTTTCTTTTAATTCTTTTGTAAATAAATTAGATACCATTCCTAAAAATGATTTATTAAAATGACTTTTGATCTTGAAGTGAAGTCTATGGCCACATTTAAAGAAACTAGATATAACTGAATAAATGAATGAATGAAAAAATTGTTGCAAAATAGAATGACTTGAATCAGTCTTAAATGTCCCGAAAAGGGTTGATGTGCCATAAAACAAAACAAACCAACCAACAAACTTGGTGGTAGTCGTACCTATCAAGATCCTATCTACGGGTCAAATAGATGATTAAAGATTATTAGTATTGAATAGGAGTACTTCAAACCATATAATTAAGTGCAAACAAATTATTTGCACAATTATAAAGTGCATTTTATTAAATTTTCCAAGTTTGTATGTAGGGGAATCTAGTTTTAGATATGTACATTATTTACAAAGCAAACAGAGAAACATTTTGAACATAGAAACCTGCAATTTAATATTTCTGATCTCCTCAGTGCCCACCAAATCCATATTTCCCATTAAAAATAATTCAAGAATTAAAGGTACATTTGTAATAAGGGTTTACTGTTTCTTTTCTCATATAAATTGCATTAAATACTGTTTAATTAGTTATATATTGTAATTTAATATTCAATTAATTCATTTGGTTGATTAAATGAATTTAACGGCATCTCAACTCATCTAGGGTTATATTTTGCTTTAAGGTTAGGGGATCATTTTCATTGATGTTTCATATTTAAAGTTTTTGAGTAACTGTCTCATAAGAGATTTTGCACACAGTCCTATCAACTCTAAATAATTTTTAAACAGATCTATTTGATGAAAACATAACAGGTACTACTACCACTCTAGCTCTCTGTGGACTTAGGAGTAATGGCAATGATGAGGTACTCAACACTCCCAGATCCAAAGAAGTGGAGCCTTACCATTGGATGCAGTTTAACGTCATACCCAAGACACCTCTTTTTGGGGGTGTTTTACCCCTCAAAAGGGATGAAGTCAGTATTCTAAGCCAGAGTTAAAAGGGGTGCATCAAGTAAAAAGTTTGAAATACCCTGATGAGACATCAAGCAGCATATTTGTGTAGTTTCCATTTAGCTTTTACTCAAAGCATTTTGTTAGAGATCAAGTGGTGCAGCCATATAGTAGTACTGACACAGTTACAGCTTAGAAGAATTTTGCTTTATCTTATCAGAGAGATGAGATTTCCATATGATTGATAATCTGTCTATAGCTGTCCATGCCTTTCCTATGTGCATATTAACATTGCTTTCTGTAGATGAGATATTACTACCTGTCTATAAATTTAAGAGATTTAGAATCTAGTTTAGAGATGGCTCTATCTTGTTTAAAACATGTGAACTCAGTTTTATCTGAGTGCACATAGAGGTCAATGCCTCTTACTGCCTTTTCATAGGCTATGCATCCGTAATAGTCTCAAATTCATCTCTATTACTAGTGACCCCTGTTCACTGGGGCTTTAGAATACACCGACTGCACCTCTGCAGAGGGGTAAGACTGCCCCCAGTGGCTATGATGGCCATGGTGTTGACCATGATGCTTAAGTATGGAACACTGATGGGTGAGCAGTCCATGACATGCAACACTCCACTTTGGTCCTTACTTAGGCTAGACAGGCAGCTGGAAATGGCCCCTCCAATCAATAAACTGGTCAAGTCAAGCCCTAGCTCCTATATAATGTTCCTGGCCCAATTGCCCTTATTTATGGAGAGACCCAACTCTTTTTATCATATATGTGTGAGAAAGTGGTGGCTGAGGGCCTTAGTCCCCTGGGTTAAACTCTGATAGTGTAATTCCAATTTTGGAGTTTGGAGGAATATGGAGTACTCTTCATCCCTAGTATTTCCAGGTCCACTCTGACCCAGAATGGTAGTACCTGTTAGAGTCCACCTATGGGTTAAATAAATAAAAATGTTAAAAAAAATTTTTGAATACCCATCAAGCATAAAACATCTTCAGATCTTCAAAATAACCCAACGAGGGTTGACATGCTGTAAAATCCATCAAGCCAAACCAATTTATTATCTGTAAAGACATATTCAGGGTGTTGCAGTTTTATTTTCTGCCAATGTATTGATGCCAAAGATAAGATGTTTATATTTCAGCATATGTCTGCATGTCATTTGGCTTGTGCAGGTGTATTTGTGTTACATAATTCATGAATAGTTAATGAATTATGTACGTACTGTTGTAAGAATATTTATAAATAAGAGTTTATTAAATTCAAAGCTGGACGGAGTTAAGTGGAAATTTCCATAACTGTTAGGGTTATGATTGATTTATAATGACCCCGACTTAACCCCTCCGGATGTGTAAGATTACAGGTGTGAGACAATTTAGTTTTACATGTGACTATTTGCTGGCCGAGACTGAATGTTGTTGTCGCTCTGAGAGTCATTTCTCCATCACGCGGTTGAATATGGGCTGGGGTGTTTAATAAAGACTTGAGAAAAAAAAACAAAGTCTTGTTAAGTTTTTAAAATAAGAAATGACCAGCCCGAAGAAATCAACACCAAAAAAGCAACCCATAGGATCAGCTTGAGAAATCAGCCCTGAAGAATATTGTGGCTGAATTAACAAGTAAGAGCCTCTCATCTGTCATGCCCTTGTCTGTCTCTCTCTCTCTCGCCATATGTACACTCGAGTAAAGAGGTATATAACATGAGTATCTTGATCTTGATTGTTATAGTCAGCTGTTACTGCATTGAGGAATTATCATTATTCTATATTGGTCTATTCAAACTAGCAGGTATTTATCTAACCCATTCACCACAGGTAGGATGTGACACAAGGTCGTAAGTATGGGGCATCCAGTGAGGATTTAACTCACTATTCAGTAATCTTTGAGACTATTTCACCATAATTGGACGCCCATGGTCTATTCAGACTAGTATCCTGATCTTGATTGTTATAGTCACAACATTTGGCGGTTCCAAGTAAGAGCCTCTCATCTGTCATCCCCTCGTCTGTCTCTGTCTCTCTCTCTCTTGCCATATATACACCCGAGTAAAAAGGTATATAACATTTGAAAAAAGTGCTAGATCATCTGCATTGTTTGCATCTGTAAAAAAGTAAGTAAAGTCATCAGGGTGGCCTAAAGTCGGTATCAGCCAATAAGCAAAGGGGTCTATACCCTTTTCACTAGTGCTAGATGAAGGAGATTGTTTTTTGCATTTTAGGTGGAGCGCGACACCGACCATTAGCTCCTTACTTTACCGCACAGATCCCTGTGCTACTCATATGCTGAGTTGGCGAGGGCCGGTATTGAACTAGGAACCTTGTGGTTTCTAGCCAAATGCTCTACCACTTGAGCTAACCCGGCCCTTGCATCTGCAATAGACTTAAATTCATTTTTATTACCTGTAAAGACATATTCAGGGTGTTTCAGTTTTATTTTCTGCCAGTGTATTTATACCGAAGATGAGATGTTTATATTGCAGCATATGCCTTGCATGATTAAGTAGGGTCAAAAATATTATAGTCAACAACTGCAACAAATCAACTCATAAAATCAACACAAATTTTTAGGTTCTTCTTTTTGTTTTTCTTCTTCTCTTTCTCATTGTTATTTTTGAATGAATACCCCCTTGTTCTTTTATTCTGTTCTAACCCAAACCCTAAACTTCATCTTGTTTACTAAGGCATCGGACAGATTGAAGAGGCCATGAAAATTCAGCCTGCTTGATGAATATATACATATGGTTTAGTTACAAAAACTGTCAGTATAGGGATCACTTAATTGGGTGCAATGTCCTGACTCCAATACTAAAACACAGCCAAACGATACAGTTGTGGCAGAGGTGGGTGTGGAATGGACGAAAGAAAGAAAAAATATGAAGTGATAAAATAAAGCTGGATCAGTTATAAAAATGAAACAAAAATGAAACTGTTTATTTTTTTTTTTTTTTGTTATGATTGATGACCAAATATATGATTTATTTGCTTTCTTTTTTTTCTAAAGAAAGTGTCAACGTCTTGATTAGTAAGGGCCATAAAGATGAGACCCGAGTTATTTAAATCAAGAATGCATTTCAACAAAGGGGTAATGAACTACACTAACGGTGTTTGCTGGGCATTTGACTTGTCTTCTTTTTTCCACTATTTTGCCCATGTTTTTTGTGTGTGTATCCGTGTGTGACTAATAGCAAGCTGCCCTATTATCAGTGACAAAGTTTTTTGGCATTGGGCCAAGAAAACTAAAAGAATATTCTTTGTTATTTTCAAGGAGAGATTATAAAATATATTTTGTTTTACTTCAATTTTAAATTTGCTTAAAATTTGATACTGAACAGAATTGTTTATATATGATATATATATATGTGTGTAAAAAAGTTTAAAAATTTTTTGTACTTTTTGACACATCTTGTATTCTTATAAAAATAACATTCCATTCATTCTTCATTTCTATCTTGGGAAATACAGATTTAAACATGGTACTTTTATGACACACCTTGTATTCTTAAAAAAATTAATGAATGGAATGTTATTTTTTTTCAGAATACAAGGTATGTCAGAAGGTACAAAAAATCTCAATACTTTTTTGACACACATAGATAGATAGATAGATAGAGAGAGAGAGAGAGAGAGAGAGAAAGAGAGCATGAATATTACACAGGCAAGAAACGGCGAATAAGCAACACCAGATAATCAGGATTTACATTTTTGCCTTTTTTGGGGGGATAATTTGGATGATCGCATTTTTAACCAGAGGGTTTTGCAAGATGATAATGGCCGTACTTTTAAGGAACACGAGTATTCTTATTCTTGATTTTATACATGCTGTACATTGTTGTCATAGGTTTGGTTTTTATATCTAATGACATATTAACCTTTATGGGTTGTTTAATGCCAAAACCATCCTTGTAGAAGAACAGTAGTGGTACTATTTAACCCATAACTTGAGGAATGATGGGGTTTATACATTTCCCAAATAGTATTTGTCTGAAAATGAATGTAATTGTGTGACAGAAGTTTGAACTTGTTTACTACAATGTTACAGTTCAGCACATTAGCCACTGCACTGAGGGGATTCCCCTCTGTTCTCATAGAAGTGATTGCCTTACAATAAAAAGCAATGAGAGTTAAAATAGTTAATATCAAGAATTGACAAATCTTTATCAAATAATAAAATAATTATGATGGGAATTATGATGAAGATACCAAATTAAAAATATTCTTAGAGCAGATATTTTGCTGGTAAGGCATTACACAACATTTTTCTGGTATGGTATGGCTCAAAATATTTTGCTGGTATAGCACTACACAAACGTATTTTGCTGGTATGGCATTACATCACTTTTTATTGGCATGGGATGCCACAGAAGTATTTTGCAGGTATTGCACTATACAAAAATGTTTTGCTGGTATGGCATCACACAAATATTTTGCTAGTATGGCACTACACAAAATATTCTGCTGGTATGGTATTACACAAAAATACTTTACTGGTATGGGATTATACAAAAATATTTTATTGGTATGACACTATACAAAATATTTTGCTAGTATGGTATTACACAAAAATACTTTACTGGTATGACACTATACAAAATATTTTGCTGGTATGGCATCACACAAATATTTTGCTGGTATGACACTACACAGAAATATTTTGCTGGTATGGCATCACACAAATATTTTGCTGGTATGACACTATACAAAATATTTTGCTGGTATGGCATCACACAAATATTTTGCTGGTATGACACTACACAGAAATATTTTGCTGGTATGGCATTACACAAATATTTTGCTGGGATAGCAGCACACAAGTTTTTGACACAAAATATTTTGCTGGTATGGCCTTAAACAAAAATATCTGAAAGACAAGTCATTAATAAAGTCCAATTTATCATAATTCGCTTTCTTTTATTTTCTAATAATTTTTGTCCTGAAAAGATGTTGACCATGACACTGATACAAAAACACAATAAATTTGAGAATCAACAGGCCAAAGCCGCAAGCAAAGTGAAAGGAGATGTTTTAAAGAATAGTCTATTTAGTAAGACAAAATTCCTAACAGCTTTAAACTCGACTCTATTGTTTCGTTTAAGCCAATTTCAATCAGTAAAGTGTCATAAATTCTTCAACACAGAAAAAGCGTCTCTGAAAATAGTCATTATTGAAATAATGGCTATAATGAGGAGTTCCTTCTTTTTTTTTTTCTTCTTTTGGTGCCACCATTGAATTGGTTCTTAAAATGATGCTTTTCTTCTTGATAATCAGCATTTCCTTAGAACTGGAGTTTGATCATAGAGCAGACTTTGATAATTATGGCAATCAGTTGGACAATAAGTTGATGCTTGTACGAATGACCATTTCCCTTTTTTTTTTCTTTTTAGTGAATAAGATTGACAACTAATTATCTAGAAACCTACTATGTACAGATATGTGGGTGAGGCATTGTATACATAGCTGTATTGATTGACAGATATATATATATATATATATAATATATATATATAGAGAGAGAGAGAGAGAGAGAGAGAGAGAGAGAGAGAATCTAACTGACCCCTACTCAACACCTAAATAACAATATCAAGTATTATAATGTAACCAATTAGAGTGGACTGTATTGAACATTTTTACCATTACTCTCCTGTGGGGTTACTCAGTCAGTAGTAAAATAGTACTAATTGATATTGTATATCTAAATAACAATAGTGAATATAATCTAACCCAACAACCAATCAGTGTGGCCTGTAAACTCCCTATATACAGATATATTCATTCATGTGGGTGAGGCATTGTATACATAACTGTATTGATTGACAGATTTTGTTTATATATATATATATATATAGAGAGAGAGAGAGAATCTAACTGACCTTACTCAACACCAAAATAACAATATTAAGTATTATTATGTAACCAATCAGTATGGAGTGCATTGCACATTTTTACCAATACTCTCCAGTGGGGTTACTCAGTCAGTAGTAAAATAGTACTAATTGATTTTGTGTACCTAAATAACAGGATTAAATATTATAATGTAACTCTGTGGGTGAGGCATTGTATACATAGGTGTATATGTAGACATACTAATTAACATATAGATATATAGACAATCTAACAATCCCTCCTCTAAATAATAATATGAAGTGTTATAATGTACACAATCAATGTGAACTGTACTGTTCATTTTTACTGATATTCTCCAGTGGGGCTACGAGTGAAATAAAAAATAAAAAAGATTTAAAGAATATGGTCAGGACAATCATATAGGTGCTAGGGCTTAACATGACCAGCCAATTGATTAGTTGGGCCTCTCCACCCACCTATTGTGTCCTGGGTGTGATTATGCATCTAATACTGTATTTCCAATTCTAGAGCTCTGGGGAGTGTGGAGTAGTCTTTCATCACCATTACTCCGAGGTCCAGAGTGGTACTTCCTCTTAGTACCCTGGTCACAGACTGCTCAGCCACCACAATCCTATCCTTTAGCATTATCGGTCACCACCAATGTCTAATCTCCAACAAGTGATTATCCCTTAGCCGACAGAGTTAGATATATTTGGTACATCTTAATATTTGTGTGATATTCATAGTATAAGCTTCTATGGGAAGCGCATGGTGCAATGGTTAAAGTCATGGGAAATGGACTCGTCGCCACGAGTTCAAATCCTTGACATGGTAATTGCATTTCACTTAGCACTAATACCCTTGGGAAAGGTATGAATCCTACTCTCCCTCCAGCCATGGGTAAATAGTTGGGCAGACTGGGATCTTTAACCTTGGTTAGGCAACCGGTCTAGGAGAAGGAAAACTCTCAATTCAAACCATGTTAAACTCAGCTTAAGAAATTGACCTTGTGTCACATCCTGCTCGTGTGGAGGGGTTGGTAAATATATATAAGCTTTATGGGTTTAAATCCTGTTGAAATCATTGGTTAATTTCTCAAAAGAAAATGGCTTATCTCTTGTCCCTCTTTCTGTTTAATGATGAGTTTAATGTTATATAAATTGACAGTTAAAATCACAGCATGACTAATGGCTAAGATAACTTGAATAATTTGGAGAAGAGTCATTATCATTCCAAGAGTTATTTAGATGATTGAATACAAACTTTGTGTTTTAGTTGTTGTTACTGCTGCTGCTGCTTTTGTTATGACTACAATGTTTCAGCCAATCAATACAGACTTCTTCAGGTTGGTAGTTTGCAAGAAAAAAGAAAATACCTATTTTTCCTGAAAATATGATTATTTGGTCAATACATTGACCACCATTCCATTTCAGTTTGATAGCATTTTCAAGAATAAGGAAAGTCTTCATCTTTCCTTATGGATGGCTGAAAAGTTTATATTATGATCTCATATCTGTTGCTGATAAGTTTTTTGGTCAATGAGATCCAAGCAATGCAACACTGATGAAAGAAGAAGCTGCTCCATGTGAGTAGGATGTGATACAAGGTTACTTGCTTAAGTGGAGTTTCATTGGTTTGAATTCAAAGTTTTCCTTCTCTTAGTCTGGTTACCTAACCAGTGTTAAAGATCCCAGACTGCCCTACTATTCACCTATAGCTGCAGGGAGAATAGTTGGATGCTTACCTTTCCCAAGAGTATTAGCACTATGTGAAATGCAAACAGCCTTGTCCAGGACTTGAACTCATCTAACCATGTGCATTTCCTACTATGATAACCATTATACCACGCACCTTCGCTAACACAAGTATATATGGCATAACCTCATCAGCATACAATAACCCAACAAGGGTTGACATGCCATAGATTCGAACAAACCAACTAACCAACCATGTAACCCAGTGCAGACTATTGCAGGATTCTTAAAGAGAGGATAGGAATATCCAAGTAATAGGTTGGACTGCAAGGGGGTAATTATACTGAAAAATAAACTTCATTCTATGAGAGTATCTTGGTTAGCCTTTGAACTTTTCGGACTACTGCCATAACTGAGATATTGCCCTGTAATATACTATGAAAACAGGTGTCCTGTTATGGCAAACAAACACCCAAACCTTTCTATCTAAAAGATACTAGAAGGCGATGACTGAGGATCAACACCTAGTTTATTAATACACATAGTTATTTCCTCTAATTTATTAATACACATGAAGTTATAATTTATATCCAAATATAAAAACACATGATAAAAGTGTGTCACTAATACAAAAGATGTAGAAAGTACTTGTCTCTTTAAACTATTTAGACTTTTTTGGACACAATTACATTTCAGTTTCATATCATTTTCTAAAAAACAATAAATAAATAAATAAAACTCTTTATCTTTCCACATGGATGACTAAAAAGTTAATATATTTTGGTGTTGATAACTATTTTAACCAATCAGATCCTAGCACTGCAACACCAATGAAAGAAGAGTGTGGACTGCGAGAAATCTATGTTGAAAAATAAACCTTGTAGGGCCACATTTCATGA
This sequence comes from Doryteuthis pealeii, assembly GCA_023376005.1. Lineage (NCBI taxonomy): Eukaryota > Metazoa > Mollusca > Cephalopoda > Myopsida > Loliginidae > Doryteuthis > Doryteuthis pealeii. The sequence continues at coordinate 114,461,374 of CM042148.1, forward strand.
GAGTATCTTGGGGAGTCAATGAAATTTTAAGCCAACCCTCATACAATTGAAGAAGGCTGTAAAGGCAGAAATTTTGTGGTTAATAACAAAACTAACAAGAAAATTGCCTTACGTCAGTGGTGGAGAGCCACACTTACCATCAGGTCTCCTCTTTACTACACAGATCCAAGCTGTGCAACTCATGCGCTGAGTTGGCAAGGGCCGGTGTCAAACCCGCAATATTTTTGGTTCCTATTTTACAATGCATATGTACCTACTTGCCTATATGAATATTAATTAAAGCTTTATGGTTTGGTTTGGTTTGGTTTGGTTTGCTTTACGGCATATCAACCTCAGAGGGTCATTTAATGCCGATAAAGTTTTGAAATAAGTTAATTCTTAATAGATACACAATTTTTTTTTATAAATAAATTTTTCTATTTAACCCATAGATGGGACCCTAACAGGTACTACCACTCTGGGTCAGAGTGGACCAGGGAGCAATGGTGATGAAGGGGTGCTCCACATTCCCCAAACCTCCAAAACTGGAATCTCACCATCAGATAGAGTTTAACGTCATTGCCAGGACATATAGACCCTTAGGCCCTGCCTTCCAGCACCCATATGATAAAAAGGGGTTGGGGCTTGCCATAAGGGCAATAGGGTTGGGGCAATCATATAGGTTCTAGGGCTTGACATGACCAGCCGATTGATCGGAAGGGGCCTCTCCGACCACCCGTCTAGCTCAAGAAAGGGTCTTAGTGGAGTGTTGCAGGTCATGGACTGCTCCTCCACCAAGACTCGATCCTTAAGCAGGTGGCCCCATTTGGGGGAGTCTTACCCCTTTGCAGAGGTGCATTCTAACACCCCACTGACAGGGCGGGAAAGCTTTATGATACACATGTAACAATTTGTAAAAATGGTTGATTATATATATATATATATATTCATGTGAACATAGAAATGAACACAAATTAATCTACATAGAATTAAGCTTTGTATAAAGAACTGTATAGTCTCTCTCTCTCTCTATATATATATATATATATATATATATAGTCAGATAAACATATAAATAGCTAAGCATATAAACAAATGCACACACATCCATACATGCTTACACATTAATATACTTATCTATTAATATACAATTAATTTATCTGCCTAGACATATATAGGAGTAAAAGTAGATATATATTTGCATATACATACTTTTATGTAAACTCTTTTACATATGTCCATAAATATATATAATTTTCTTTGCATATACACATAATATCTATGAACATATCTGTACATGCGTATGCATACATGTAATGTGTGTATCTGCATGTGTATAAACATATATATACTTTTACATATGTACATATTTTTTTTTTTTACACATAAAGGTATATGTATGTTCCAAATATGCATATTTATCTATGAACATATCTTTGCATGTGTATGCGTACACGCATGTGTGTATAAACATATACATACTTTCATGTAAATACTTTTACATATATCCAAAAATATATAAAATTTTTCATTACTTATACACATAAAGGTATATGTATTTTCAAATATGCATATTTATCTATGACATATCTGTACTTGTGTATGGGTACGTGTATGCGTGTATCTGTGTGTGTATGTATGTACGCGTGCTCTTTATTTATTGTTCTTTGTGCGCTTGTTGATGGCAGTAGCGGGACAATTTGTCTGTTGTTGCAGCAAAACCACATGTGAAATTGGTCCTATCTACAACGTACGACCAAACCTTATCAACACCTAATTGGTCATTAGATGCTTCTCTGATTAGAACGAAATCGCATTGTTGAACAGTTTCAAACCGCCACTATCTTCCATCTTCACCAGATCAAATAAAGTATTAGAAAAGTTCTGCATAATAACATTTAGAATCACATCTTGCTACGAATTGCCTGCGCTCATTACAATAATCAGTTATCAAAAGGAGGTTATCTACGGGAATATTTCACTATACATAAATATGTAAGTAATTACATATATATATATATATATGTGTTATATATATGCATATATATATACATATGTATATATATGTATATATATATATATATACATACGTGTGTGTTTGTGTATGTATTTATATGTATATGTCTATGTATATATATGTGTATGTTTGAGTATTTCACTATACATAAATATGTAAGTAATTACATATATATATATATATACATACATATGTGTATATATATATATATATATATATATATACATAAGTGTGTGTTTGTGTATGTATTTATATGTATATGTCTATGTAATGTATATATACATGTGTATGTTTGTGTATTTCACTATACATAAATATGTAAGTAATTACACACACACACACACACACATATATATATACATATGTATGTATGTATATGTGTGAATATACATATGTATGTGTGTTTGTAAGTAATTACACACATATATATATCCATATGTATGTGTGTTTGTGTGTGTGTGCATATATATGTATATGTAATGTGTGTGTGTGTATATATATATATATGTGTGTGTGTGTGTATATATATATATACATATGTGTGTGTTTGTATGTATATATATGTGTATGTACATATGTGTGTTTGTGTGTCTATATGTGTATATATATATAATTATGTGTATGTGTGTTAGTGTGTGTATTTGAGAGTGTATGTGTTTATCAGTATGGAGATGGATAATTATATCACCATTCCATGGTTTACATCAAATATGTAAACAAAATAACAAATAAATTATCTACCACTGGGACTGGGAATTGAACCCTGGATCTGACAAAACTAGATGGAATTATTAGGGGAAATATTTACCCAGTGATATTGTTTGAGTTTTCTATACGATGAAACATACCAAATGAAGAACAGGGGATTAGAGCTATGCTTTTACAAGACACGACTTTACATGCCCTAAATTAAACTACTCAACAAAGATATGTATATATATATATATATATATATATATATATATATATATATATATTTTTACCAACCCCTCTGCACGAGCAGTATGTGACACAATGTCAATCTTTAAGCAGAGTTTAACAGGTTTGAATTCAGTTTTCTTTCTCCTAGACTGGTTGCCTAACCATAGTTAAAGTGCCCAGTCTGCCCTACTATTTACCCATAGTCAAAGGGGAATAGTTGAATTCATACCTTTTCTAAAGGTATTAGCACTATGTAAAATGCAAACAGCCTCATCCAAGATTTGAAAGGTCGATGCGTCCATTTCCTATGACTCTGACCATTACACCATGTACCTATCAGTCTTAATTCAGTTCAGTGATCTAAACTTGTATCTATTTACACAACCACTCCACCATGAACAGGATTTGTCACAAGGTCAATTTTTCATTTGAGTACAACTGATTCGATCTCAGTTGACCTTCTCCCAAACTGGTTGCCTCACCAAGGTTAACTCTTTACCTACTGAATTTCCCCCATGGCTGTACTTGGTATTTTTTACAACTGGTTTCAAAACAAAAGATGCCAGGGGTGTTCACATAGTGATTTTTCAGTGTAAACAAGTAACATGTGCAAAAATAGGATCGCTGTAGTGGGAGAGCTGATGCTGTGAGTGGTTTAAAGTAGGCAAAGAGTTAAAGAGCCCAATTGGCGTTACTATTTGTCCAGAGTTGAATAGTGAATAGTTTGATTCATACCTTTCCCATGAGTATTACTTTGATGTGAAAAGCTTACAGACTTGACCAGGATTTGAACTCAGGTCACCGATTCCATTTCCTATAATGATCCAGTTTTGGAGGTTTAAGGAATGTGGAGCACCCCTTCATCACCATTGTTCCCTGGTCCACTCTGACCCAGAGTGGTACCACCTGTTAGGGTCCCATCTATGGGTTAAATAGAAAAATGTATTTATAAAAAAATTGTATTATCCATTAAGAATTGATTTATTTCAAAACTTTATCGACATTAAATGACCCACTGAGGTTGATATGCCATCAAACCAAACCAAAACCAAACTATAATGATAACCATTACACTACAAGTGCTCTCATTCAATAATGAGTATTTAAGCAACACTCCGTCAATAGTAAAAATATGTATTTATACAACCTCTCTCACACAAGCAGGATGTGATAAAAGATTAATTTTTAAGCAGGTTTGAATTTAGAGTTTTCCTCTCAGAGACTGCCTTACTACACATATATGGACAGAACTCTCCAAGAGGTTATTCAGTCATCAGTGAAACTGATTCAAGAGTCTCAACATTATTAAACAGGGCACCTTAGGATGCCTTATTATTCTGCCATCAGTAGGATGTGGTAAAAGGTCAGTTTTTAAGCTAATTTGAATTTAGTTTTCTTTCTTCTACATTGGTTGCCTTACTATGGATAAAGAGCCCAGTCTATCCTACTATTTAATTGAGAGAAGAATATATCAATTTGTACTATTGCCAAAGGCATTAGGGTGAAGCAAAATGCAAAGAACCTCATCCAAGATTTGAACCTGGCCCACCAAGTTCATATCTTGAAATAATAATCATAGCACCACTTATGCCTCCATATTAGTTTGGATGTACTTATATACATTTGAATTGATACTTATATGTCTGTATTTATGTAGAAGAGAATTTCTATGTATTCACCCAATCGCTACACACGAGCAGGATATAACAAAAGATCAATTTTTAAGTTGGTTAGAATTCAGAGTTTTCCTTCTCCTAAACTGGTTGGTGTACCCTGGCAAAATATCCCAGTCCTCTTAACTATTTATCCATAGCTGGAATAAGAAGAGATGGATTTCCAAGGATTTTAGCTGAAAGTGATATGCAAACAGCTCCGTCCAAGATTTGAACTTGGGGCGCTGGTTCCATTTCATATGATGATAACTTTTAGGTCAGTATACCATCTTTAGTAGGTTGGGTTATATGGCATGTCAACCCTTGTTGGGTTATTTTATGCTGAATATATTTTGTTTGATTCATTCTTGTTGTATTAATTTTTTTAAACTAATTTTTTTATCTATTTAACCCATTGATGGGACCCTGACAGGTACAACCTCTGGGTCAGAGTAGACCTAGAATAATTGTGATAAAGAGGTACTCCACACTCCCCAAAGCTCCTAAATTGAAACCACTAGATGTCATATACAAGACACTACCTTCTATCACATATATGATAAAATGGTTGGATGTTTGCTATAAAGACAATAGGGCCAGGACAATCATATTTGCGCTAGGGCTTGGCGTGACCAACCAATTGATCAAAGGGGCCTTTTCTGACTGCCCATCTAGCCTAAGTAAGGTCCAAAGTGGAGCAAGTCATGGACTGCACAGCCACCAGGATTCCATCCTTAAGCATCAGTGGTCACCTTCCATGGTCAACAGGTAGCCTCATTTTACCCCTTCTGTAGAGGTGCAGTCAGTATATTCTATGTAAATGTATATAGGTATGTGTAATTACATATATGTATGTATATAGATATGTGTATATATCTTTGTGTATTTATAAATATGAATATATATACATATATTCATATATATATATATTCATATATATGAATATATATATATATATATACATATATGAATATATACATATATATGATATATATATATATAATATATATACATATATATGAATATATATGAATATATATGGATGTATATATGTATATATATATATACATGTATAATATATATAGATGTATGTAAATACACACACACACACATATATATATATATATATATATATATATTGCCCTCCACCAAGACATGTCCCAAAGTACTCATTCCTATTCACACATATCATCGTATATAATTATATAGCGTTGTAACCCTTTGAAGCTTTGTGTTGTCTGACTTGATTGTCATTTCTCTTGTAATGTTAAGTGAATAAGTCTCTAACAAATGTTGGTGGCATCAACACAACACATAAACAGATTAGAATATCTTCAGATCTGTCAACAAACAACGCTGCAAGCAACTTGTACCCTAAAACAAGAAATTTTATATCCCCTTTCTTTAACTACTACTGACTTTGGAGAAAGAAAGTGGGAAAGAAAACAAAGAAGGATAAATAAAGAAGAAAAAAGAAAGAAAAATCCAGGATCTTGTTCTAAAAGAAGAAACTTCATATCACCATTCTTTAACTATTACTGAATTTGGAGAAAGAAAGAAAAAAAGAAGGAAAAATAAACAAAGAAAGAAAGAAAAAAGAAAGAAAGAAAGCCAGGAAAATCCTGGCTATTTATCTTTCTTTCTTTCTAAAAGAAACATTATATCACACTTCTTTAACTATTACTGAGTTTGGTGAGAAATAAAGAAAGAAAAAAGGAGAAAGAAAGAAGGAAAAAAGAAGGAAGAAGAAACAAAGAAAAAAAGAAAGAAAAAAGCCAGGAACCCTAAAAGAAAAAACTTCATATTCCTTCTCTCTTTCTTTTTTTTCTGTGTTTCTGTTTTTCACATTTTTTGTATATTTTCCTTTCTGTCTTTCATTGGCTTCTTTTCCCTTTCTTTCTTTCTCTTTCTCTCTCTCTCTCTCTCTCTCTCTCTCTCTCTTTCTTTCTTTCTTTCTTTCTTTCTTTCTTTCTTTCTCATTTTATTTCTGTATAGTTTTATGTCTTTTTTCCCCCTTGCTATTCATTTTTCCCTCTCTTCTTTTCTCTCTCTTTCTTCCCCCCTCTCTTTCTATTAGTAACATTTTTTTTTTTTTTCTCTCATTCTGTCTTTCTCCTATAGTTAGATCTTATCATAATTATTATACTAGTTTCTATTTACCTGTATGTCCTCTGTTACAGGCAGGATGTGACACAAGTTTAATTTTTCTTTCTTTCTTACTTCAAATCTTTGTATTGCTCTTTCTATATACAACCTTTCTCTTCTCTCTCTCTTTTAATTTTCTCTGTTTTTCTTGTCATTTTCTTCTAGTCAATCCAATTAACATAAAAAGAAAGAGAAAAAGAAAGTATCAAACAAAAGAAAGAACTTTCATAAAATTGAGAAAGAAAGAAAGAAAGAAAGAAAGAATTGAAAAATGAAAATGAAAAAAGGAAAGAAAGAACATAAAATAAAGTAAAAAAAGGAACTGAAATAGAAAAGAAAAAAATCATTAGAAAAAGGGGACAAAACTATTTTTCCTCTATTCAAGACTGTCCATTATTTACTCTTTTTATATCCAAGATTTTCATAGCTTTCTCTCTTTCTTCTCCTCTTTTGCACTCTATCTGTTCATATATTTATCTATCACAGTCTGCTTATCATATCTATCTATTATAGGCAGTCTAGCTGTATCTCTCTCTTTCTATGCACACACACACACACATATACAAACACACCACACAGAAGCATGAATACACAAACAGACACAGAACACGCACCCCCATATATATATATATATATATATATATATATAGAGAGAGAGAGAGAGAGAGAGAGGGGGGGGGACAGAAAAATGATGTATAAAATCTATAAAATTCAAACTAAAAAGAAGCTTGTAATAAACATAAAGGGAGAAAGGGGGAATATGAATAAAAGAAAAATTAAATAAAATGAAAAAAGTAGGAAGAAAGAAAGAAAATTAAAAAGGAAAAAAGGAAATAATAAGAAACATAATGAGAATAGAAGGAAAACTTAGAGAATTAAGAAAGAAAGAAAGAAAGAAAGAAATTCAGAGTGAAGAAGAAGAACCAAAAATTTGTTGAAAAAAATCTGTAAAATCTTCAAAAGTTAAAAATAAAAAATAGAAGTTTAAAATAAACATAAAAAGTGAAAGAAATGAAAGAAAAATTTACTAAAATAAAAAAAGAATGAATATACCAAACAAAGGAAACAAGGAAATAATATTAAAGAAAGAGAAAGTGAAAGTGAAAGAAGGAAGAAAGAAAGAAAACAATTAAATGAAAAGAATGAATTTATTTGAAAAGGGAAAAAGAAATCAAGAAAGTTATGAAAAAAGAGAATCAGAATATTGAAGACAGAGAAAGTGAAAGAAGGGATATTAGAAAGAAAGAAAGAAAGAAAGGAAAAAGCAATTAAATAAAATAGATAAGAAAGAATATACCAGTAAAAGGAAAAAGAAAGCAAGAAAGAATATTAAAAAAGAAAGTGTAAAAGAAAGAGAGAAAGAACCTTAAAGACACAGAAGATGAAAGAAAGAAAAAAAAAGAAAGAACAAAAACAATTGAATATAAAAGAATGAAAGAATGAACAAGAACAGAATAAAAGAAAAAGAAATACAATGAAAGGAAAGATAGAAAGAAGTACAATTAAAAGAAAGAAAGAAAAAGTGAAAACACATTTAGTGAAAAAAACAAAAGAGATAAATAAGAAAAATTACTGGAGAAAAAAAGAAAAAGAATGAAAGAAAAAGTAGAAATGTCATCTAGTGAAGAAAAAGAAAGAGATAAATAAAAGAAGAAATTACTGAAGAAAGAAAGAATAAAAGAATGAAACAATAAAAGAAAATAACAGAAGCAACAGAAAAAATAAGAACAATTTAAGAAAAAAACAAAAACATGGGTTAAAAGAAATTATACAAAAAAAAGGTGAAAAAGAAACTAGTTAGACAAGAAACAAATAAGAAGAAAATATCGAAGAGAAAAAAAGACGGAAGGAAGAAAAATAAGAAAAATATGAAAAGTCCATCAAAGAAATTCACACACAGAAAAATAAATGCTCAAACTCCCAAAAACAAAGAAAAAGAAATATATATATATATATATATATATATGTATATATATCATGTACTTGGTTAAAAGATAAGGGAAGTAATTACCTACAAGTAAGCTGGAGTAAGTTAATAGAACTCCAAATGGCTTCTTTTTGTACAGAAAAAGGAAAAAGAATGTGTTAAAAAAAAGGAGAGAAAGATAAAAATAATAGAATGGTGTGTCGAAAAACAAAAAACAAAAAAAAACCCACAAAAAACACAAACAAATGCAATGAAAAATGAGCTAAAAAATAAAACAAAGAAAAACAACGTCTGTTTTGTTGATTTTGAGATCCAGTCAACAAGCAAATTATCTCTAGTAAGAAAGTTAATCCAGCTTTAGCCAGGGAGGTAAAGGTAGGCAGATAACTGTGTCTGTATATATATATATATGTATGTGCATGTGTGTGTGTATCTATGTGATTATATATATGTGTTATATATATATATATATATATGTGTGTTGTGTGTGTGAATGTATGTATCTGTGTATGGGGCATAGTTCCTGCAAAGAGTCAGATTTATCTATTTGTACACTTATATGACCAGATCTGTACATGTCTGTTTATTAGTTCAAATTGTGTTTATTTTTTATCTTATTTTATTTTTTGTATACAATGAGCCTGCCACATTTATAGGGGTTGGAGGTATAGGTTCGCAACAAAAGTGATGCAACCACAGACATCTCTAGTCATAAAGTCACATCATTCTTCTGGTTGTACTTAACATATACAAAAGACAGAAAACAATGCACTGTACTTGAAAAGCAGGTTTTATAAACTTTGAATTATAGTACCAATACGAGAGAGAGAGAGAGAGAGAGAGAGAGAGAGAGAGAGAGAGAGAGATTGAGAGAGATCTAATATAGTACATGTACAATATGTGCAGTAATACATCTATGTGGTGTAATCAAAAAGTCCCTTGCCATGTTGGTTAGAGTCGAAGAATATATCACCCCTGCAGAAGGGTAAAATTCCCCCCCCAAACAGGGCCACGTGTTGGTCATGGTTGGTGACTCATGATGATGCTTAAAGACAGACTTTTCATGCCTGTCGACTGGGCAAAAGAATACACCGACTGCACCTCTACAATGGGACAACCTATTGGTCATGGTTGGTGACCCTTGATGGTTAAAGATGGTGAGAAGTCCATGACATGCAACACTCCACTTTGACTCTTACTTAGGTTAGAGGGGCGGATTGAGAGGGACCCTCTGATCAATCAAGCCCTAGAACCTATCTGATTGTCCAACCCCTTTGCACCTATGGCAAACTCTCAATTCTTTTTATCATATATGTGGTAGAAGGCAGTGGCTGAGGGTCTTAGTGTCCTGGGTATGATGTTAAACTGTGTCTAATGGTGAAGTTTCAATTTTGAATCAACTATTCAGCTTATCAGGCTGAAATATCAATTGTCTGTTGTATAATAGATACTGAATTGAGTTTAGGAAAATAATGCTCAGCCCCAAATATTGGGCCTATGGTGTATTGTGAAATAGCACACAGTCCCAAATATGATGTATATTAAAATAGTATTCAGACTGAAATATCAGTTGTCTGGTGTATAATAAATACTGGATTATTGAATTTAGGAAAATAATGCTCAGCCCCAAATATTAGGTTTGTTTTGTTTCACGGCATATCAACCTCGGTGGGTCATTTAATGCCGAAAAAATGGTGAAATAAATTCATTCTTAATGCATAATACAATTTTGTTTATCAACTCATGTTTTTATAGATGGGTGCCTAACGGGTCCAAATATTAGGCCTATGGTGTATCTTAAAATAGTATTTAGACTGAAATATTGTCTGGTGTATAATGAATATTGGATTATTGTATTTAGTAAAACAATTCTCAGTTAAAAATATCCGACTGTTTAGTAAAATATCTAATTGATATATTGAAATATTGACTTCATGGTGGGTAATAAAAAGTAAATAAAAAAGTTAAGTTGGTTTAGTGGCTTATTGTTGGTATCAACCGGACAGTAAGTGTGTCTGTCCCCTTTTTGCTAGCGCTAGACCAGGGAGATTGATTTAAATGGTGCGCCACACCTACCATCAGCTCCTCACTTTACCGCAGAGATCAGATTACCCATGCTGTGCTATTCTTGTGCTGAGTTCGCAGAGACTGCTATTGAACCCAGAACCTTGCAATAGGTGTTGCTCTAGTGACTGGCTAAACCGGCTGCTTCATCACTGCAGTCATCAAGGGTCAAATTTATGATTATGATGTGTGTGCATGTGGGGGCGACCTTCGTGTTTGACCACCGCCACTTCCTCAGCACACACTACCATGACGGTAAATTGGAGACATGGACATGTGGGGCGTATTCTTGTAAAGCGAGCCTCTAAAAAGTATAGCAAAAGTTGTCAGGCAGGCCTAAAGTCCATATCAGACAGTGAGGGAGTCTATCCCTTTTCACTAGTGCTAGACCAAGGAGTTTTTTTTGCATTAAGGTGGAGCGCCATACATACCATCAGCTCTTCACTTTACCACACAGACACCTGGGTTACTCTACGCTGAGTTGGCAGGGGCTGGTATTGAACAAGGACCTCCCGATTTCTAGTCAAGTGTCCTACTGACTGAGCTCTCAGCCCTAAATATCAGGCTAAAGTTTTCAAAGTCGTGTTACAAACTGACTATTCAGATTAAATTCTTTTCACTTGTGCATTCACCTGCTTTAATCAGAGAACTCTGCTACTCATATGCTGAGTTGGCGAGGTCCTGTATCGAACCAGGAACTTTCCAATTCCTAGTCAAGTGCACTACCAACTGAGCTCTCAGCCCTAAATATCAGGCTAATGTGTTGAAAGTATAAAGTTTTCAAACTATTGTTACAAACTGACTATTCAGATTAAATTCTTTTCATTTATCCATTCTCCTACTTTAATCCGAGAATTGTGTTAAAATTTGTTTTGCTCATTCGATATTGATTTGAAGTTGACGAGTTTCTAATCATTGTTGGGAGTTTGTTTAAATTATGTCCACATACTCGATGCTTATTTTACAGAATTTATATTGGTTTATTCACTGTTTGCTTTCTTTGGAGAAGAAAAAAGTTTGTGGCTGATATTTTTCTAATCATTATCGCTGTTTGTTTATACTGGCTGGACTCTTGTACATTTTCAACTTGTGCTGATATTTCAGTCGGTTTATTATATCAATATTTGTTCACTTAGATTCGACTGTAAAATTGAGATGAACGAATTTTCAATTGTTTTTTTATTTCAGTTTTTCTTTGTTATCATTTGTTGTTTCAGTGCACAACATCTTTTTTTTTTATTTGTTTTTGTTGTTTACTATTTGTTTTTCTTATTCTATAGCAGATTGAAGAAAAAGGTTGTTTTGAATTCATATTAAATGTTTGATCAAATTGAATACATTTTACATTGTTATTTTAGATTTCAGTTGGTATACTGCAAATGTTTACTTGGCCTAAATATAAGAAATATTATGTATAAAAGCAGATACAGTGTATTGGTATTATAGTTGGGAGACTATGCACCTAAAGTATATATATATATATATATATATATAAATATATATATTCATCAACAAGTTACTACCATGTAATCATTGTAGTAGCATAAGTAGTTCATCCAAAAGGGCTCAATATATCTTGTAAAATATAGAGCATTAATAGTTGTAGAAAAGTTATTCTCTCTACCACAATTACAGTGTTCTAAATACACCATCTTCAAGATTACTCCTGAAGACAGTGTACTTAGAACACCAAAACTGCGGTAGAGAAAAACTTTCTACAGCTATATATATATATATATATATATATATATATATATATATATATACATACAAATATTTTGGCAGCATCTTTTCATTCAAACAAATTTGCTCAAATGGACCACCACAACTACCGTCAGCTCCTCACTTTATCGCATAGATCAGATTAACTAATTTGTGCTTGAGTTGGTGGGGACCGGGATTGAACTCAGAACCTTGTGATTCCAAGGCAGGATGCTATACCGACTAAGCTAAACCTGTCCCTAATATATATATGTATATATATATATATATATATATATAACAATTCTGTGAATAATTCTTAAAGCTGAACTTTATTTATGCCTTATTTTTAGCCTTTGTGCTTTAAGTTTGCATATAATAAATTGCATGAGTGTTTTTGTTTCCAATCCAACATCAATTACAATTAGATAATCAAAGATGTTGAGAGATCTTAGTTTAATCACTAGCATCAGGTTAGTGAGCCTCATTAACAAAATGAAAACTTTTTTCTTTCTTTCTTTCTTTTTTTTTGACAGATGCAATACCTGACATTTTATGCCAATTTAGATCCATTGTCTAAGGTAAATAAAAAAGAACGTCATATTTGGAATGTTTGCATCGATATATCTAAGGTAAAAATTTATGAAAGAAAAGTGTCACCTTTGTTCTTATAAATTATGCCTATGATTGCTCTTTTTATTTCTATTGCAATTTTCAAATGAATGTTTTGAAACGACATTAGGAATATTTATATTCTTTGATTATTATCCTGTAATCTTACCCACAGCGTCTATATATATATCTTCTATGTATATAAAAAAAATGTTTGTTTGTCTTTTTTTACCTGAAGATGAAAATTATTGAGATTGATTGAAACAGCTTTGAACTGTAAATGCTCAACACAGAGAATCTGTGTGAGGGGATTTTTTGGGGGGTTGGGGTTTTTTGGGGGGTGGGGATTTTGGGGGTTTGAGGGAAGGTTTAATTCTCTGCCCAATAATCTTCATTTTAACTTCCCTTTTCAGCATTATTTTTTTTTCTTTTCAGTTTGTTTTTTTTCTCATCATAATTGATGACACACCTGTTTAACAAAACAAACCCACTTCAAAAATATGACAATAATAAAGATAATATACGGTGTTCACATTCATTTTATGCTTAAATCTTTGGAACATCCATAGATTTCCTTTTAAACAGACCAATCATATCTCCCTATCATTTTTTTGATTTTTATATGGAGTCAAAGTTAAGGTCTCCTCCTTTATGTTTCATTACTCATCAAGAGAGAATTGAAGCAAGCTTTGCCGGACAAAAAAAAAATTATCCGAACCAGCTGATCTGCCATTTTTAAATTCTTGGATGTGTTGTAAAGAATTTTACTATTCAATTTGGACAGTATTAATCTATAGGTTGGGTCAGTGAAGGTAGTGGATATAAAGATAAGGGGGTCTGAGCAATGAACGTATTTCAATAAGCTTGATTAATAGGCTCTATCTTGACAAAACATGGCCTAAATATTAAAAATAAAAGGAAATAACAAAATCAGAAACACAGAAAAAAAAAAAACCATTCCTATCCTTCTCTGTTTATGTCAAATGTTTTATAATATACTCAGAAGTTCATATTGAGCCCCCGTCCTATGGAGAAAAAAAAATAATGGAGGGGGCGAAAAATAAATAAATTTCTGATTCATTGTGTTAGAAAATACAAAAAAAGAAATATGGTAAGGGAGAGAAAATTTGTTATATTTAAATGTAGAGAGAATTAAGATAAAACCGATGCAGTTTACAGTGAAGTTTTTTTTTTTTTTGGGGGGGGGATATTTCAAGAGATGTTTTTGGCGCTAATATCTAATTTGGCAAACAAAGGGAAAGTGCCAAAAATTAACCATTACATTATTAAGGATGTCACAAAAAGTGAGAAAAAAAGAAGAATAATGAAGGGGAAAAGAGTGAGAAAACAAATAAACACACTTTGAATAAACTCTAATTTCTTTATTCTTATTGGATAATTTTCTATGTTATTTTTGGAAAGATGGGGGACAATTTTTTTTTTTTTTTTCTGGACGCAACTTAGTTTTCGTTTCTTTTTTTCTTTAAAATAATAACCCTTACAAGAATCATCACTATAGTCAGCAACAATTATTTTACAATGTGGTCATCATCATCGACCTGGTGGTGGCCTTGTTGTCATCATTCTCGCAATCACCATCTTTAAAATTCTATACAATAGAATACAAATAATAAAATACAATGAAAAGGTTTTTCAGTATCGCTACTGTTGTATGAGTTTGTAATATTGAAAAAGACTAATTGACTGATTTAAACGTCATGTCAACACATCTTTTTTAGGCATAGAGGTTAGGGAATTGCATTCATTGTATATTTATATTTTTGTGTAGAGGCTACTTTTGCACATACTTTTTTAAACAAGTCTATTTGACTCATAAATAGTACCTAATAAGTAATAGGTATCTGGGAGTGGACCTGGAAGTAATGAAAATGAAGAGTTTGGTTGGTTGGATTTTGAAGCATGTCAACCCTAGTAGGATTATTTTATGCTGAAGACATTTTGTTTTATTCAATTCTTTTTTTCAAACTCATGTTTTTAAACACATTTTCTAATACCTAGTTTTTTTAACCTATTTAACCCATAGATGGGATCCTAACTGGTAATACCACTCCAGGTCAGGGTACTACACATTTCCCAGAGTTTGAGAATTGGATTTTCACCACTAGATGCAGTTTAGCATCATATCCAGAATACAAATGAAGATGTACTCCATCTCCAGAATTGGAACCTCACCATGCAGTTTAGTGCATACTCGAGAGACCCCTTTTGAAGGGGGAATATAACCCTTTTCCAGGGAATACAGTCAGTATATTCTAAACCCTTGTGATAGAAAAAAAATATACTTGCTTACAATATCTACTGTTATAAAATGGTTACTCATCTAAGTACTGAACAGGTTCATGGCTGTTTAACTTTGCAGATCTGTCAGGAATCAATGGTTTCAGCATGAATTGTAGTCATAGAGTTGTGGAGTAGACAGATTACCCAAAAAAGATCAACTAATCTGAGGACTATTTAGCGGCCAGCTCTTGGAGCTGGGAGGGCAGCTTAAGAGCAACTTATGACTAACCGTTTTTAACCTTAGTTGGTGTATTCAACCGTATATTGTATTTCTTCTCAGAACTAAACCCTCTTGTTATACAAGGGTGAGACAAAAAGTAATGCCGTTTTCTTTATTTCATGTGAAGTTTTGATAAAAGTAAGGCCTACATTGAGACTCTAACGAATCTGATGAGTAAGACCCAACTTGCCAATCGACAATGTCCTCTTTCTGCATGACAATGCTCGACCACACACAAGCATCAGGATAAAAGAGAAAAGCACCTTCACTGCATCCTCCAGATTTAGCGCCTTCAGATTATCATCTCTTCAGACCCATGAAAGAGGGTTTGAGAGGCAAACATTATTCCAGTGATGAGGAAGTGAAATCTGTAGGGAAGAAGTGGCTCAAAGAACATTCAACAGAATTTTAGGGACAGGGATACATGTTCTCATTCAATGATGGAACATTGCTATTGAGAGAAACGGTGACTATGTGGAGAAGTAGGGATGTGATCCACAGAGGATCGACTTCATTTTTATGTATGATACATGTTCCTGTATTGATAATTATACCTGTCCTAAAAAAAATGGCATTACTTTTTGACTCACCTGTGGAGAAGTAGGGATGTGATCACAGAGGACCAGCTTAATTTTTAGGTATGATACATGTTCCTGTGTTGGTAATTATACCTGTCCTAAACAAAATGGCATTACTTTTTGACTCACCCTTGTATCAACATGTGTGTTGACCTTCCTTGATTCTATGATTCTATGACACAACACATAGCTAAATTAATTGTTATTACTGAGTTCAATATGATTATGCGATATTTAAAACAACTCATGGAAAATCTTTACATCACTATCTAAATATTTAAATGACTAATATTGTCTTTAGTTTTGTTATTTGATCAAACAAATTTGATGCTTATAATTTTGATTTTTTTGGACTGCTATCCTCATTATTATGGTATGTATAAACACAATGTTTTGGATGTTCTATCCTCCGGCCTTCCTCTGTATTGATCCAACCTAATTATTACTATGCTTGGATACAAGAGAAACACCCGAGAAAGGCTGGAGGATACAGCAACTGAAATGTTCTGTTTATACATACCACAATAAAGATGGGGATAACAGTAAAAAAATTAAAAATTATTCACATCAAGCCTCATCTCAAAAATACAGACAGTTTTATGCAGATTATTTAGATTATTTGGACTATTGCCCTCAACTTTACTGTTATCTACACAGCATTTTGGGAGATGTGCTCTCTGGCCTTCTTCAGGTATTTCTTGTTGAACTTAGGAACCTTGTTTTGTCCAATTAGACACATGGTGCAATGGATATAGGTGTTTAGTTAATACAGTTCTAAGTGACAGTTATCCCTGGGCTGCAGGTTCAATCCTGGCCATGGGCAATAGTAACATAGAATAATTGACACAGCTTAACACTTGTAACTGGTCATGGTTAATGGAATGAAAACAGTCTATCCCCATGGATTGAATAAAGGTTTCAGTTTTAAGTTCTGTGAAGTCTCCTGATTATAATATGAAGGCTCCGAAGTTTTTCTGAGTTCAAGAAGGTTCTCAAGCCTAACAAGAAATACCTGAAGAATGCCAGTGGTCACATCGGCTGATATGTTGTGTAGATAACAATAAAGATGAGGACAATAGTCCGAATAATCCAAATAATACGAATTATCAAGTCTCATCTAAAAAAAATTCAGAGAAATAAATTAGTTTAAGATATTCATGCTAATTCCACATCCAAAAATCAACATTTCAAATCATTAAGTATTTCTATAAAAGCATATTCTTTTTTTCCTGAGTTCAGACTGAAAGTCGACTGAAATTGAAGAAAAAAAAAATGCACACATAAAAATAGGCAGAAACATGCTTGTTCCCTAAGAAAAAAAAATTTCAAGAAATGATCATAATGAAACACTCTGAGGTTTTTAGTTGGATCTTTTCAATGAATTACTCTTTCGTATTTGACAGAGATTCATTTTTTTGAGGGGTAGGGGGGTATTAAAACTAGAATTGAAGTGGAATGCAGCATTTTTTCTTAAAAAGAAGAAGAGAAAAAAAAAGAAAGAGAAAAACAAGAAGAAATGAATTAAAGAAAAGAATCAAGAGAGAGAGAGAGAGAGAGAGAGAGAGAGAGAGAGAGAGAGAGAGAGAGAAAGAAAAGAAAAAAAAGAAAAAGAAAGAAAAGAAAAGAAAACAAGATAAATGAGAGAAATAAAAGAACAATCAAGGCACAAAAAAACAAAGAGAGAGAGAGAGAGAGAGAGAGAGAGAGAGAGAGAGAGAGAGAGAGAGAAGAGAGAGAAAAAAAAAAAAAGGAAGAAGAAAGAAAGAACTGAAAAACAAGAATAAACGAGAGAAAGAAAAGAATTATCAAAAAAGAAAGAAAGAACGAAAGAAAGAAAGAAGAGAAGAGAAGAAGCAAAACTAAATGAAAGAAAGAACAACTTTTTTCTTGAATTCTTTTTTGAATTCATATATAATTCTCAAAACCTTCGATTTAGGGAACCATTTTTTTTTATTCATCATCTAACTAAAGAGAGGGTCAATCATCTCTGTAAGCACTTCAGCAACAGTCATTTTTCGTGGCTTGTTGAATTTAAGAGGTTTTTTTTTTTTCTCTCTTTTTGCTTTTACATAATTTTCCCATTATTAAGACTGACTTTTTTTCTTTTTTTTTTTTAAATATTGCTGCCTCCTTTTAAGTTTTTTTTTTTGTGTGAGAGAAAAATTACAGATATTTTAAATTTATTTTATATATGCAGGATGAAAAGTAAAAAAAAATGATCATTTTTTCTGGGTCTACAGCAAAAAAAAAAAAATTTATGAGGACATAGCAAGCCTCTAATTTAATTCTATTTAGCTTATTTTTTAAGAATCAAAAAGATATTTCATCTGTAATGTTTTGCTTGCTTTTCAAGAATCCTTTAAAAGAAAAATAAAGACTCGCTTCAAAAGTTCTCATTGCTCTACTCACTCATACTGAGAAGGTCTTTTTCTTTTTTTTTCTTCAGGATCCGGCAAGAGAGAGAGAGAGAGAGAGTGAGGGAGATAAAAAAAAGATATATTTTATATCAATTTTGAAAAATACAGTCAGTTCAGTTTCAAGGTATGTTGTTAACAGACTTCACTTGGATCCGAGATGATCTAACATACGTACTTTCAAGGTCACACTGGATTGCTAAGATTTCTGAAGGATTTTGGTGGATCTTTTTCTTTCTTTTCAAAATAGAATTCCCATTCCCAACCTTGACAGTTTCTATGATGTTTGCCAACAATAACAAATGTAACAGTTGTAACATTAAAACATTCACATTTAGAGAATTTTACTATTTGTCTGAAATTTTAAGATGAGGCTTGAAAATTTGTATCATTTGGATTATTCAGACTATGGTCCTCATATTTATTGTTATATCCAAAATGTTTCAGCCCAAAGGCACATCAGTCAAAATGTTGTGTATATAACAATAAAGATGAGGATAATAGTCCCCATAATTCAAATTATACAAAGGTTGACGTGCCATAAAATGTTCCACTTGAAATACTAAAATCCTGGTGTCTGTCTGAATTTTTGAAATCAGTTTGATAATTTGGATTATTTGGATTATTCAAACCATTGTCCTCATCTTTATTGTTATATACAAAATACTTCATCCAGAAGGTATGTCAGCCAAAATTTTTGTATAGAACAGAGGAAAATAGAAGTTGTGAATGGATTTCTGGATTGTCATGTGACATGCCAATTCTCTATAGCAGGTATGAGAAGCCTCACAGGGCTGCATGGATTATATATGTCTTTCATGAGGGCTGCACATGACAATTAAGTCTTTAAATCCTTCTTCTACATTAACAGAACAAAGTGATGATTGCTATCATTAATTTCTTCATTTTCAACTAAAATCCAATGAATATATATCTAAAACATTTTTGTTAAAAAGAAAGGAAAAAAGACGATCACTGACCGAGTTCAAATAATAAAATGTACAAGTGTCACTGTTTCTTTCAATTATAGCCATGTGTTGATTGAAAACAGAAGGCAAGAGGAAAGGCTCACTCCCATTCATTGACTGAGTTAGCCCCCCCCCACCCTTCACAACTCAAAGAAGGGGTGAGAGACAATGCGTTAATAAAAAACTCTGCATCTTAACAACACATTGCCCTGGTGAAAATGAACAACCATTTTCACCCAAGAATTTTTGGAAAAAACTTTTTAAAAATCTGGCGTATTGTAAAAGCACTGTATGTGCTTGCTGAGGTGCCCAGGCCTCATATTTGACATGCCTGTTCTAAAAGACATATTTATTGTATCCCTACAGGTAAATTAGTACTCAGCCCAAAATATTGAGCTTATGGGTTAAAATTAAACCTAGTGATAGCAATTATAATCACAGCTGATATTTCTGTAATCAAAAATGCTGTCCTGAGTTGATATGTAAAACCACCCCAGCCAGAATAATAAACACTTTCACTTCCTGAATCCAACTGAAGACTAAAACATTGTTAACAGGCTTATTAATAGAAATAATGTGAAACTGAGAAAAAGCAAAAATAACAAGAGCACAAAGAGAATACAATAAAGGCATAGATAATATGATATAATAAATGCCAATAAAAGACAATATAATAAATACATACACAAGACTATGTAACAAATATGAGCTCAAGATAATAACTGCCTTCAGAATACAATGCAATTAACAATTGCATAAGGTAATGTAATAAGCATATACAGGAGCTACTGCATTAAATCCATATACAAGATAGTATAAGAAATTAATAGATGAGGTAATGTAATAAACAGCACTTACAGTCATTGCTACAAGCACACAGACCACTGAAATTATTGGTGTGTATATGTGTATATATATATATATATATATATATATATATATATATATTGTTGTTGGCAGCCTTCCATCTATGAGAGATAATGATGGTATCAAAGTTTTTTTTTTATAAATTTGAACTACATAGCCTGGGCAGGTTCATATGGAGGATAAACTGTTGCCCATGCAGCAAATCCTCCCTCTACACACTGCCGCTGTGATCCAAAGGAAAGGTAAGGTACCAATGCGGTTTGGCAACGGTAGTGTCGCAGGAGTTGATGGGTAATACTGGATTTCAGCATCACACCACCTTAGGGACTCCAGCTTCTGATTAGTTTTTGGCGTTTATTCCCCTAGCCTTTCCTTGAAGGTAGCAGAGGTTTTGTGTCAGACTATATATATATATACACAAGTATGTACATATACCAATAATTTCATACTACATATATATATATATATATAGGGGATAAGGTAGACAAACAAGATGGATGTTTATTGAGGTATTCCGCTTATTTCTCCCATATACATATATATATATATATATATATATATATATATATATATACATGTGTCTGTTTACAAGAGTATAAGGTGTCAGTAGACATGTGTGTGTATATGTATATATGTGTGTGTGTACATGTGTGTATATATATGTGTGTAATATATAATGGGAGTGTGTGTGTACAATGTGTATACATATATGTGAGTGTGTGTGTGTGTGCACAAACACATATATATGTGTGTGTGTGTGTGGTAATATAGGGAAATAAATCTGACAGTATGTAGAAAAAAGAAATATGCAAAGTATTCCAAAAGATGAATTTATTCTTGATGGTGAAGTTGATGTTATAACGTTTGGTTTTTGTAACCTTCATCAGGACTTGAGGTGGATGAAATGTTGTAAGGGTAGTTAAAATACTTCATGTTTCTTTTAATTTTCTACTTATATATGTGTGTACCTGTGTGTGTATATGTATATGTATGTGTGAATGTATACCAAAACATCACCATTAGATAGAGTTTAACATCATTCCCAGGATATGAAGACCCTTAGCCACTGCCTTCTAGCACCCATATGATAAAGACGATTGGGGCTTGCCATAAGGGCAATTGGGTTGGGGCATTTTATAGATCATAATAGAAAGCTTATAACTTCAAGAATATGAGTGGACTATTCCAAAATTTTCTGTGAGGGAGATTAAAATGACCCTTACAAATGTTCATGTATGTTCTTCAATACATTTGGATATTATATAGATAAGTGCGATAACTATTTTTACTAAATCATTACATTACAAATCAGGTAGAAAACCACCCTGTTGGTGAGGCTTAGAATATGCATCCTCTGCAGAGGCGTAAGGGATGGAATGGGTATGACACTAGACAGCATCAAATGGTGAGATTCCAGAGTGTGCAGTATCCCTTCATCACCATTACTCCCAGGTCCACTCTGAACTTTGAGTGATAGTACCTGTTACTGGTACCATCTATGTTTCAAATAGATCTATTTGCTAAACATTAGACAGGAATATTTGATATCCAATGTGCAAAAAACTCTTCAGAAACAAATGTTCCGAGAAAAAATAGAATTGTCTCCCTTTTCATATTAAGTAAGGTCTTTTCCACATCATGAGTCTGTTTTTGGTCACATGAAAGGGTGAATCCTTTGGTTTCCCTTTTTTTATGAACATAGCATTGGAAGCAACAGACAGACTTTTAGTTTCCTCAGCAGTGGTGGCTGATTTTGTTCTGAGACATTATGAAAAATAGAAAGTGGTTTCCACACTTTGTTATTTAACATTCCTTCATTTTCAAGATTATTTTACTTTTTACATATGATGATAATTTAATTATTACAACGTTGCAATAGTTCAGTATGTAAAAAGTATAACAATCTTGATCTAACTCTCATCTTTTTTTTCTTTTCTTATTTTCATTATGTTCAATTGAAACAGATTAGGGTTATCACCCTATTTCATTATTTTTCCCCTACTCTCTTTCTTTCTTTCTTATTATATTTTTTTCTGTGTAAATGTCCTTTTTCTTCCCTTTCTTTCTTTATAATAAAAACGGAATTGTCCATTATTTAGCTGGGATGACAACACTCATAAGAAATAAGAATTTGGCGGATAAGAAACATCAGATAATCATGGTTTACATTTTTGCCTTTTCATCTTGGACAGAGGGTGTTGCAAAATGATAACAGTCATACTTTTAAAGAACAAGAGTATTATCATTTACTATTTACTAGCAAAAGCATGTGCCCCGTGGGCACTAATATATACGTTTCAATGTAAGTAAAAAAAGTCGTTGGGGCGGCCTAATGTCAGTATCAGCCATGCAGCGAGTGAGTCTATCCCCTTTTCATTAGCGCTAGTCCAAGGAGATTATTTTAGCGTCTGAAGTGGAGCGCCACACCTACCATCAGTTCCTTACTTTACCGCACAGATCCCTGTGCTATTCATACGCTGAGTTGGCGAGGGCGGGTATCAAACTGGGAAGTTTCAATGTAATACAATATATTAAATTAGAAAGACTAACGAAACTAAATAAAAGCCAATATAAAAATATTACACGTATTTTAATGTTATTTTAATTTATTTCCACATAAAATTATATATAAGACTGTTTTTAATACGTTTGAATATACTATGTAAATCTTTATTTCTTCAAGATATATAATACATATTTCAGGATTTTAAATGCTTTAATAATAGAGTCAGTTTTGCAGCAAATCTAAATCAGCTAGACTAATTTTGTCGAAGATGCTAATTAAGATTAAATAATGACTATTTCAAAATTGTTGAGAATTTAATTTAAATAACTAAGGAAATCGTCAGTGGTGACATAGTTTCGGTTACAGATAGACATTTGAATAATCTCCATTATAATAAGATATAATATTCAGTTTATAATTCCAGTCTGCTTAGTAAAAGGTAGTTTAATATGCATTATTCTTATAACCAATGATATCGTATATATCTTTACCTATCAATAATTTGCTCTGTTATCAGCTCAAACCAAGAGAACATCAAGACAATGATGACAAAAACGAAACTTCATTAAACTTACTTAATAAAGCACAATTCATAAGCTCATCACTGTAATTTCTTCTCCTTCCTCTGCAATATTTTCCTATTCTTCCCTTGCTCCATAGATACACGTGCAATCTACTCCTCCTTCTTCTCCCCAACCGCAGCTAATTTTTGGGGACCAGATGGGCTGCAATTGTTCTGACCATGGTAACTGGCAAAAAGGTGAAAAAAAAAGATGTGGAGGATGCGCTTCTCTAATGAAGTGGTTGTCAGCCAAATTTGATGGAGCAGATGGTCATCTTATCGGCGGATTGTTGTACTGACCATGTCCCTGCATGTCCGCCGTTGCTAGGGTTCTTTTTTTATTTTGGTTTTTGTTCTTTTGTCTTTTCCATTTTTTTTTTGTGAGTGTGATTCTAGGTTCCAGCAGTGATTCCTGGACAATTGTCCGTCTTTTACATTCCCTTTGATCTGGAATCTTGGATGTCGTCTTTGTCATTACGAAAGATCAGATCAACCTCACTTTCTCTGTCTCATTTGCCTTTCATACCTGTATTTATCTCTTTATGAAACTCATGCAATTTGTGTACCAGTTTATGTTCACCTGCACCTATACACACATGCAATAACACC
This sequence comes from Doryteuthis pealeii, assembly GCA_023376005.1. Taxonomy (NCBI): domain Eukaryota; kingdom Metazoa; phylum Mollusca; class Cephalopoda; order Myopsida; family Loliginidae; genus Doryteuthis; species Doryteuthis pealeii. The sequence goes on from CM042148.1 coordinate 114,485,417, forward strand.
CATATATGTGTGAGCATGTGTATGCACATGTGCATGAGAGAGAGAGAGAGAGAGAGAGAGAGAGAGAGAGAGAGAGAGAGAGAGATTAGTGTATTAAAGTATGTATACATATTCTATATAATAGCAAATGAAAACTGCTATACCTAAGCATGTATATATACATTTTAGAATATATATACACTTATAGAATATATATAATATATATATATATATATATATATATATATATATATGTGTGTGTGTGTGTGTGTGTGTGTGTGTATTTTTGTGAATAAAGAGGCCTTAAATATTGGGGGTATCGTGATTATGGACCATTTCCACTCGTGAGTATCTGAGGCCAGAGTTTATCCCCGGTATTTAAGGCGTCTTTATTCACAAATTAATTTGTTCTGTTTATTAAAATTAAACATTGAGCTCTCATACGGGACCTGAATTCTGCAGCAACATACTGTTAGAGAAAAGGACCAGCTTAGAATCACCCTTATACCAAGAAACTTGGTACCCCACCAAAGAAAGTATATACATATATATTAGAATGCTTAGGCATAGGTGAGAAACTGACAGTCACTAAGTACTGTTGGCTCTGTGTTTACACTCTTCTAACTCTGATAACATGCCCTCTTTATTTGTAAAAAAAGGAAACTATATATATATATCAGGATAGTGAATTCATAGAGTCAATGAAACATTATGACAGTCTCAACTATATATATATATATATATATATATATATATATATATATATGTTGTAGTGGGGTCCATGTATGCTTCTTGGTTGATATACGTGTATTTATATATATCTGTCTATAATATATATTGTTTGGGATTTAGTATATATATATATATATATATATATATATATATATATTAATATATATAATAAATTAGCACAAACTGAAAGAAAAGTGGCAGAGTAAAAAAAAAACATTTGCATTTTTGTAAACAACAACTGTGACTATTACTTCCTCCTCCTTAATTTTTGGTGGTCACAGTCTATACTTACAAATTAACAAAAAATAATTCCTATCTACTCAAGCATCTGAAGATTGATATGTTTTCAATAGATTTTGACATAGAAATTTTTTTCAAATTTAACCAAAATTTACAACGTTGCCATTTATTAGTAAAAAGTAACATAGTGAAACCAAACCGATTTTTGCTGTGTTTTCATTAGATTATTATGAGTAGGAATTTTTTCAAATTTAACCAATACTTTCAATGTTGCCAGGTATTATTGGACCCCTTAGAGGCTTGCTAAAAATAACAAATTCAATATTATTTTACTAGATTTAAATATTACTATACAAGTTTTTTTGTTCTTTATTTAGCGCAATTACATAGAAATAAAGTCAGCAGTTGGACATGCACTTCCGAAATTTTTTTCGGGTTAGCTCAGTCGGTAGAGTGTTCGGCTAGAAACCAGAAGGTTCCTAGTTCGATACCGGTCCTCGCCAACTCAGCGTATGAATAACACAATGATCTGCACGGTAAAGTAAGGAGCTAATGGTCGGTGTGGTGCTCCATCTCAGATGCAAAAACAATCTCCTTGGTCTAGTGCTAGTGAAAAGGGGATAGACTCCCTCACTGATTGGTTGATACATAGAAATAAAGACATGCACAATTACATAGAAATAAAGACATGCACTTCCAAAATCATTTTTTGGGTTAGCTCAGTCGCTAGAGTGGTCGGCTAGAAACCAGAAGGTTCCTAGTTCAATACCGGCACTCGCAACTCAGCATATGAGTAACACAGTGATCTGTGCGGTAAAGTAAGGAGCTTATGGTCAGTGTGGTGCTCCATCTCAGACGCAAAAACAATCTCCTTGGTCTAGCGCTAGTGAAAAGGGGATAGGCTCTCTCGCTGATTGCCTGATACAGACTTTAGCCACCCGACACTTTTGTTACTTACTTATTTCATACATACCTTTTCTCTTTCGAAAACCCAGTAATCCGTTCACTGTTTTTAAACTATCATTCTCCTTATCTCTTTCATAAATCTGAATCCACACTTGGTTTTATATTTTTACCCCTCCTTCCTCTCTCTCTCTCTCTCTCTCTCTCTCTCTCTCTCTCATGCTTCTTATACACCTGATGTTTTTCTCCTCTTTTTTCATACATTCCTTCTTCTGTTTTTTTACCTCTCTCTCTCTCTCTCTCTCTCTCTCTCTCTCTCTCACACTCTCTCTTATTCTTTTTATTCTTTTTATACACCTTTTTTAAGCTTTTAACCCTTCTTCCTAATCCACTGACACCATTCCCCTTTGCTCCCCCCTCCTACTTTTCCCTTTGTTGATTATTTCTATGATGCTTTTTATTTTCTTTCCTCTGATTCTTTGTTGCCTTTTGTTTTGGAATTCTGTTGAAGAGAGACCAATGATATTTCTTAGGATAATTCACATAAGACTTACTTCTTATTTACTCATTCTGATTGGATATTCCTAAAGAGGAGGAGGGGGAAGACAGAAGCAGTTGATTGTGTGCAGCAAAAGGGTTTGTACCAAACGTTGACTTTTCTGTCCATGTGATCACATTCAAACAACCATTGATTCTAATCTGATCTGGTCTGATCTATGAACAACTGGCGAGGGGAGGAGTGGAGGTCAAAATACGTATATCACACAAAATAATTAAAGAAGAAAAATGAGAGAAATGAAGGGAGAGGTGGACATATAAAGTGGTAAAGATTGTAGTCTGATTAAAATCTGATAGGATCTTAGAAAGAGGAGGGAAAAGAAGAGTGAATGGAAGAAGAAGAAGAAGAAGAAGAAGAAGAAGAAGAAGAAGAAGAAGAAGAAGAAGAAGAAGAAGATTGAATGGAAGAAGAAGAAGAAGAAGAAGAAGAAGAAGAAGAAGAAGAAGAAGAAGAAGAAGAGAAGAAGAAGGAAGAAGAAGAAGAAGAAGAAGAAGAAGAAGAAGAAGAAGAAGAGAGAAGGAAGAAGAAGAAAAGAAGAAGAAGAAGATTGAATGGAAGAAGAAGAAGAAGAAGAAGAAGAAGAAGAAGAAGAGAAGAAGAAGAAGAAGAAGAAGATTGAATGGAAGAAGAAGAAGAAGAAGAAGAAGAAGAAGAAGAAGAAGAAGAAGAAGAAGAAGAAGAAGGAAGAATGGAAGAAGAAGAAGAAGAAGAAGAAGAAGAAGAAGAAGAAGAAGAAGAAGAAGAAGAAGAAGAAGAAGTGAAGAAGAGAAGAAGAAGAAGAAGAAGAAGAAAGAAGAAGAGAAGAAGAAGAGAAGAAGAAGAAGAAGAAGAAGAAGAAGAGAAGAGAATAAGAAGAAGCAATTTATAGAAGAAATAGAGAAAAATAGAGAAAGATAGGAAAGAATCAAAATCCCGGGATCAGGCTCAAATTTTGATCATGTGACCACAACAATGCCAACTATAAATACGCATGCACAGAACAATATGGCAATAATAAAGATGTTATGACGAAAGTGTGGATAATTTTTGACTTACCCTTGTAATATACGTAAAAAATAAATGAGAAGTGTGTAGAATGTAAAGAAAGACTGAGAAATGATGAAGGAGGAGAGAAATGATGAAGGAGAAGAATGTTTAAGAAAAGTGAGAAAGTGACTGAATAGGTGGAAAGTTTAAATAACTTGTGAGAAATATAAAAGAGAAGACTGAAGAATAAAAAAAGAAGAAAAGAGGGAAAAAAGAATGTATAATGGGAAGGTGTTTACAAAAAACGAAATGAATGGATGAAAAGTAAAAGGATTTTTACAAGCAGATGTAAAAAAAAAGGGAAAAGAAATAAATATAAGAATGGAAGGGAAAAAATCAGAGATGATGCAAAATGGGGTAAAAATAGCAGAAATATTCTCCTAATAACGATGAAGAAAATATTTTGAAAAAGGAGGGAAACAGCAAAGATTAACAAAGAAAACGGGAGAAATACAAATAAAGAAGGAAAAATGGAGGGAAAAGATAACAACTTGTAAAAAGAAGAAGAAGAAGAAGAAGAAGAGAAGAAGAAGAAGAAGAAGAAGAAAGAGATGAGGTAGAAACAGAGAAAGATAGCAGAAAAGGATCTATTTATAGTTGAAGAAAAAGAAGAAGGAAATATAAAACGAGAAAAGGGAGATGAAAGGAAACATCTTCTAAGAAGAAGAAAATCTGATATGAAGGAGAAAAGGAAGATGAAGGCAAAAACATCTATTCATTGAAGAAGAAGAAGAAGAAGAAGAAGAAGAAGAAGAAAGCAAAAACATCTATTAATAGAAGAAGAAGAAGAAGCAATAACATCTATTAATAGAAGAAGAAGAAGAAGAAGAAGAAGAAGAAGAAGAAGAGGAAGAGGAAGAAGAATAAAGAAGCAAAGGATGGAAGGGAAATATGATGTATTTAAAGAAGAAGAAGAAGAAGGGGGTTGGAGAAGAAGAAGAAAAAGAAGCTTACACCAAAACAGGGAGATTTATTCTTCCATTGTAAACAGATGTGATATTTTTTCCCCATTTTTGTGACTGAGTGAAAAGTCAAGACGACCTTGAAGGAAAGAAGGTGTGATCTGTATAATAAAAAGACAAAAAAAAAATTAATCTAAATTAGAAAACGTTCCCAAAAAGAAAAAAGAAAAAAGGAAGAAGAAAGCCTGAAGGCCAGAGTGTGATTACTGACCAATGTGATTTCCTTACTGGCCATATCATGGTCACTCATCTACTAGGCCTCTATGGTGCAAAAGCAAGGATTTATGAAAGGGAGAAAAAAATGAAGTCTGTATGTTTACCTTTAAGGCTAAGCACTAACAAGATGGAGATCAGTTAGTTAAGCAATTGACACAATTAGGTACCTACACGGGGGACTTTAAAGCGACAATATCTTGAGCAAGTCTTTCATGTTCCTTGGTTTACATCAGTCAATACAATTACAAGCCAAATAAAACAGTGACACACATACACATAAGCAAAATACAGACACACTCACAAAAGTATATATATATATATATATATATATATATATATATATATCATACACGAAGGGGAGTCAAAAAGTAATGCTATTTTGTTTAGGACAGGTATAATTACCAACACAGGAATATGTATCATACATAAAAATGAAGCTTGTCCTCTGTGGATTACATCCACAGACGACCAGCCACTCGCCTCATTCGAGTCGTCAACTTTACCCCATCCTCCATACTCACCAGATTTAACACCTTAAGACTATCTTCTCTTCATGCCCATGAAAGCGGGTTTGAGAGGCAAACATTATTATTCCAGTGAAGAATGTTTTATATGTGATATAGTAATTGTGCATAAGAGGGGAGGGGTAAGTATTTTGGCTAGAGATTTAGCTATATTATGAGTAGCGGCTCCAATTACCGAAATTATACAATTCGTATATATATATAATATAATTCGAGGGTTAGTCAGAAAGTAATGCCATTTTAGCCACTTCTGGACTACTTTCCCACATCCTCCATACCCAACAGATTTAGCGCATTCAGACTATCATCTCTTCAGGTCCCATGAGGGTTTGAGAAGAAAAAATTATTCTTGTGATGAGGAAGTGAAATCTTTAGTAAAGAAGTGGCTCAAAGAACAGTCAACAGAATTTTACTGGGCAGGGATACATGCTCTCATTCGAAGTGGGAACATTGCTATCGATAAAAACGGTGAATATGTGGAGAAGTAGAGATGTGATCAACAGAGGACCAGTTTCATTTTGATGTATGATACATATTTCTGTGTTGGTAGAAACAGATAAAAACAACAGAAAAAGAAGTTTCATGTTTCAATTTCTGCACAACTGCATTTTAAAACCGGCGTTCATTTAAAAAAATGATAAACGATTGAAACACGATGGGATGGTGCATATAAGAATATTATTAACATTAAAAACAAATACAGAAAACCACATGTTACTACCTCCACACTCTTATGAATTAATAAAGACAGCCGTGAACATCTCCTTATGGGCTCCGAGGGATATAAGTCCCAAAATATTAAGTACCCCTTCATCACCATTGCTCCCAAGTCCACTCTGACTCATAGTGGTAGAACCTGTAATGATTAAATAGAAAATGTTTACAAAAAAAATTGAGTTTAAAAGATTTTCTTCCAAACTATCGCTACAGACCTTTGAAAACTTTGCAGGCATTAAATGACCCACTGTGTTTGATATGCCGTTGAATAAAACAAACAAAAAGAAAATTCATACGTTTGAATTTCATCATAACATTTTAATCCCAGTGTTCATTTTTATCGACGATATGTGATCAGAGTGCAATATGATGTTGCATATTAGAATATTGATAAACTGAAACAAGTTACTCCCTCCTCACTAACATTAATTAATACAAACAGACATGGAAATCCCTTTATGGGCACCGAGGTCTTTTGAAGATGGTATAAACCCAAAGTGTTAAGGAATCAAAAAGAATATAGGAAAATGAACAACATTCTCGTTACCTTTTCTTAGTACACTTTGTGATAAGCCTTCAAAATCAATCTCCAAACTCAGGTAACTATAAAACTTATATATATATATATATATATATATATATATTGTCAACCACAGACATTGTGTTTCAACATTTCACATCTCTTCAGTGTGGCAAGACCCAGCTACTACATCTAGTCGGGAGCAAAACCTGACTGACTTTTTATCAGTTCCTTAACCTTTCGACTGTAGGCAGCTGCTAGTAAGGAGCAGTGTTTTAACTGATAAATACATATATCAGTGTATATATTTTATGATCACCAGAAAGTTCAAGTCTGTAAACAACAGAACAGACCAGCCTTATATATATATATATATATATATATATATATATTATAGTACATAGAGGGAGAGAAAGGGTTGGAGGAGAGATATGATAAATAAATTTGTCAGTTTCATATATTAGTGGATTTTTGTTATTAAGAAAGTTTATAGTGACAAGTTTGTTCCTTTGGCTGCCAAGTTTGAGTCTTGTCTCTCCAATGTTCTGAACACATTTCTTTGTTCTCAATTGGTCCAACTCATCCTCTCTTCACTGATCAAAGTTACCTACTAACAATGCCCAACTGATCTGACTCTTTACTCTACTTTACTTTCCCAAATATTGATCGATCACAATGTAGTTTTAGCAACTTATTCTATTGGATAATTAAGTGCTCTTCTCATTGGACTTAAGTGGTCATGACTCTTCACAGCTTCCTTTATCAGTAAATTGTTTGAGGGTGGCTCGAATGGATTAATGGAATTTCAGTTTATTTCAATGGGTAAAACTGATTTGATATACAAAAAATTAACTTACGAGTGGAAAAAATTAAGCTTATATGTCAAGATACCACTATATATATATATATATATATATATATATATATAAGGTGTGTCAAAAAAGAATCGAGATTTTTTGTACTTTTTGACACATCTTGTATTCTGAAAAAAATAACATTACATTCATTAATTTTTCAGAATACAAGGTGTGTCAAAAAAGTACCTAGTTTAAAGCTGTATTTACCAAGAGAGAAATACAGCTTTAAACTAGGTACTTTTAAACTAGAATGAATGGAATGTGTTTTTTTTTTTTCAGAATACAAGGTGTGTCAAAAAGTACAAAAAATGTTATACTTTTCTGATACACCTTGTATATATATATATATATATATATATATATCTAGACAAAACTTGATCTGTTCGGTCAATGAATGGAATGGTTTGTCTTTTTCAGGATACAAGGTGTGTCAAAAAGTACAAAAATGTTTGATACATTTTGACACACCTTGCATATATATATATATATATATTATAGTCTTCCGAGACTGAAATGCCATTTTATATATAATATATATTCTAGACAAAACATGACCCGTTCGGTCACCCATTAAGCTCTGGGTAGATAATTGGGTTTAGGCAAAAGTGAGTCTGCAAAGTGAATTAAATCTTTAAAAAAATGGAATACAGCCAGAGAATTTAAAATAAAACAAACATTAAAATCATTTTGTAAGATTTCTTCTTAAGGGAACGTTTGACCTAATTTGAATTTATTATGAGCCCAGATGTTGAAACTATGGGCTGGCTGCTTATGGAACTTAACATAAAATATGTTTCACACTCTCCCATCTCCCTCTCTATACACTCGCTCAGAAACAAACATATATAACAAAGATATACATAGAAAGGTGCAAATTGACAGACAGAATGTAAAGTAAGAGACGGGTCAGTTTCTGACTGAATTTGCTTACATTTTACATTATTTTAAATATAATATGAAATAAAATAATAATAATAATAATAATAGAAAAACACAAAATTAACCATGGAAACAAAAGGTGATCATGAGAGCAGAGTGTTTTGATTTTTGAAAGAAAGACGAAAAATACAGGAGAAATATTCACAATTGATTACATTATAAAATGGAATCTTTTAAAAAAAATTTCCTGTTTGAAAAATAATATTAAAATATTTTTAACTACTTATGTTCTGAAAATTAAAAAAAAAGAAGATTTTTAAGATTTGAAATGGGGAAGTTCAAAAATCTATGAAAAAAAGGCTTTGCTGTTATGTATTTTGCTGATTTTTGGGAGTTTACAAATTTTTCTATCATTATTTAATTCTATTTTATATTCAAAATAATTTTCAATAGAATACTATTTGTGGAAGCAAATTTTAGTCAAAATACATATCGAAATATAATAAATTTTATTCATACGAAAATATATCTTTCTTCTATTTATCTTTTCAACACACACACACACACACACATATATATATATATATATATATATATATATATATATATATATATATATATAAGTTAGGGTAGCATGACATAAAGTAAAAGGTATTTGATTAAAATCAGTTTCTCACCTATGTGATTATCAAACCAAATAAATTATTTGTGTTTTTATTTTGCTTATTTAATGTTGGTCATACATATGGTTTATGAAGTGCCATTGACTTTATGTCTTCACTACTTAGATATACTTGTTCTATCAATGATATTGAACATTCTTTACTTATAAATTTAGCAAACTAGATTATTAATATTAATATATATATATGTTATATATTTATACATATGTATGATGCATACACATACATATATAATTTAAACACCCATATGTGTACACTAACACCATATATGCATAATAGATACTATATATATATATATATATATATTATAGGCCAGTTGGTTTGTATGTATGTGTGGAGCAAACTACCAAAATAAAACAATGACAAAGTAAATATATATATACATATTCACTATCACCAGATCTTGCTTTTTGAGTAAATGAAGATTTCATTTATATTCATAAAGATGATTAAAAAATAAAATTCAAATTGTAGCACCAGGGATTTTTTTTTTTGCATTTAATATTTTTAAATAGGAGCATTTTTTCTTTTCACGGTGTCTTTGCACTTTTTTTATGTCCCACTAGGCCAGATCAATGCAAAGTCTTTTTTACATAGGGATTTTAATGGGGCATCTTGCAAGGTTCCACTTATTCAGTAATAATGGATCTGCAAGACTAACATTTTTGCCCCCCCCCTTTACTCAGACGCTGTCAGATAGCTGGTTCTATATATATATATATATATATATATATTATATATATATATATATATATCACACACACACATTCATATAAATGTATGTTGCTTATACACAGATATATGTATCACACACCCATATATGTACGCTAACACCACATATCCATCATATAAATGTCAATGTATACACAAACAGATTGACATTGATGTAAAGGCCTTATATATATATATATATATATATATATATATATATATATATATATATATATATGTGCGCATGTGTGTGAATACCATTCATTATGCAAATATCTATCTCCCAAATTCCCTTGTATATTCATATATATATATATATATATATAATACATGTAAACATGCATTCAGTAAACATACTGAGATGGAATTACAAACACCTATTGAACTGATATATATATATATATATATATATATATATATATACTGATAGAGGCAGCCATATACATTTGCAAAGATATCACAGGATTTTGGACAAGCTTCAAAGCTTTTGGCCTTGCTATTTAGGGCAAAGAGAACAAATTGATTCTTTTATTTTTTTCCTTTTTTTTCATTTTCATTTAATCTCAGGACTAAAAGAAATGAAATGAAATGAACAGAAAAGAAGAAAAGTTGAATGAAGGGGAAAGGTAACAAGACAAAAAAAAAGATGGACGACAAAAAGGAATGAAATCAAAAATAAAAACAACAAAAAGCTTTTACCAATTATTTTGGATGAATCTGGTCATTCTCATCGGCCCAAGAAGAATTTCTTTATTTCATTCTTCAGTTCATTCCTTCTTATTTTGTGTCGATTCTTTTTCTCTAGTTTCACTTTCTCTTTCATTTTTTCTACTTTCACTTTCACTCTCTCTCTCTCTAATTCTTTTTCTTGTTTTTTTTTTAAGAATAGTGATGCCTGACATCCATATAAGAGTTTAGAACAAAATACGAGTAAATAAAAAAATTAACAACAAATAATAATAATAATAATAATAATAATAATAATAATAATAATAAAGATCAATCCCTCTGGAGAAAATTACAACAAAAGTAGATAAATAAAAAAGTGGAATTGTGGGTAAGAAAAAAAATGTAAGAAAGGAATCACGGTAAGAAAAAAAATCCTGTGGAAGTGAAAGATATACAAAAAAATATAAAAGATGTTTCAATGGAATTGGTGAGGGTGGAGGTGTTCATTTCAAATTGCACAGCATTACCATTCCTTGAGAAACAATTTAGGATCTACAAATAGATGCTAAATAATTCCTCATTGGACATCAAATAAAAAACATTAAAAAAAAATAAAGAACAAAAGTGAGGGAATAAAGTTTTGACTTGAAGGGAAAGAAAAAGATCTTTAATTTTTTTTTAATAGAAAAGTGTTGAAGAATCTAGAGATTCAAGATTGTTAGTATCTAATCAGTGAAATATCCAGGCTTAACTAAATGGTTACAGCAATGGACTGGAAACTGGAAGATCAAATGCTTAATCTCCTGTCCCAGGTAGGCGGAGTTCTTAAACTATGAATCATCTAAGAAAATTTTAACAAAAGGGGTTATATTCGAGGACATATAAAACCTGCACTATCTCACCAAATATTAGAGGGGCCAGTTTAACTCAGTCAATAGAACACCTGCCTTGGAATCGCAAGGTTCCGAGTTTGATACCAATCCATACAAACTCAGCACAAGAGTAGCAGAGATTGGGTAATCTGATCTGTGGGGAAAAGTGGGGAGCTGACGGTATATAGCACCCACATTATCTACAAAATATCATATACATATATATATAAAAGTCAGAAGTATTAAATACTTGCTCACTTGAGAATTGACAGTGGAAACTGTGTTAAGAGTTTTTATCCTGTTTTATATCTTATTTTTTATGCTTTCATTACTCCTAAATCCACTTTGACCTGGAGTGGTTGTATTTATTATGGTCCCATCTATGGATCAAATAGATCAGGTTAAAAATTTCATTTCACCCCAATGAGTTGATTATTTTTTACAATCATTAGAATATTAATTTGGTTTGATTTATTTGTTTAATGGCATATCAACTCCTTATGGGCAATTTAATGCCTAAAATTTGATTAATTTCTAAATGTTTAATTCCAATCAAAATTTTATTTTACATATTCCATTATTTTTTTATTGCATGTTTTTTTTAAATTTTTAAATGAGGCTTGATAATTTGTATTATTTGGATTTTTCAGACTGTTGTTCTCATCTTTATTGTTATATGCAAAACTTTTGGCTGATGTGCCCTCTTCAGGTGTTTCTTGTTGAAGCCCAGGAACCTTCTTGTTGAACTCAGGAGCCTTCATATCATAATTGGGAACCTTCACAGAACTTCAATCCTCAAGTGCATACTGTTTTCATTCTGCTAACCATGACCGGGTACAAGTATTAAGCTATGTTAGGTATTCTATATTATTACCACTTGTGGTCAAGATTGAACCTGTAACCTACATGATTGTTGTTTAGAATTGTATTAACTCAACCCCAATCTGTTGCGACATGTGTCCAATAAAGTTCTATGAAGGCTCCCAATACTTATTTGTGATCACATTTTCATTAGATACAAATATGTTACATTTAAGTAAAAAAAAAAAGGAAATTTATCGGGGTGGCCTAAAGTCGGTATTAGCCGGACAGCAAGGGAGTCTATCTCCTTTTCACCAAGGAGATTGTTTTAGCATTAGTTGTGGAGTGCCAGACCCACTATCTTTACTTTACCGCACAAAACTTAGGGCTCCTCATATGCTGAGTTGGTGAGGACTGGTATCGATCCAGGAACCTTGTGGTTCCCAGGAAAATGCTCTAACAATTGAGCTAAATCAGCATTATGTTACATTTATTACAATTATATTATAGTGGTTTTTTTAAGGGGGTGGGGGTATTTATATAATGATATATTTATGTAGGTATATCTATTGTTAGAGGCAAAACAATGTGTATGAAAAAGAAAATGTGAGAAAGCACTTATGAGAAAAAACAAATTGTGTTATACATGGATTATAAACATTGTTTAACAAATTCATGTTTGCTGAATAAAAACAACCATTTCCAGGCAGGTGCTATCAGCCATCATATCATGCAAGACATTAAACATAGAGTCATTTTTTTTTTTTTTTCAGGAGGTTTTATTGTTGTTGATGTTGTTCTGAGGTTTTTTGTTTGTTTGGTTTTTTTTTCCTTTGCTTGATTGCTTATTGCAGGTCCTCTGTTGCTGATTTTCTGAGCTCTCACATAAAATAAAACAGAAATTCTTCCAGGATGTAGTCATGTCAGTACTACTGTATGGCGGCACCATTTGTGTTACATAATTTATGGCTAGTCAATCAATTATGTACGTACCTGTAGTAAGATATTTTTTAATCGAATTTGTTAGATTAAAAAATAATGGGGCACAGTGGAAAATTACCTTGATGGTTATTGGCAGGTAGTGACCCTGAGTTGACCTTTCTGAAAAGAGCACCATTATAGGCATGAGAAATTTTCGGCAGATGCGAGCAGGGCACCCAACGAGAGAGGATGTCTCTCAGGGATACAACAAGCCACACTGTTGAATCTTTATGGGCTAGTTTTAAATAAGATACTTATAAGAAAAACAACAAATCTTGTTAATTGATTAATTTAAACAAGAAATGGCCAGCCCAAACAAGAAGAAGCAACCCACAGGATAATCTCAGCAAAAGAAGATGGTAGCTGAATTAACAGTAGACAGTAAGCCGAGTTAACAAGTAAGAGCCCCTCATCCCATCTCTACTCTGTCTGTCTGTCTCTCTCCCCAATGTGTTATAAAGGGTATATAATGCATTTAACTCTCCTATAAGAAGTATGCCAGCAAGCACTCCTCAACCACATGCCCAGTTCCAGCATGTCAGTAAATACTGTTTGACCACAAAGCTAATGAAATGCTTGGAGAAATAGCTAATTGGGAACTACATGCATGCTGTTTTGAAAAAAATTCTGAAAAAGCAGCTTTGGGTAAAATAGTAGGGCAAGTTGGGCAATTTATCCTAGGTATAACAATTGGTCTAGAAAAAGGAAAACTCTAAATTCAAATCTGTTTAACTCCACATACAAAAAATTGACCTTGTGTCACATCCTACTGATGCAAAAGAGTTAAGTATATACATAATTTTTTTTCACTTTGAAAATTTTTTTTTTCATTTCTTCTTATTATGGTCAAGTCATGCTGAAAGCAGTAGTTCCAGCTAGTTCACCAAAGTTAAGCAGCCATGAGCCTGTTCAATAGTTAACTGGGTGACCACTTATGCAACAGCAGGTACTGTCAGCAACTTAAGTCCTTTGTTAATCAAAATGACTTAAATCAATATTAAATGACCTGAAAGAGGGTTGATATGACACAAAAAAAAACAACCAACCTATCTATTTATTCACTCAGGTTAAGCAGCAATGAGCCTGTCTAATACTTAATTGGATGGCCGCTTAAGCAACAGCAGGTACTATCAGCAACCCGAGTCCTGTTTATCAAAATTTTACAGCATGTCAACCCTTGTTGGGTTATTTTATGCTGAAGACATTTTGTTTTACTCATTCTTCATGGAATCCAATTGTTTTTTTTTTCAAAATCAGTTTTTTAACACATTTTTTTAAACTCATTTTTTCTATTTAACCTATAGATGGGACCCTAACAGGTACTACCGCTCCTGGTCAGAGTGAACCCGGAAATAATAGGGATGAAGGGTACTCCACATTGCCCAGAACTCCAAAATTTGAACTTCACTATCAGATAGAGTTTAATCTCATACCCAGGAGACTAAGGCCCTCAGTCATCACCTTCTAGCACATATATGATAAAAAGGGTTGGGGTTTGCAAAGAATAAGGGCAATAGGGTCAGGAAAATTATATAGGAGCTAGGGCTTGATTTAACCAGCTGATTGATTGGGGAGGATCCTCTCCAACTGCCTCTCTGGGAGTAATGGTGATAAAGGGGTACTCCACACTCCCCAGAGCTCCACAATTAGATGTAGTTTAATCATTTGTTTTTGTTTCTTACAACTTGTCTTGAATTACGACAAACGGTCTCCATCTAAGTTGAATACAATGTTGTTGTTTTTATTTTTTTATGAAAAACGCCATTCATATTTTGGCAAGACAATCTAAATTTCAGAACTAGTCAATGATTGTATCATGATTGTATCATTTGAATTCTTTTACCCAAGAATTAGATTTCAATGTACACATAGAAAGTATTGATGTCTAGATTTTATATATATATATATATATATATATATATACTTTATATCTTTTTCTTGATAAAATAAAATAAAAAAAGTAACAAATAAAAAAGGATTTCAATTTCATCTAGGTCACAAAATGATTGTTTCTTTTTATGCCGACTCTAAATATAGGTTTTTTTTTCTCTTTTCTCTTTTCTCTTTTCTCTCCTATTGTCTACTTGATCTTATATTTTATTTGTGTAAGCCCAAAGCATAATATATCACTGTAAAAATCTGAAGCTTTGACAAAATTAGATCTACAATTCTTCAGCAACCCCTTTATTAGTATTTTTAGTCCTTTTTCGGTATTTTAATACTATCATTTTATTTTATTTTTTTCTAATTTAAGTTACACTGTATCTTTATTTTCCGAATTGAATTGGAGCCAGTTTATTTTATTTTTATTTTATTGATTATTATTATTATTATTATTATTATTATTATTATTGCCACTTTTATTCTTCTTGGAAAATGACCATCAATTCTTGCAATTCAATTATTATTATCAGTAGTTCTATAACAAAATATGTTCAGAATTATCTATGAAAAAAAATTTTAAATAGAAAGAAAGAAACAGATAAAAGATCTTCAAAGTTTTTGGGGCTACTTCTAAGTTTAGAAAAAAACACTGTTTTAAATCAGAATAAATTTTTTTTTTATACCTGTAAAATCTAAAATACTAGAGTGAGTCAAAAGTTTTGCAATATTTTACTATGTGCATATTTGTCACACATATATCACATGACTGAAGCAGTTCAAGCTGTGGCAGGTATCTGCTGTGGTTGGTAGTATTGTAGTAGTTGGTGTGCTGACACGTGTTTTGATTCACTCCATGTTAGATTTGAAATCTGCACAGATGAATGTACAATATATTCTGATTCAAGAACTTATCTTTTAAAAATTGAACTGGGCCTTAATTCTGCAGAAGCAACCTAAAAATACAGACAAATATTTGGAACTAAGTCTCCAATAGGCACCCCAAATCATACTAATAATCAAAAGGACAGTTTTGCTTTGCACCATGTACCAACTATGTAATCAAATTAAAAATTAATATTTTCAACAAAAAAAAAAGTATTTATGTATTAAAAAAACAACAATTACAATATTAATTTATCATAAGTGCAAAATCTCCAGTAAAGTTCTGATTAAAATTAAAAAGTGTGATTTAAAAAAATGATGAAACTTAATATTTTGGGGACATTAAGTTTTAACATCTTTTAAAATCTTACAGTTATTGTCAAAAAATCATCTGTTGGTTTGTTTACAAATAAGCATAAAGCCATAAGCAGAAGCTTACAGTGCGAAGTTAAACTGTTCTTTTGATTACTGGTTTGATTTAGGGTGCTTATTGGAGACTTGGTCCAAAATATTTGTCTATATTTTTGAGATGGGGCTTGATGTGAATAATTTTGATTTTTCGGACTGCTGTCCTCATCTTTATCATGGTATGTATAAACACAATGTTTCGGCCTTCCTCATGTGTGTATCCAAGCATAGTAATAAACCAACCCTGGGAAATCATTTTTTATAGTTTGACAACTGATCAAACTGGCATTGAACCAATCATTGAAAAGGCTAAACCAAATTGTTTTTAAAGTAAATTATTTTAAAAATAAAAATATCGAAAAAGATGGATGTCATTGGATTTTACACCTTGAGTTGTATAGGAAACATCAATAAACATTTTTTTTCGCAAAATAATCAAGATTCTTTGTAAAAACAATGACGTCCTTATTTGATTGAGATTTTCAAAAGTCCAGTTCTAGTCCTGGCAATCCCACGAAGAACAAGAATGTACTAACAAAGAATCCAGTTGTCTCAATAGTAGAAAGCCCAGTTGTGGTTCTTTCAATCTTAGGTAGAACTAGAGTGTACTTGTAGCAGTGAATCTAGTCATAGTCCTTGAAATCCTAGGTAGAACAAGAATGTACTTGTCATAGATAATTCAGTTGTAGTCCATCTAGTATTAAGTCCAGTTCGCAACTGATTTCAGGCCAGTTACTGAAAATCTTAAATACTCAAATTCTTTTCTGGGCTCGTTTCTGATTGGCCCATTTTACTGGAAATGCTGCTGGTAGAGCAGTTGGTAGAGCATTTGGCTAGAAACCACAAGGTTTCTAATTCGATACCAGCCCTCGCCAACTCAGCATATGAGTAGCACAGGGATCTGTGCCATAAAGTAAGGAACTGATGGTAGGTGTGGCGCTCCACCTCCGATGCAAAAAACAATCTCCTTGGTCTAGCCCTAGTGAAAAGAGGATAGACTCTCTCGCTGATTAGCTGATACTGACTTTAGGCCACCCTGATGACTTTTTTTAATAAATAAGTAGTGACTTTTTTTAACAGTTTATACACTCTGATAGTCGAACAGCACATAACAAATTATTGCAAAACTTTTGACTGACCCGAGTATAAGGTTATAGATATTGATATCTGTTTCATAAAAATCCTAATGTTCATTTTTTCTTTTTTGTTTGGTGAATGTAGGAAATTCTTTGTTGTGTATTATTTAGTTTGTTTGAAAGCATGGTAGGAGGTGGACTTTTGTTTTTAGGGGAGGGGGTATCTTCCCTAGACTAAATCTCTCCATTGCTCTTATAGAAGGGTCGGGTCAGGATCAATCCCCAATGCCAGAGGCATCTCAAATCAAGGTGCCTATAGAACTGAATGATTCTTTTTTTTTCTCAACCCGCAACTACAAATGAAGGTTCCAATATTAAACTTGACCTTGTATTCCATTTCACCCTCAGGAGGGAGGTGGAAAAAATACTCCCCCACTATTGTAATGCAAATAAGAGTTGAGAATGGAAATGCTAGTTCTTTGTAATCGGAAAAAATGTGAAAAGCCGTGTTCTAATGAAAAATATCAGTTTTATTGAAAAACCTTTCACTCTGATAACAATGCCGTCCCCGATGAACGGCCATTATGACCTTCGAGGAATAAAACATGATTATAGTCAGCAATTGAAAGTTTAGGACAAATATTATCTTTCTTTTTTTTTTTAAAAAACTGTTTTAATGATTCCTACTTATTAGAATTAGGTACACAAATTAAAATATCATTATTTTTTCTCACCCTGTTTTTATTCAAAAGTTGTGGCCTTTTAAATATCAAATTTTCATTTATTTTGTCGAGTAATTACAAAGGAAAAATTGATTTTCTGTGTTATTCTGACCATTGACGTCACATCAAATATTTAATTCTTTTCATCGTAAACAACGAATACGATGATTCAATGATTTAAAATGGATGATTTTCTAATTTACAAATGTTTTGCTTTATGAGAATTGGTTTTATGTATTTTCTTTTTTCAAAATATTTCTTTATTTTTATTTTTGATTCTTATTGTTACTATAATGTTTCAGCAGAAATATTTTTCAGTTTTTCTTGTTTGCATCACACACACACAGTTGCCTAATCTGAATTGCCGAAAGTACTGTATGCTTTGTGTGGTTGGATTTTATGGCATGTCAACCCTTGTTGGGTTAATTTATGCCAAAGACATTTTTGTTTTATTCATTCTAGATGGGTACTCAATTTTTTTTAAACACGTTTTTTAAACTGATTTTTTTCTATTTAACCCATAGATGGGATATGTGTGTGAGGGGGTTAGCATATATGGATTATTACTAAAAGATGCTAGTTTGCACTGCTGAATTTAGATCTATTTTCAAATGTGGCCTAGAGCAGCATCCATAACATATGGACTAGACATTGTAATGTATATCTATATATACTGAGGCACAGGAGAATTATGCCTGTACAAGATGAAAACAATAACCATTTATTGAATTCTTCATTGAACTTGAATTAAACTAAAGTTGAATTATTTTGAATTATTGCATTAAAATTTCAAAACATCCATGAATTAGAAAATCTTTTATTTTTGATATTTGAAAATTGACTATAATAATTTTAGTCTAGGCATTTCTCATATATGACATTTCTCTCACACACAGACATACATACATACATATATATATATATATATATATATATATATATATATATAATATTATGGTTCATGTCAGATCGCACAAAGCGCTATGGGTATTATGTAACCCCGTACTACCTGCTCCATAGTCGAATTATCAGCAACTAAACCTGTGCCCCCACCAAGCTTGCCTGGTGAGGAGGGTGGCTAGACACCCAGCAGGATGAAAAACAAAACCTGTGAAAGGGCGGAGAAAGCTTCCCGCTCAACGGCCATCTAGCACATTAACGCGAGAGCACAGAAATACCTGGGCTGGTATCCAGGCACGTAATAGTCTAAATAACATCTTATGGTTATCCTCTGGATAGGAAAATGCCAAGGGAGAAAACCCAGACAGAAATCACAGCTTGGACTCCGTTAGGCGGTTCAGTGTGTAAATCACTATCTGGCAAATCCTGCAGCCAAACTGAAACCGAATGTATTGGTTCACCATTCCTTTGGATCATGCCAACCAGGCAGAGAGGTGGGGCCCTGTCACTTGGGGAACCCAGGGCCAGGATACATCTTGCCCAGGCTCTTTTTTTTGTGCCCTGCAGAATATTATAGTTTCATGCATATTATGCAATCCTCAGATGGTTAAATATTGAAAAAGTAGCTTGTTCAACATTTAAATAACATGAAGCATGCTGATGCAATAGAATATTATTATGCAAGACTTATATTTAAAAACATAAACATGCTTTGGTCTTAATGCATGCAGTGTCCAGATTTTTTAAAAAGTATCTTAAATCTGTGCAGTTAATTTAACATTGAGCACTTATATATGCAAATACTTTTCATATTTGCTATTTTCCATTATATATATATATATATATATATATATATATATAATATATATATATATATATGTATGTATGTATAATGGAAAATAGCAATATATATATATATATATATAATATTATTGGTATTATCAGTTACCAAATTCTACAGCAATCAAACTGAATAAACAAAAGTAAATATATATTTATTTACCCAACCCCTCTGCACAAGCAGGGTGTGATACAAGGCCAATCTTTTGGCAGAGTTTAGCAGTCTAGTGTGGTTCATCACTTTCATTACTTTGGCAAAGGCATCCAAAACTGCTGAATTGTACCTCATATTAACAAAATATTGTAAAACTTTAGACTCACCATTGTATATTTATAAAGAGAAAGAAGGGCAGAATTGTTGCATCTTGCATCGCATCTTATGCTCAGTGCAATATAGAAGAGCACACCTGAATACCTGTGGTTGTAAACAAGTGTACTAGCCTTCTTTAACTAGATACTTATCTTGTATTTCTTCTCTCTTAACTTGGGTTGGTCTGTCTATTGGTCGATCCTCTGCTATCTGGCTGGTCTGTCTATCTCTGAGTAATCTGGGATTTAGCTGAATCTTCTGTTATTCAGGATCTGTTTAAGACATCTTGTGTTGTTTGTTTGTTCTTAGTAAGAACACAACATTTTGCTTTGGTTCGAGATCATACATGTTTTATTCTCTTAAGATCCATGCATCTGGGAATTTGGCTAATTGAACAAGAGCTGCCATTGCTGTCCATCTCTCTCAATGGTTAACCAAAGATTGATTTTTCTCTCGCTAAATTGCCACATTTGCACTCATGAACTGGAAGTGTAGGTCAATACAGGGTTAGAATGTGTCACTCACAAATCCCTGTATCTTTCCATTGACCATTATTGTAAAATGTATGTTACTGTACATAATTAAGAGGCTACCCATTAATTATGTAATCGTATAAGGTTGCATGAACTTCAATGATCTAATAGGTCTAAAATTATGGATTCTGAGTAGCACTTGCAAAGTATCCAGCGAGTTCAGTATCTCACATTTCAGTGCAATTTTTTACCTTCACTGCCTTAGTAAAAGGTAAATTGTGCCTCATATTACCAAAATATTGCAAAGACATGCACAACACACACACACATACATATGTAGTATATTAAAAAAATTGAAAAAACACAGGTTTAAATAAGTTGAGTGGTAAGCTTATTGGCTGATGCTGCAGTGTTTCAATCTATTAATTAGACCTTCTTCAGGGCATTTGTTGATATAAGGAAAGGTAATAAAAAAATTTTATCACAGAATAATGAGAAAAGCTGTGATAGTCCTTTTTTATCAGTCTGTTCAAAATTTGAAGTTTGAAGAAAGAACGCTGAGAAGGTGAACGGTTTGAAATATGATGTCAAATATTCTCTTTTAAGGTGTGAGTGTGTGTATCGAAAAAAGACATTGTGTATTTTTATGTGTTTTTGTGTGTGTAGTTGCACATGTGTGTTTTTTTTTTGTGATGAACGACATCGAAACAAACCTCAAAGTTGTGTGTGTGTGTTGTGTGTGTTGTGTGTGTGTGAATGTATGTTCATTGAGAAAAAATTTTTGTTTCAAGTAAGTGGCAGGAAAATATTGATTTAACTTTTGAGTTGCTGTGTTGGTATAAGTAAGCGCGTGTAGGGGAAAGATATCTGTGTGTGTCAACTACATACCATCGGATTCACTTCCATTTCTTCACACACACACACACATATATATATATATATATATATATATATATATGCTAGATGAAAACTACACAAGGAGGCAAAATGCTCTCATGAACTTGGAAGCAGCACCCCACAAGAAAGCAGTTTTGCGGCTACTTGCCCTCTATCCAACAAGCCATGCAAGTAAGTCGAACAAAACATGATGGATACTGCTGGGAAAGCAAGGACCAACTCAAAGGACCATTCTCATGTGTAAATTGAACATCAAAAACTTATATTAATCAATTCTGGATGTATGTATATAGGGATGATGACCAATAGAGACAGTTGTCGACAGATAGATTGATAGATAGATAGAGAGAGTCATCTGTATCTGTGTTGTCAGTGCAACCTGATGTTATATATATATTTCAAAATAAGCATATTTTGGTAGTATTTCTTTTATGGATGTTTTATTAAACTCAACGGACAATTCTTGTTTGACAAGTTTTTTTCAATCCCTTCTAATTGTCTTGCCATCTTTTCTTATATCAGGATGGAATTGGTGTATGAATCCACTAAAGGTGGTCTAACACAACCACAACAATGAGTGATCATCTTAATAGAAATCAATAATTAAATAACAAAAAGAAAAAAAAATAATGTGATGGGTTTTGATAAAATTTCAGTGATTATAAACATCATCATCAGTGTTTGGTTTGATTCTATTTTTTTTATAGAAATTAAAGAAATAAACAAAGAAACATTAAAACACATATATATATTATTATATATATATATTATATATATATATATAACATATATCTCCAGAATAATGAAAGAACTATAAAGAGAATAAAACAATAAAAACAAAATAACGGGTAACACATTAGGAAAATCTTTTCTTTTTTGTTGTTGTTATGATTTCTCCTTTTAGTTTAAACAAGACTCTTCACTCTCCTTCTTCTCTAGCACAGATAAGACGAGATCCTTAAAGCCAACAGATTTATTTTTAGGTATTTTTTAAAATGTTTTTCATTTAAATCTATGCACAACCAGACAATTTGTATGAGCAACTCATAATCAAATTGAAAAATGCTCAAATAAAAAATAAAAAAATAAATACAAAAGTGAAAAAAAAACTGAAATAAAAATATGTTTAATCACAGATGGCCGTATGGCAGTAATTCTCAATTTCACGTGCATATACGCATTCACGTGTCAAGTGTGTTTGTCTGTTTGCAATTGTAGCGCGAGAGATTAAGTGTATATGTGACAGAGATGAGATTGCATTTATGTAAGTAAATTCATATAAAATTTTTTGTTCGGAAAAGTCAAAAGGAATTTGACATCTTTATAATTTACACAGCAGTTATTGCAACACTGATCTTAATACAATCTGCCAGTTTTATGCGTTGTACGAAAAAAGAAAAAAAAAATGTTTTATATGCAACATTGATTTTTGATTTATAATGTCAAGTTTTTCTTTACTTTAAAAAAATAACACAAAAACCAAAACAAAAATATTCTTGTACATTTCTGCTTTTTTTTTTAGATTTGTATGTATTTTTTTTTAGATTTGTATATTCTTTTATGATTATTATTTTATCCCCCCTCCCCAACGACAACTTATTTATTATTATTATTTTACATATATTATATATATATATATATATGTATATATATGCATATATATAGAATCATTATTATTATTATTATTATTATTTATGATTGTCATTTCATCTGGGTTTGTATGTTTTTGTTTATCAATTTTTATCTATAATTAATTTTGATATTTTTTATTTCTTATTTAATATACAACGTTGCTTATTTTTGATGTGCTATTAAATTTAATAACCAAACTTGTGTTACTGAATTTATTGTTGGACTCATAATTACCATAAGAATTGATATTATTACATCTTATTCCTATATGTATGTTTTTTTCCTCCCGGAAAGGCAATTTTATTAAGATGAAAAAAAAATCTAATTTTATATTTAAGAAAATAAACAACAATAAACAAAATTAAATTACATCCTATTTTCTGAGGGTTTTTTTTCACAAAGGAATATAAAAAGAAATATAAAAATGCTTCCAGACAATAACAACAACTAAATATTGTTTGAGTTTCTGAAATAAGGAATTATCATTTTTATAGATTGATTCTATTTAGACATGCATTCTTATCTTCCTTATTATAGTCACAATGATTTGCCAATTCCTAAGTCCTCCTGTGAACTGGGGGCATTAGAATACACCGACTGCACCTCTGCAGAGGGGTAAGACTCCCCCAATGAGGCCACCTTTTGGCCATGGGTAGTGACCCATAATGCTTAAGGATAGAACCCAGGTGGCTGAGCAGTCTATAACATGCAACACTTTGGCCCTTTCTTAGGCTAGACGGGTGGTCAGAGAGGCCCCCTCCGATCAATCAGCTGCAAACCTTAGCACCTATATGATTACCCCAACCCTATTGCCCTTATGGCAATCCCCAACCCTTTTTATCATATGGTGCTAGAAGGCGGTAGCTGAGGGTCTACATGTCCTAGGAATGACGTTAAACTCTATCTGATGGTGAGGTTCCAGTTTTTGGAGGTTCTGCGGGAAATGGAGCACACCTTCCATCAATCACAATTGCTCCCTCATCCACTCTGCCCAGTGTTGTATACCTGTTAGGTCCCATCTATGGGGTTAAATTAGAAAAAATGTGTTTATAAAAAAAATTGGTATCCATTAAGAATGAATTTTTTCAAAACTTTGTTGGCATTAAATGACCCACTTGAGGTATGATATGCATGAACATACAAACCAAACTAAACCAATTCCTCAGGTGCAAATTATTATTTAACTATTCAGACAAATGTACTCATCTGGTTGCTATATGTATTTACCAGCCATCAGGACAAACCCTGTAGGCTAAAGGCTTTAGAATTACTGACTGCACCTCTGCAGATGAGGTAACAACCCGCAATCCCCAATGGGGCCACCTATGGCTTGGAATGGCAAACCTTGTGATTGCTTCAAGGACAAGATCCTGGTGGCTTGAGGCAGTCCATCGACCTGCAACACTCATTTTGACCCTTAACTTTGACCTCTCCCAATTCAACTGACATGCGTCATAAGCACCCAATATGTTGTCCCCAACCAATTGCTCTTATGGAAACCCCCAACTCTTTTTTTATCATATATGTGCTAGAAGCAGTGGCTGAGGTCCTGCTTGGTCCTGGGTATGATGTTAAAACTATCTGATGGTTAAGTTCCAATTCAGGAGCACTGGTGGGACTATCACCATTACTCCCAACCACCTCTGACCTAAAGTAGTTATACGTTTTCAGGATCCCAATCTATGGGTTAAATATAATAAAGTGAGTCAATCAAAAAAAAATTGAGTACCCATTCAAGAATGAACCACAACACATCTTTGACATAAGATAACCGCACAAGGGCTTGACATGCCATAAAAATCCAACCAACCCTTCACCTGAGCTGAGGAGGATCCTTTAGCATTATGGCCTAATGTACTGGCTGCAGTAATGTAGTAAGCAAAGTTTGAACTCCAATCCCACAATTACAATCACTTTCAGCTTTAATACCCTTGGGAAAGGTATGATGACTCATGCCCTAAACTATGGGTTAAATAGCACCACAATTATTCTTCTAACAAGGCATTAAATAACCCACAAGGACTGATATGCCATTGAACAAAGAAACCATAGAAAACAAACAAGTTGATTTGGATGTGACATAAGGTCCTTTTTAAAGTGGAGTTCAAAATTGTTTGAATTCAAAGTTTTCATTCTAGACTGATTGCCATATGAAGGTTTAAGACCAAAGTCAACCCTACTAATTACGCATAGCGGAGGGAGAATAGGTTTGATACACATACCTTTCTCAATGGTATCAGCACTATGTGAGATGCAAACTGCCTTGTTCAAGAAATTTGACTCGGTCAGTATGACCATTTCCTACAATGATAACCATCATTACAAGCCGCAAGCATGTGGTGTTCATGTATATATATATATATATATATATATATATATATATACAGAGAGAGAGAGAGCTAATAGCCTTACTATGATGGTAACCATTACACCACATGCCTCCACCATAATAAGAATCAATATGTCTAGAAGAGAAGGAGGAAGTGTATTCGTTGCATTGAAGGACTGTGTTTATATATATATATATATAGTATATATATATATTAGTCTGCTATTCCTATCATGCTCCACAAACTAAACTAGCCTCCCATGATAATTGAGATGTTTGGATCCTTTCCATGATGGCATGACCCAAAGAAAACCACCTTTCCATCATACCTCAACTAAATAGCCCCCCCCTTATGACTGATGGGATTGACATTACTCAGGTGGTTTTTCCCATGAGCACCCTGTATATAACTGAAATAACAAATTTTGCTGTCATGTTTTTTCTGGTACTTTGTGTCTTGAGAATAACAAGTGTATTAGCTGCTTTGAAACCAATGGTGACAAATCCTTTTTAACTGTATAGTACACAAATAACAAATGAATACAGCTCTTGCACCTGTAATCAAGTACTTTTTTTTCAATTTCTCCATACAAAAACCTATTATATATATATATATATATATATTATATAATGTGTGTGTTGTGTGTAATATATATATATATATATATTATTATTATTATTATATATATGTATATATGCTGATAAGAATTCTGAAGAAGAATTTCAGAAACCTGCTCCAAGTATCAATGAGATGTATTGAAAGTTCTTAACCCAACCAAGAAGGGAATTACCAAAACCATTAGATGTGAATTTTATTTTCATAAATTTATCCAGTAGTTAAAATAAAATTTCTTTTAACTCTTTGCCAACCAAATTTCCCCATAGAGTACCAAATTTTCTTTGATACGTTTTACCTGAATGATGGGATATTTCAAAGTTCACTATCACTTCACCTCATTGACTTTAAATAAGTTCTATCATTATTGTAATCTGAGTCCTTCTACTCTATTTAATGAACTATCACTTTAATCCTAACCAAAAACAGCTGCTTTTGGTAGGATCAAAGTGATGGAAAGTGCTGTGAGCAGTTTAAAGAGTTAAAAAAAGAAGTTCGTGTTTCTCTTGGTTGTGCTTAGAACTTTTCAGCAGCCCCTTTATTTTGGATTTGGATTTATTACCTTTTCCCTCTATTCCACCTTATCTAACACTTTTCCAAATCCCATTGTTAATTTTCTTAATCATCAAATCTTTTATTCTTTTTTGCTATTGTTTATATTTCCTCATTTTATTACAGATATTATTTTCTGACAACATAACAAAAGTCTGAAAATAAAAAAAATCGGCTGCGCAATAAAAATGTATGTATTAAATGTCAACAAAAAACTTTTTTTTTTTAACGCGTATTTTATTAGTTTCATATTATTCTAATATTCTATTTTTATTCCTCAATTTTTTTTCCTTCCTTTTTTTTTATTAATTTTTTTTTTTTTACTTTACACGCAGACATTGACAAAAATTCCAGAACCCCAACTCCCAAATTAGGGAAGCATGCTTTTAGCAACGAAGGAACAGGATTTGCTCAGTTAGAGATCAATGGTGCATGAAGTGTTTCGATAAGTGAAAATTAGCCAGGATTTTTTAGCAGATGAATGTCCTCGTAAAATTTCGACACTTACAGCTGCGCAGTTGAATTGAACAAGCGATATCTCAACATCCCTCACTGCGTTTTTTCTAAGCATTTTTACTCAGTGGAGAGCAAACAATAGCAGACAACTGGATTTATTTTAATTTATTTCAGGGTCGATTTACTGTTTCTTTGTTTTTGTTTTTTTTTCTCAAAATGCATCTTGGATTTTATGTTTTTATTTTATCGGCTCAATTCTCTCTCTTTTTTTTTTTTTTTTTTTCCTTTCTTCTTATCACTTGTTTGCAAAACAGATCTTGATTTCCTTTATTTTTATTTATTTTTGTTTTATTACAAGTTTTATTTTTTCAGTTTAATTTTTGTTTCATGTTTTTTTTTCATTCTGTTACAATCCCATTTTTTTGTTCTCCATTTATTCAAGTTTTATTTTTATTTTCTATTATTTCTTCCATACTTTCATTTATTTCTTATTTAGTTTTACTTTTAAATCCTATTTTCTTGTTTTTTCTTCTTTTTAAATTTTCTTAAAAAATCTATGGTTATAATTTGGAGGTGCATTGTGTAATGGTTATCATTATAGGAAATGGACACGAGTTCAAATTCTGGATGAGACTGATTGAATTTCAAATAGCACTAATACCCTTTGGAAAGGTATGAATTAAACTATTCTCCTTGTAGCAATGGGTAAATAGTTAGCCAGACTGGGCTTTTTTTACCTTGATATGACAACCCGTCAAGGAGAAGGAAAACTCTGAATTCAAACCTGCTGAACTCCATTGAAAAAATGATTTGTGTCACATCCTGCTCATGCAGAGGGGTTAGTTAAATACATATATCCTAAAGAGATGATGACTAGAGTCAGTGCCAAGCCTCTTTTTTTTTCATGAACTGAAAATTCATATCAACGGTAAGATTTGAGGACATAGAGGGTATTAAAAGAAACCTGACAGTGCAGTTTTACTCCATATCAAAAGAAGAGTTTCAAATGTGCTTCAACCAATGGAAAACTCACTGGAATAAGTAATTTGAATATGTTAAAATTCTTGTGGTCATTTTTAGGCTGCAGGTGAGGACACTTTACAGTGGAGATCCCTTGTGGCATTGAATTTGATCCGTGTTGTGTATTATTTCCGTTGATCTGTGTGTCTTGAATCCTATGATCCTCGTGTTCCTTAGTGTTAAGCAGAATCCTTGTTTGTTTGTCCGTTCATCTGTGTTAAGCACAACTGAATACTTTTCCACCAAGGCCTTTAAATAGTTAACCAACCATGTATTCAAGCATGTTGATTAGCCCATTGAATCCGGGCAGCCATGAAGAAGTCTATAAATTTAAGTTGTGACCTCCAGGCACACCTTATATACCGGAACTAATCCACAGAAATTTTAAGGTGATTATTCTATAAAAATTAAAAATTTCTGTCTTTGATAATTTCTGTTTTGATTGATGAAGGTTTGGTTTGGTGTTTTTACGGCATTATCAACCTCAGTGGGTCATAATGCTTGATAAAGTTTTTGAATAAATTCATTCTTAATGGATACACAATTTTTTTTCATGAATACATTTTTATATTTAACCCCATAGATGCGGACCCTAACAGGTACTACTACTCTGGGTCGGAGTGGACAAGGAGCAATGCTTGTATGAAGGTGTGCTCCACATTCCCCAAACCTCCAAAAACTGGAACCTCACCATCAATAGACTTTAATGTCATTCCCACGACATGTAGACTCTCAGTCACCGCCCTTCTAGCACCCATATTGCAATAAAGGGGGGCGCCATAAGGGCAATAGCGTAGGGCAATCATATAGGTTCTAGGGCTTGACGTGACTAGACGATGATCGGATGGGGGCTCCCGACGCCCCAGCCAAGTAAGTGGTCTAAATGGAGTGTTTGCAGGTCATGGACTGCTCATCCACCGAGAATTCTTCCGTCCTTAAGCATCACGAGTCGCACTTCATGGGCCAACAGGTGGCCCCATTTTTGGGGGGAGTCTTACCCCTCTGCCAGAGGTGCAGTCGATGCAATTCTAATACCCCTGCCAACAGGGCGGTTTCTGTCTTGAGACTTTTTTAAACTTTCTTTATATATAGCTTGTGATAGATGAATGAATTATATCGATAACACCACTGAATTATTTAACTGATGAGCATTTAGGCAATATTCCATCAATATCGTTGTTGTATTTATGCAAGGCCAGTTTTTAAGCCGGAGTACAGCTGGTTTGAATGTACAACTGGAACTTCTGGTAGAAAAGGAGTAATGTCAACTCCTTTTGAAAGCAAGGATAGAACTTGTTATACCATGTGTTGTATGACCTATGGACTCCTACACCATGGACACACCAGTGTTAATTTAATTTAACAAAAAAACTTACATTCATCAGCTCTGTGAAGACACTGAATGTTGTCTAGAAGACTTGTGATGTACTGATTAAGGACAGATAGAGAGAAAGAAAGGAATCAAGGGAATCTCCATGCTGTTGGTACATGTTGATAATAATGAAATGCATTTACCCAACCCCTCTACAATGTGAAAGATGTGACTCAAGGTCAATTTTTAGGTAAAAATGCAAGTGGTTTCTTCTCCTAGACTTGGTTACCTTATCAAGGCCAAAACCAGGTTTTACTATTTACCCATAGCTGGAGGGAGTACAGATGGAATTCATACCATTCCCAATGGGCATTAGCATAGAAGTGAAATACAAACAGCCTCGTCCAGGATTTGAACTCAGGTCACCCATTTCATTTCCTATGATGATAAACTCATTATTAGAGATCTATAAAACCAAGCAATTATCTATTAAACCCAGTTGTGTTAAAACCAATATGCAAATTATTCACAGCATATATTATTTAAACCTTTATTTCTTAGTGATTATATAAGCCACATTGCTGGATTTTAAACGTACCAAATAACATAAAGCTGTTTTGAGGCAAATCTAACTCAGATATTCATAGAGACATCATTAATATATAAGACATTCTATGAATTTTGAGCATAAATTAAATACTCATTGATAAACTTACACAATTCCTGAGGGTATTGTGATGTAAGTAGTGATTGTAGTTTTGATTACAGACAGACAGACACCAAATCTCCATTATAATAAGATGATGCTGGGAACTTAAAGAGTAAGTTATGCGATTTTAAATCAAATTCGAGTAAATACTTACATTCACACACATATGAAGTCTACGTAGATAAATTTCAAGAGAGTTTTGTTTCAGGAAACTGAGATGAAAGAACCAAAATAATTGAATCCATTCCGTTTATATTAGATATGACAATCATTGAGCAAATAAATTCTCACTTAGAGCTAAACCTTGCTGCTAACGCAAGTTAAATATTCTAACAACAATTAATCAGGCAAGTTACACCCTTCATGTGCCCATGGTTTACTTCCGGAAGGAGACCCGTGATTTACGATTCTTTTGCATTTAACTAACAACTCTATCGAAAAAAGGAGAAAAAATAAAATAAAGCAAAGGACCCACCCTCCCTACTTCCCAA
Source organism: Doryteuthis pealeii (assembly GCA_023376005.1). NCBI lineage: Eukaryota > Metazoa > Mollusca > Cephalopoda > Myopsida > Loliginidae > Doryteuthis > Doryteuthis pealeii. The sequence continues at coordinate 114,515,757 of CM042148.1, forward strand.
ACTTAAACATGGACGTGAGGATCACTTTAGTGAAGGACCCATCAGTACGTTCTCCTCACCCCTTCATGAGGTAAAACAAATTGCTGCCCCAGATTCTGAATGTTCTGTGTGACGCTGGTGCTAGAAATAAATAACAATAACACTCACAGAAAGTGAGGATGATTTTTTGGAAAGCTAAAAAAAAAAAAAAATTTTTAAACTTTTGGTAATTTTTAAATATTTATTTTGGATTTTTGTTTTGGCGGGGGGATGAGGGTTTAGGCTTTAATAATAACTTAAAAAACAAAAAAACCAGTTTTCTTCTGGGAGGAAAAAAAAACAAAAGTCTGAAACTTTCAACAAAGATCAAGGAAATTTGCGACGACATTGTTGAAGGGTGTGGCTGCGAAGGGTGTCATAGGGTAGCAGAGAATGCGGATTGAAGAGGGGATTGTAAAGAACGTAGGAAATAGCAAGAAGGCAATTTTTTTATGGCAAGTGAACTTGTCATGGAAACTGGAATGGGGCGGACATTTTAGGAGAGCATGAGAAAAAAGTGTGTGGGGACGCCTGTATCAGTGGCAAATAGCTCCTTTAATAAAGAGAATTGAATTAATGAAAATGAAAAGATTGTAAAATTCTCACATGAAAGAGATGGGACAATCTTATGGAATGGATGGGAGGAAAAAGAAAAAAAAAAGAAAAGAAGTTTTTCTTCTTTTCTTTAACGAAGAATAGCTGGTTTACTAAATGGGTATGCCACAAAAATATTAATGAGATAAATAAATAACAAAAAAGAATTAAATTAATTTTAGAAAGTCTCTCTCTCTCTCTCTCCGATCGTCAAAAAAATTAAAATTAAAGGCCATAAGATAGGTAAATTCAAATTTCATATAATTCTTAGCTAATAGCTTAACTGTTGGTTCAGCCTTAAGCCATGAATTCAGGGGAGTGTTTACAGATACACACCAGCATACTCTCTCCGTCTCTCTTCTCTGGTTTATATATATATAATTATGTGATAATGGCTATTTTTTCAGCCGACAATATTTGGGAGAAATATGTGTTTAAAATGAAGTCAGAACGCCTAATTTTGAAAGTTAATTATTAATAAATTAATAATTTTAGGCGGGATTCCTATTAAATTTTAAGGCTAAACAAATCGAGAAAATAATCAATACTCTGTATGTACTATTTCGGCCTATTAGGCCTATTCAGCAGAGCTATAGATACAAAGACCGGCCCACGTGTGGTGCGATTTCGGAAACACTGATTGTCAAGCTGACTTGTCAAAGCGTCTTACAATAGACCAACGCGACAAGCCAAACGGACTTAGCCAGATTTCTTCGTTTTGGTTAAGGAGTAGGTATTTTATATTCTCTTAAGTGACACTCTACACACGAACTTTCGAGAAATAAAACAAAAAATCAGGACGAATGTGTTGTGATATGGCTATTTTCAGCCGACAATATGGGACGAATATGTTTTAAAATGAAGTTCGAGATCCACTCTAATGTTAGTTTTATTAGAAGTTGTAATTAATTATAATATTAATTAAATTAATTGGGGCCGGGATTACCTATATATAATATATATATAGAGTTGTTATTACTATAGTGGGAGTGGGTGTTTCACCTTCGCTCATTTCAATTCATATAAGCCTTGCATTAAAAAAAATTAACTGTTATTTTACTCTATTTTAGTGGCTGTTAGTTGTTGAATCAACGATGGGTGTATTGTCACTAGGGGGTTAAGAGTGATCATCTCTAGTAAGGTATGTAACTGGAAGGGGGTTGTGTATTTGTGTGGGAACAGACCCTGGCTACGGCAAAAAACAATATTTTGATAAGGCGCCTTAGAGTTAGTAATAGATAATGACATAATCTGATGATGTGGCACCGCAGTAGTGTGTAATAGTTTCAGTGTATATTGCTGCCAATCACAACATAAATATTTATTAAGTTACTTATTTATATATATTATATATATAATATATATTTTATTATTTAGAATAGCATAGACAGAGTTATACCCAGTGCTTGGTCATGTTTCCCCTTCCCTATGCGATCAAGCAGAGTTTAATATTGTTTCGCCTAATCATCAGACTAAAGATGGTAAATTGGCATAGGTAATAAACTTACACTAAAAATGTTAAACGAGCACAGCACTGACTGTAGACTTATGCTATGCCTAATTTTATTTATATATTATATATATATATATAATATAAGTATACAAGGTGAGTCAAACAGTAATGTCAGTATTTTGGTTTGAGGAATCAGGTGTATAAAAGTGACCGCAACCCAGGAACAGGTGGATCATACATGCAAAATAGAAGGCTGGTCCTCTGGCGGATACATCCCTACTGTCTCTCACCACATAGGTAACCGTTTCTTCCTCTCAATATTAATGTCTCACCGTATCGAATGAAAGCATATGTATCCCTGCCCCGTAAAAATTCTGTTGACTGTTCTTTTTTGGAAGGCCACTTCTTTTCAACTAGACAGATTTTAACTTCCTCATTTACAAGAATCTTTTTTTTTGCCTCCCAAACCTCTTTTCATGGGTTCCGCAAGAGAAGATAGTTTAAAAAAGCGGCTAAATCGTGAGTATAGAGAGTGGTAAAAGTTGTTGACCTTCGAATGACGTGATTTTCTCCTTGTCCTGGATTGCTTGTGTGTGGTTTGAGCACTGGTCATGCAGGAAGGAGTTATTGTCGATTGGGAAAGTTTGGTCTTACTTGAACGGATTCTATCTTTCTGACGCCTAGCGTTAGAGGAGTCTCAATGTAAGCCTTAATTTTATCTAAAAAAGTTTTAAACCACAAAAATGTATTACTACTGTGAAAATGGTATTAAACTGTTTTGACGACACTCCTTATTATTATATATGGTATATATATGACTAGATGTCAGTGGTGGGAATGATTTCTATTTTGGGGACATTTTAAATAAAAAGATTAATTTTTTAAAATTTGGTTTCGTTTGGAGAAACCCTTAATGTATAATAATCTGATGGATATACAAAGAGCAATAGATTCATAGTATTGATAGTGCCAAAAGGCTTGAATATCAGGTCATGGGTATTGGGTTTTACATAATATTTATTTGTCAAAACCAAAATTTTTTTTTCGGAAAAAGCTTCATCAACACGAAAATTATTTTGTCTTAAATCTTGGAAGAAACTTTGTAGTTTGAATGAATCTTTAGCTGAAGCAATCTGAAAATTTTTGGCTGAAATAAAATCTATATCAACTGTCCGGGCATGGCCAATATATATAATATATATATATAGTAGTATTATATATATATATATATGAGACTAGCCAAAACTGGTTTATGGCATTAGTGAGAAATCCAGAGCTTTGAAAAATAAAAGTCCAGATGTGGATATATCTCATTTTTCGATTGTTTTTTAAAATGCAATCTAGGTGAACACTGACCACCAACACTTGAACATTTTCTTGAAGAGTTAGATCATTCAAGGATACCATATTGTAGAACATTTACAGGAGTTTTAAATAGCGTACAAAGAGGGCTCAAAAATGTTTCTTCACACTGAAAATCATCAGTTTGATATAATAAATCAAAAATATACATTGTAATTTCCTATATATATATATATATATATATATATAATATATATATTTGAAGATTCCAATATATGGAGAACAACCTGGGGTGTAAATAAGGTTTATTGTAAGGAAATGGATTAGCAACTAAGTAATCTCTGAATATATATTATATATATAGTACATATAAGGTAAAAAAAAATGTAAAAGTTGTCGGGTGTGGCTCTAATGTCGGGATACAGCCAGACAGCAAGATAGAGTCTATTCCCTTTTAACTAAGTGCTAGACCAGGAGCTTATTTTCAGCCATCTGAGGTGGATGCCACAACTACCTCAGCTCCTTCACGATTTAACTGCACAGATCCCTGTGCTAAAACTCTTATGCTAAGTTGCAAGGGCCAGTCTTGAATCAAGCACCTTGTGATTCCAAGAAACCTAAAAATACAATATTTTGGTAATAATTGGTTGCAAATAGAGGAAAAATGCAGATAAAACAACACAACTAAATTCCAAATGATATTTTCACCTGGGTACTTTTGTGAGCTTTATCGAGGAGAAATATTTTTTGAATAAATTAAGATGTTGTGTTGTTTTTTAATTTTCCACATTTTTCCTTTATTTTTTCCCAAACGCACACTTTGTTCAGTATACTTCAATCCTTGATACCCTCATCATATGCATATATTAAATTATTAAGATTTCTGATAGTAATATATTGAGGCACTGGGTGTAATGGTTTTCAAAATATAGGAAAATGGACTGAGCAATCAGATACTGGTAAAGTTGTTATGCATTTTACATAGGAACTAAATACCTTGGGAAATGTATGTCCATCCAACTAGTTACCTCCTTCTCCATCTATATGGGTAAATACTAGGGCAGGCTGGGCTTTAACCTTGTACAGTCCGACTGGTCTAGGAGGAGAAAAACTATGGAAATTTAAACCTGTTAAAACTAAGCTTAAAAAAGTTGACCTTCGTGCCACAGCTCTGGCTCATTTGTGGAGAGTTGGTTGCATATATAATATATATATATATAATATATATATTATATAGAGAGAGAGAGAGAGAGAGAGAGTTATTTTAATGCCAAAGACCTTTTGTTTTTGGGCACGTAGGAGAGGGCCCCCTCCGAGTCAATATTAGCTGTCGCACAAATCAGAGGTAAAATATGAAAATCTTGCAGTGCGATTGCACATTTTTTTTTTATTCGGAATATATATATATTAATAAGTCCAATGGTGGCAGCAAGTTTCAAAAAGGAACCAATCCTGGAGAACAGGAAACTCCCCAAGCATGCACAACATACTTGTTCCAGTGCCAACCTGATATGGGCTGAACACTTAAAAATAGACTTGGGGATGACTTGGGCCAAAAGGGCAAGATTCTGTATTCTCAACTTAAAGGAGAGGGGGTCATGTGGAATTGGTAGACCAAAAGCTCCAGGTACAAAAGACAACATCAAGAGAAAATCTGGAGGACCATTGAAACATCCCCACAATAAGGCAGTTTGGCAGATTGCAACCAGAGATCAAAATCAAAATTGGAGAAAACAGATTTGCATGATGTCATCATCCGGATACGAATGAAACAGCAAATAATAATAAATAATAAAAAAATGATGTATATATATATATATATATATATAAATATATATATATATATGTGCATTCTTTTAAAATCCCAGACCTTTTGACTATTGGTAGTTTTTATCTGTTATTTAAAAAAAAACTCCAAAAAGCAAATGTTTTATTTTTGATCCGGCATACGCTGAGGACTCTTGGTTTCTTTCTTCTTGTCTAAAAAAACCCCTGCATTTTTGTTTAGCCAAAATCAAAACCTCAAATAATCCAATGGGCTATTTTGCTTCTTGGATTAGGGCACCAAATAATCTTATCACCACACTCTTACATATGTATTCCATCATTTTTGTTTCTTCCTTGGTGATTGTGACATTTTGGATATAGTCACCATAACCCATTCAAACCTCTCGTGAATTTTTTGTTTAAAGTCCAAAATCAAGCCTCAAATGAAAGTGGCTAGCTATTTTTTTTTTCTCAAGAAAAACTTTCTAATTCTTTTTTTTTTTTTTTTGGGGGGAGGGGAGTCCATTATTTTTTTTTTTTTTTTTTTTCACTGCTGACAAACAGACAACATAAACACTTATTTCAAAAACGTTGAGAGAAAAGCTCTTGAATGCATTCTCTGCAACTAAAAAGAATGGCAAAGATGCTTGGAGTAAATGCTTCTGTTGAATACAAATATTCTTGAAGGGTCTTTCAGGGTACTTTAAACCTACGGACAAAAGTGCTTTCAAATTTTCTTCTTATATGCTATTTGGTTTGAAAGTGTCCAAATTAGGACTTAAATTAACACGTTAGATGTTTTTTTTTTTTCAACTAAATTATATTTTCTGGGTAATTGAAAGATATAAGCCAATTTGATAATCCTTCAGTCCCGCTGGACTGAGTTTGCGATCCTTTCTTGCATCTCTATTCAATATTTGAGCAAAAAAGGGTTGTCATTATATTTCTTCTTTTTTTTAATAACATGTTTTGTTCATTTATTTTATTTTAGGTTGGGCAAAAAATGAATTACAGGTCTTTGTTACTGTTACATTTGGATTTGTGTTTCTCGAGATAATCAAGACAAAAATTTATAAAATGTAAAAAATACCTATGATGCAAGACCTGTGGATATCCACTTGTATGATAATTTAATCAACATTACAAATGTTTCAACTAGAAACCGCACAGTTCCTAGATCATTTCCAGGTCCCTCGTAACTTAGTGTGATGAGAGCAAGACAGGGTATCTGTGCGGTAAAAGTAAGGAGCTGATGGTAGGCGTGTGACTAGTACTCCACCTAGAGGCAAAACATCTCTCCTTGGTCTATGCACTATGAAAAGGGGGATAAGGACCCCTTCCGCTGATTGGCCTAGATACCGACATTAGGGGGGCCGCCCTCCGTGGACCAGACAGAACTTAATTTGTAACCTGACACTCTATCTGCTAATGTGTTAAAAGTATTATTTTATGGTACTTGTACATTGGGTGTTTATTGGTTTTTAACAAAAACAAGAAACTAAGACTCCCAAATTTAACATATAACAATGAAATTATTAAGTCAAAAATACAGCAGCTTATTAGTGATGGCTCTATATCTTTTCATCTCTTCACAATGTATTTTCTAAGCCTTTTGCACATGCGTACCTTAAGGGCCTGTGAACCAGACAGACACGCCTTATGGAAGGGAGGCAAACTTGCCCGCGTTAGGCATATCATAAACAATATGTTTACTTTACAGAGCTATGGCAAATAGTTTAAAATTATGTAAAAAAGTACAATAATCTTGAACTAATAACTCGTCTTTCAATGCTGTTCTTAACCACTTCTTTTCCATTAATGTTCATAATTAAAACAGATTAGCGTTATCGCTTCTCTGCACACGTCACCCAACTCTCTTTTTTCTCTTAAATTATATTTTTTTTTCTGTGTAGCGTGTCCTTTTCTTCTCTCTTCCTGCTTTCTTCTTCTTTTTCTTTCTAATTAAAATGGAATGGTCCATTATTTAGATGAGGGGGACACACTCATAAGAACAATAAATGAATTCATGATGGAGAAAGCAACACCGATAAATCAAAGATTTACATTTTTGTATCCCATCTTGGATGATTTTTGGATGTTCCTCATTTTTAATTCATAACCAGAGAATTGGTTGCATGGTGATAAGAGGTCGTACAATTAAGGAACAAATAAGTTATAAAACATATAGATAACAATTATTTTTAAGTGCAATTTTTAAAAAACAAAACCAAAAAAAAACAAAAAAATAAAATTAAAACCGGTTTTTTTTTTCTACTTGTTTATTAATTATTAATTTGTTTTAAGGCTTGTTAAATTAAGGAAAAGCAAAATTTCATTTGATTTACATCTATAAATTGAAATTAAGAGAAGTTGGTTCATGTGTCCTACAAATATAATATGTACTGTTCACATCAATTTCAAAAATATCTAATATGGGAATACGTTGAAGATAGGAGGTTCAGGGACATATTTTCTGTTTCTTTCTTTTTCTGCATTTTTTTAATTTTTTTTTCTGATTCTCTTTCTGCTTTTGATTTTTTTTTATTTGGCATTTAGGGTTTTGGTTCAAGTTTGTTTTATATTTAAAGGTATTGGTGCTGATATCTGACGGGGGTTAAGGAGTTTAAAAACTGATGAAAAATCATCAGGGTTCGCTCCTACATGAGGTAGACTGCTGAAGTCTAGAGCCACACTCGAGCAAAGCATGATACATCGAAACATTGGTGTCTGTGGGTGACTATTATTATATTATTATAATATATTATATAATATATTATCTATATATAGAGGTGTGTCAAAAGTATTGAGATTTTTTTACTTTTTGACACACCTTGGTATTCTGAAAAATTAACCGTTGCCATTCATTGTTCATTTCTATGTGGTAAATACAGTTCAATTTTCAGCACTTTCCATGTCCACAGACTTTATATTTTTCTGAAAAAAAAAAAACATTCTATTCCATTGATTCACAATATGCTACGCTTGGTAAATTCAGCTTCAATCCTGATACTTTTATGGAACAACCCACATTTATATTATATATATATATATATATATATATATATATATATATATATATATTAGATTGACAAATTCAGTGTGAATGTTTGGAACTTATAAACCTAATGTTCTTTTTTTACCTAAGAATATATACCTTTATACTTATGTATGATTTTTTAAACTTGGACTCATGGACCATGTCACAACGAATATAGTGGTTGAAGTTGATTAAAGTTCTAGAGACAATCATCTCTAGGATGCAGGTTCAATCTGGCTAAGGGTGATTAACAACATTGAATACTTAATAAATAGCTGTAAACACTTGTACCAGTGGTCATAGTTAACGAAATGAAAACACAATCTACCCTCAGTGGATTAATAAAGGGTTCAGTTCAAAAAGTTCTGTGAAGCTCTCCAATTTTATGGATGAAGGCGTTGTCTTGAAGTTTGAGAAGGTTTTCTGAGTTTTTGAGCAAAGAATAACACACTGAAGAAGGCGTAGGCCAAACATCACCGAAAAACATTGTGTAATAAGACGAAAAAAGATAAGGACAAAATAGTCCCGATTAATCCAACAATACATACTAAATATTTATTAGTAGTGTATTAAAAAAGATTAAAAATAAATCTCTTTCCATCTACAGACTTTTCATGTCCTATCAGTCCCGTTGATTTGAGAACTTTGTATTTTTTTTAAGAAGTAAAAATAAAATAACAAAGTGACAAAATTCCCATAAAAAATTCTTCTAAGGAACAGTGAAATTTTTTAAATTTTGTTCAAAAAATGAAGTATTTTGTATCAGTAAAAAAAAAGGAGAACATCTAAAAGTTAATTATATAAGCTTATATATTTATATCAGTAAAACAAAAAAATATGAAAATTAAAGAACAATAATGTAGGGGGTGACAAGACTTTCCCAGACACATGGTACATTTAATCTACAGGAAATGGTCTGAAAGTCTTGTTCACCACTTACATATTTTTAGAAGTAAAATTAATTACATAACTTATAATTCTAATATTCTTAAAAAAACAAAAAATAATGAAGTTTAAAAAAAACAATATAATATTGGGTTAACAAAGACTTTCAGACCATCCCCTGTAGATTAATGTACATTTTGGTCTGAAGTCTTGTCACCCTATATATCTATTAGTGGTAAAAATATATTACATAACTTTACTATTATTTTCAATATATAATATATATATGATATATATAATATAATATATATATATATTAATATATTATTACGCAACCATCAATATGAACACAATGATTGTTTCTTCATTTTTTTTTTTTATTTTTTAAAAAATTAAATTTAGATTCTTAATAAATTAGTTAAATGTTCAACCCTGCTTAAAACCCTAGTGCTGGTGCTTCCAGTTCAGAAAATTGGGATGTTAAAACGAGGAACAGTTGGTCCCATTTTACATTAACTCTTTTTTTTTTTTTTCAACACAACATAATAATTCTATTTTAAATAACTGATGCAAAGCACTCTATTCCAACTTCAAGACCCTCGGGAAATGTTGTTTGTTTAACTCTTAAGATCCTGTTGAAAAAACAAAAAAAACTTCTAAAGTCCAGAGAGAGCCATTCCTATTGCCTCTTTCATTTAAAGTGTAACTTGTTATTTTTCCCTTGCTTTAAAAGCTTCTAAGCTAATAAATAGTGTAAATTATTAATCTGAATCGAATGCTATCAATTTTGGGGTGGATTATGGAAACCGCGAACGTGACGTTTCCAGCCAGGTGGAATGAGGGCGGTAGTAAGGGACGTTGTCCAATGTTTTCCCCTGTATCTAAACAGAATGCCCTGTCAAAGCTGGGCTTTAGAATACACCGACTGCACTCTGGCTTGAAATGGGTAGAAAAAGACAACCCAATTTTTCCCCTCAATTTGGGGCCCCCCCCTAATCTCTGCTGGCTGTGCATGGTGAGAGCTAGTTGATGTGTAAGGAATGGAACCGTGGTGTTGAGGCAGTCCGCAATGACATGCAACAGACTGCCACTTATTGGCCTTACCCTAGACTAAGACGGGCGGTCAGAGAGGCCGGGCCCCACCTTCTCCGAACAATCGGTGCTGTTCAGGTCAGTCACCTAAGCACTATAATGATTGTCCTCAACATCTGTTGTTCCTTATTGCAAGCGCTCGAAATGCTTTTTTAATCATTTGTGATAGTGAAGAAGCGGTATATTTGATTTGGTCCTTCCTATCCTAGGTATGACGTTAAAACTCCATCTGATGGTGATAGTTCCCAGTTCCTGGAAAGCTTCTGGGAATTTGTGGAGCAAACCCCATCCAATCACCAATTGTCCCAGGTCCACTCTGACACGCCCCGGAGTGGTTTTTACGCCTGTTAGGTTTCCCATCTATGGGTTAAAACAGAAAAAAAGATGTGTTAGAAAATATTTGAAGTACCCATCAAGAATGTATAAAACAAATAATCTTCAGCATAAAATAACCAACACCAGGAATTGACATGTCCATATAAATCCACCTTAATATCTAAAAACAGATCAAAAAATTTAGGAGTTACCTCATCCATGAACTTATTAAACAATAACATTTTTTTAGCATAAAATCGCCTAACAAAGGTTGACATGGTCCGTAAAATCTCAATCAACCCTGTATGCCAAAAACTGATCAAAATTTAGGAGTAAACCCCATCAAATGAATGTACAAGATAAATGTCTTTGGCATAAATAAACCGCTCTATCACAGGATTGGCATGCCGTAAATCCCAACCAACCAACCTGTATCTAAAGACCGATCAAATTTCGGAGGCTTAAGAAGATCGGGGTACGCTAAGTAAACAATCCCTTGGGAAATTTCACACAAGTGTAATATGAAAAAAAAGTAAAAAGCAAAATTATAATAATGTGTTTAAATAAACAGAGTAAAAGTTAGTCTCCTTATTTCAACGAGAATAAAACCGCTTCCCGCAGACAAAACTCGTAAAAAATGTACAAAGACTCTTTTAAAAATGCCAATTAAAAAAAAGAAAAAGAAAAACATCTGATGATTAGTTTTTTTATTTTTATGTTCCACCTCTATCCTTGTTCTTTTATTTTTAAGTTGAATTTTTTTTGTTTATTGCTCTTCTTTCTCTCCTTTTAGATTTATTTTTTTTATTTTCGTTTTTCGTTTTCCCCCTCCTTCTTTTCTATTCCAGTCAAATAATCAGAACAATGCTGATGAAATTAGAGATTTGAAAATGAAAAAACCAATTTCCGGCAAAATGTTATTTTTCCTCAATGGTCTCTCTAAAGAATCCCTTAAATTTAATACCTTTATTCTGTGATCCAATTCCAGCCAAAGAGTCGTGAAAATCAAAAGAGGTCGTGCCAGTTTAGAATGAAAATCACTTTTGTCCTTCCTGCCAAATAAAAAAAAAAAAAAAAACAGATAGAAAAGACAAAAAAAGAAAACTCTAGTTTGGTTCATGCAGGTTGTTGTTTTTTGTACTTTCTTTGGCTTTAAAAAATAATAAAACTAAAATGACCCATGAATACTACACTAAAAGTCCTATTTTTAAACATTGAATTTGCCAATGATGATCAACGGTGCTTCGGTTTTAGGAAGGAGTGAAAAAGATACGAAATTAACAAATTTTATAATTGTCTCCATTATTTTCATAAGTTTAATGGAATTAAAGAATTTCGATGTTCAGCATAAAAGAGGTACTGACAAAAAATTTAAACTTTCAATTACCGAATTAGACCTCGAATTATTAATTTTGTTAAATGATATTACTGCCATTAAAAATCCAGACAGCTATAATGTGCTATTTTGGCTGGCTCATGCTAAAACCACAAGACACATACATATACACACACACACCGATAACATCACACACAACACACACTACACACACATATATATTATTTGGGGGGGATATGTGCTTAAAAATTGAAAAGTCGTATCTAATTTTGAAAATTAGATTAATTAATAATTAATTAAATTAGCGGGCATAACCCTATTCAAATGTAAGGCTAAACCGAAATAGAGAAAACATCTAATCTCTGGTACTGTACATTTCCGGCCTACTTAGGCCTCATTCAGCAGAGCTATAGTAGATAGGAATGACCCCTCTTGTGCGTGATTCGACCACCTTGGACTGTCCAGCCAAGACAGGGCGAGGGACCGGTAACCCCTACAAAACCAACCGGACTTTCCTCAGATTTTTCGTTTTGTTTAGTAGATAAGTAGGTTATATTCTTCTTATAATGTGACTTGTTAATAACTAGACACGACAGTAATGAGAAAGTGTAATAATATGCTCGCCGTAATTAATTTAATTAATTAATTAAACTGTCCAATTTCACAAAATTAGGTAGCGACTTCAATTAAGCAATATTCTCCCAAAAATTGTCGGCTTAAAATAGCATAATCAAAACACAATCGTTTGTTTTATTTTTCACTTCTCATGAATATATATATATAATGCAATGATAATTAGAGTAATGCATGAATGAAGAGGGTCCGATTTTTAGCTCAGTCGGTAGAGGCGTTCGTTAGGAAATCACAAGGTCCTGTTCCGATACCGGTCCTCGTCAACTCAGCGTATGAGTAGCACAGGGGATCTGTGCGGTAAAGTGAGGAGCTGATGGTAGGTGCGGCGCTCCACCTCAGACGCTAAAAATAAATATCCTTGGTCTAGGCGAAAGTGAAAAGGGAATAGACTCCCTTGTCTGGCTGCTACGTCGACATTAGGCCGCCCCGAACGACAAATTAAGATAAGACTGGGACTAAATTCTTCTCTAAAATTAGAACAGCATTTTAAAATGATTTTGCTTTATCAAAATCACGCTATAATGTGTTTATTTTGCGCTCGGTTACGCCAACAGCACACACACAACACACACACACATATATATATATAATACGAACGCAATAATAATTACCGTAGGTCATGAATAAATAGTTATGTGAATGTTTAAGATTCAACAAAATTAACATTCAATTGTAAATTAGACTCGGAATGAATTTTATTTTTTTTAAATGATATTACCCTAATCAAAAATCCCCCTGCTATAAATGTGCTATTTTGCTTGGTTACGCCAACATACTTATATACAATACAAACGCAATAATAATTACAGTAATGCATGAATAAATAGTTAAGTGAATGCTTATCATACGCAGTATCAATTTCACGGTAAACACTTTTGTTATCTTTTAAAAAAAAGGTAAAAGTAGCAATTTTAAAAACAAACTTGAGAAATAAACATTTAATGTCTATTCTTTTTATTTTAACATCTTCAAAATTTATTTCCTTTTATTTTTTTGACTTCTTGGCATATCTCCCTCCCTCTTCTTTTTCGTCTTCCATTTTGTTTTTTTTTTTTTTTTCAATTTTTCTAATGTTTTTTTTGTCTTTCTAAGATCAGAAGTGTCAAGTAGAAGAAGCCAACACTGAACAACACAATTAGCAGTTCGAGTGATTAAGCAATGCATCATGGACAATTACTGTTTAGCCAAGGCTAGGTATCAGGCTACAATGTCTATAGGATTCTTCCGGAAGAGACTCTTTCTTTGTTCGTTTTCTTAATTCTTTTCTTCTTGATCATTTCTTTATTATTTTTGCCGTCGCCATCTTGTTTTTATATTTTTATTTTTTTAATTTTTATTTTATTAATTCAATTCAGTTTTTTTCGTTCCCCACTTTTTTCCCCTCCCTCCACTTTTCTTTCAGTCAATTTGATCCGTATCCTTCCCACAGTCCCCGTTACCAACCCCGGTGAAGAACTCTCCCTCATCCTCTTGCTCTCCCCCCAACTCTTAACATTGCACCACTTTCCCCCATCAGGAACTTAAATTCCTGTGATGATTCCATCAAAATTGGGGAAATGGCGTACAGTCATTTGCTTTTAAAAAACTAAAACAAAAACCTAAAAAAATTATATAAAAATATGACAAAAAATGAAAGAAAATAATGAAAAAGTAAAAGAAAAAAAGGAAGAATTCAATGGAACAGATGTTTTATTTGGCTTCTCCTTTTCTTTTTCGTGCTTCTTTCTTTTTTCTTTCTTTTCTGCGTCTCTGGCCATTGTCAGTGTTTCTTCATTGTTTTTTCTCCAGCTTCCGCTAGAGAAATTCAAGCAAATTCTCTTTCACATCAACACTGAGGAAATTTAGAATAAGATTTAACAGCTTATCTGTGCATATTCGGTTTCTTGTTGTTTATTTTTTTTTTAAGTGCTCTTTCTCTGTATTTTTAAACTGTTGCTTTCTTTTTGTTGTTGTTGTTTGTTATATAATATCTTCTTTTTATCTTTTAATACATTTTTATAGATCTTTAAAACAGAAACAAACAAGCAAAATGACAGTGGCGGTAATCAAATTGAAACGAGGGATGTTAGTCTATGGCAAAGACACGCTCATTATTTATTGTGGTTTTTAAAATGTTTGTTTTTAGCATTTAGACATTTTGTTTCTTTCTTCTTTTTTTTCTTCTGCTTTTAATGTTTCAGTGGTTTTCATACATTTTTTTTTTTTAGTATCTTTATGGCTTGTTCATGGTTTCTTTATTTTCTAAATGTTTTTTTTAAAAATGTTTTTATCTTTCTGTTGTAATTTTAAAATGTTTTTTAGATTTTATTTAAATTCTTTATGTTTTTACTGAACTTTATTTTTCATTCGTTTTTCTCTTTATTTTTTTACATTTTTTTTTAGGATCTTGAAATGTTTAAATCTTTTTATTTGTAAAATACTTTTTTGAATTTTTACGTGTTTTTTTAATGTTATATTGAATTACTGTTTGTGTATATTAGCTGTTATTCTTTTTATTCATACTCTTAAATCTTAAATTAATTTTTTTTTACATCTTCTCACGTATTTTGATTTCTTATTTCTTTTTCTAGATATTTTTGGGAGGCATTTTAGATTTTGTGTCCTTTCGAGAATTTGTAGAATAAATTTTATAAAATATCTTTTATTATTTTGGCAAATATTTTTTGCTGGTAGATTTGCAGGTTGAAATGTTTACAATTTGTTGATTTTTGTAATATTTCCTTTTTTTCATTCTTTTTTCATTAAATTTCATGTAAAAAGTATTTAGAGATATATATTATATATATATATAATATATATATCATATATTTAGGCGTATGTTGTAATGGTTAGGGTCATAGGAAATTGACTGATTTGACCGTGTTCAAATCCTGGGACGAGGCTGTTTGCATTTTACATAGCACTACCCAGCTACTCATACTCCTGGGTAAATAGTATGGCAGACTGGGCTCTTTAACATTG
Organism: Doryteuthis pealeii; assembly: GCA_023376005.1. Classification (NCBI taxonomy): domain Eukaryota; kingdom Metazoa; phylum Mollusca; class Cephalopoda; order Myopsida; family Loliginidae; genus Doryteuthis; species Doryteuthis pealeii. The sequence continues at coordinate 114,531,150 of CM042148.1, forward strand.
GCTAGCTAACAACAGTCTAGGAGAAGGAAAACTCCTAAATTCAAACCTGTTAACTCTGCTTAAGAAATTGACCTTGTGTCACATCCTACTTGTGTGGAGGTGTTTTTGGTATATATATTATATATATATATATATATATATATATATATATATCTGGTCCACTCTGGCTTGGAGTTATTACATGTTAAATGAACTATCTGTTAAAAAATGATTGCTATTAGATGGAATATTCAAAAACCATATAAGTGTATGCAAATTATTTTCTATTAGATATAAATATATAAGCAAATGATTTATTATTTTCATATAAAAGTAAAGCTGTTAATGAAGTGTTTTTATTCTCAGTATCAGTCGGACAAGGAAGGAGTCTATACCTTTTTCACAAGTGCTAGACCAGGGAGATTGTTTTTGCTGACGTAGAGCACTTTATCACACAGATCAGATTATACAATCTGTGCTCCCAAGTTCGAAGTTTGCAAGTTCCTACTAACTGAGCTAAACTTGTCCCTATGCTGGACTAAAACTGACTCCTATAATAGGGGCCGTTTTGAAGACATATGACCTTACACTATTGAATTAGATAGGAATGCTTGAAAACATAACTGTATGCAAATTAGTTTATTAAGAATAATTACTTAAACCTATTAATTATTAACTAATTATCATCATTACTCACACTTGAAACCATATAATTACATTTTAAAAAAGACTGACTTCTTTATTAACTCTTTGCCTAACAAATTTCTCTCCCACCCCCAGTTGCACCAAATATTTTTGGTATTTTTTACCTGTAATGTGTCACTATCTATTAACATCAGAACTAATTCTATTCAAATAAAGTGCAATTATATTTTTAATTGAGTCTTTCTGCTCTAATGAACTAACCATCAGTTTTTGTACTTTGCTTCACATTATTGGGAGAGCCCCTGAGAAAGTTGAAAATAGGCAAAGAGTTAAATAATCCAAAAAGTGCTGACATTCCATACAAGCAAACAAACAACCAACATATGTAAATATAATATATATATATATATATCTAAAAGTAAATTTGTCAGAATGGCCTATTGTCAGAATCAGCTGAACAGCAAGGTAGTCTATCCTCTTTTTTCTAGCACTAGACCAGGGAGACCTTTTTTGCAGGAGTAGAAAGCCACACCCACCATAAGCTTCTCACTTTACTGTACAGATCATATTACTCTATATGAAGCTTCTTTTCCAAGGAAAATGAATCCATTTTTTTTTTTAATTTAATAAAAAAGACAAGATATAAGAGATCTCAAACTGGTATTGAACCCAGAACATTGCAATTTGTACATGAATAATCTACCAACTGAGCTAAACCAGCCCCTTAATTTGTAGAAAATATTTATTTCCAAGGAAAATAAATCCATTTCTTTTATTTAATTTAATAAACAATGAAGATTAATAAAAAAAGACAAGATGTAAGAGATCTCAAATTGTTTTCATATTCTCATCAATTACTTTCCATTTTTCTTTCCTTTCTTTTTTTTATTAATTTTGACTTTCTTGGTTTCCGTCTTTAAATCCCAATTGAGATAGAATTGAACTGATCTCATTCTTTCAATCTGTAATATCAATTTTTGGTTCATATTTGATCATTATCATATTACAGTAAAATACTTTTTTAAATCTTTTGACAACATTAATAGTCATTCTGATGATATTGATCATTTAATCTCAATGGAATTAAAAAAAAAAAGAACATTTTGTCTCTTTCTCTCTCCCAAGAGCAATTCAGATTCAAAATATCAATTTCAAATTGATCAATAATGATAATAAAATGAGAAGAAGAAGAAGCCATTTTAAAACAGGTTTTGACTGTGAATCAACTTTTCATTGAGAGTTTCAAAATACGGAGTGTTTAATAAAATTAGGAGTTTGTACTATTTTTTTGAATTTTTGAGATGAGGCTTAATAATTTGTATTATCTGGATTTTTTGGACTATTGACCTCATCTTTATTGTTATATACACTATGTTTCAGCTGATGTGTCCTCCATATTTTGTGAAGGGTCCTGATTACACATGAAGGCTGCGAGTTTGACAAGAAGGTTCCTGAGATTGAGAAGGTTCCCAAGTTTAACAAGAAGGTTCCTAAGTTTGAGAAAGTTCCAGAGTTCAACAAGAAACACCTGAAGAAGGCCGGAGGGCACATTGACTGAAACGTCATGTATATAACAAAGATGAGGACAATAGTCCGAAAAATTCAAATAATACAAAATAGGAATTTGTAGCTAAGGCAGAAATTCATGATTTTAAATGTTTTTTCTAAGCAGACAGCACCCTTTACAGGGGTAAGTAGATGCACAATCAGTGGTATGCCAACGTCTTACTCCAGGGGCAGAGAGCTCATCCCTGTGCCCCTCCTTGCGGCCAATAAATACTTATTCAAATTTTTTCAAAGCTTCATCTATCCACCAAATGTGCTAAGCAGTCTGTTATTTTTGCCAAGGAGTATAGTGGCAAAGCTATGCAATATATTTTAATGTTATAGCAGTGCTACGCTTTTGAGTTAGGGCAATTTCATGCACCCCCGAAGCTGCACTTCATGGCAGCTGCCTCTCCCTCCCCCTTGATCTTTTTCAGACTTTAAATATGCCATATATGCTTTTATATAAGTTGATATAGCGTACAAGAGTGTTTCTTAAAATTAACTCTAATTTCTAATTTTTGGATACACCTTGAATAACTGATTCATTTAGAAATTTCTCATTAAAACTATTTAATTGACCCCACAAAATTATAATTCAGTTGCAAATTGGGCTGAAAAATTACTATGATTTCTATATTTGAGCATTTCAAGTGTATTGCTCTGATAAACATCATTCTATGATGTGCTATTTTTGTTGGACTATGGTTAGATATGAGGTGTGATTAAAAAGTAAATTGTTGTGTAGATATCTGGACTTTTTCAAGATGTGTCAGTACCAATTTGAAAAAAAGATTATGAAGCCAGTATTGATAATTTTTACCAAAATATTGTTGGCTGGTTGGCTGGCTGGTTTGGGTTTTACTGAATGACAACCCTTGTGCAATATATAGATATTATATTAATAGTCTATATTATCTGTGTAAAGATTTTTATTTTAAAAGTTGAATGAAAAAATAGAAAAAAAAAGGGATGCCAAGAAGGCATAACAATAAATAATGATTTTACAAATTAGAAAATTAACCCTGGTAAAAATTCTTTAACTCTTCCCCTTCTAAGTTTCATTGTAACATTCGAATTTATAAATTTAAAAATAGATCTTTTGTAAATTAATAAAAACAGCATTAATAATCTTTGTGAATCAAAAAAGGTGCTTTGACCAATGGAAATCTCACTGGAATAAAAATATGGAATGCTAAGAGGTCTATTTTGAACAAGATTAATATTCCTTTCACTGTTCATTTCTGTTTTGGTAAATATTGCTTTGGTCTTGATAATTCTTTAACATACTTCTGATGCTTTGTAAATATCTATACACTAATAACCAAAATACCATTATTATCACAACTAACAAAAATATGCGCCCTCTGGGCAAAAATATTTAAGTTATGATATACTTAGGTATTATATTGAATTAGAAAGACAAATGAAATTAAATATTAACACAAAAAAGATTTCACTTATTTTTACATTAATCTAATTGATTTTAATGTAAAATTATACATAGGATTGATTTTAATATGTTTGAGAATAAAACAATAATATTAGAAATCAATAACACCAAGTAATTATTTATTAAAGAATTTTTTTTAACTAGTATGCAAAATATTCACACCATATACTATGTAAACATTCATTTCTTAATGATACACACATCACAGGATTTTAAACACATTAATGACATGGGCTGTTTTGAGGCAAATCTATCTCAGCTAGCCTTTTATAGAGATCGTTAATAAATAAGATGCTAATTAATGATTATTTAATAACCATTGAGAATATAACATAAATAACTAATGGAATTGTGACATTGGTCAGAACATAGTTTCAGTTACAGACAGACAGATACATAATCTCCATTATAATAAGATACTAACTACCATTGTTACCAATGAAACTTTGTTATAATTATTACTATTATGCATTGTTAATATTGCTATCATTTCTCCGAACACTATCAATTAGATTATAAATACTCCAATGTCACTTTTAGGAGTATAAAAACTTGAGTGTCACTTATCCTCACTAATACTAACAACCTCTCCACCATAAAGAAGACCCCCCCCTTCCATCTTCTGCATGATCACCACGACCAATAACCAGACTATAATTATCATTATCACAATTATGTCTATAAGTATCTCTATCAACCACCAGCACCAACAGCATCACCTCCCTCACAACAGCGCCATCAGCATCACCATCATCACCATCCATAGCTCCATAACTGCTTTGACCACCGCTGTTACATGAGCCAACAAGGACAATACTTTTTCCGATAGAAGTTCAGGGGTTCAATCTTGGTCCTTAGCCTAGAAGCAGCAAATCAGTTCTTGCGATAAAATAACTTGATCATTAATGAATCCAAAAGGGAGAAATTGCTTTCGAAGCTGGAAATTCTTTTTTTTTGTTCCAGTAATTCTAAAGCAATTACCTTTATCTTAATATTTAGTGTTGTGGGCAAGAGTGGGTTGAAAATTTGTTCTTTGAGGTGTATTATACATCAACCCTACCCCACCACACACACAGACATTCACCCACACCATCGATCCCTCCCCCACTTCTCCCTTTCTAATCTTCATCACTAGGTCCACGTTTCTTCCTGCAAGGATTATGTCATGTTTCCACCCCATACACCTATCCCCCCGACTATTCTATATTCTTCCCATAATTTTTCCATATGTAATCACTTTATTGGCCAGCTGGGCCTTGTACTCTTCACAGAAATAGCTGATTGGCTAATAAGAACATTTACCATATCATGTGATTGGTAATATTGATCCAATCAGATTTAAGGAAATTTGCTATGGAAGTATTGGCTAAATGGAAGGTTTCTTCTATCACTTCTTTTTTTTTTTTTTTAATTAACTTTTTTGTTTTTTTTTTATCTATTTATTTATTCATCTATTTTTTTATTAATGCAATTTAATTTATTTTTTATTTTCAACGTATTCTGGTTTTTATGCTTTTTTTATCCTTTCATTCTTTTTTTTTTGATTCAGCTTTTTCTGTGATATACTTATCTGTTACATCACACTGATTCTTTCTTTTGTACTTTCCTTCCCTCTTTATTTTTTATTCATTCATTCATTCATTCATTCATTTGTCGTTTCATTTGTCAACCAATACAACTGATTAAACAGACTGTCCAATGTCTCCTCTCTGTTCCTCACATAATTAACTAATATTTCCCATTGAAACAAAAAAAAAAACAACAACCACTTAATACCACCTACACATTCATTCTTTTTCCCTTTTTATTTCATCTATTTTTCCTTTTTTTTCTTTAATGATGTCACTTCTTATTTTGGGTCTTATTTTTTTAATAGCATTTTTGTTATTGTCTTTATAATTAACATTATTTTAATTTCTTTTGCTTCACCAGTTTCCATATAGATGTATATCTCATTTTCTAATAATAATAGTCCAGTTTCAATTGGTAGAGTGTCGGACTAAGAACCACAAGATTCCAGGTTCGATACTGGCCCTCGCCTACTCAGCATATGAGTAGCACAATGATATGTGTGGTAAAGTGAGGTAGGTGTGTCGCTCCATCTCAGACGCCGAAACAATCTCCTTGGTCTCGCCCTAGTGAAAAAGGGGATAGACTCCCTCGCTGTATGGCTGATACCAACTTTAGGCCACCTCGACGATTTTACTTTTCTTTATTATTTAATATATATTTAATGTATAATTTAATAATCTAATAATAACATATCTGTATAAAATGAATGTAAGACTAAATTCGTCGGGGTGGCCTAAAGTTGGTATCAGCCAGACAGCGAGGGAGTCTATTCCCTTTTCACTAGTGCTAGACCAAGGAAATTGTTTTTGCATCTGAGGTGGAGTGTCCCACCTATCATCAGCTCCTTACTTTACCGCACAGATCCCTGTACTACTCATACGCAGAGTTGGTGAGGTTTATCTGTGTTTATTCTCTTTGTTTTTAAATGATGATGCAAGACTTCATTTATTTTTCTCAGACGTCTTTATTACCTGAAAGCCCAAAAGGATTCAACCATGTGGTGAGAAGGGAACAGACCATCATCATGTCTGCTTGCTTCGACTAACCGCCAAATTCTAACTACTCCAACTCAGTTCCCTTCACACGCAATGAGAAATCAGTGACTAAGCCAGTTAAAGGTGATCTGTTATCAATCACTTCTATAATGGTCATGCTATGAATTAATGGTAATTTTTCATTTACAAATACCGTAATTTAAATTTTACCACACTACAGTGCATAATTTGTAGGCAACCCACGCATTATGTAACAATTGTTCTAGATTAAATGAAAGGTAATGAAAATTACATAAGATGAAATATATAAGTGCTTATTATAATCCATTTTAGGAAATTCTGTATTAGCCATAAATAAGTAGACTCCCTAACAATTTTTATAAAACGTTCGTTTTTTGCAAAAACAAAGATCTCCTTCTAAGCTGTCATCATTATCTTCATCTTGTCTTGCTGACAGTACATATTCCGATGAATCTCTTTCACGACTCATCCCTATTGGTCATCATTCCTGGCAAGTCCTCCTCACGACATCCAGTATCTGCACAGGGCTGATTGATGTAGATTACTGCTGGTTAGCCTACTATGGCATGTCTGTTGGAGAATGTTGCTTATGTATTAGTCCTAATTTCTTCTGCAGTGTCTTCTGGATTTTATTATTTCTAAGTGGCAAATTATTTATATACTTACCAACACTTCCACATGATCAGAATGGGACACAAGGTCATTTTTTTAGAGCAGAGTTTAACAAGTTTGAATTCATAGTTTTTCTTCTCCTAGACCGGTTGCCAGACCAAAGGTTAAAGAGCTCAGTCTGCCCCATTATTTATCCATAGCTTGTTTGAGAATAATTGGATGCATACTTTTATCAAGGGTGTTAGTGCTATGTGAAATGCAAACAGCTTTGTCCATTTCCTGCAACAATAACCATTACACTATCAGTGCTTCTAAAATGGATATTATTTGACATTATTTATTACTAGTACGACGTGCTTGACATGTTACACATTGTGGTTGTTCTTCTTGTTTGAGTATAAAGGAGTGCGTAAGTCTTGTGTGACTAATGTGTAGTCAGGCTATAGTGACTTATTCCTTTCTGGACTTTCTGAAGGCTAGTTCACTAAAAATGATTTGTTAGCATAGCTCACTAAACATCACCCCATACAGGGTGCCCCTCTCTCCTAGAATTGGCTATAATTAGTGTATTTAATTTATATGGAAATTTAACAACTCATATGTGCCAAAGGTGATAATATTTCATCTTTTTAAATCACTTGTGTGAACTATATTAAACTTTAAATAAATTTTGATACTCTTGGTAAAGGTATGCATCCAACTACTCTCCCCCCAGCTATGGGTAAATAGTAGGGCAATCTGGGCTCTTAAACCTTGGTTAGGCAATAACTGTCTTATTGGCCCATGATATATTGGCAGAAGAGGTTGAATTAATGTTTCCTTCTTCTAGATTGGTTGCTTTACCGAGATTGGATAACACAATCTGCCCAACTATTTTATCCATAACTAGGGAGAGAAGAGCTCATGCCTTTTCCAAGGTTATAAACATTAAGTGAAATGCAAACAGCATGCAGAATTTAGCTCACCATTTTCGTCCCCTATCTATTTACCCATAAGCTGGGGGGGGAGTACAGATTGGATGCATACCATTTAGCCAAGAGTATCAAAATTTCTATTTAAAGCTTTCAATAATTAGTTTCGACAGCACACCAGTGAGTTGTTGTAAAATGAAATAATTTTATCAGCTTGGCAGCATATGAGTGTTAAATTTCCATATAGAATTATAATACACTAATTATAGCCAATTTCTACGGAGAGAGGGGGCACCCTGTATGGGTGGATGTTTAGTAGAGCTATGCTAACAAATCATTTTTAGTGAGACTAGCCTTCAGAAAGTCCAGGAAGGAATAAGTCACTATAGCCTGACTAACACATTAGTCACACAAGACTTACGCACTCCTTTATACTCAAAACAAGAACAACACACAATGTGTAACATGTCAAGCACGTCGTACTAAGTAATAAAATAATGTCAAATAATATCCATTTTAGAAGCACTGATAGTGTAATGTTATTGTTGCAGAAATGGAGAAAGCCTGTTTGCATTTCACATAAGACTAAGACCCTTGAGTAAAAGTATGCATCCAATTATTGCTCGACAAGCTATGGATGAATAATGGGGAGACTGGAAGCTCTTAAACCTTTTTGGTCTGGCAACCGGTCTAGGAGAAGAAAAAAACTATGAATTTCAAACCTTGTTAACTCTGCTCTAAAAAAATGACCTTTGTGTCCCCATTCTGATCATGTGGAAGTAGTTGGTAAATTATATTAAATAATTTGCCACTTAGAAATTAATAAAATCCAGAAGACACTGCAGAGAAGAAGTTAGGACTAATAACATTAAAGCAACATTCTCCAACAGACATGCCATAGTAGGCTAACCAGCAGTAATCTACATCAATCACCCTGTGCAGATACTGGATGTCGTGAGGAGGACTTGCCAGGAATGATGACCAATAGGGATGAGTCGTGAAAGAGATTCATCGGAATAGGTTCTGTCAGCAAGACAAGATGAAGATAATGATGGACAGCTTAGAAGGAGATCTTTGGTTTTTGCAAAAAACGAACGTTTTATAAAAATTGTTAGGGAGTCTAACTTATTTATGGCTAATACAGAATTTCCTAAAATGGATTATAATAAGCACTTATATATTTCATCTTATGTAATTTTCATTACCTTTCATTTAATCTAGAACAATTGTTACATAATGCGTGGGTTGCCTACAAATTAATGCACGTGTAGTGTGGTAAAAATTTAATTACGGTATTTGTAAATGAAAAGTTACCATTAATTCATAGCATGACCATTATAGAAGTGATTTGATAACAGATCACCTTTAAACTGGCTTAGTCACTGATTTCTCATTGCGTGTGAAGGAACTGAGTTGGAGTAGTTAGAATTTGCGGTTAGGTCGAAGCAAGCAGACATGATGATGGTCTGTTCCCTTCTTCACCACATGTTGAATCCTTTTGGGCTTTCAGGTAATAAAGACGTCTGAGAAAAAAATAAATGAAGTCTTGCATCATCATTTTAAAAACAAAGAGAATAAACACAGATAAACCTCACCCACTCTGCGTATGAGTAGTACAGGGATCTGTGCAGGTAAAGTAAGGAGCCTGATGATAGGTGGGACACTCCACCTCAGATGCAAAAACAATTTCCTTGGTGCTAGCACTAGTGAAAAAGGGAATAGCTCCCCCTCGCTGTCTGGCTGATACCAACTTTTAGGACCACCCGCAACGAATTTAGTCTTACATTCATTTTATCCAGATATGTTATTATTATATTATTTAAATTATACATTAAGTATATATAAATAATAAAGAAAAGTAAATCGTCGAGGTGGCCTAAAGTTGGTATCAGCCATACAGCGAGGGAGTCTATCCCCTTTTTCACTAGGGCGAGACCAAGGAGATTGTTTTCGGACGCATGGGAGATGGAGCGACACACCTACCTCACTTTACCACCACATATCATTGGTGCTACTCATATGCTGAAGTAGGCGAGGGCCAGTATCGAACTGGAATCTTGTGGTTCTTAGTCCGACACTCTACCAATTGAAACTGGACTATTATTATTAGAAAATGAGATATACATCTATATGGAAACTGGTGAAAAAAAGAAATTAAAATAATGTTAATTATAAAGAGACAATAACAAAAATGCTATTAAAAAATAAGACCCAAAATAAGAAGTGACATCATTAAAGAAAAAAAAGGAAAAATAGATGAAATAAAAAGGGAAAAAGAATGAATGTGTAGGTGGTATTAAGTGGTTGTTTTTTTTTTTTTTTTGTTTCAATGGGAAAATATTAGTTAATTATGTGAGGAACAGAGAGGAGACATTGGACAGTCTGTTTAATCAGTTGTATTGGTTGACAAATGAAACGACAAAATGAATGAAATGAATGAATGAATGAAATAAAAAAAATAAAGGGGAAGGAAAGTACAAAAGAAAGAATCAGTGTGATGTAACAGATAAGTGATATCAGCAGAAAAAGCTGAATCAAAAAAAAAGAAAATGAAAGGATAAAAAAAGCATAAAAACCAGAATATCGTTTGAAAAATAAAAAATAAAATTAAATTGCATTAAAATAAAAAAAATAGATGAATAAATAAATAGATAAAAAAAAAACAAAAAAAAGTTAAATTTAAAAAAAAAAAAAGAAAAGTGATGGAAGAAACCTTCCATTTAGCCAATACTTCCATAGCAAATTCCCTTAAATCTGATTGGATCAATATTACCAAATCACAATGATATGGTAAAATGTTCTTATTAGCCAATCAGCTATTTTCTGTGAAGAAGTACAAAGGCCCAGCTGGCCAATAAAGTGGATTACATATGGAAAAATTATGGAAGAATATAGAATAGTTGGGGGGGGATAGGTGTATGGGGGTGGAAACATTGACATAATCCTTGCAGGAAGAAAACGTGGACCTAGTGAACATGAAGATTAGAAAGGGAGAAGTGGGGGGGATCGATGGTGTGGTGAATGTCTGTGTGTGTGGTGGGGTAGGGTTGATGTATAATACACCTCAAAGAACAAATTTTCAACCCACTCTTGCCCACACACTAAATATTAAATAAAGGGTAATGGGCTTTAGAATTACTGGACAAAAAAAAAAGAATTTCCAGCTTCGAAAAGCAATTTTTCCTTTTGGATTCATTAATGATCAAGTTATTTTTTTATCGCAAGAACGATTTGCTGCTTCTAGGCTAAGGACCAAGATTGAACCCCTGAACTTCTATCGGAAAGAATATTTGTCCTTGTTGGCTCATGTAACAGCGGTGGTCAAGCAAGTTATGGAGCTACGAGATGGTGATGATGCTGTTGTGTTGAGGTGCTGTTGTGAGGGAGCTGATGGGTCTTGCGGCTGTGTGAGGAAGGTGGATGCTGTTGGTGCTGGTGGTTGATAGAGATACTTATAGACATAATTGTGATAATGATAATTATAGTCTGCTATTGGTCGTGGTGATCATGCAGAAGATGGAGAGGGGGTATTTCTTTATGGTGGAGAGGTTGTTAGTATTAGTGAGGATAAGTGACACTCAAGTTTTTATACTCCTAAAAGTGACATTGGGAGTATTTATAATCTAATTGATAGAGTTCGGAAGAAATGATAGCAATATTAACAATGCATAAATAAGTAATATAATTGTAACAAGTTTCATTGGTAACATAGTAGTTAGTATCTTATTATAATGGAGATTATGTATCTGTCTGTCTGTAACTGAAAAAACTATGTCCTGACCAATGTTCACAATTCCATTTAGTTATTTATGTTATATTCTTCAATGGTTATTAAATAATCATTAATTAGCATCTTATTTATTAAACATCTCTATAAAAGGCTAGCTAAGATAGATTTGCCTCAAAACAGCCCATGTCATTAATGTGTTAAAATCCTGTGAATGTGTGTATCATTAAGAAAATGAATGTTTACCATAGTAATATGGTGTGAATATTTTGCATACTAGTTAAAAAAAATTCTTTAATAAAATAATTACTTGGTGTTATTGATTTCTAATATTATTGTTTTATTCTCAAACATATTTAAAATCAATCCTATGTATAATTTTCATAAAATCAAATTAGATTAATGTAAAAATAAGTGAAATCTTTTTTGTGTTTAATATTTAAATTTCATTTGTCTTTCTAATTCAATATAATACCTAGTTAATAAGTCATAACTTAAATATTTTTGCCCAGAGGGCGCATATTTTTTGTTAGTTGTGGAATAATAATGGTATTTGGTTATTAGTGTATAGATATTTACAAAGCATCAAGAAGTATGTTAAAGAATTATCAAGACCAAAACAATATTTACCAAAAACAGAAATGAACATGTGAAAGGAATATTAATCTTGTTCAAAATAAGACCTCTTAGCATTCCATATTTTTTTTTCCAGTGAGATTTTCCATTGGTCAAAGCACGCTTTTTTGATTCCAAAGATTAATTAATGCTGTTTTATTAATTTACAAAAGATCTATTTTTATTTTATAAATTCGAATGTTACAACTGAAACTTGAAGGGGAAAGAGTTAAAGAATTTTACCCAGGGTTAATTTTCTAATTTGTAAAATCATTATTTATTGTTAATGGCCCTTCTGGGCATGTCCCTTTTTTTTTTTCC
>CM042148.1:114543645-114674484 GCA_023376005.1 Doryteuthis pealeii
TAGGAGATAATGGGCCGTAAAAATAATATGAAAATTGCATTTTTACTCTCAAAGTTTCAATCTAGAATTTGTTAGATTAAAAATAATGGGCGACAGTGGAATTACCTGATTGGTTATTGGCAGGTAGTGACCTGAGTGACCTTGGTCTGAAAAGAGCAGCCATTATAGGACATCGAGAAATTTCGGCAAGATGCGAACAGGGCACCCAAGAGAGGATGGTTCAGGGGATACAACAAGCCACACTGTTGAATCTTTCATGGCTAGTTTTAAATAGATACTTATAAGAAAAACAACAATCTGTTAATTGATTATTTAAACAAGAATGGCCACCGCCAAAAGAAGCAACCCACAGGATTAATCTAGCAAAAGAAGATGGTAGTGAATTAACAGTAGACAGTAAGGCCGAGTTAACAGTAAGAGCCCTCAATCCATCTCTACCTGTTGTCTGTGCTCTCTCCAATGTGTTACAAGAAGGGTATATAATGGCATGTTAGAGAACTCTCGCTATAGAAGTATGCGACAAGCATCCTCAACCACATCAGTTTCCAGCATGTCAGTAAATACTGGTTGACCACAGAGCAATGAAAATGGCTTGGAGAAAATAGCTTAAAATTGGGAACTAGCATGCTGCTTGTTTGAAAAAATTCTGAAAGAGCACCTTTGGGTAAATAGTAGGGCAAGTTTGGGCAATTTATCCTAGTATACAATTGGTATAGAAAAAGGAAACTCTAAAGTTCAATCTGTTTAACTCCACATACAAAATTGACCTTGTGTCCACATCTACTGATGCAAGAGTAAAGTTATATACATAATTTTTTTCACTTTGGAAAATTTTTTTTTTCATTTCTTCTTATTATGGTCAGTCATGCTGAAAGCAGTAGTTCCAGCTAGTTCACCAAAGTTAAGCAGCCATGAGCCTGTTCAAATAGTTAACTGGGTGACACTTATGCAAACAGCAGGTACTGTCAGCAACTTAAGTCCTTTGTTAATCAAAATGACTTAAATCATATTAATGACCTGAAAGAGGGTGATATGACACAAAAAAAAACAACCAACCTATCTATTTATTCACTCAGGTTAAGCAGCAATGAGCCTGTCTAATACTTAATTGGATGGCCGCTTAAGCAACAGCAGGTACTATCAGCAACCCGAGTCCTGTTTATCAAAAATTTTACAGCAATGTCAACCCTTGTTGGGTTATTTTTATGCTGAAGACATTTTTGTTTTACTCATTCTTCATGGAATCCAATTGTTTTTTTTTTTCAAAATCAGTTTTTTTAACACATTTTTTTAAACTCATTTTTTTCTATTTAACCTATAGATGGGACCCTAACAGGTACTACCGCTCCTGGGTCAGAGTGAACCCGGAAATAATAGGGATGAAGGGTACTCACATTGCCCAGAATCCAAAATTTGAACTTCACTATCAGATGAGTTTAATCTCATACCCAGGAGACTAAGGCCCTCAGTCATCACCTTCTAGCACATATATGATAAAAAGGGTTGGGGTTTGCAAAGAATAAGGGCAATAGGGTCAGGAAAATTATATAGGAGCTAGGGCTTGATTTGACCAGCTGATTGATTGGGGAGGATCCTCTCAACTGCCTCTCTGGGAGTAATGGTGATAAAGGGTACTCAACTCCCAGAGCTCCACAATTAGATGTAGTTTAATCATTTGTTTTTGTTTTCTTACAATTGTCTTGAATTACGACAAACGGTCTCCATCTAAGTTGAATACAATGTTGTTGTTTTTTATTTTTTTTATGAAAAAGCCATCATATTTTGGCAAGACAATCTAAATTTCAGAACTAGTCAATGATTGTATCATGATTGTATCATTTGAATTCTTTTACCCAAGAATTAGATTTCAATGTACACATAGAAAGTATTGATGTCTAGATTTTATATATATATATATATATATATATATACTTTATATCTTTTTCTTGATAAAATAAAATAAAAAAAGTAACAAATAAAAAAGGATTTCAATTTCATCTAGGTCACAAAATGATTGTTTCTTTTTTATGCGACTCTAAATATAGGTTTTTTTTCTCTTTTCTCTTTTCTTTCTCTCCTATTGTCTACTTGATCTTATATTTTATTTGTGTAAGCCCAAAGCATAATATATCACTGTAAAAATCTGAAGCTTTGACAAAATTAGATCTACAATACTTCAGCAACCCTTTATTAGTATTTTTAGTCCTTTTTCGGTATTTTAATACTATCATTTTATTTATTTTTTTCTAATTTAAGTTACACTGTATCTTTATTTTCCGAATTGAATTGGAGCCAGTTTATTTTATTTTTTTTTTATTATTATTATTATATTATTATTATTATTATTATTGCCACTTTTATTCTTCTTGGAAAATGACCATCAATTCTTGCAATTCAATTATTATTATCAGTAGTTCTATAACAAAATATGTTCAGAATTATCTATGAAAAAAAATTTTAAATAGAAAGAAAGAACAGATAAAAGATCTTCAAAGTTTTTTGGGGCTACTTCTAAGTTTAGAAAAAAACACTGTTTTTAAATCAGAATAATTTTTTTTTATACCTGTAAAATCTAAAATACTAGAGTGAGTCAAAAGTTTTGCAAAATATTTTACTATGTGCATATTTGTCACACATATATCACATGACTGAAGCAGTTCAAGCTGTGGCAGGTATCTGCTGTGGTTTGGTAGTATTGTAGTAGTTGGGTATGCTGACACGTGTTTTGATTCACTCATGTTAGATTTGAAATCTGCACAGATGAATGTACAATGTATTCTGATTCAAGAACTTATCTTTTAAAAAAATTGAACTGGGCCTTAATTCTGCAGAAGCAACCTAAAAATACAGACAAATATTTGGAACTAAGTCTCCAATAGGCACCCCAAATCATACTAATAATCAAAAGGACAGTTTTGCTTTGCACCATGTACCAACTATGTAATCAAATTAAAAATTAATATTTTCAACAAAAAAAAAGTATTTATGTATTAAAAAAACAACAATTACAATATTAATTTATCATAAGTGCAAAATCTCCAGTAAAGTTCTGATTAAAATTAAAAAGTGTGATTTAAAAAATGATGAAACTTAATATTTTGGG
The DNA here is from genome assembly GCA_023376005.1 of Doryteuthis pealeii. NCBI lineage: Eukaryota > Metazoa > Mollusca > Cephalopoda > Myopsida > Loliginidae > Doryteuthis > Doryteuthis pealeii. The sequence continues at coordinate 114,546,749 of CM042148.1, forward strand.
GACATATTAAGTTTTTAACATCTTTTAAAATCTTACAGTTATTGTCAAAAAATCATCTGTTGGTTTGTTTACAAATAAGCATAAAACCATAAGCAGAAGCTTACAGTGCGAAGTTAAACTGTTCTTTTGATTACTGGTCTGATTTAGGGTGCTTATTGGAGACTTGGTCCAAAATATTTGTCTATATTTTTGAGATGAGGCTTGATGTGAATAATTTTTGATTTTTCGGACTGCTGTCTCATCTTATCATGGTATGTATAAAACAATGTTTTCGGCCTTCCTCATGTGTGTATCCAAGCATAGTAATAAACCAACCCTGGGAAATCATTTTTTTATAGTTTGACAGCTGATCAACTGGCATTGAACCAATCATTGAAAAGGCTAAAACCAAATTGTTTTTAAAGTAAATTATTTTAAGAATAAAAATATCGAAAAAGATGGATGTCATTGGATTTACACCTTGAGTTGTATAGGAAACATCAATAAACTTTTTTTTTCGCAAAATAATCAAGATTTTTTGTAAAAACAATGACGTCCTTATTTGATTGAGATTTTCAAAAGTCCAGTTCTAGTCCTGGCAATCCACGAAGAACAAGAATGTACTAACAAAGAATCCAGTTGTCTCAATAGTAGAAAGCCAGTTGTGGTTCTTTCAATCTTAGGTAGAACTAGAGTGTACTTGTAGCAGTGAATCTAGTCATAGTCCTTGAAATCCTAGGTAGAACAAGAATGTACTTGTCATAGATAATTCAGTTGTAGTCCATCTAGTATTAAGTCCAGTTCGCAACTGATTTCAGGCCAGTTACTGAAAATCTTAAATACTCAAATTCTTTTCTGGGCTCGTTTCTGATTGGCCCATTTTACTGGAAATGCTGCTGAAAGTCTATAAGGGGCCGGGTTAGGACAGTTGGTAGAGCATTCAGTTAGAAACCACAAGGTCTCTAGTTCGATACCGGCCCTCGCCAACTCAGTGTATGAGTAGGACAGGGATCTGTGCCGTAAAGTAAGGAGCTGATGGTAGGTGTGGCGCTCCACTTCAGATACAAAAGACAATCTTCTTGGTCTAGCCCTTGTGAAAAGAGGATAGACTCCCTCGCTGGTTGGCTGATACTGATTTTAGGCCACCCTGACGACTTTTTTTTATATATGTGGTGAGTTTTTTTAACAGTTTATACACTCTGATAGTCCAACAGCACATAACAAATTATTGCAAAACTTTTGACTCACCCTAGTATAAGGTTATAGATATTGATATCTGTTTCATAAAAATCCTAAAATTAATTTTTTCTTTTTTGTTTGGTGAATGTAGGAAATTCTTTGTTGTGTATTATTTAGTTTGTTTGAAAGCATGGTAGAAGGTGGACTTTTGTTTTTAGGGGAGGGGGTATCTTCCCTAGACTAAACCTCTCCATTGCTCTTATAGAAGGGTCGGGTCAGGATCAATCCCCAATGCCAGAGGCATCTCAAATCAAGGTGCCTATAGAACTGAATGATTCTTTTTTTTCTCAACCCGCAACTACAAATGAAGGTTCCAATATTAAACTTGACCTTGTATCCCATTTCACCCTCAGGAGGGAGGTGGAAAAAATACTCCCCCACTATTGTAATGCAAATAAGAGTTGAGAATGGAAATGCTAGTTCTTTGTAATCGGAAAAAATGTGAAAAGCCGTGTTCTAATGAAAAATATCAGTTTTATTGAAAAACCTTTCACTCTGATAACAATGCCGTCCCCGATGAACGGCCATTATGACCTTCGAGGAATAAAAAATGATTATAGTCAGCAATTGAAAGTTTAGGACAAATATTTATCTTTCTTTTTTTTTTATCTTTCTTTTTTTTTTATCTTTCTTTTTTTTAAAAAACTGTTTTTAATGATTCCTACTTATTAGAATTAGGTACACAAATTAAAAATATCATTATTTTTTCTCACCCTGTTTTTATTCAAAAGTTGTGGCCTTTTAAATATCAAATTTTCATTTATTTTGTCGAGTAATTACAAGGAAAAATTGATTTTCTGTGTTATTCTGACCATTGACGTCACATCAAATATTTAATTCTTTTCATCGTAAACAACGAATACGATGATTCAATGATTTAAAATGGATGATTTTCTAATTTACAAATGTTTTGCTTTATGAGAATTGGTTTTATGTATTTTCTTTTTTCAAAATATTTCTTTATTTTTATTTTTGATTCTTATTGTTACTATAATGTTTCAGCAGAAATATTTTTCAGTTTTTCTTGTTTGCATCACACACACACAGTTGCCTAATCTGAATTGCTGAAAGTACTGTATGTTTGTGTGGTTGGATTTTATGGCATGTCAACCCTTGTTGGGTTAATTTATGCCAAAGACATTTTTGTTTTATTCATTCTAGATGGGTACTCAATTTTTTTTAAAACGCATTTTTTAAACTGATTTTTTTCTATTTAACTCATAGATGGGATTTGGGTGGAATAGCACATATGGATTATTACTAAAAGATGCTTGTTTGCACTGCTGAATTTAGGTCTATTTTCAAATGTGGCCTAGAGCAGCATCCATAACATATGGACTAGACATTGCAATGTATATCTATATATACCGAGGCACAGGAGAATTATGCCTGTACAAGATGAAAACAATAACCATTTTTTAAAATTCTACATTGTTGAATTATATTGAATTATTGCATTAAAGTTTCAAAAATCCATGAATTAGAAAATCTTTTATTTTTGATATTTGATAATCGACTATAATAATTTTAGTCTAGGCATTTCTCATATATGACATTTCTCTCACACACAGACACACATGCACACACACACACACACACACATATATATATATATATATATATATATATAATATTATGGTTCATGTCAGGTCGCACAAAGAGCTATGGGTATTATGTAACCCCGTACTACCTGCTCCATAGTCGAATTATCAGCGACTAAACCTGTGCCCCCACCAAGCTTGCCTGGTGAGGAGGGTGGCTAGACACCCAGCAGGATGAAAAACAAAACCTGTGAAAGGGCGGAGAAAGCTTCCCGCTCAACGGCCATCTAGCACATTAACGCGAGAGCACAGAAATACCTGGGCTGGTATCCAGGCACGTAATAGTCTAAATAACATCTTATGGTTATCCTCTGGATAGGAAAATGCTAAGGGAAAAAACCCAGACAGAAATCACAGCTTGGACTCCGTTAGGCGGTTCAGTGTGTAAATCACTATCTGGCAAATCTTGCAGCCAAACTGAAACCGAATGTATTGGTTCACCATTCCTTCGGATCATGCCAACCAGGCAGAGAGGTGGGGCCCTGTCACTTGGGGAACCCAGGGCCTCGATACATCTTGCCCAGGCTCTTTTTTTTGTGCCCTGCAGAATATTATAGTTTCATGCATATTATGCAATCCTCAGATGGTTAACTATTGAAAAAGTAGCTTGTTCAACGTTTAAATAACATGAAGCATGCTGATGCAATAGAATATTATTATGCAAGACTTATATTTAAAAACATAAACATGCTTTGGTCTTAATGCATGCAGTGTCCAGATTTTTAAAAAAGTATCTTAAATCTGTGCAGCTAATTTAACATTGAGCACTTATATATGCAAATACTTTTCATATTTGCTATTTTCCATTATATATATATATATGTATGTATAATGGAAAATAGCAATATATATATAATATTATTTGGTATTATCAGTTACCAAATTCTACAGCAATCAAACTGAATAAACAAAAGTAAATATATATTTATTTACCCAACCCCTCTGCACAAGCAGGGTGTGATACAAGGCCAATCTTTTGGCAGAGTTTAGCATTCTAGTGTGGTTCATCACTTCCATTACTTTGGCAAAGGCATCCAAAGCTGCTGAATTGTACCTCATATTAACAAAATATTGCAAAACTTTAGACTCACCATTGTATATTTATAAAGAGAAGAGGGATTGAATTGTTGCATCTTGCATCACATCTTATGCACAGTGCAATATAGAAGAGCACACCTGAATACCTGTGGTTGCACACAAGTGTACTAGCCTTCTTTACCTAGATACTTATCTTGTATTTCTTCTCTCTTAACTTGGGCTGGTCTGTCTATTGGTCGATCCTGTGCTATCTGGCTGGTCTGTCTATCTCTGAGTAATCTGGGCTTTAGCTGAATCTTCTGTTATTCAGGATCTGTTTAAGACATATTGTGTTGTTTGTTTGTTCTTAGTAAGAACACAACATTTTGCTTTGTTTCAAGATCATACATGTTTTATTTTCTTAAGATCCTAGATCCCTAACATGCATCTGGGAATTTGGCTAATTGAACGAGAGCTGCCATTGCAGTCCATCTCTCTCAATGGTTAACCAAAGATTGATTTTTCTCTCGCTAAATTGACACATTTGCACTCATGAATTGGAAGTGTAGGACAATACAGGGTTAGAATGTGTCACTCTCAAATCCCTGTATCTTTCCATTAACCATTATTGTAAATGTATGCTACTGTACATAATTAAGAGACTACCCATTAATTATGTAACCATATATATATTTACCAACTCCTCTGCATGAGCAGGATACGACACAAGGTTAATTTCTTAAGCGGAGTTCAACAGGTTTGAATTCAGAGTTTTCCTTCTCCTAGACTAGTTACCTAGCCATGGTTAAAGAACCCAGTCTGCCCTGCTATTTACCCATAGCTGGAGGGAGAGTAGGATTCATACCTTTCCCAAGGGTATTAGCGCTAAGTGAAATGCAATTACCACGTCCAGGATTTGAACTCGAGGTGACGAGTCCATTTCCCATGACTTTAACCATTACCCCATGTGCTTCATTATTATGTAACCATATAAGGTTGCATGAACTTCAATGATCCAATAGATCTAAAATTGTGGATTCTGAGTAGCTTCACTGCTTTAGTGAAAGGTAAATTGTGCCTCATGTTACCAAAACATTGCAAACACATGCACAACACACACATACATACATATGTATATATATATATTTGCTAGATGAAAACTATGCAAGGAGGTAAAATGCTCTCATGAACTAATCTTGGAAGCAGCACCCGACAAGAAAGCAGTTTTGCAGCTACTTGCCCTCTATCCCACAAACCATGCAAGTAAGTCGAACAAGGCATGATGGATACCGCTGGGAAAGCAAGGACCAACTCAAAAGTGACGTTCTCATGTGTAAACTGAACATCAAAAACTTACATTAACTCCTAAAGTCCTATACCACCTCATTCCACCCGACTGGAAGTCACATTCATTTTAACTAATCAGCCCCAAACAATAGTCTTTGTTTAAATTTAATATTAAATGTATGTAGAAATCTTTGATTTAAGGGAAATAATAGGTAACTTTAGATGCAAAAATCATTTTTAGCCATTTTTTTTATATATCCTTATATGAATGCTCTGGACTTAGAAAAATCTCAACAGGATGTTAAGAGTTAATCAATTCGGGATCTATGTATATAGGGGTGTTGGCCAATAGAGACATAGATTGATAGAGAGAGAGAGAGAGGGTAATCTGTATCTGTGTTGTCAGTGCAACCTGATGTTATATATATATATATTTCAAAATAAACATATTCTGGTTGTATTTCTTTTATGGATGTTTTGTTAAACTCAACAGACAATTCTTGTTTGACAAGTTTTTTTTTCAATCCTTTTTAATTGTCATCTTTTCTTATATCAGGGTGGAATTGGTGTATGAATCCACTAAAGGTTCTAACACAACTACTTTCTGCACTACCAAGTACCATCATCAGGTGTGGAACTTGTGAGATGTTTCCATTGTTTCTTATGTTAGAACCTTTGGTGGATTCATACACCAATTCTACTCTGATATAAAAAAAAGACAATTAGACAATACCTATCCATAGAGTTTATCAAAACATGCAATATATATATAAATATGGACTGATGACTGGATAGGCAAGAAATTGATAATTACTAACCCCCTTGACCCCCAGTCTATGATATATATATATATATATATATATATGATATTTTCAATCATAAGATAAAATAAAACAATGCAAAAACTAACAATGAGTGATCATCTTAATAGAAATCAATAATTAAATAACAAAAAAAAAAAAAATGTGATGGTTTTGATAAAATTTCAATGATTATAAACATCATCATCAGTGTTTGGTTTGATTCTATTTTTTTATAGAAATGAAAGAAATAAACAAAGAAATGTAAAAACAATATATACATATATATATATATATATATATATATATATATATATATATATATATATATATATATCCAGATAATGAAAGAACTATAAAGAGAAATAAAAACAATAAAACAAAAATAATCTAAATAACGAGTAACACATTAGGAAAATCTTTTCTTTTTTGTTGTTGTTTTGATTTCTCCTTTTAGTTTAAACAAGACTCTTCACTCTCCTTCTTCTCTATCACAGATAAGACGAGATGCCTTAAAGCCAACAGATTTATTTTTAGGTATTTTTTAAAATGTTTTTATTTAATCTATGCACAACCAGACAATTTGTATGAGCAACTCATAATCAAATTGAAAAATGCTCAAATAAAAAATAAAAAATAAATAAATACAAAAGTGGAAAAAAAACTGAAATAAAAATATGTTTAATCACAGATGGCCGTAGGCAAGTAAATTCTCAATTTCACGTGCGTATACGCATTCACGTGTCAAGTGTGTTTGTCTATTTGCAATTGTAGCGCGAGAGATTAAGTGTATATGTGACAGAGATGAGATTGCATTTATGTAAGTAAATTCATATAAAATTTTTTGTTCGGAAAAGTCAAAAGGAATTTGACATCTTTATAATTTACACAGCAGTTATTGCAACACTGATCTTAATACAATCTGCCAGTTTTATGCGTTGTACGAAAAAAGAAAAAAAAAATGTTTTATATGCAACATTGATTTTTGATTTATAATGTGAAGTTTTTCTTTACTTTAAAAAAAAATAACACAAAAACCTAAACAAAAATATTCTTGTACATTTCTACTTTTTTTTTAGATTTGTATCTATTTTTTTTTAGATTTGTATATTCTTTTATGATTATTATTTTATCCCCCCTCCCCAACGACAACTTATTTATTATTATTATTTTACATATATTATATATATATATATATATATATGTATATATATGCATATATATAGAATCATTATTATTATTATTATTATTATTATTATTATTATTATTATTATTTTGATTGTCATTTCATCTGGGTTTGTATGTTTTTGTTTATCAATTTTTATCTATAATTAATTTTGATATTTTTTATTTCTTATTTTAATATACAACGTTGCTTATTTTTGATGTGCTATTAAATTTAATAACCAAACTTGTGTTACTGAATTTATTGTTGGACTCATAATTACCATAAGAATTGATATTATTACATCTTATTCCTATATGTATGTTTTTTTCCTCCCGGAAAGGCAATTTTATTAAGATGAAAAAAAAAATCTAATTTTATATTTAAGAAAATAAACAAAAATAAACAAAAATTAAATTACATCCTATTTTCTGACATTTTTTTTTTTCACAAAGGAATATAAAAAGCAATATAAAAAGGAATATAAAAAGGAATATAAAAATGCTTCCAGACAATAACAACAACTAAATATTGTTTGAGTTTCTGAAATAAGGAATTATCATTTTTATAGATTGATTCTATTTAGACATGTATTCTTATCTTCCTTATTATAGTCACAATGATTTGCCAATTCCTAAGTTCCCCTGTGAGCTGGAGGCATTAGAATACACTGACTGCACCTCTGCAGAGGGGTAAGACTCCCCCAATGGGGCCACCTTTTGGCCGTGGTTAGTGACCCATAATGCTTAAGGATAGAATCCAGGTGGCTGAGCAGTCCATAACATGCAACACTTTGGCCCTTTCTTAGGCTAGACAGGTGGTCGGAGAGGCCCCCTTCAATCAATCGGCTGCTCACATCAAACACTAGCACCTATATGATTGCCCAACCCTATTGCTCTTATGGCAATCCCCAACCCTTTTTATCATATGGGTGCTAGAAGGCGGTTGCTGAGGGTTTACATGTCCTGGGAATGACATTAAACTCTATCTGATGGTGAGGTTCCAGTTTTGGAGGTTTGGGGAATGTGGAGCATCACTTCATCACCATTGCTCCCTCGTCCACTCTGACCCGGAGTGGTAGTACCTGTTAGGCTCCCATCTATGGGTTAAATAGAAACATGTTTTTATAAAAAAAATTGAGTATCCATTAAGAATGAATTTATTTCACAACTTTGTTGGCATTAAATGACCCACTTGAGGTTGATATGCCATAAAACATACCAAACCAAACTAAACCAATTCCTCAGGTGCAAAATTATTATTTATCTATTCAGACAAATGTACTCATCTTGGTTGCTATATGTATTTACCCAAGCCATCCACAGGACAACCCTGTAGGCTAAGGCTTTAGAATTACTGACTGCACCTCTGCAGATGGGTAACACCCGCAACCCCAATGGGGCCACCTATTGGCTGTGGATGGCAACCTGTGATGCTTAAGGACAAGATCCTGGTGGTTGAGCAGTCCATGACATGCAACACTCCATTTTGACCCTTACTTAGACCTCCTCCAATCAATTGACTGGTCACAAGCACCCATATGATTGTCCCAACCCTATTGCCCTTATGGCAACCCCCAAATCTTTTTATCATATATGTGCTAGAAAGCAGTGGCTGAGGGTCTGATTGTCCTGGGTATGATGTTAAACTCTATCTGATGGTTAAGTCCCAATTCAGGAGCACTGTGGAATATCACCATTACTCCCAGACCCACTCTGACCTAAAGTGGTTATACGTTTTAGGATCCCATCTATGGGTTAAATATAAAAAGTGAGTAATAAAAAAAATTGAGTACCCATCAAGAATGAACCAAACAAAAAATCTTTGACATAAGATAACCCAACAAGGGTTGACATGCCATAAAATCCAACTAACCCTTCACATGAGCTGAGGAGGATCCTCTTAGCATAATGGCTAATGTACTGGACTGCAATATTGTAGTAAGCAAGTTTGAACTCCAATCCCACAATTACAATCACTTTCAGATTAATACCCTTGGGAAAGGTATGAATGACCTCATGCCCCTAACTATGGGTTAAATAGCACTACAACTATTCTTCTACAAGGCATTAAATAACCCACAAGGACTGATATGCCATTGAACAAAGAAACCATAGAAACCAAACACGTTGATTTGGAAGTGACATAAGGTAATCTTAAGTGGAGTTCAAAAGGTTTGAATTCAAAGTTTTCCTTCTAGACTGATTGCCATACCAAGGTTTAAGAAACCAGTCTACCCTACTAATTACCATAGGTGGAGGGAGAATAGTTTGATACATACCTTTCTCAATGGTATTAGCACTATGTGAGATGGGAACTGCCTCGTCCAAGATTTGAACATCGGTCAGTATGACCATTTCCTACAATGATAACCATCATTAGACCACAAGCATGTGTGTGTGTATATATATATATATATATATATATATATATATATATATATTACTGTTAATGCCCTTACTATGATGGTAACCATTACACCACATGCCTCCACCATAAATAGAATCAATATGTCTAGAAGAGAAGGAGGAAGTGTATTTGTTGGCATTGAGGACTGTGTTTATATATATAGTCTGCTATTCCTATCATGCTCCACAAACTAAACTAGCCCTCCCATGACAATTGAGATGTTTGATCCTTTCCATGATGCATGACCCAAAGAAAACCAGCCTTTCCATCATACCTCAAACTAAACTAGCCCTCCCCCCTTATGACTCAGGGGATTGACATTACTCAGTTGTTTTTCCCATGATGCACCCTGTATATAACTGAATAACAAATTTGCTGTCATGTTTTTCCTGGGTACTTTGTCTTGAGAATAAACAGTGTATTAGCTGCTTTGAAACCAATGGTGACAAATGCCTTTTAACTGTATAGTACACAATAACAAATGAATACAGCTCTTGCACCTGTAATCAAGTACTTTATTTTCATTTCTCCAATACAAAATACCTATATATATATATATGTGTGTGTGTATATATATATATATATATATATATATATATATATATATAATGTATGTATATATGCTGAATAAGAAGAATTCTGAAGAAGAATTTTCAGAAAACCTGCTCCAAGTATCATGAGATGGTATTGAAAAGTTCTTAACCCAACCAAGAAGGGAATTACCAAAACCATTAGATGTGAATTTTATTTCATAAATTTATCCAGTAGTTAAAAAAATTTCTTTTAACTCTTTGCCAACCAAATTTCCCCCATAAAGGTACCAAATTTTCTTGATATTTTTTTACCTGAATGATGGGATATTTCAAAGTTCACTATCATTGTCTTCAAATAAAGTTCTATTATTATTGTAATCTGAGTCCTTCTACTCTATTATAATGAACTATCACTTTAATCCTACCAAAAACAGCTGCTTTTGGTAGGATCAAAGTGATGGGAGAGCTGCTGTGAGCAGTTTAAAGAGTTAAATTAAAAAGAAAGTTTGTGTTTCTCTTGGTTGTGCTTAGAACTTTTCAGCAGCCCCTTTATTTTGGATTTATTACCTTTCCTCTATTCCACCCTTATCTAACACTTTTCCAAATCCCATTGTTAAATTTCTTTAATCATCAAATCTTTTATTCTTTTTTGCTATTGTTATATTTCCTCATTTTATTACAGATATTATTTTTCTGACAACATAACAAAAGTCTGAAAAATAAAAAAATCGGCTGCGCAATAAAAATGTATGTATTAAATGTCAACAAAAAACTTTTTTTTTTTAACGCGTATTTTTATTAAGTTTCATATTATTCTAATATTCTATTTTTATTCCTAATTTTTTTTCCTTCCATTTTTTTTATTAATTTTTTATTTTTTACTTTACACGCAGACGTTGACAAAAATTCCCAGACCCCAACTCCCAAATTAGGGAAGCATGCTTTTAGCAACGAAGGAACAGGATTTGCTCAGTTAGAGATCAATGGATGCATGAAGTGTTTCGATTAAGTGAAAATTAGCCAGGATTTTAGCAAGATGAATGTCCTCGTAAAATTTCGACACTTACAGCTGCGCAGTTGAATTGAACAAGCGATATCTCAACATCCCCTCACTGCGTTTTTCTAAGCATTTTTACTCAGTGGAGAGCAAACAATAGCAGACAACTGGATTTTATTTTCAATTTATTTCAGGGTCGATTTACTGTTTCTTTGTTTTTGTTTTTTCTCAAATGCATCTTGGATTTTATGTTTTTATTTTTATCGCTCAATTCTCTCTCTCTCTCTTTTTTTTCCTTTCTTCTTATCACTTGTTTGCAAAACAGATCTTGATTTCCTTTATTTTTATTTATTTTTGTTTTATTACAAGTTTTATTTTTCAGTTTAATTTTTTTTCATGTTTTTTTTATTCATTCTGTTACAATCCCATTTTTTTGTTTCTCCATTTATTCAAGTTTTATTTTTATTTTCTATTATTTCTTCCATACTTTCATTTATTTCTTATTTAGTTTTACTTTTAAATCCTATTTTCTTGTTTTTTCTTCTTTTTTGATTTTCTTAAAAAATCTATGGTTATAATTTGGAGGTGCATTGTGTAATGGTTATCATTATAGGAAATGGACACGAGTTCAAATTCTGGATGAGACTGATTGAATTTCAAATAGCACTAATACCCTTTGGAAAGGTATGAATTAAACTATTCTCCTTGTAGCAATGGGTAATAGTTAGCCAGACTGGGCTTTTTTTACCTTGATATGACAACCCGTCAAGGAGAAGGAAAACTCTGAATTCAAACCTGCTGAACTCCATTGAAAAAATGATTTGTGTCACATCCTGCTCATGCAGAGGGGTTAGTTAAATACATATATCCTAAAGAGATGATGACTAGAGTCAGTGCCAAGCCTCTTTTTTTTTCATGAACTGAAAATTCATATCAACGGTAAGATTTGAGGACATAGAGGGTATTAAAAGAAACCTGACAGTGCAGTTTTACTCCATATCAAAAGAAGAGTTTCAAATGTGCTTCAACCAATGGAAAACTCACTGGAATAAGTAATTTGAATATGTTAAAATTCTTGTGGTCATTTTTAGGCTGCAGGTGAGGACACTTTACAGTGGAGATCCCTTGTGGCATTGAATTTGATCCGTGTTGTGTATTATTTCCGTTGATCTGTGTGTCTTGAATCCTATGATCCTCGTGTTCCTTAGTGTTAAGCAGAATCCTTGTTTGTTTGTCCGTTCATCTGTGTTAAGCACAACTGAATACTTTTCCACCAAGGCCTTTAAATAGTTAACCAACCATGTATTCAAGCATGTTGATTAGCCCATTGAATCCGGGCAGCCATGAAGAAGTCTATAAATTTAAGTTGTGACCTCCAGCACACCTTATATACCGGAACTAATCCAACAGAATTTTAAGGTGATTATTCTATAAAAATTAAAATTTCTGTCTTTGATAATTTCTGTTTTGATAATGAAGGTTTGGTTTGGTGTTTTATCAACCTCAGTGGGTCAATTTAATGCTGATAAAGTTTTGAAATAAATTCATTCTTAATGGATACACCATTTTTTTTTATTAAATACATTTTTATATTAAACCCATAGATAGGACCCTAACAGGTACTACCACTCCGGGCTGGAGTGGACCAGGGAGCAATGCTGATGAAGGTGTGCTCCACATTCCCCAAACCTCCAAAACTGGAACCTCACCAGCAGATAGAGTTTAACGTCATTCCCAGGACATGTAGACCCTCGGCCACTGCCTTCTAGCACCCATATGCTAAAAAGGGTTGGGGCTTGCCATAAGGGCAATAGGGTTGGGGCAATCATATAGGTGCTAGGGCTTTACAAGACCAGCCGATTGATTGGAGGGGGCTTCTCCAACCGCCCGTCTCGCCTAAGTAAGGGTCTAAGTGGAGTGTTGCAGGTCATGGACTGCTCATCCACCAAGACTCTGTCCTTAAGCATCACAAGTCGCCACTCATGGCCAACAGGTGGCCCCATTTGGGGGAGTCTTACCCCTCTGTAGAGGTGCAGTCGGTGCATTCTAATACCTCTGCCAACAGGGTGGTTTCTGTCTTGAGACTTTTAAAATTTTCTTTATATAGTCTTGTGATAGATGAATGAAATTATATTGAATACACCACTGAATTATTTAACATGATGAGCATTTAGGCAATATTCTATCAATATCGTGTGTGTATTTATGCAAGGCCAGTTTTTAAGCAGGAGTACAGCTGGTTTGAATGTACTGCTGGAACTTCTGGTAGAAAAATGGAGTAATGTCAACTCCTTTTGAAAACAAATGATCGAACTTGTTATACCATTTGTTGTATGACCTATGGACTCCTACACATGGACACACCAGTGTTAATTAATTAACAAAAACTTACATTCATCAGCTCTGTGAAGACACTGAATGTTGTCTAGAAGACTTGTGATGACTGATAAGGACAGATGGAGAGAAAAAAAGTATCAAGGGAATCCATGCAGTTGGTACATGTTGATAATAATGATAATGCATTTACCCAACCCCTCTACAATGTGAAAGATGTGACTCAAGGTCAATTTTTAGGTAAAATGCAAGTGGTTCTTCTCGTAGACTGGTTACCTTATCAAGGCCAAACCAGTTTGTTTTACTATTTACCCATAGCTGGAGGGAGTACAGATGGATTCATACCATTCCCAAGGGCATTAGCATGAAGTGAAATACAAACAGCCTCGTCCAGGATTTGAACTCAGGTCACCCATTTCATTTCCTATGATGATAACTCATTATTAGAGATCTATAAAACCAAGCAATTATCTATTAAACCCAGTTGTGTTAAAACCAATATGCAAATTATTCACAGCATATATTATTTAAACCTTTATTTCTTAGTGATATATAAGCCACATTGCTGGATTTTAAACGTACAAATAACATAAGCTGTTTTGAGGCAAATCTAACTCAGATATTCATAGAGACATCATTAATATATAAGACATTCTATGAATTTTGAGCATAAATTAAATACTCATTGATAAACTTACACAATTCCTGAGGGTATTGTGATGTAAGTAGTGATGTAGTTTTGATTACAGACAGACAGACACCAAATCTCCATTATAATAAGATGATGCTGGGAACTTAAAGAGTAAGTTATGTGATTTTAAATCAAATTCGAGTAAATACTTACATTCACACACATATGAAGTCTACGTAGATAAATTTCAAGAGAGTTTTGTTTCAGGAAACTGAGATGAAAGAGCCAAAATAATTGAATCCATTCCGTTTATATTAGATATGACAATCATTGAGCAAATAAATTCTCACTTAGAGCTAAACCTTGCTGCTAACGCAAGTTAAATATTCTAACAACAATTAATCAGGCAAGTTACACCCTTCATGTGCCCATGGTTTACTTCCGGAAGGAGACCCGTGATTTACGATTCTTTTGCATTTAACTAACAACTCTATCGAAAAAAGGAGAAAAAAATAAAATAAAGCAAAGGACCCACCCTCCCTACTCCCAAACTTAAACATGGACGTGAGGATCATCTTTAGGAAGGACCCATCAGTACGTTCCTCACCCCTTCATGAGGTAACAATTGCTGCCCAGATTTGAGATGTCGTGTGACGCTGGTGCTAGAAATAAATAACAATAACACTCACAGAAAGTGAGGATGATTTTTGGAAAGCTAAAAAAAAAAAATTTTTAACTTTTGTAATTTTTATTTATTTGGGATTTTTTTTTGGCGGGGGGTGAGGGTTAGGCTTTAATATACTTAAAAAAAAAAACAGTTTTCTGGGAGGAAAAAAAAAGTCTGAACTTCAAAAAGATCAGGAAATTGCGACATTGTTGAGAGGTTGTGGCTGGCGAGGGTGTCATAGGGTAGCAGAGAATCGATGAAGAGGGAATTGTAGAAGACGTAGGAAATAGCAAGAAGGCAAGTTTTATGGCAAGGGAACTGTCATGGAAACGGAATGGCGGACATTTAGGAGAGCATAAAACTTGTGTTGGGACAGCTGTATCAGTCAAATAGCTTTATAGAGATTGATTTAATGAAAATGAAAAGATTGTAAAATTCTCAAATGAAAAGAGATGGGACATCTTATGGATGGAGGGAGGGAAAAAAAAAGAAAGAAGTTTTCTTTCTTTTCTTTTAACAAGATGCTGGTTAAAATGAGGTATGCACACAAAAATATTATGATAAATAAATACAAAAAGAATTAAATTAATTTTAAAAAGTCTCTCTCTCTCTCTCTCTCAAAATTAAAATTAAAGCCATTAAGATAGGTAAATCAATTTCATATATTCTTATGCTATATCTTAACTGGTTTCAGCCTTAAGCCATGATCAGGGGAGTGTTACATACACACGCACATCTCTCTCTCTCTCTCTCTGTTTATATATATATATATGTGATATGGCTATTTTCAGCCGACAATATTTGGGAGAATATGTGTTTAAATGAAGTCGAACCTAATTTATGAAAGTTAATTAATTAATAATTAATTAATTAGGCGGGATTACCTATTAAATTTTAAGGCTAAACAAATCGAGAAAAATCAATCTCTGTATGTACATTTCGGCCTATTAGGCCTCATCAGCAGAGCTATAGATACAAAGACCGCCCCGTGTGCGATTCGAAACCTGATTGTCAAGCTGACTTGTCAAGCGTCTTACCACCACACCAAACGGACTTAGCAGATTTCTTCGTTTTGTTAAGGAGTAGGTATTTATATTCCTCTTAAGTGACCTCTACACGAACTTACGAGAAATAAACAAACAGACGATGTTTGTGATATGGCTATTTTCAGCCGACAATATTTGGGAGAATATGTGTTTAAATGAAGTCGAACCTAATTTATGAAAGTTAATTAATTAATAATTAATTAATTAGGCGGGATTACCTATATATATATATATATATTGTTATTACTGATAGGGGAGTGGGTGTTTCCCTTCCATTTCACATATACCTGCATTAAAAAAAATTACTTTATTTAACTCTATTTAGCTGTTAGTGTTGAACAAGATGGGTGATGCACTAGGGTTTGATCATCTCTAGTGGTATGTAACTGGTAAGGGTTGTATTTGGTGGACAGACCCTCCCCAAAAAACAATGAACCAGTTAATAATAACATAACTGATGATGCCACCCAGTAGTGTTTAATAGTTCAGGTATATCTCAAACAACATTATATTTATATATATATATATATATATATATATATATATATATTATATATTTTAGAATAGCATAGACAGAGTTAACAGTGCTTGGTCATTTTCTTGCCTATGCGATCAGCAGAGTTAATATTGTTTCGCTAATCATCAGACTAAGATGGTAATTGCATAGGTAATAAACTTACACTAAACGAGCACCACTGACTGTAACTTATGCTATCCTAAATTTTATATATATATATATATATATATATATACAAGGGTGAGTCAAACAGTAATGTCATTTTGTTTAGGACAGGTATAAGTACCAACACAGGAACAGGTATCATACATCAAAATGAAGCTGGTCCTCTGCGGATCACATCCCTACTTCTCCACATAGTAACCGTTTCTCTCAATATTAATGTCTCACCTTCGAATGAAAGCATGTATCCCTGCCCCGTAAAATTCTGTTGACTGTTCTTTGAGCCACTTCTTCACTACAGATTTTACTTCCTCATTACAGAAATACTTTTTTGCCTCCCAAACCCTCTTTCATGGGTCCCAAGAGAAGATAGTTTGAAGGCGCTAAATCTGGTGAGTATAGAGGATGTGGTAAAGTTGTTGACTCGAATGAAGTGATTTTCTCCCTTGTCCTGATGCTTGTGTGTGGTTGAGCACTGTCATGCAGAAGGAGGTTATTGTCGATTGGGAAGTTGGGTCTTACTTGACGGATTCTATCTCTGAGCCTCGTTAGAGTCTCAATGTAAGCCTTAATTTTATAAAAAGTTTTACACAAAATGGTATTACTGAAAAATGGTATTACTTTTTGACACACCCTTATATATATATGTATATATATGACTAGATGTCAGTGGTGGGAATGATTCTATTTGGGACATTTTAATAAAGATATATTTTTTAAAATTTGGTTTCGTTTGGAGAACTTAATGTATAATAATCTGATGGATATACAAAGCAATATTCATAGTATTGATAGTGAAAAGGCTTGAATATCAGTCATGTATGGTTTTAAATTTATTTCAACCAAAATTTTTCGGAAAACTTCATCAGAAAATTATTTTTTAAATCTTGAACTTTGTAAGTTTGAAAATGATTTTCAGCTGAAGCAATCTGAAAATTTTGGCTGAAATAAATCTATAACTGTACATGGCCTATATATATATATATATATATATATATATATATATATATATATATGAGACTAGCCAAAACTGGTTTATGCATTATGAGAATCCAGACTTGAAATAAAGTCCAGATGTGGATAATCATCCATTTTTCGATTGTTTTTAAATGCAATCTAGTGAACTGACCACCAACACTTGAACATTTTCTGAAGAGTTAGATCATCAAAGGATACCATATGTAGAACATTACAGGAGTTTTAAATAGCGTACAAGAGGGCTCAAAATGTTTCTCATGAAATCTCAGTTGATTAAAAATGCAAAAATACCATTTGTAATTTCTTATATATATATATATATATATATATATATATATATATTTGAGATTTCCAATATATGGAGACACCTGGTGTAATAGGTTTATTGTAGGAAATGGAATTAGCAACTAAAGTAATCTCTAATATATATATATATATATACATATAGGTAAAAAAAATGTAAAGTTGTCGGGGTGGCCTAATGTCGGGATCAGCCAGACAGCAAGAGAGTCTATTCCCTTTTCACTAGTGCTAGACCAAGGAGCTTATTTTAGCATCTGAGGTGGAGTGCCACACCTACCATCAGCTCCTCACTTTACTGCACAGATCCCTGTGCTACTCATATGCTAAGTTGGCAAGGGCCAGTCTTGAATCAAGAACCTTGTGATTCCAAGCCAAATACATATTTGTATATGGTTGCAAATAGAGGAAAAATGCAGATAAAACAACACAACTAAATTCAAATGATATTTCACCTGGGTACTTTGTGAAGCTTTATCGAGGAGAAATATTTTTTGAATTAAGATGTTGTGTTGTTTTATCCACATTTTTCCTTTATTTTCAACCACACTTTGTCAGATTTACTCAATCCTTTACTCCTCATATGCATATATATTTATTAGAGATTTCTGATAGTAATATATTGAGGCACTGGGTGTAATGGTTTTCATCATAGGAAATGGACTGAGCAATCAGATACTGGGTAAAGTTGTTTGCATTTTACATAGGACTAATACCCTTGGGAATGGTATGCATCCAACTATTCTCCTTCCATCTATGGGTAAATACTAGGGCAGGCTGGGCCCTTTAACCTTGGTACATCGACTGGTCTTGGAGGAGAAAAACTATGAATTTAAACCTGTTAAACTAAGCTTAAAAATTGACCTTGTGCCACACTCTGCTCATGTGGAGGAGTTGGTGCATATATATATATATATAGAGAGAGAGAGAGAGAGAGAGAGAGTTATTTTATGCCAAAGACCTTTTGTTTTGGGCAGTAGGAGAGGCCCCCTCCGATCAATTAGCTGTCCACAATCAGAGGTAAAATCGAAATCTGCAGTGATTGCATTTTTTTTATCGGAATATATATATATATAATGTCCAATGGTGGCAGCAAGTTTCAAAAAGGACCATCCTGGAGAAACAGGACTCCCCAGCATGCACAACATACTTGTCCAGTGCAACCTGATATGGGCTGGACACTTAAATAGACTTGGGGATGACTGCCAAAGCAGATTCTGTATTCTCAACTAAGAGAGGGGTCATGTGGAATTGGTAGACCAAAGCTCAGGTACAAAGACAACATCAAGAGAAATCTGGAGGACTTGAACATCCCCATAAGGCAGTTGGCAGATGCAACCAGAGATCAAATCAAATGGAGAAAACAGATTTGCATGATGTCATCATCGGATACGATGAACAGCAAATAATAATAATAATAAAAAAATGATAATATATATATATATATATATATATATATATGCATTCTTTTAATCCCAGACCTTTTGACTATTGGTAGTTTTATCTGTTTTTACCCAAAAGCAAATGTTTTTATTTTGATCCCATAGCTGAGACTCTTGGTTTCTTGTCTAAAAAAAACCCTGAATTTTTGTTTAAGCCAAAATCAAACCTCAAATAAATCAATGGCTATTTGCTTCTTGATTAGGCCAATAATCTTTCAACACTCTTCATATGTATTCCATCATTTTGTTTCTTGGTGATTGTGACATTTTGGATATCAGTCAACCATCCCATTCAACCTCTCGTGAATTTTTGTTTAAGCCAAAATCAAGCCTCAAATGAATGGCTAGCTATTTTTTCAAGAAAACTTTCTAATTCTTTTTTTTTTTTTTTGGGGGGGGGTCATTTTTTTTTTTTTTTCACTGCTCAACAGACAACATAACACTTATTTCAACTTGAGAAAACTCTTGAATGCATTCTCTGCAACTAAAAAGAATTGGCAGATGCTGGAGTAATGCTCTTTGAATACAAATATTTCTTTGAGGGTCTCAGGGTACTTTACTGCAAAGTGCTTTCAATTTTCTATATGCTATTGGTTTGAAGTGTCAAATAGGACTTATACACGTTAGATTTTTTTTTTCACTATTATATTTTTCTGGGTAATTGAAAATATAAGCATTTGATATCCTTCAGTCGCGGCTGGTTGCGATCCTTTCTTGCATCTCTATTCAAATTGAGCAAAAAAGGGTTTCATTATATTTCTTCTTTTTTTAATACATGTTTTGGTCATTTATTTATTAGGTTGGTGCAAAAATAATTACAGTCTTTGTTACTTTAAATTTGAATTTGTGTTTTCGAATAAATAAACAAAATTAATGTAATACTAGCAAGACCTGTGGATATACCACTGTATGATAATTTAATCATTACAATGTTTCCACTAGAAACCACAAGGTTCCTAGATCAATCTCGGTCCTCACCAACTTAGTGTATGAGTAGCACAGGTATCTGTGCGGTAAAGTAAGGAGCTGATGGTAGGCGTGGCGCTCCACCTCAGAGGCAAAAAACAATCTCCTTGGTCTAGCACTAGTGAAAAGGGGGATAGACTCCTTCGCTGATTGGCTGATACCGACATTAGGCCGCCCTCGACGACTTTATTTTACTTCTATGTGTTAAAGTATTATTTATGTACTTGTGTTGGGTGTTATTTTAACAAGAACTAAGACTCCAAATTTAACATATAACAATAAATTTATTAATCAAAATACACAGCTTATTAGTGATGGCTTTATCTTTCTCTCTTTCACAATGTTTTTCTAGCCTTTTGCACATGCGTACCTTAAGGCCTGGACCAGACAGACCCCTTATGGAAGGGAGGCAACTTGCGCGTTAGCATATCATAACAATATGTTTACTTAAGAGCTATGGCAAATAGTTTAATATATAAAAAGTACAATAATCTTGATCTAACTCTCTTTCAATCTGTTCTTTACTTCTTTTCATTATGTTCAATTAAAACAGATTAGCGTTATCGCTTCTGCACACTCACCCAACTCTCTTTTTTTCTTATTATATTTTTTCTGTGTAGCGTGTCCTTTTCTTCCTTTCTTTCTTTCTAATTAAAATGGAATGGTCCATTATTTAGATGAGGGGACAACACTCATAAGAAATAAGAATTCAGTGGAGAAGCAACACCAGATAATCAAGATTTACATTTTTGTATTCCATCTTGGATGATTTGGATGGTCTCATTTTATTCATAACCAGAGAATGTTGCAAGTTGATAACGGTCGTACAATTAAGGAACATAAGTTATAACATATAGATACAATTTTAAAGTGCAATTTTTTACCGTTTTTTTTTCTATTGTTTATTATTATTATTTGTTTTAGGCTGTTGAAATTAAGGAAAAAGCAAAATTCATTTGATTTAATCTAAAATGAAATATAAGAGAGTTGGTCATGTGTCTACAAATATATATGTACTGTTCAACATCAATTTCAAAAATGATCTAATATGGGAACGTTGAAGATTAGGAGGTTCAGGGACATATTTCTGCATTTTTTATTTTTCTGGATTCTTTCTTTGATTTTTTATTTTGCATTTAGGGTTTTGGTTCAGTTTGTTTATTTAAAGGTATTGGTGCTGATATCTGAGGGGTTAAGGAGTTTAACTGATGAAAAATCAATCAGGGTTCGCTCCTAGCAAGAGGTAGACTGCTAAGTCTAGCCACACTGAGCAAACATGATACATCGAAACATGGTGTCTGTGGGTGACTATTATATATATATATATATATATATATATATATATATATATATAAGGTGTGTCAAAAAGTATTGAGATTTTTTGTACTTTTTGACACACCTTGTATTCTGAAAAATTAACGTTCCATTCATTGTTCATTTCTATTGTGGTAAATACAGTTTCAAATTCAGCACTTTCATGTCACACCTTTTATTCTGAAAAAAAAGAACATTCTATTCATTGATCACATCTACCTTGGTAAATTCAGCTTCAATCTTGATACTTTTATGACACCCATTTATATATATATATATATATATATATATATATATATATATATATATATATATATAGATTGGACAATTCAGTGTGAATGTTTGGAACTTATAAACCTAATGTTCTTTTTACCTAGAATATATACCTTTATACTTATGTATGATTTTTTAACTTGACTCATGGACACATGTCACAACGAATATAGTGGTTGAGTTGATAAAGTTCTAAGAGACAATCATCTCTAGGATGCAGGTTCAATCTTGGCTAAGGGTGATAACAACATTGAATACTTAATATAGCTTAACACTTGTACCTGGTCATAGTTAACGAAATGAAAACAATCTACCCTCGTGGATTAAATAAAGGGTTCAGTTCAAAGTTCTGTGAAGGCTCTCAATTATGATGAGAGGTTTCTTGAGTTTGAGAAGGTTTCTGAGTTTGACAAGAAACACCTGAAGAAGGCCGTAAGGCACATCAACCGAAACATTGTGTATATAACGAAAAAGATAAGGACAATAGTCCGAATAATCCAAACAATACATACTAATATTTATTATAGTAGTATTAAGATTAAAATAATCTCTTCCATCTACAGACTTTCATGTCTATCAGTCCGTTGATGAGAACTTTGTATTTTTTTAGAAGTAAGATAAATACATAGTACAATCCAAAATTCTAGAACATAATTTAAATTTTCAAATGATATTAGAGATAAAATTATTATATAACTTATATATTATATCAGTAAAACAAAAAAATAATGAAAATTAAAACAATATGTAGGGGTGACAAGACTTTCAGACCACATGGTACATTAATCTACAGGATGGTCTGAAAGTCTTGTCACCTTACATATTTTTAGAAGTAAAATAATTACATAACTTATATTCTATATTCTTAAAACAAAAAATAATGAAAGTTAAAACAATATATATTGGGTTACAAGACTTTCAGACCATCCTGTAGATTAATGTACAATTTGGTCTGGAAGTCTTGTCACCCTATATATCTATTAGTGGTAAAATAATTACATATTATTTCATATATATATATATATATATATATATATATATATATAATATATACGCACATCAAATATGACACAATGATTGTTTCTTCATTTTTTTAAAAATTAAATTAGATTCCTTATATAGTTAAAGTTCAACTGCTTAACCTATGTGTTGTGCTTCAAGTTCAGAAAATTGGGATGTTAACGAGGAACATTGTCACATTTTACATTAACCTTTTTTTTTTCAAACACAACATAATAATCTATTTAAATAAACTGATGCAACACTCTAATCCCAACTTCAAACCCTCGGGAAATGTTGTTTGTTTAACTCTTAAGATCCTGTTGAAAACTTTCTAAGTCCAGAGAGCCATTCCTATTGCCTTTTCATTTAAAGTTACTTGTTATTTCCCTTGATTTAAAGACTTCTAAATATATTTAATATTACATTTAAATAAAGGCTATCATTTGGGGTGGATTAGGAAAACGAACGTGACTTCCAGCCAGGTGGAATGAGGCGGTAGAGGACGTTCCATGTTTTCCTGTATCTAAACAGCCCTGTCAGCTGGGGCTTTAGAATACACCGACTGCACCTCTGCTGATTGGTAAAACCCATTCCCTCAATGGGCTACCTGCTGGCTGTGCATGGTGAGCTATGATGTTTAAGAATGGAACCGTGGTGGTTGAGCAGTCCATGACATGCAACACTCCACTTTGGCCCTTACCTAGACTAGACGGGCGGTCAGAGAGGCCCCCTCCGAACAATCGGCTGTTCAGGTCAAGACCTAGCACCTATATGATTGTCCCAACTCTATTGTCCTTATTGCAAGCCTCAAATCTTTTTATCATTTGTGATAGAAAGCGGTAGTTGAGGGTCTTCCTATCCTAGGTATGACGTTAAACTCCATCTGATGGTGAAGTTCCAGTTCTGGAACTCTGGGGAATGTGGAGCACCCCATCATCACCATTGTTCCCAGGTCCACTCTGACCCGGAGTGGTTTTACCTGTTAGGGTCCCATCTATGGGTTAAACAGAAAAAAATGTGTTAGAAAATATTTGAGTACCCATCAAGAATGTATAAAACAAATAATCTTCAGCATAAAATAACCCAACACGGATTGACATGTCATAAAATCCAACCTATATCTAAAACCGATCAAATTTAGGAGTACCCATCAAGAACTTATTAAACAAACATTTTTAGCATAAAATACCCTAACAAAGGTTGACATGCCGTAAAATCCAACCAACCTGTATCCAAAACTGATCAAATTTAGGAGTACCCATCAAGAATGTACAAGATAAAATGTCTTTGGCATAAAATAACCTAACAAGGATTGGCATGCCGTAAAATCCAACCAACCAACCTGTATCTAAAACCGATCAAATTTCGGAGGCTTAAGTCGGGGTTACGGCTAAGTAACAATCCCTTGAAATTTCACACAGTGTATAAAAAAAAGTAAAAAGCAAAATTCTATAATGTGTTTAAAATAACAGAGTAAAGTAGCTCTTATCAACGAGATAACAGCTTCCCTGCAGACAACTCGTAAAAATGTACAAAGACTCTTTTAAATGCCAATTAAAAAAAAGAAAAGAAAAAAATCTGATGATAGTTTCTTTTTTATTTTATGTTCACTCTATCTTGTTCTTTTTATTTTAAGTTGAATTTTTTGTTGTTCTTCTCCTTTAGATTTATTTTTTTCGTTTTTCGTTTTCTTCTTTTCTATTCCAGTCAATGAATCAGAACCAATGCTGATGAAATTAGAGATTTGAATGAACAACCAATTCCGGCAAAGTTATTTCCTCAATGTGTCTCTCTAAAGAAATCCTTAAATTTTAAATACCTTTATTCTGTGATCCAATTCCAGCCAAATGATCCGTGAAATCAAAGAGGTCGGTGCCAGTTTAGAATGAAAATCACTTTGGTCTTCCTGCCAAATAAAAAAAAAAAGATAGAAAGAAAAAGAAAACTCTAGTTTGTTCAGTTGTTTTTGTACTTTCTTTGCTTTAAAATAATAAAACTAAATGACCCATGAACACACTAAGTTCCTATTTTAACATTGATCCATGATGATACGGATGCTTCGGTTTAGGAAGGAGTGAAAGATACGAATTAACATTTTATATTGTCTCCATTATTTCATAAAGTTAAATGATTAAAGAATCATGTTCAGCATAAAGAGAGATCTGACAAAATTAACTTTCAATTCCGAATTAGACTCGGAATTAATTAATTTTAATGATATTACTCCATTAAAAATCACGCTATAATGTGCTATTTTGCTCGGTCATGCTAACACACACATACATACACACACACACATACACACACACACACACACACACATATATATATATATTTGGGGGGGGATATGTGCTTAATTGAAGTCGTATCTAATTTTGAAAATTAATTAATTAATAATTAATTAATTAGGCGGGCATACCTATTCAAATGTAAGGCTAAACAAATCGAGAAAAATCAATCTCGGTATGTACATTTCGGCCTATTAGGCCTCATCAGCAGAGCTATAGATAGGAAGACCACCTTGTGCGTGATTCGAACCCTGACTGTCAAGCCAAGACCAGGCGAGGACCGTAACCCCTACACCAACCGGACTTTCCTAGATTTTTCGTTTTGTTTAGAAGTAGGTTATATTCTTATAGTGACTTTTACTACACGACAGTATGAGAAGTGAATAAATATGCCCGCCTAATTAATTAATTATTAATTAACCAATTTTCAAAATTAGGTACGACTTCAATTAAGCACATATTCTCCCAAAAATTGTCGGCTAAAAAAAGCCATATCAAAACACATCGTTTGTTTATTCACTTCTCATATATATATATAAATGCAATGATAATTAGAGTAATGCATGAATGAAGAGGGTCCGATTTAGCTCAGTTGGTAGAGCGTTCGGTTAGGAATCACAAGGTCCTGGTTCGATACCGGTCCTCGTCAACTCAGCGTATGAGTAGCACAGGGATCTGTGCGGTAAAGTGAGGAGCTGATGGTAGGTGCGGCGCTCCACCTCAGACGCTAAAATAATATCCTTGGTCTAGCGAAGTGAAAAGGGAATAGACTCCCTTGTCTGGCTGCTACCGACATTAGGCCGCCCCGACGACAAATTAGACTGGGACTAAATTCATTCTCTAAATTAGAGCATTTTAATGATATTGCTTTATCAAAAATCACGCTATAATGTGTTATTTTGCTCGGTTACGCCAACACACACACACACACACACACACACATATATATATATATACGAACGCAATAATAATTACCGTAGGTCATGAATAAATAGTTATGTGAATGTTTAAGATTCAACAAAATTAACATTCAATTGTAAATTAGACTCGGAATGAATTTATTTTAATGATATTACCCTATCAAAAATCCCGCTATAATGTGCTATTTTTGCTTGGTTACGCCAACATACTTATATACAAACGCAATAATAATTACAGTAATGCATGAATAAATAGTTAAGTGAATGCTTATCATCGCAGTATCAATTTCACGGTAAACACTTCTGTATCTTTTAAAAAGGTAAAAGTAGCATTTTAAACAACTTGAGAAATAAACATTTAATGTCTATTTCTTTTTATTTTACATCTTCAAATTTATTTCCTTTTATTTTTTTGACTTCTGGCATATCTCCCCCTCTTCTTTTTCGTCTTCCATTTTGTTTTTCAATTTTTATGTTTTTTTGTCTTTCTAAGATCAGAAGTGTCAAGTAGAAGAAGCCAACACTGACACAAATTAGCAGTTCGAGTGATTAAGCAATTCATCATGACAATTACTGTTTAGCCAAGCTAGGTATCAGGCTACAATGTCTATAGGATTCTTCCGGAAGAGACTCTTTCGTTTTCTTAATTCTTTTCTTCTTGATCATTTCTTTATTTTGCCGTCGCCATCTTGTTTTTATTTTTATTTTTTTTATTTTATTTTATTTAATTCAATTCAGTTTTTCGTTCCCCACTTTTCCCCTCCCTCCACTTTCTTTCAGTCAATTTGATCCGTATCCTTCCCACAGTCCCCGTTACCAACCCCCGGTGAACTCTCCCTCATCCTCCTTGCTCTCCCCCAACTCTTAACATTGCACCACTTTCCCCTCAGGACTTAAATTCACTGTGATGATTCCATCAAATTGGGGAAAATGGCGTACAGTCATTTGCTTTTAAAAAACTAAAAAACCTAAAAAGAAATTATATAAAAATATGACAAAAAATGAAGAAAATAATGAAAAGTAAAAGAAAAAAGGAAGAATTCAATGGAACAGATGTTATTTGGCTTCTCCTTTTCTTTTTCGTTTCTTTTTCTTTCTTCCGTCTCTGGCCATTGTCAGTGTTTCTTCATTGTTTTTCTCCAGCTTCCTCTAGAGAAATTCAAGCAAATCTCTTTCATCAACACTGAGGAATTAGAATAAGATTTAACAGCTTATCTGCATATTCGGTTTCTTTGTTGTTTATTTTTTTAAGTGCTCTTCTCTGTATTTTTAAACTGTTGGCTTTTCTTTTGTTGTTGTTGTTTTGTTATATAAATATCTTTTTATCTTTTAATACATTTTATAGGATCTTTAACAGAACAAACAAGCAAAATGACAGTGGCGGTAATCAATTGAAACGAGGGATGTTAGTCTATGGCAAAGACACGCTCATTATTTATGTGGTTTTTAAAATGTTTGTTTTTAGCATTTAGACATTTTGTTTCTGTCTTTTTTTTCTTCTGCTTTTAATGTTTCAGTGGTTTTCATACATTTTTTTAGTATCTTTATGCTTGTTCATGGTTTCTTTATTTTTCTAAATGTTTTTAATCTTTCTGTTGTAATTTTAAATGTTTTTTTTTAGATTTTATTTTAATTCTTTATGTTTTTACTGAACTTTATTTTTCATTCGTTTTTCTCTTTATTTTTTACATTTTTAGGATCTTGAAATGTTTAAATCTTTTTATTTGTAAATACTTTCTTGAATTTTTACGTGTTTTTTTAATGTTATATGAATTACTGTTTGTGTATATTAGCTGTTATTCTTTTTATTCATACTCTTAAATCTTAAATTATTTTTTTACATCTTCTCACGTATTTGATTTTCTTATTTTCTTTTCTAGATATTTTTGGGAGGCATTTTAGATTTTGTCCTTTCCAGAGATTTGTAGAATAAATTTTATAAAATATCTTTTATTATTTTGGCAAATATTTTTTGCTGGTAGATTTGCAGGTTGAAATGTTTACAATTTGTTGATTTTTGTAATATTTCTTTTTTCATTCTTTTCATTAATTTCATGTAAAAAGTACATTTAGATATATATATATACATATATTTAGGCGTATGTTGTAATGGTTAGGTCATAGGAAATTGACTGATTGACCCGTGTTCAAATCCTGGACGAGGCTGTTTGCATTTTACATAGCACTAACCAGCTACTCATACTCCTGGGTAAATAGTATGGCAGACTGGGCTCTTTAACATTGGCTAGCTAACCAGTCTAGGAGAAGGAAAACTCTAAATTCAAACCTGTTAAACTCTGCTTAAGAAATTGACCTTGTGTCACATCCTACTTGTGTGGAGGTGTTTGGTATATATATATATATATATATATATATATATATATATATATGGTCCACTCTGGCTTGGAGTGTTATTACATGTTAATGAACTATCTGTTAAAAAATGATTACTATTAGATGGGAATATTCAAAACCATATAAGTGTATGCAAATTATTTCTATTAGATATAAATATATAAGCAAATGATTATTATTTCATATAAAAGTAAAGCTGTTAATGAAGTGTTTTATTCTCAGTATCAGTCGGACAAGGAAGGAGT
This sequence comes from Doryteuthis pealeii, assembly GCA_023376005.1. Classification (NCBI taxonomy): domain Eukaryota; kingdom Metazoa; phylum Mollusca; class Cephalopoda; order Myopsida; family Loliginidae; genus Doryteuthis; species Doryteuthis pealeii. Next base: position 114,575,216 of record CM042148.1, read on the forward strand.
CTATACCCTTTTCACAAGTGCTAGACCAGGGAGATTGTTTTTGCTGACGTAGAGCACTTTATCACACAGATCAGATTATACAATCTGTGCTCCCCAAGTTCGAAGTTTGCAAGTTCCCTACTAACTGAGCTAAACTTGTCCCTATGCTGGACTAAACCGACTCCTATAATAGGGGCCGTTTTGAAGACATATGACCTTACACTATTGAAATTAGATAGGAATGCTTGAAAACATAACTGTATGCAAATTAGTTGTATTAAGAATAATTACTTAAACCTATAATTATTAACTAATTATCATCATTACTCACTTGAAACCATATAATTACATTTTAAAAAAAGACTGACTTCTTTATTAACTCTTTGCCTAACAAATTTCTCCACCCACCACAGTTGCACCAAATATTTTTGGTATTTTTTACCTGTAATGTGTTCACTATCTATTAACATCAGAACTAATTCTATTCAAATAAAGTGCAATTATTATTTTAATCTGAGTCTTTCTGCTCTAATGAACTAACCATCAGTTTTTGTACTTTGCTTCACATTATTGGGAGAGCTGAGAAAGTTGAAAATAGGCAAAGAGTTAAATAATCCAAAAAGTGCTGACATTCCATACAAGCAAACAAACAACCAACATATGTAAATATATATATATATATATATATCTAAAAGTAAATTTGTCAGAATGGCCTATTGTCAGAATCAGCTGAACAGCAAGGTAGTCTATCCTCTTTTTTCTAGCACTAGACCAGGGAGACCTTTTTGCAGGAGTAGAAAGCCACACCCACCATAAGCTTCTCACTTTACTGTACAGATCATATTACTCTATATGAAGCTTCTTTTCCAAGGAAAATGAATCCATTTTTTTTTTAATTTAATAAAAAAGACAAGATATAAGAGATCTCAAACTGGTATTGAACCCAGAACATTGCAATTTGTAAGTGAATAATCTACCAACTGAGCTAAACCAGCCCCTTAATTTGTAGAAAATATTTATGAAACTCATTTTCCAAGGAAAATAAATCCATTTCTTTTATTTAATTTAATAAACAATGAAGATTAATAAAAAAAGACAAGATGTAAGAGATCTCAAATTGTTTTCATATTCTCATCAATTACTTTCCATTTTTCTTGCTTTTCTTTTTTTTATTAATTTTGACTTTCTTGGTTTCCGTCTTTAAATCCCAATTGAGATAGAATTGAACTGATCTCATTCTTTCAATCTGTAATATCAATTTTTGGTTCATATTTGATCATTATCATATTACAGTAAAATACTTTTTTAAATCTTTTGACAACATTAATAGTCATTCTGATGATATTGATCATTTAATCTCAATGGAATTAAAACAAAAAAAGAACATTTTGTCTCTTTCTCTCTCCCAAGAGCAATTCAGATTCAAAATATCAATTTCAAATTGATCAATAATGATAATAAAAGAAGAAGAAGAAGAAGAAGAAGAAGAAGAAGCCATTTTAAAACAGGTTTTGACTGTGAATCAACTTTTCATTGAGAGTTTCCAAATATGGAGTGTTTAATAAAATTAGGAGTTTGTACTATTTTTTTGAATTTTTGAGATGAGGCTTAATAATTTGTATTATCTGGATTTTTTGGACTATTGACCTCATCTTTATTGTTATATACACTATGTTTCAGCTGATGTGTCCTCCATATTTTGTGAAGGGTCCTGATTACAACATGAAGGCTGCGAGTTTGACAAGAAGGTTCCTGAGATTGAGAAGGTTCCCAAGTTTAACAAGAAGGTTCCTAAGTTTGAGAAAGTTCCAGAGTTCAACAAGAAACACCTGAAGAAGGCCAGAGGGCACATTGACTGAAACGCCATGTATATAACAAAGATGAGGACAATAGTCCGAAAAATCCAAATAATACAAAATAGGAATTTGTAGCTAAGGCAGAAATTCATGATTTTAAATGTTTTTTCTAAGCAGACAGCACCCTTTACAGGGGTAAGTAGATGCACAATCAGTGGTATGTCAACGTCTTACTCCAGGGGCAGAGAGCTCATCCCTGTGCCCCTCCTTGTGGCCAATAAATACTTATTCAAATTTTTCAAAGCTTCATCTATCCACCAAATGTGCTAAGCAGTCTGTTATTTTCTGCCAAGGAGTATAGTGGCAAAAGCTATGCAATATATTTTAATGTTATAGCAGTGCTACGCTTTTGAGTTAGGGCAATTTCATGCACCCCCGAAGCTGCACTTCCATGGCAGCTGCCTCTCCCTCCCCCTTGATCTTTTTCAGACTTTAAATATGCCATATATGCTTTTATATAAGTTGATCTAGCGTAAAGTTGTTTCTTAAAATTAACTCTAATTCTAATTTTTGGATACACCTTGAATAACTGATTCATTTAGAAATTTCTCATTAAAACTATTTAATTGACCCCACAAAATTATAATTCAGTTGCAAATTGGGAAAAAATTACTATGATTTCTATATTTGAGCATTTCAAGTATATTGCTCTGATAAACATCATTCTATGATGTGCTATTTTTGTTGGACTATGGTTAGATATGAGGTGTGATTAAAAAGTAAATTGTTGTGTAGATATCTGGACTTTGTCAAGATGTGTCAGTACCAATTTGAAAAAAAGATTATGAAGCCAGTATTGATAATTTTTACCAAAATATTGTTGGCTGGTTGGCTGGCTGGTTTGGGTTTTACTGAATGGCAACCCTTGTGCAATATATAGATATTATATTAATAGTCTATATTATCTGTGTAAAGAATTTTATTTTAAAAGTTGACATGAAAAAATAGAAAAAAAAAGGGACATGCCCAAGAAGGCATAACAATAAATAATGATTTTACAAATTAGAAAATTAACCCTGGTAAAATTCTTTAACTCTTCCCCTTCTAAGTTTCATTGTAACATTCGAATTTATAAATTTAAAATAGATCTTTTGTAAATTAATAAAAACAGCATTAATAATCTTTGTGAATCAAAAAAGGTGCTTTGACCAATGGAAATCTCACTGGAATAAAAATATGGAATGCTAAGAGGTCTATTTTGAACAAGATTAATATTCCTTTCACTGTTCATTTCTGTTTTGGTAAATATTGCTTTGGTCTTGATAATTCTTTAACATACTTCTGATGCTTTGTAAATATCTATATACTAATAACCAAAATACCATTATTATCACAACTAACAAAAATATGCGCCCTCTGGGCAAAAATGTTTAAGTTATGATATACTTAGGTATTATATTGAATTAGAAAGACAAATGAAATTAAATATTAACACAAAAAAGATTTCACTTATTTTTACATTAATCTAATTGATTTTAATGTAAAATTATACATAGGATTGATTTTAATATGTTTGAGAATAAAACAATAACATTAGAAATCAATAACACCAAGTAATTATTTATTAAAGAATTTTTTTTAACTAGTATGCAAAATATTCACACCATATACTATGTAAACATTCATTTCTTAATAATACACACATCACAGGATTTTAAACACATTAATGACATGGGCTGTTTTGAGGCAAATCTATCTCAGCTAGCCTTTTATAGAGATTGTTAATAAATAAGATGCTAATTAATGATTATTTAATAACCATTGAGAATATAACATAAATAACTAATGGAATTGTGACATTGGTCAGACATAGTTTCAGTTACAGACAGACAGATACATAATCTCCATTATAATAAGATACTAACTACTATTGTTACCAATGAAACTTTGTTATAATTATTACTATTATGCATTGTTAATATTGCTATCATTTCTCCGAACTCTATCAATTAGATTATAAATACTCCAATGTCACTTTTAGGAGTATAAAAACTTGAGTGTCACTTATCCTCACTAATACTAACAACCTCTCCACCATAAAGAATACCCCCCTCTCCATCTTCTGCATGATCACCACGACCAATAACCAGACTATAATTATCATTATCACAATTATGTCTATAAGTATCTCTATCAACCACCAGCACCAAAACAGCATCACCTCCCTCACAACAGGCATCATCACCACTCCGTAGCTCCATAACTGCTTTGACCACCGCTGTTACATGAGCCAACAAGGACAATACTTTTCCCGATAGAAGTTCAGGGGTTCAATCTTGGTCCTTAGCCTAGAAGCAGCAAATCAGTTCTTGCGATAAAATAATAACTTGATCATTAATGAATCCAAAAGGGAGAAATTGCTTTCGAAGCTGGAAATTCTTTTTTTTTTCCAGTAATTCTAAAGCAATTACCTTTATCTTAATATTTAGTGTTGTGGGCAAGAGTGGGTTGAAAATTTGTTCTTTGAGGTGTATTATACATCAACCCTACCCCACCACACACACAGACATTCACCCACACCATCGATCCTCCCCACTTCTCCTTTCTAATCTTCATCACTAGGTCCACGTTTCTTCCTGCAAGGATTATGTCATGTTTCCACCCCATACACCTATCCCCCCCAACTATTCTATATTCTTCCCATAATTTTTCCATATGTAATCACTTTATTGGCCAGCTGGGCCTTGTACTCTCACAGAAATAGCTGATTGGCTAATAAGAACATTTTACCATATCATGTGATTGGTAATATTGATCCAATCAGATTTAAGGAAATTTTGCTATGAAAAGTATTTGGCTAAATGGAAGGTTTCTTCTATCATTCTTCTTTTTTTTTTTTTTAATTAACTTTTTTGTGTTTTTTTTTATATCTATTTATTTATTCATCTATTTTTTATTAATGCAATTTAATTTATTTTTTTTTTTCAACGTATTCTGGTTTTTATGCTTTTTTTATCCTTTCATTCTTTTTTTTTGATTCAGCTTTTTCTGTGATATACTTATCTGTTACATCACACTGATTCTTTCTTTTGTACTTTCCTTCCCTCTTTATTTTTTTATTCATTCATTCATCATTTGTCGTTTCATTTGTCAACCAATACAACTGATTAAAAACAGACTGTCCAATGTCTCCTCTCTGTTCCTCACATAATTAACTAATATTTCCCATTGAAACAAAAAAAAAAACAACAACCACTTAATACCACCTACACATTCATTCTTTTTCCCTTTTTATTTCATCTATTTTTCCTTTTTTTCTTTAATGATGTCACTTCTTATTTGGTCTTATTTTTTAATAGCATTTTTGTTATTGTCTTTATAATTAACATTATTTTAATTTCTTTTGCTTCACCAGTTTCCATATAGATGTATATCTCATTTTCTAATAATAATAGTCCAGTTTCAATTGGTAGAGTGTCGGACTAAGAACCACAAGATTCCAGTTCGATACTGGCCCTCGCCTACTCAGATATATGAGTAGCACAATGATATGTGTGGTAAAGTGAGGTAGGTGTGTCGCTCCATTCTCAGATGCCGAAAATCATCCAAAATACAATCACACATTGAGGATTCTTCTGCGCTTTATAGTGAAATAGGGATGAATAGATCTCCTCTTCCGATTTCTGAATTGTTGACTTAAACTCTGACTTCTTGTAGATCCTTTATCCCTCGACTATTTATTCATATGCTTATCTTATATGGTAATTATTAAGTAATATATGAGATGCGCTAATATGTTTATTAATCATTATATATATATAGCGAGCAATCTGGAACTAACCAAGAATGTAACTTATGACATTCCCCTATATTATTGCCGACTTGCCGGTGGCCCTGTAACAGTATGAGTGATCAGTGCTCACGACAGACGAAGAGGAGTGCACTATGTCCGTCTAAGTTCAACTTGAAGCTAGCCCACGTGAGCAAGGAGAAACACCGAAACAAGAAGAAGAGAAGAAGATTTGTGGTTTTTGACATACTTAGTAGTGCAAGGGTGGACTCCCTGTTGTAACCCCAGCGCTAGTTCGACTATCGAGTATCCACGAATGTACATAATATACTGCGCCAAAAGCAATCCTCTGCTGAAATTAGCTAAACCTGCAAACTGAGATCGCATGAGAAAATAATGAGGTGTGGTCAAGGATCTTTAATCTGCTGTTTATTCTAGGCTTGTGTTAATTTAAATGATAGAATGCGGCTAAGTAGATGTGTCGTTTCAGTTACTTTAATCTTCCACCGTCCTTTTCCCTATACAAACCGTGAAGAAATGCCACATATATTAAGATTGTATCTTTCAGACTCTTAAAACTCTGCTGTTTGTGGTAGCAGAAGAAGAGTTTGAACAGGAACACATCCTTGCGCCCGCCTTGTCTTGCTCAATCCTCGTACTATTACGCACAACTCATCGGTGACCATCCGGAAGTATGCTGCGAGTTCCCTAATCCAGCAACTCATCGCCAATGAGAAAATAACAACGAATAGCCGTAGCATAATGATAAGTTTCAGAAAAATGCCCAGAGAAATACAGGTGAAACAATGTTCCATCAATAACACTAGTGCTTAGCAAGAGTAGATACAATAAATGCCAAGGACCCATTAAGTTAGAGTGGTCTGAAGTTTATATTCATTTACAGGAGAAATACCTCGTACTATTAATAAATTATAAATCAGCACACATACATCCAAGTTGCAATAATTTAATAAGCAACCCAGCGTACAAAATGAGTGTAATAAATAAGCAATAAGATATCTACGAACTTTAAAATGAATTAGTAATGTTAAAAGGACATAAGAGAATAATATATAAGTGCTTATTATAATCCAATTGTTATGAGATTATTAGCTGTGACCTCTACCATAGAATTAGAAGTAGACTCACCTAACTAAGATCCTTCTCTTATTAAATAATCTGTAGACCAATTTTTATGAGCACAAAAATACACCACAACTATAGGACATCTCGTGCATAAGAGCTGTGCGATTCGATTATCTTACATCTTGTCAAGGCTGACAGCAACAAATTTTCTGATGATCTCTTTCAACGACTCATCCCTATTGGTCACATCCGTAGGACAGAAGTCCTCCTCCGACATCCGTAAAGTTATAACATTACACAGGGATCTGATTTGGATAGTAGTAATCCATAACTGCCTGATTTAGCCCCTACTAGTAGCCGTGCTATGTCGTTGAGGTATGAAGTGAGAGAGTAATAAGACTTATGTATTGAGGTCCTTAATACCTCTTCTGCTATGCCACCGTTGTCTAATCTGGGAAATCATTTATTAATCAATAAGATCTATCCAAACAATAGAAAAAATAAAAATAATCCAATAGAAATAAATAAGATATAAATGTGATGTGGGTGGATAGGAGAGAAGTGAAACAATCAAGAGACAAATAAAGGAAAAGCAGTAAAAACACTGGCAAAATGTATTGTATCATTACCTTTCCACCTAAACTAGCTTCTCACAATGATACAGAAATGAGAGACAAAAAGTCAGTAATTTTTAGAGCTAGGGAGTTTAACCACGAGTATATGAATTCAGGTCTTTACTATCTCCCTAGACGTATGCCGAGAACCAAAGTCTCAAAGAGACCATCGAGTCCATGCTACCCAACTTAGTTATATTGCGATAGGAGCTTGTTAGCCAGGAGATATACATATGTGGGATGGCATACTTTTACCCAAGTGGGTGCATTGACAGTGACATGGAATGGAAACTCGCATAAATCAAACGACTACTGAATCGAATAGTCCGAAATTTCCCCTGCAATAACTAAATAATCCATTACTACCCTATTAACAGTGCTGTCTATAAAATAGGATAATTAGACATAATTTATTACTAGTACGAACGTGGCATTGATTCAGTTACACATTGTGTGTGATTCTTAATCCTTCATAGAATTTTTAAAGAGTATAAATAAGGAGTTATAGACCCGATAAGACGTTGCTTAGTAACAAGTGAACTAATTGATAGTAGGTATTGCAGGATATAGAGACTCATTCTCTTTCTTGGAACTTTACTGTGACAGAGTAGATTACACATGACAAAAAGAGTTACTCGTGTAGTCTAGTACGCCTGCAGCTTAACATCACCCCGATACGTATGGGCCGCTGTCTCCACTCTCTCCTAGAATTTCATTTGAAGCGACAAGAGAATTCCTTAGGTATTAATTCTATATTGAACCATTTAAACAACTACATAAGTGTGCTCAAATGGTGGTCCGATAATATTCATTGGTGTTATAATCACTTGTAGTAGAACTATATAGAATACTTTACCAATAAAATTTTAGAGTTGTAACTAGAGCAAAACTCTACCAAAAGGTAAATATGATGTGTGCCTTAGCACACGTATATACTCTATAGGATACAAAGTGAAAGTTATTGTACAAAAACATAATTTATATTCAAACAATACTCCCCACTACCAAGACTTAAATTGACTGTGAGTAAAAAATAGTTTTAGTATTATGTGGGACTAGTCTTTGTAGCTAACTAATAAACACTTTAGTAGCAATATTAATTAACATCTGGTTAATCCTTTTATTGTCCCCGTATTTGAATATAATGGCCAGAAGAAGGTTTTTAATTTAGTGGTCCTCCCTACCTTATGAATGAGGTTGAGCCCTCCCTTTTTTAACCCAAAGATAAAATAATCACAACATTAACTGCGCCACACCACCTTTTTATGCCATAGACATATGGCCCGGTTATGAGAATATAGTCTTTCATGCCTTTTTTCCCCAAATTATTGAATTTATTTTCCATTTAATTGCAATCATGATTATTTATTTGATGGTTATCTATAATCTATTAGCTATATGCAAGATAATTTATGTCTCACCCATGTCATATAACACCTAATAAGTAACCAACCTTAATGCACACTTATATCCAGGAGCCTAAGAAAAAGCTCTCGAGGAATTCTATTTTGTTAGTCAGAGATTGTGTATGAGACCATTTAAGAGAAAATGTGGTTAATAAGTATGGTATCCCAGAGTAGTATATCAATAGAAAAAACAATTTTTGTCTGTGGCTTATGCAAGTCCCAATTTAGCAAATATGTGCAGTTTTGTAGTCCACCACATAGTGCTAATAAACCATGAATGAAAATAATGGTATTATGAGTGTCATTTCACCATACTTATAAGTCTTCTATACCCCATCTCTAATTATGTATTACATATATTTTAGTAAGACAAGAGAACTGGGCTCTTTGTAGACCTGTTGGCAGGATAACTGCTCTAAAGAAGAGGATACATACAATTACTGGAATTACTTATAAACCCTAGATAGCCAACGTGCAATTAAGTAATATTGTGTGACCATTGTGCCACATTCGCTTGTTGATCTGATACTATGTGGTGGTTTCTGGTGAGCTAGAAGGTCTACTTTATAATAGTACAATTAGAATCATTGAGACTTATAAAAGAAAACCTATCGTGCTTTTCTTTTTAGAGCAGGAAAACATTTAAGAATCAATAGAAATGAAATACATATGGGTATTATAGATGTGTAAATGGCCTAATCGGCCTATTCAGAGTTAATTAAATTAATCGTATGATTCTTATCATACAATGATATTGGGATTATCTCTCCTTTGGCTGAATAGCATGAACATTTTAAATAAGAGATAAGTTACAGATCAAGTGCCTAATGACTTAAACTAAGAATGATTATTGTATATTATCTATATATAAATATCTCCTACAAAATCATACCACATTTTTAATTTAAGCACAACTTCTATCAAGATATTTAATGAACTCAATAATTCTAATTATATCTAAAAATTTTATTTTTCACTGAATTTAAAAATTATAATGATTCTCAATGAGAGATAATTAATGATTCTGAAAAATATACCATAAATACTGAAAACTAATGAAAAACCCTACCTAGCCATGTTACGTAAATTAGATTACCCGACCAAAACATAAATTATGTGTATGTCTACTGGAATGGAAATTGAACAATCATTCACAGATCATAGGTAATTTCAATGGTAGACATATTATTTAAATGAATAGTCCAAGTTAAAAATGAATAATAAAATATATCCTTATATCAAAGATCTTATAATGTGCCAATCAATTTTAATAATTCAGTTTGAGCCACACCCAATCCTAAATCATTAGAAATACATAATAAAAGGTGTCGTTGTGTGTATATGTATTAGTCCAGGTCATGAAAACTCAAAAATAAACATAATTAACCAATTAAAGTAGATAATATACAACAATAAAATCAGCACAGGGCTATAGGTTTCTTGAGCAAGTAATAGAGATCTTGATTATATTCATGAAGATATTAAAAAATAAAACTTCTATATAAATAGATAACAACATGAAAATTTTTCAAAAATTTAATTATTAGATAGAGACATAACATTTTTCGAGAGTAAGCTGGATCCAATGCAAGGTACAAATATATAACACATTAAAATTAGTCACCAGGCTTGGCTTTCTGAGTGCGAAAAAAATTAGAGAATGATGAATATCCATTGAAGATATAATTAAATAATATACAAATTTTAATATAGAAACTAACTATGGCATTCTTTTTCATAAATATTATGAGATAAAAGTAAGACATAACATTTCTTAAGAATAAACTGAATTTCAATGCATTGGATTCTATTTTATACAAATAGTGACCTTTTAACATGGAGGCATTCCCAACGAGGATATTAACCTCAATTCTGATTCAGTTATAAGACTGGAATCTGCAGGACTTAACTTAGAAATAAAATGCCCCCTCTTACCGAGGCGATGCCAGAGATAGGCCAGCTGACTAGATATGTCATATAAAATCTGACTATTATGTGATATCTTATATTATGATGTAGATAGACTTAAGAACAGACTGATACAGATAGATAGATATGAACTGATATTAGATAATAGATAAAGAAGGACTAACACGGTTCAGATAGGTAGAATTGATTAGAATACTGAACTGATATAATAGATACGTAGATATGAACAGATAAGAAGTTTGATAGATAGATTAGATATTCGATAGAAGAATAGAATATGAAGCAGACTGAGAAATAGATAGATATGACAGATAGAAAGATTGATAGATAGATAAGATATGGGACAGATAGAAAGAATTGATAGATAGATAGATATGAACAGACTGAGCATAGATAAATATGACAGATAGAAGAGATGATAAGATAGATCAAATATGAACACGAGAAAGAATAGATAGAACGATATGAGACAGACTGAAGATAGACTAGATATTGAGAGATCAAGAAAGATCGATCAGAAGAATAAGATAATTGGAACCAGCATAGAAAGAATGATCGCACGATTAGCTCTAGCAACAACTGCGCTCGCTAGAAACTTGGACACCGCATAGCCCGACTATGCTGCATCAGATACAGATCTGGCCCGGCTCGACCGAATTGCTCGCTCGCTCGCTCTGCCATCCCGACTGCGCTCGCTCGCTCTGCCGCTCGCCAGCTGCTGCTCGACTCGACATCTAGCCGACTCGCTCGAACTTGCTACAACTGCTCGACTCGTTCGTGGCCGCTCGCACCGCGTTGCATCGATCGAATACACTCTGCACCCCGATGCGCACAGCTACGCCTGCCCGCTCGCCTCGAATATTGTATACGACAATAGACTCGCTCTGACGACCGCTCGACCCCAATTAGACTCGCTTCGCTCGCTACTGGACCACAGCCGACCCGCGTTGCATCGCTCGTATTACAAGCTACCTGACCACCGCATGACGTCTCGCTCGATCAATCTTGTGCCCGAGCTTTCGCCCGCTATGCATCGCTCGCCTACGTCTGGCCCGCTCGCCCGCTTGCTACGTCGCTCGACTCCTGCCCCTGGCACTGCGCTCGACTCGGTCTCTGACCGCCTCGCCCGCTGTCTCAGCTCGACTCGCCTCTGGCCCGCCTCGCCCGCTTGCTCGCTCGCTCGCCTAGCCCGCCTGCAGCTCGCTCGCTCTGCGCCGCTCGCCCCGCTGCTCGCTCGCTCGCTCTGGCCCGCTTCGCTCGCTTGCTCCGCTGCGCCTCGCTAACTGCACCACGCCGCGCTTGTCGCTCTGGCCCGCCGACGACCATTGCTCGCTCGACTCGCTAACTGGCACAGCTCGCCCGCTTTAGATCGCTCAGCTCGCTCCTGGCCCAGCATCGCCCGCTATGCTCGATCGGCATTCGCTACATGCCTGCCGCCTGCCAGCTCGCTCGCTCGCTCCTGGCTGCCCCGCCTGCGATCGCTACTACTCCATCTTTCGCCAGACTCGAGCACATGCCGCAGGTTCTCTGATTTTTTTAGTAGCCGGAGCCTGAGCGAAAAAGAAAAAAAAAAAAAAACAAAAAAAAAAAAAAACAAAACAAAAAAAACAAAACAAAAAAAAAAAAAGGAAAAAAAACAAAAACAAATACAAAAAAAAAGACTACAAAAGCAAAAAAGAAAAAAAAAAAATAAAGATAAATAAGTATAGAAGGGAAAGATCTCCATTATAAATAATCTTCAAATGTGCATGTGATATACAACCGTATACCGTGGTTTAAGTTGATTACCGATATACTTGTGTGTGTGTGTGTAAGAAATGTGTGTGTGATGTAGTGTGTATCCATGTTTTCAATTTCTTTTATATATTCGCATATTTTTTTCCGCAATGGACATCGCATGCACCACGACTTCCTACTATACCCACTCACCCAAATATTCCAATAAGTTTTCAAAAAATTAAAATTGGGTTAAATAAATGAATAAAAAGATTTTGGAGGAGAAGATAGACGTATAATGAAATTAGTTTCTTTTTCAATCACGAGTAGAAACAGAATGTTCTCAAAGGATAATAATAAAAAGTGGATGTTTGCCAGAAGAGGATTGTGTGAATAACACGTGGAATTTGGGGCGAAACAAAGAGACAAACTCTTATGAAGAGGAGATAGAAAAGGAAGGGATAAGATATGTAATTCAACCTTAAAATCAATGATTGCAATGAAGTGAAGATCACACGGAAGCAAGTATTTAAAACAAAGAAGGACAGATATAAGAAAACATATACTAGCGTTTGACAAGGGAACAAAAGGAGATTAAAGAAGAAAATGGAGCGGTCATATTATCTTGAGAACAAAATGTCCATACAAGACGGAAGCGTATGAAACAGTCATAAATATTAAGAGAAGAAAAGGAATGTAAGTAGGATAATGTGAAAGAATGAGGAGACCCATCCGTGGGCTTGACTTATAAATTTAAGAACAAGTTTAGAGGATCGAGAGTGTGCATTTAGAGAAATATGCACCACACTGATGAAATAAGAACTAGCACCTGCCACACATTGAGTATGTGTTTTGAATCTATAGAGCTATATTATTTAAATGTGTGCGGAACAGTGTCCAACAGCAAGCGAAAGTAATAAGAGATTTTGGGGATTGAGGTATATATAGAAGGAAGTTTTCCAACCAAAAGAAAACAGAGACAATTATCATAATGGTTGCGCCATGGAAAGGCAAAATCGTTTTTAAAAAAAAGGCATAATGAGGAGGGGAAATGGAGGTAGATTTTGAATGGAGGTGTCAGAGGAGAAAGAAGAAATAGATATAGGACTAAAATAATGGCGAGACACGGAAATAAGCAAAAAATAATTGAAATAAGCGTTCGTCTGATTGTTTTCTTAGAAAAAGGATTTTGTAAGGAAATATTATACAAGTAATTTCAGTCTGAATCTCCAAAACGAGGAATTATTTTTCCTCTTCTTCTTCATCTTATAATTATTACTTATCTCCATGAGAGTTTTTTTTACACCTACCATAGCTGGTGGTTCACTGGAGGCTAAGTAACAGCAAGCCTCCTCAGGTCTCCAGGACTCTTCTGAGTATTCTAGCTAAACTTAACAATGTTGTTATTTTGATGGCCTTGACTCTTCCTCAGATTTAATAATAATAATAATAATAAAATAATAATAATAATAATATAATTATTATTATTTATTATTATATAACTAGCAAGAATATGCACCCTCCGGGCGTAAGTATTTAAGTTTTAATGCAATGAAATATATTAAATCTCAGATTTTCATAGAGACCTGGTTACTATATAAGATTTATTATATGAATTAAATACTCATTGATAAACTTAGGATATTGTGACATAAGCAGTGAAGTAGTTTTGTTTACAGACAGGCACCAAATCTCCATTATAATAAGATTATTATTATTTTATTATTATTATTACTACAAGGACAACAGATAATCAGGATTTACATTTTTACATTTCATCTTGGAGGATTTGGATGGTCTAATTTTTAACCAGAGGGTGTTGCAAGGTGATAATGGTCATATTTTTAAGAAACACAAGTATTAATATATAGATATTTATAATAAATAAATATTCTAATACTCTGTTATTATGCTTAGACAATGCCAACTATGTCAGCTATTCACAACTTAACAACCAATAGAAAGGCCAGAAGGCAAACATTAAAGTGATGATGTGATCTAATAAGAAAGGAAATAAAACTACTTCCACTAACAGGGGAAAAAACGGCAAAAAACACAATGAAATGGAGATCTTGTGTAGGCAAATATGTGAGAGGAATGCTTTCAGGGTTATTCAGATAATGAGAAATAAATTAATAAAAAATAATGTGTATCTTTCTTTCTAATTTAAATACAATTATATATGCTATCAAGTATTCCAATCTAATACTAATCATTTATACATAATCATATATGCTATCAAGTATTCCTATTATTTATCATTTATACACAATTATATATGGCATCAAGTATTCCTATCTAATACTAATAATTTATACACAATTATATGGTATCAAGCATGAAGGTGTGTGGTGTAAGGGTTAGAGTGGTAGTAAATGGAATGGTCGACCCGAGTTCAAATCCTGAACAAGGCTGCATTCCACGTAGCACTAATATCCTTGGGAAAGGTATGCATCCAACTACTCTCCTTCTAGCTATGGGGGAATAGTAGGATGGACTGGGCTCATTAACCTTGGATAGGTGACCAGTCTAGGAGGAGGAAAACTCTGAATTCAAACCAGTTAAACTCCACTTGATAAATTGATCTTGTGTCAAATCCTGCTCCTTGGAGAGGTTGGAAAATATATATATGGTCTCAAGTATTCCTATAATCAATCATTTATACACAATTATATATGGTACCAAGTATTCCTATCTAATACTAATAATTTCTACACAAGTGTATGTTTTAAAGTAACTATTCCTATTTAAGAAAATAATTTCTTTGCACAGTTATATATGGTTTCAATTTGTTATAACTTGAGTATCAAAGTTAACAAAGAAATAAGAGGAAGAAATGCCAACATCATCCTTATAGAAGAACAGTAGTAGTACTTTTTTAACTCATAGATGGGGCGGGGTGAAGGAGTTCATACCTTTTCTAAGAGAATTACCATATTTGATGACATATAAGACGCACCCCCATTTCAGCAGGTCAGATTCAGGAAAATTTTTTTTTAGTGTATTTAAGCATATATTGTTGAAAACAGTCTAGCTAGGCATTACACAAGCAGAAACATAGCTGTATAAAAGCAATTTGGCAGTACAGGTAGGTAAAAGTACTGAGCGTAAGCTGGGTTAGTGAGCATCATACAGAAGGTCAGCCTTGGCTTACAGGAGGTCTCAAACTTCACCTACGATGTATAAGATGCAGGGCAATTTTTTGAGCCAAAATTTTAGAAAAAAAGTGCGTCCTATATGCAGTCAAATACGGTAGTTTGAAAGTGAACATAATAGCAAAATTCTGATATTCTCTAGCAAAGCAGTTATTTGCATTGTCTCAATTCTTACATAAATTTCTAAATGAGGCATGCTTAGTGTAACGGTTATCATCATAGGAAATAGAATTAGCAACACAAATTCAAATCCTGGACAAAAATATCTATGTTCCATTTGACGTTAATGCCATCTCTTCTCTCCTTCTAGATATAGGTAAATAGTAGAACAGACTGAGTTCTTTAGTCTTGGTAAGGCAACCAGTCTAGGAGAAGGAAAATGCTGAATTCAAATCCAGAACAAAACTTTCCATGTTTCACTTCATTCTAATGCCATCTCTTCTCTCCCTCCAGATATAAGTAAATAGAAGAGCTGGCCGAGTTCTTTCGCCTTGGTTAGGCAACCAATCTAGGAGAAGGAAAACACTGAATTCCAACCAGTTGTATTCCACTTAACAAATTACCTTGTGTCACCTCCTGCTCATAGCAGAGAGGTTGGGTAAATACATATGTAAATTCCTAATTCTTCCAGAACTTTGCAAGCATTTTGAGGAATGTTTCCGTAATGATGCAGTTATTCTTACCTTCAATTAATGTTATTTTTTGGTTCCAATGAAATGGCTAGGATCCTTTTTTGATAATTTTCCTTTCCTAATTAAAAGACACTTGGATGGGTCTCATTATTATTATTGCTATGATCATTTATATTATTATCATATCTTTATAATTATCACTACAGCTACAATCCTTATTTGATCCTTATTTGATGATTTTCCTCAAAAGCAACTTAGACGGGTCCCATATTATTATTATTGCTATTATTATTATTATACTATTATCATTTCTTTATAATCATTACTACAACTACAATCCTTATTTGATCTTTTTTGATAATTTTCCTTTCCTTGTTAAAAACAACTTGGATGGGTCTTATATTATTATTATTATTGCTATTATTATCTATATCATTATCATTTCTCTATAATCATTACCTTTGTTATTGTCCATATCATGATTGTCACTTATGATACCAGTTTGTTCCCTGGAAAAAGAAATATTAAAGGAAGTTTCTACTTGATGTACTGGAAGAATCTTTCGAATAGAAAAGGCCAGGGATCTTCATGCTCTGATAAGAAAACATTGTTGCCATCAATTTCATACAAATCTTTTGTTTTCATAAAGAGAAGGGAGTAAAAACGAAGACACAAAAGGTCAGTCTTGGGAACACTTTAGAAAAGAGAACAAAAGGAGGATTTTCTTGAAAAGACTCCTCCTCCTCTTCATCCGCATCCACTTCCCTCCACCGCATCAAGAAAACAGGTATAAAGAGAGAATGAAGGGAAAGATGAGACTGAAGATGAATGATGGAGAAGAAAAAGATGAAGAAAAAGAAGATGATGACAAGAGTTAGGGAAAAATAAAAGGAGGAAATACTGGGTGCATGAATGACTCCTCCTTCTTCATCCTCATCCACTCCCCTCCACCGCTTCAAGAAAACAGGTACGAAGAGAAAAAGAAGGGAAAGATGAGACTCAAGATGGATGAAGAAGAAGATGAAGATGATGATGATGATAAGAGCTAAGGAAAAATAAAAGGTAGAAACACTGGGTGCATGAAAAGTGGAATGAAAAAAAAAATACTTGGGCTTATGCGGTTTTTGAAGTGATGACGCAAACAACGAAAGGAAAAGTGAGAGAGAGAGAGAGAGAGAGAGAGAGAGAGAGAGAGAGAGATATGGCCTCTTGAAAGCCAGATACATGTGCTGAGGGAGTTTTTACAAAAATAGCGGGCGTTTTTGATGAAGAGCAGAGAAATGCATTGAGCATTGGAGTATCTTGAAACTTACCACTGCTGTTTGTACAAGATGCGAATTTCTTTTCATCACTGCCTCTTAGACAAGTGTTTATCTACTTGAGATAACATTTTTTTTTCTATTCTGATAATAATAAGATAATGACAATAATAATGATAATAAAGAGAGGGAGAGAGGGGGGTTGATGCTGATAAGGTTAAAGAAATTGGACGATGAGAAGGAGGATAATTATAATAGTTGTGTAAATAGTGCTTTGATAATGATAATGATAATAATGAGAATTAAGAGAAGGACAATTATGATGATTAGGATGATAATATTCTGATGATGATAATAACAAGGAGAAGATAATTAGAATAATTAGAATAATGATATTCTGTTAATGATAGTAATAAGAAAGAAGGACAAGATCATTACAATATTAAGGATAATAATACTTTAATAATGATAATAACAAGAAAGAAGATCATAATAATAATAATAAATAATAATAATAATAATAATAATAAATCTGATAATGAGTAATAAGAAAGGAAAAAAGACTCATGATAATGATAATTCTGAGAACTAAGAAATAATATAATGATGTTAATATTATTCTTTGGTCCAATAAAATAGCTACGATCCTTATTTGATAATTTTTTCCTTTGTTAAAAGCAACTGAGACAGGTCTCATTTTATCATTAGTGATATTATTTCATTCCTTGAGAGTTTTTTGCACTGGCCTTAGTTGGTGGTTCTTCACCAGAGGATGAGTGACAAGTTAATTCACATCTCCAGGACTCTTCTGAGTATTCTAGCCAATATTAACAATATTGTTGTTTGGGTGGTCTTGATTCTTCCTCTGATTTCCAATTTATCCAGGTTCCTTTTCAAACCTTTGGAGACCATTCCAAGACCACTAATTACAATTGGTATGATTTTACCTCCATGTTCTACAGTTTTTTTCTGTTCTCTGGGTTGGTCCAATATTTGCCTATCTTTTCATTTTCTTTCATATTATTTATTATTATTATAAAGAATTAATATAATGATGATGATAATATTCATGAAGATTGTAAATGGGAATTGCAAAGTAGGAACTGACAAAAGACAACCTACAAATCAAAAGAAAAATTTTTTTTAAGTTAATATTGTTTGTAAAACTACAAAATTTCTTTAATTTCAACAACCCAGCTCATATTTTGCAGCAAATTGAGAGCAACTCTCAGAGCCAACAATAGCATCCACACTCCTCAAAGGTCTGGTCACATTTCCTAAAACTATCTCACATGTGATCAGAGGGTCAGTGTAATGTCACTGGTTGTCAATCATCAGCCATGGTAACTTTCCACTAAATTCTTCTGGATCTAACGGACCCTGATTCAAATATCCTTACTACAGGTATGTACATAATTCATAAGCTGTCTATGAATTAATCTAACAAAACCATATACCTGTATCCATAGAAATGATTATTATTGAATAGAAATAGTTACTATAAACCATATATATGACTAAAGACATGACTAGTTCCATTATGAGACATTTCTTAAATACACAAAAGAAATAGAAAGAAATAAACAAAGAGAAATTGAAAAAGAGAAAAAGAAAACATATTGATGCAAAGAATACATAGAGTTGTGGTGCAATCAATGCAGAAAAGTCAAGTGCACTGCCAGGAATAGTGCCAAACTGAACAAAGTGTAATGAATAAAGTGAGAGAAGCTCATGAACTTGTGTCAGACTAATCAGAGCTTGGCAAATAAAGAGAGCAGCTTTCTGCCTTGAAACAGACTAAGAAAAGACAAGTAAATAAAGGGATCAGCTTTTTGCCTTGTGCCAGTCTAAGTAAAACCTAGAAAATAAACAGAGCTGCTCACTGCCTTGTCCCAAATGAGAGAGGCCAATTGCCTTGTGCCAGACCGAACAAAGCCTGGAAAATAAAGAGAGTCACATGTTGCCTTGTGCCAGACAGAGCAAAGTCTAGCAAGCCAAGAGAGAATTGCTGATCGCCTTGCTCACTGACCAGTTACACATTTTTGTTGACACCAGGATTTTATCTTGTGGACTGCTGCATATGGACATACCAGTGTTGACCGACTAACTAAAAGCTGAATTCATTAGCTCTGTGCATATACTGGATGTCGTCTTTGACCGATAAGGACACATGGTGAAAGAGAGTGAAAGTTGGATTAATTTGAGAATGTGTTTGGGATTGGATAATTTCAGTTATGGGATCAAAAAAGGTTCTGAAAGTGCAGTGTGGTTTGTTTGGGGATTAAAAAACCTAAGGGATCAGGCAAAATTATGTAAGCCTAAAACTGTGGATTCTAAGGCTGTTCTTCTAGTCATGTAGAGGCCAATCCAGCAAGTAACATTTGGAGAGTATCAGGCGAGCTCAGCAGCTCACAGTGCAGTGTGATTTGTCATCTTTACCAACTTGGCAAAAGCATCCATAGCAGCTTAATAATATATTTCTCTCTCTTTGTTTTATGTATGATGCTCATATTTCAGTTCTTTATTTCTATTTTTTAAAAGCTTTCAAATTTTATATTTTCTTTATTTTATTAATTGGTAAAGTTTGATTTTTCTCTCTTTTGCACATTTCTACCTTTTCTTATTTTGTTTTGTATTACTTCGATGATTCAGACCGAAATGTCTTATCAATCTTTATTAATGTCATCTTTTTCAACTTCTCTGTTTCTCTCAATATTTTTCACTTTCCTCACTTCTCTTTTCTATGTGCATCTTATAGGCTATCTTTCTCTTTCTTTTCTCTCTTTTGGAACCCCTCCATCAATCTACCTCCATTTCTCTAACCTTTCTTTTTTTTTTATACCTCCATTTCTGTAATGATTATTCTCTTCTTTTTCTTTGTTGGAAACTTCCTTCTATATTATACCTAAATTCCTCAACTTTCTTATTTTTATAAAAAAATTCTTTATTACACCTCCATGTCTCTCATCTTTCATTCCTTCTTTTCTGTACCTCCATTCTTCTTACCTTTCTTTTCACCTCCCTTTAACATTTTTCATTATACCTCCATTTCTCTTACCTTTCATTCCTTACCTTATTTTTCTTCTTCTTTAAACTTATATCTACATTATCTTCGATTCTCTCTTTCTTCCTTTTCTATCTCCCTCTTCTTAGACAATTATTCATCTATTTCATCCTTTCAAACATCTCTCCCCACGTTTTCTTTCTTCAAAACCTTTATGCTTCTTACTTATCTTTGTTTTTTCCTTCTTCATCTTTTCACACCTCATTACACCTTTTTCTTCCTACTTCTCACTATTTCTACTTCAACTTCCTCCATTACACCCCTCAACGTCATTTCAATCTCATCCCTTCAATTATTCTTTTTCTTCATCCTTTTCTTTTCTTCTTCGTTCTTTCCTTCCTCTGTTTTTGTGCTGGTTGTTTTTCCTATTTTTATTCATTTCTCTCATTGAGTTCTACTTCAAAGTTTTTCTATTGATACACACAGACAAATCTCTGCAGTTTTCCGCAGTTGAAGGAAGGTTCAAGAACACTTGAGCCAGTTTCATGCAGAGGATTTCAGTTTTCTAATAGAGAACAATCTATTTGTCATACAAGAAAAACTGAACGACTATGATACGTGCGTTAATAATAACACATTAATTTTTCTTTTTTTATTTGCGGATTTGGAAACGAGTAATTCAAAAGTTTCAGAATCTAAATTTTTATTGCTTATTAAAGTTTACTAAATGTCATTAAAGTTAATTACTTAAATACCCCTATCACACAAAATACCAAAATAAGACAGCTGAAGAAGCAAGGATGAACTTGTAAGTGACGTTCTTCGATTTGTCATACAAGCAAAATTGAAGGACTATACTATAAATAAAAGACAAATAAAAGAAAACAATACAAACGAAAATGATAATAAAAATAAACAACTTAAAAACAAGGATACTCATCATCGTGTCGCGCAAATAGCATGGATATCCATGACAATCACTTGCCAACCTTCTCTATCATTCATTGCTCCAGAGAGGTCTTCTGTGCAGCAACCAGTATCCTCACATAGTTGATCAATGTAGGTCCTTGCTGGGCAGCCCACACTAGCATGCCCATGTGTTGGCTTCCACAGGAGAATGTCACTTATGAGCTCGTCCTTGTTTCTCCAACAGTGTCCTGCATGCCTAGTTCATCTCAGTCAGATGGTTTGTGAGATGAGGGGCAGGTTGCCATACAGCTGCTTCCTTGTGGGGTACTGTTTCCATGATTTGTTCAAAGATATCTAAAGAATCAAATATCATCATTATCATGTCATGCTATTAGCACATATATCCATGACAATCTCTCCCCAACTGTCACTATCACTTATTGTTCTTGAAGAATAATCAAAGTTCCAATTACCATCGAATTGGGAAGACATGGCAACAAACGGTTGTAACCCAATACAAACCCGAATAATTGCAAAGTCTACTGCAGAATGACAGGGTATTTATAAAACTCCACAATATCATTCAAATCAAGCAGCCAATCAGAACTCAAGGAATGGAATCACCCAAATCACCCAAATTCATGAATGGATCATTCTTGATTTCTATATATACCAACTGTCTTGGACACTGCTTCAGTTGTACTTAGCTGCTATTATTCAAACCAACAGTAGACTAACTGACTGCAATAGTTCTCAGGAGGTCCTCTGTGCAGCATCCAGTATCCGCTCAGAGCTGGTCAATGTACGTCTTTGCTGGACTGACCAAACTGGCATGCCCATGAGTTGGTTTCAACAGTAGGATGTTACTTATGAGTTAGACCTTGCTTTTCCAACATTGTCTAGTGTGTCGTATTTATCTTACTTGGATGGTTTGGGTGATATGGGGCAGATGACCATACAGCTGTTTTCTCATTGGGTCTTGTTTCCCTATTTGTTTAGGATGGCACGCAGCATTCTTGTTTATTCTCTAGGTGCTTCATTAGTGTCCAAGTGGTGCAGCCATACAGCAGCACTGATACAACAACGGCTTGTTGTGTCTTTAGCTTGTCTATATAATAAAATAAATATATAGAAAAATAATTTTTATTGATCTCTATGCAAATAAAGATAAGAGATTTATTTCTAACTTTTTAAATCCTGGGTAATACTGGGTAGCTCTTCTAGTTGACAATATTTGCACATAGCTAAGGGCTCAGCCATGAAATATAGTCCTACATAACAGAGTAATGTTTAAAGCAAGTCTGTTAACCACCTATTTTTTTTAAATCAATTTCATATTTTTCTAAATATAAAAGATAGGGCCAAATAATAAATAGGGAACACCAGTGAAATACAAAAACATTAAAAGAAACTGTATTCAAAAATTCATATAATATGCATTTTCTGTTGGCGAGGCTTAGAATATACTGATTGTGTCCCCTGCAGAGGAGAAAGACACACCAAATAAAGGAGTATGCTGGGTATGATACTAAACTAAATCTGGTTGTGACGTTTCAATTATGAAGCTCCGGGAAATATGGAACACCCCTTTATTGCCATTAATCCCAGGAGTACTCTCACTTGGAGCAGTTATATGGGTTAAATAGATCTGTTTGAAAATTGTTCTTTTTAGATAGGGATACAGTAAACCATCTAACTGTGTGCAAACAAATTATTATTATTACATAGAATTATTAATTTTTGATAGGAATACTTGAAACCATTTAACTGTGCAAAAAATATTTGTATTAAGAATAGTTACTTGAAGTTCCAATCTTTTTTTTTATTAAGGATTATTATAATCAGATAGTTGCAACTATATAATAATTCCTTACAAATTATTGGTGTTAGATAGGAATACTTGATACCATTTAACCTTTTTTTTTAACAAGAATTATTATTATCATCTGATAGTCAAAACTATATAATTTCTTGTAAATCATTAGTGTCAGATAGGAATCCTAGATACCATATAACTGTGGCAAAAATATTATCATTATAGTTAAAAAAAATGCATTTATAAAAATATATCATTTATAAATTATGATTATAATTGAATATCTAAAAATTAATCAAATTTTGGCATTAAATAACCCATAAAGAGTTGATATGCCATTCAACAAATAAACCAAACCAATTTGATTATTTATCATTTTTGTTGGAATTATCACTACATTTCAGCCTATCCATTCTGCAGCCTTCTTGTATGTTTTTAATTCATTCAGAATGCAAGTGTTTTGATTATCAGTTGTTCTAGATCTAAATGGCTATAAGGACCTCTAGCAGCAAAATCCAGAACTAAATATAGATAAGAACTGGAAGAATTAAACAAAAGGGAACATTAACTGAAGCATACTGATAAAAACAAAAAGGATTAAAATATTAGTATGACCATCTTGTTGAATAATGACTCACCATATAATTATCTTTTTGGCTTGAGGAAATGATAAATTGATGAAACAATTGATGTTTCCCTAAAGGTAAAATAAATAAATAATAATATTTTTTTGAAAAACTGGGGCAAAATGGACATTTTGTATTCTAAATGATCAGCAGACAACAAAAATGTATCATTATTTCATATTTTAAATTTTATTGCTAAACTCTGTATAAAAAAAATCCCGGCTTTATAGTCTGTCATTAAATAATACAAACTTTTGCCTGGAGAAAAAAAATTATAAAAAAAAGAAAACACCAAATCATATGCACCTACTGAAAATAATCAAATGGTACTATTAAAATGGCCAAAAGAAAGAAATACTGCAAGTGTTGCCTAAGTTAAATATACTAAAGTGCTCAATACAAAAAGTAGAGCCAATAAATAATAAAGTAAGCCTAAATAGTCAGAGAATATCTACCTAGGTTTTTAAAAACCTCACAGATACTTAAACCAATATTTATACAAGTATATATATATATATTATTACTGAATATGATCTTAAATATTAAAAATCAAATGTTCTAAATTTTAAGTAAGTCGTTGGGATGGCCTAAAGTCAGCATCAGCCAATCAGTGAAGGAGTCTATACCCTTTTCACTAGCACGAGATGAAGGAGATTGTTTTTGCATCTAAGGTGGAGCGCCACACCTACCATCAGCTCCTTACTTTACCGCACAGAACCCTGTGCTACTCATGCGCTGAGTCGGCGAGGTCCAGTATCGAACTCAGAACTTTGTAGTTTCTAGCCAAATGCTCTACCGACTGAGCTAAACCGTCCCTAAGATTTTAAGTAGTATATATAATAAAAAAGCAAGAATAATTCCTCACAGACACTTAAATCAATATTTATACAAGCGTGTGTATATATATATATATATATATATATATATATATATATATATATATATATATATATATATATATAAGGGTCGGATTAGATCAGTTGGTAGAGTCTCCGCCTAGTAATTGCAAGGTTCCTAGTTCGATACTGGCTCTCACCAACTCAGTGTATGCATAGCACAGGGATATGTGCAGTCAAGTGAGGAGCTGATGCTAGGTGTGGAGCTCCACCTCAGATGCTAATCTCCTTGGTTTAGCACTAGTGAAAAGAGGATAGACTCCCTTGCTGTATGGCTGATACTGATATTAGACTGCCCCACTGGCACACACACACACACACACACACACACACACACATATATATATATATATATGATATTTTAGATTATCTATGTTGATAGATTCTTACTAGATCAGTAAAGGTAAGTAGGGATAAGCCTCTCTAATACTTAATTGCTTTACCACTTAAGCAACAGCAGGTACTGTAAGCAGCTTGAGTCTTGCTTATCAAAAATATATATATTATTACTGAATATCATCTTAAATATCAAAAATCAAATCTCCTAAATTCTAAGTGGTATATTTTATTTGTCTAAAAAGGCGAGAGAATATCCTCACAGACACTTAAACCAATATATATATATATACTTATGTATAAGTATGTATTATTATTGAATATCATCTTAAATATTAAAAATCAAATGTTCTAAATTTTAAGTGGTATATTTTATTTGTTTAAAAGAAGCAAAAGAAAATCCTCACAGACACTTAAACGATTCTTGATGGATTTCCATGAAAACTTCTAGAGATCTTTTGTGTGTTTTCTATTTTCTTGAAATCTCTTAATTGATTAGGCCAAGATTAGTTTTATGGCAGAATGCCTGTTCCACCGCAGGCATCATGCCGTGTCACAGAATGGAATTGAAATAAATGAGATGCAAAAACAGGGGGAGGTCCTCAATCATCTTCTACAGGAAACAGAAAGTATTTAGAGCAAAGTAACAACAGAATCAGAAAATGAATAAGTATGTGGGAAGGGGGTGTATATAAGAACCACACACACACATATGCTGATATATATTTACCAACCCCTCCACACTAAAAGGATGTGACACAAGGTCAATTTCTTAAGCAGAGTTTAACAGATCAGCATTCAGTTTGCTTTCTCCTACATTGGTTACCTAGCCAAAGTTAAAGAGCCCAATCTGCCCTAATATTTACCCATATGTCTAAATTATTGTTTCGTTTTGACTGCTAAAGTGATGCTGAATAATAATAAATAAAAGCATACTTAAAACAGCCTTGATAATGGTTCCAAAGAGAACTGAAAGTACTTGGTATGCAAATGAAAACTCTTTTGGACAATTCATTAATTCCTTTCATGATAACAATAGAAAAATTCAAAGAAAAAATAAGAAACTTCAAAATAATAAGGATTCCATTATTTTTAACCAAATTTGTTTGAATGAAAAGATGCTGCCCAAATACACCTCTTTCACACGCACACACACACACACACACACACACACATATATATATATATATATATATATATATATATATAAGTTAAGGTAGTGTGAACATGGAGTCAACACCTTGTTACTGACAGTTTCTTGCCTATGTGATCTTTGGTGCGAAGATTACATAGGCTACCATAACTTAAATATAAATACTCTATCAATGATATTGAATACCCTTTACCTACAGATATAGCTCCATATTATCTATAAAATATTTATTTTTATATATACGTGTGTGTGTGTGTGTCTGTAGATATACAGTTATCTATCTCATCATGTACATGTGCATATGCATGCTCACAAACACACACATACACGGTTCCGGGTGCCGGATACTAGGCCAGGAGTATGGGACACCAAGTGAGAATCGAACTCACTAACAATGGGTTGTTAATTAAACTTGCAAACCATTACACCACTCAAGACATACAATTAAGGAAGACGAGTATTAATATAATGTAAATTATTGGCTCGATAAGTCTTCCTACCAAGTTCCGTTTTCTGTGTGTGTGTTTTCCCACTGTTGGATGAAGTCTTTCTCCACCTGCTACAAAGATAATAAGTGGTTTTACTCTCTTGTGTCACGATTTGTTTTTAGCTCTTTAAGTGGAACACACTCGTAGCTCTTTACAAATATTCTCTCGGTTTTTGTCGAAGAATGATAACAGAATTGGTGCTCTTTATTTACGTAGATGGCAGCCGAAATCTATTGCAGACAACTTTGAACATGCAGACACTATCTACTTATTTATCTAATTATTTCTTTTCAATGGAGGAAACAGTGTAAACTCTTAGTTTGTTGATTGGTTGGTTGGTTGGTTGGATTTTCAGCATGTCACCACTTGTTATATCAGAGACTGAATTTGGTCTTATCATTCCTATTCAATAATATTAATTATCTGTACAGCTCAGGCGCTAGAATGTTCGGCTGATATTCACAAGATTCTTGGTTCGATACCGGCCCTCGCCAACACAGCGTATGAGTAGCACAGAAATCTGTGTGGTAAAGTGAGGAGCTGATGGTAGGTGTGGCTCTCTGCCACTTCAGATGCTAAAATAATCTCCTTGGTCTAGCGCTTGTGAAAAGGGGATAGACTCCCTCGCTGTCTGGCTGATACCAACATTAGGCTGCCCCGATGACTTTACTTATAGAATTATTGCCTTTTTTAGGTTAAAAGGCAAGAAGCAGACGATATCTCACAAAAACTGTTACAGATTTAATTACGCAGATGATCTGGTACTTCTTAGTTTATTGATTGGTATGTTGGTTGGTTTTACATCATGTCTCATTTGTTATATCATGCTGTGCCAGATCACTCAATGTGCTACCTGTCTTGTAGTCGGATCATCAGCGACTAAACCGCTAACCCCAGATTTTGTCTGATGAGGAGGGTGACTAGACATCCTGCAGGACCAAAAACAGGACGTGTAAAAGGAAAAGGGAAGCTCTTTGCTCAACAGCCATCTAGCACATTATTTCTAGTCCAACCCTTCCTCATCACAACAGGGCAATGTGAACGTAGTAGTGCCAGAGCTATGTCATCAGAAACTTAAGTTCCTGATAGAGCCACCCTAGGTGCACAGGTATGCACCTGCACCAGAAACTGGTGGTTCATCCCTGCGTCTGATGGATAATTCCCTGCAAATAAGAGTGTCAGCATGTGGATTTTGTGGGGACTGTTTGCATAATTTCTATTCCCATGACACTCCATTTTAGAATGGATGGAGCCAGCCCAACTCACCCTGGGCGAATGCAACCACAACACCAACATATCATGCTGAGGTCGATCTTATTTTTTGCAATCAATTATTCCTGTTTAATCTTATTATAATGTGTTTGTAAATGAAACTATATCACTACTCAAGTCACAATTCTCTTTGTTATTTACCTCACGTTCTCCGTGATTTTATTTTTTAAAATTTAAACCTCAATTATTAATAAAATTGTTTTACATTATTAATACTGTTGGCCATATTTGTATACTAATAACATGGAATTTTATTTATATATACAACAAAATAGCGGTTTACAGTGTGAACGGGAAGGCGAATTTGCATATCTTATCATAATGGAGATTGTGTGTTTTTCTGTCTGTAACCGAAACTATTTACTAATCGAGTCACAATTAACATAGTTATTTACATCACATTCTTTATGATTTTATTTATATTTAAACCTCAATTATTAATAAAATTGCTTCACCTTTTAGTGTTGTCCATATCTACATACTAATAACATGCTATTGTATTTATATATACAAAAAATAGCGGTTTGCAGTGTGAGGGAAGGCTAATTTGCATATTGATATCAAAAATGTGATTTATTAAATATGCTTAGTATAATTGATTTCTAACTGTTTTAATGAATATAAGCAAAAATCTCTTCAATGAATCTTTAATGAAATCATTAACAAGAACAAATAACTGTCATTTTATTCTTTATTTCCTATTTTAACTAAATAGTTAAATAAGTAAAATTCAGCAATGAAAGACGGCAGTGATAGAAGAGTAAGTTTCATTTCTATTTTTCTATTATACTCTGTTTCAAATCTTTTTATCTACATTCTTATTAGACTTTCTAATTTAATACGATATTTCATTACATTAAAACTTACATACTTGCACCCGGAGGGTGCATATATTTGCTAGTTGATATAAAAATTTGATTTTAATAAAAACGTGCTTACTATTGTTGATTTATAATTGTTTATTTATAATGAATATGAGCAAAAATCTTGGGTATAAACCTTAAAAGAAATCCATTAAAAAGAAGGAGTATAATTTTATTCTTTACTGCCTATTTTAACTAAATAGTTTAATTAGGAAAATTTAACATTATTTACCTTGCGATTCCTAGGCGGATGCTCTACCGACTGAGATGAAAGAAACGCCAATAAAAAAGATTGTTGGGTATAAACTGTACGAAAAGTCACGACTTGTATTTATTAGCAAGAACTGGATTGACCAATGAAAAAACGACAAACATGTATTTTAGGTCACTGATGAATTGTCCTAAAATCAGTTGTCTAACGAACTTCCCCACAGAAGGAACAACAGACAAGGAGTAAACTGATACACCATTCTTTCTACTTCAAGGATGTTCATCCTTGAAGTAGAACGGATTTAACTGATACTACATCTTTCTACTTCAAGGACTACTTCAAGAATCAACATACAAGGATTAAACTGATACTAGATCTTTCGACTTCAAGGAATACTAGAAGAATCAACAGACAAGGATTAAACTGATACTACATCTTTCTACTTCTAGGAATAAATCAAAATCAAACTGCACTCAATACAACAGCGTAACTAAACGCCTAAAATGGCGACTAGAATCGTAACAAAAATTAACTATAATTTCATTGTCTCTATTTGGTCAGATGAATATAGTTAGGGAAGAGTATTTATTTTATTTTTTTTTTATTTTTTCATTTTTGTTGCTTAGTGTTTGATGAATTTTGTCTCTCTGTCTGTCAATCAATTTTACATGCGGTTCTTTAACATGCGGCCATTATTATTGTTATTATGCACTTGTCTGTACGTCAGTCCATTTATTAAAATACCGCCTTCATTTACCACCTAAATTCCTAATAAGACGTCCCACCGAGGGATCTGAAAATTGAGGAGAAAGCAGCTGATATGAATTGTTATAATGGAAAATCTTTCATCGCCCACATTTCAAAGAATAATGGAATAAAGTTGGCAGCCAATACATTGTTAGCTCTTTGTGGTTTCCCAGAATGTGCCACCTTAGAACAGGAGGGGGGGGTGGCAATGTAAACAAAGGACTCAGTGTTATGTAACAGCAGTCGGGCGTGAAGATGATAATAGCAGTTCCTATTCATTTCCGAATAGAGAAGAAGTATGGATCATAATCTTGTCAGACTTTGAGATTAGTTGAATAAATTAGACAAGATGCTGAGAGATAGACCTTAAAACAGACATGGTAATGGCACGGACACCCGCTGTGGCTTTAGGCAAGAAAAGAAAATGATAGCAATAATGATAATGATAATAATTTTAATGTTTATCAAGATAAAACACACAAAATATATTGATTTCAATAAAGAGAAGTAATAATTCTCAGAAAAAAAAAATTCTAAGCATTTCACAACTTATTATAATAGAGATTCGGTTTCTGTCCGTAACCAAAACTACGTCACTGCTTACGTCACAACACCCTCAGGAATTGTGTAAGTTTATCAATGAGTATTTAATTCATATTATTGTCGAAATCCTTAATACATAGAATAAATCTTATTTATTAACAATGACTTTACCCACTACACCACAGGGACTCCCCAATATTATTTTACATTTTATTCTCACGAATAGAAAAATGTAAAATTCTTGAAATAAAAAGGATAACCCTTTCCCATCCTGGAGATAAGATCTAGTTATCGTTTGGTTTCTTTGTTTAGTGTCATATCAACCTTTGTGGGATATTTAATGCCAAAGCAACCCTTGTAGAAGTGTCCTGGGTATGGTATTAAACTTCGTCTAATGCTGAGGTTCCAATTCCGGAGATTTAGTAAGTGTGGAGTACCCCTTCATAGCTATTAATCTCAGGTCCACTCTAACTCAGTGGTAGTAGTAGTACCTGTTAGGGTCCCATCTATGGGTTAAATTGAAAAATTATTTTTAAATTTTTGTTTAAAAAAAAATTGAATACTCATCAAGAATCAATAAAACAAAGCATCTTCGGTATAAAATAACCCGACAAGGGTTAACAAGCCGTAAAATCCAACCAATTAAACAGCCTTTGTAGAAGAACAGTAGTGGTACTATTTAACCCATACCTGGAGGGATATAGAATTACATACCTTTTCCAAGGGTATTAGTACGAAAGTGAACACAATAGCGCGACTGGAGTTCGAACCCGCTTACAACTATGTTGCAGTCCAGCACATTAACCACTACCGCACGGTGACCCCACGATATTTATGAGATCTTTCTTTTTTGTTTTTAGTTTTTTTGTCTTTCTCATTTAGCGTCATCTAATTTCTCTTCTGCATGATCAGTTGAATATATAGAAATATCCGAATGGTACAAATATAGTTTGTCTCTTCCAATGCACCGGTCCCTGTTTCCTGTCGCCTACAACTGAATTATTAGTAGATATTAGTCATTACGTAGATTTGTTTTATTTTTCTTTATAATTATGTCCGGTATTTTTTATTTGCTTCGTATTTCTTTTTTTTTTTTTCTTTTTTTTTTTTCGTGTTTTCTGTAGTGGGGCAAAATGGGTTTTTCATTTCATTTCTCTTATATATCTACAATAAGCCACCATTCTCCTCATTCTCCTCCACCTTCTTCTCTTTCTCTCTGTCCCAACTCAGTCCATCACTTCACCCCCTCCTACTCTTCCTCCCCCTCCCTAAACAAAGACAAAGAATCCAGAAAGCTTACAAACATCTCCCAAAAAGAAAAAAAGCCAAACAAAAGACAAAAGAAGAAAATGGCTAAAGTGCTTGGCTTCTTCCAGCAAAAGGACTAACGACCAATGGCAAGACTTTTCATTGTTCTTAAATCATCTATGTTCCTGTCTGCAAGTAGATACAGAAATAATATCAATTTATCTGGGCACAATATGTCGGGAGGAAGGGACACAGTGAACGTCGTAAAAACGTGATGAAAAGAATTTTTGTTCATGCTAAAAAGAGAAGCAAAGTATAATAAAGTCTGTAACAGTAGAGTACAATACAAAATACAGAGTTGGGGGGGGTGAATGGGTGAGTAGGTTGGGGGGGGGGAAATGATGACATTTTCAATAAAAGTACTAAACAATACCAAAGACAACATTTCCAAACATCTAAAACAAACAGAATGAATTAATATTAGTTTTAACATATTGCCCGTGAGAAATTATTATATAACTACAAAAATTTACAATAATAGAAAGTAAACAGATAAAAAGAACACACGAAGACGTGAGTAATTTGTTAGGTTAAGTAGAGGGGGGGGGTAATTGGATTTTACGGCATGATAACCATTGTTGGGTTATTCTATGCCCAAGACGTTTTGTTTTATTTATTCTTGAAAGGTATTCAATTTCGATTTAACTCGTTTTTTTAAAGATTTATTTTAAAACTATTTTTGTATTCTCATAGATAGGACCTTTATAGGTACTACCACTCTGGGGGAAGAGTGGACCTGGGAGTAATGGTGATGAAAGGCTTCTCCACATTCCTCAGAGCACTCGAATTGGAACTTCGCCATCAGTTAGAGTTTAATCATACTCAGGACGTATATGGTTAAAAGGGTTGGGGATTTGCCACAAAAGCAATAGAGTCAGGACAATCATACAGGTACTAGGGCTTGATGTGACCAGGCGATGGATCGGAGAGGGCCTCTCCAACCGCCCTTCAAGTTTCAAGTAAGGGCCAAAGTGGAGTGTTGCTTGCCATGGATTGTTCAGCCACCAGGATTCCGCCCTGAAGCATCAGGGATTACCATCCACGGCCAACAGGTAACCCCATTGGGGGGAGGTCTTACTCCTCTAAAGTGGTGAAGTCGGTCTATTCTAAAGCCGAGTAAGTTGTGATAAAAAAAATAACTAAGAAATAGAAGATGA
Organism: Doryteuthis pealeii; assembly: GCA_023376005.1. Taxonomy (NCBI): domain Eukaryota; kingdom Metazoa; phylum Mollusca; class Cephalopoda; order Myopsida; family Loliginidae; genus Doryteuthis; species Doryteuthis pealeii. The sequence goes on from CM042148.1 coordinate 114,607,907, forward strand.
AAGAAAGTACAGATAATAATTAATAATAAGGATTGACAAAACGTCATCAAAAAAATTAAAAATTGAAAAAAATACTATTAATACTATTCATGCAAAAATTAATACCGACAAATGTGTTACAAAAGGTATCACGAAAAAGAATAAGGGTTGAGTTTATAGGTTTAATTTGAGTTTCTGCAAAACAATATCTCTTCATAGCTCTTTTGGTAGATCAGCTGTTGGATTTAAACAGAATTTGTGAAACAAAAGAGAATATGAGTTTGAGTCTCACTGAGTGCTTATATCTTATTGGTATTTCCAATTTTATTGATCATTAGTATGAAATGATAACTGAGTGTGGTTTGATGAAAAGAAAAAAATTAAGATTAAAAGGGAAAAGGAAATAGGAATCAAAAGTGTTTAAAGGCTTCTGAAACACACTGAGGTATTTTTTGTTGTTGTTGTGTGTGTGTGTGTGTGTGTGTGTGTGTGTGAATGAGAGAGAGGGGGGGAGAGACACACACACAAAGAGGAGAATGACAGAGAGAGAAAGTGAGAATGGAAAAAGCGAAACGAAGGTGAGAGAGAAAAACGTAATAACGAGAAAGAAATACAAGGAAGAGAGGGACAAAGGAAAGAGAGAGAGAGAGAGAGAGAGAGAGAGAGAGAGAGAGAGAAGAGAGAGAGAGAGAGAGAGAGAGAGAGAGAGACGTACAAAAGAGAAAGAGAAATAAAAGAAGAGAAAGACATAGGCGAGGGAAAAAGAAAAGAGAGAGGTAGAGAAGAGAGAGAGAAGAGAGAGAGAAAGAAAGAAAGAAATCCGAGAGAGAGAGAGAGAGAGAGAGAGAGAGAGAGAGAGAGAGAGACAACGGAAAGATATAGAAAAAAGTAATGGATGAGTATGTGTGTATCAGAGAGAGAGAGAGAGAGAGAGAGAGAGAGAGAGAGAGAGAGAGAGAGAGAGATCATTTATTTTTATTGTTAATTTTCATCGTATCATAATTCATAATATCATAATACCTTATGGGCAATATGTTAAAACTAATATTAATTTACTAATATTAATTTGTTTTGCCAGAAATCTAAATTGAATAGAATCATTAATATTCCCAGAAGTGCAACACCTCTTCTCCTAATTTCTTATAGATTAATTCATTTTAATATTTCTAGATTCAAGAAATTAAGAAAAGTGAAAATTAGACCAAATTGAGAAAAGGCGAGAAATTATATATTAATATCTTAATAATATTAATAACCAAATCCTTGTCAACCCAAATAGACTTAATAGTTATTTACTAAACTTAGTTTAACTGCACAAGTTATTACAATCATGGTAGCCATTTTATAAAGTGTTATGTATTCCTTGAAGGGAGAAATAATGTAATGAAATAATAAGAGAGAAAGATTGTAGCGATTGTAGATACTCCTTGCCAGTCAATCTACAGTATTCCTTTATTAGAAAGATTGCAGTGTCAGTTACTCCTTGTGGCCTGTAGCTTTACTTCTGGGATTTTAGGACAATTTATCAATGACCTTAAATACATTTTTGTCGTTTTTTTCATTGGTCAATCCAGCTTCTGCTACTTAGGACATTCTATGAATATTAGTGCTGACTTTGTGTACAGCTTATAAACACTATGGCGCTCCATACTTCTGGCCTTGTGCCACATCTAAACTAAGCTTGGTAAATAACTAACTATAAACACTAGATAATCCAGCACGAGGCACCCAGTCAGAACCAAAATCATTAGCAATGTTGGCTAAGAAGTCGTATAGTAATTGGTTTTGAGATAGCAACAATATATATATATATATATATACGTGCGTAAAAATGTGATGTTGTATCGGTTTTTTTTATTTGGTGTCAGTGTGTATAAGCTTGTGTGTCTGTTTATTGCTGAGTTTGTATATGTGTTTTTACACGCGCATACATACATACATACATACATACGTACGTTGTCTATGCATATACAGGCATGTACCTTCATATATAAATACATATAACCATACAATAGTGCAGTAATATATATATATATATATAATATACCGAACTTGTTGGTTAACCCATGCGGTAAGAAAAAAAACCGGCAAATAGTTTGATTGTAAAAATATACTACCAAACTTCACCTGAGGGGAAAATGAAAAAAAGAAAAGACCAAGATAGTCGTACCAAGCAAAAATTATCTATATATGAAATATATATATATAAACCGCCAGTATTATTTAAAGCTAAGAAGTAAAGAGTGCTCAATACCTAAGTAGAGCAAATAATAAAGTTAAACCTAATGAGTCAGGTATACCTACTAAAGTTTCGCTTAGTAGCTCATCAGGGTAAAAATCTGACTCAGATTTTTGCCCTGATGAGCTACTAAGCGAAACTGTTAGTAGGTATATCTGACTCATTAGGTTTAACTTTATATATATATATATATATATATATATATATATATATATATGGTAATGGCTGCCGTCCTAGGAAATGGAGAAGCAAGATAAATTTCCAAGAGAAAAATATAAATATACGCGTGTGAGTTATATATAAATAATAAATTAGATAAGATAAAGCCTGTTTACATTTCACATAGTGCTAATACCATTGGGAAAGGTATGAAACCAATTATTCTCCCTCTAGCCATGGGTAAATAGTAGGTTGGACTGGACTCTTTAACCTTGGTTAGGAACCAGACTAGAAGAAGGAAAACTCTGAATCCCAACCTGTTAAACTCAGCTTCAGAAATTGACCTGGCCGTGTGGTGGGGTTAATATATATATATATATATATATATATATATATATATATATATATATGTGTGTGTGTGTGTGTGTGTGTGTGTGTGTGTGTGTGTAAACCGATCATTGGGTTTCTATGGGTCTTAGTCAAAATTGATATCAAATACTCCTTAATTGACGAACACAAAAGAATGGTTTTTAGTCACTGAGCTCTTTTTAAGAACACAAAAAATTCTGTAGTGGAAAGATAAGTAAATTATTTTCCAAAGAATTGCGTTTATGGTAACAACACAAAAGCACATTCAAAGACGGGACTATAAAATTCTTTTGGCAAACAAAATCTTCCGAGAATTTGCTGCCAAAATCCAATGTTAAATGTTTATGAGATTAATGATCTGTGCACTAAAACGCATTCACTTCACAAGATAACAATATCATTATAATACGATAAGATTAGATTAGCGAATCTTTAACTTTAATAAAGCCAATAAGGCGTGTTACGGGAAAAGATATTTGATTATCTGCCCTTGGCCAACTGTTGGACAACCAGAACGTGAACCAGTTTTGCATTGTTACTAGTCGAAACTAGAAAGTAATAAAGTAGATATATCGAAGTATCAACCCTCGTTCCCAGTCAGCACATTTTAGCATCAGTTTGAATTGTTACGTAATTGGTGGGTAGTTTATTAACCCTTTATCTACCAGAGCGTCCCAAACCACTTGACGATCAAAATGCCAGACCCCTGAAAACGGCCGAGATCGCCGGCTCTAAAAATGGTTTAGAGTTAAAAATAAAAAGGAGAAATGAATTAAATAAATACATTTCTATTCAGTTGTAAAGGGTCAACGATACAATACTAGCTTGTCAACTATCTCACCTCGCTATTGCGGATGGCAGTGGTAGATAAAGGGTTAAAGGGGAGAGGGGTTGACCACACCCATCTAACATTTTAATTCGTTTTTAAATGAAAAAAAAAGAGAAGATTTTGGCAGTGCCTATATTTAACCCTTTATCTACCAGGGTGCCCCAAACCAATGGACGTTTAAAATGTCAGACCCATGAAAAAAGAAATGGATTAGAGTTAAAAAAAAGAGAAAGAAAGAAAGAAAGAAAGAAAGAAAGAGACATGAATATATTTCTATTGAGTAGTAAAGGATCAGCGATATGATACTAGCGTGTCAACCATTTCACCTGGCTATTGCGGATGGCAGTGGTAGATAAAGGGTACAGTAGCTGTAACGTAGATTTTAAAATAACGGTTAGTGGAAAAATAGAGGAGGGACACCTTGTAACCCTGTTTTATCCTACTCCTCTGGTTTGCAACCGCGACAGAAATGGACCGTAATGGCTGGTCCCATTTAATTAACCAAATTCTTGCACGCGTGTTATGGGACCTTAAAGAAATAAGATGAGCTGAAAACAAAAAAGTCATGTGTCGTTCATTACAAACAAAAGTAACAACACAGTAAGTCTCTGTGCAGCCCAAGATGAGATTAAAGATTTTAAAAAGCCAGAAGCCAAGAAGAACATCTACCAGTTGAGAGCAGCCCAAGCTAAGACGAGCAGCCCAAGCTAAGACGAGCAGCCCAAGCGAGCAGCCCAAGCTAAGACCACCAACCCAGACCGGTCAAAATAGAAGATGATGAGATAATAGCCATCCAGAGCTACTCAAATAAGAAGAAATACAAAATACTATGCAACAGAATCGACAGGTTCTGGTAAAGTCCAATTATATGTATATAAATTAATACATTATATCTAATATATGATTACAACATTCTAATCTTAATATCACATATATAGTATTATCTGCGTTATTCGGACTATTGTCCTCATCTTCATTGTTACCTGTACAATGTTTCGGCCGATATACCCCCGGCCTTCTTCAGGTATTTCTTTTCGTACTCGGACTCGGGAACTTCTTGTTGTAATCGGGAGCCATCACGGAACTTTGAACCTAACCCTTTATTCTGTCCACGGGGGTATCCTGTTCTCATTCCGATAACCATAACTGGGGCTAGGGGCGTTAAGCTGCGTTAATTATTATTCTATGTTACTGCTACCCTTGATCAGGATTGAACCTGCAATCTAGAGATAACTGTCACTTAGAACTGTCTTAACCTAACTACCTTATCCACTAGGTCATGTGTCCAATTGGACAATCTAGTGTGAATTATGGGAACTTATAAACCCAATGTCTTCTTTTGGCTAGATTAAAATAACAAGGACGATGAAGACAATAGTCCGAACAACGCAGATAATACTAATCATCAAGCCTCATCTCAAACATTCAGAGAAATACCACATATATAATTTATAATTTTTAAATGCCTAAAAGCAGCCTCGTTGCAAATTCTGAAATTAGTAAAACTAGAGCTCTCATGTTGAACAGACTTTGTTAATAAACCGTTGAAAGTATCCCAACAATCTAGTGTAGGATTGGATTTAACTTATCGGTTTTTCATCATCTGTTTTATAAAATAGAAAATCATAAAGTTGATTTATTTTCAACAAACCAATTTCGATGCCCTGATCATTACAATATCACGTTCTCCATTCATTTTTTTGACTCTTTTAGTTTTTTTCCTCCTTTTCTTTTATTAAAACTTATGGATTGAAAGAGCGAAAGAGACAAGGCTAGTTGGACAAACAATGTCTGTAGCATGACATCCTTAATCCCATTTGAAGTTCAGAGATGAGTAAAAATTAATTGATTCAATGTTTGCATTTCCCCGAGACCTTACCAGCACCGCCATGTGCAGCGTGCTAAGGTTACAGTCTACACGGAATCTCGGAATGTCTAGTCACACAGTCTGCGGAAAAATATCAAGGGAAATTTTTTTGAAAAAAAGAAAGAAAAAAACAAAAACAAGTCGAGATGAAAAACAGAACCTTATCATTCTCTCTGCATGAGATTGAAATAATAAAAATCAAAGGATTTTTTCCTTATGGGTTTAAATTGATTTATCAAAAAATTAAATAGCTTACTCGAATATGTATAAATATATATCTTCTCTCTTTCTCTATAGATATATCTGTGTCTGTCTGTCTGTGTGCGTGAGTCTCTCTCTCTCTCTCTCTCTCTCTCTCTCTCTCTCTCTCTCTCACACACACACACACACACACATATATATTATGACCAATGTTATGAAAAACAATGGTTTCATTTTTTTCTCTCTTAATCTACCATATCTGCTCACAATTTACATTTGAAAAAAAACCCCAAACAAACAAACAAACAGAACATGAACTTCTTTCGTCGAACGTGATATTATTGATATTTTTTTTATTTATTGTGTGCGTGTGCGTACACACGTACATCTTAGTTTCAGATTTTGCTATAAAGAAAATTACAATATAATTGCTTACATATAAAGCTGGTTGGTTGGTTGGATTTTATGCCATGTCAACACTTTATGCAAGGAGACGGTTTTGCTTAATTCGTTTAATTTGGATATTCAATTTTAACATTCTTATAAACACATATCTTAGAAGTCATTTTGTATATATGACCCATAAATGGGACCCTAACAGGTGCTATCACTCTGGATCAGGGTGGACCTGGGAGTAATCGTGATAAAGGAGTATTCCACACTCTCCAGAACTTCAGAATTTGAACTTCACCAGTAGATGCAGTTTGACGTCATACTCAGGACACTAAAACCATCAGACATTACATTCTAACACATATATGATAAGAGGTTGGGGCTGCTATAAGGGCAATAGGGTTGAGGCAATCATACAGGTGCTAGGGATTGGTGTGACCAGCCGAAGATCAGAGTGTTTCTCTCCAAATTCCCATTTAACTTAAGTAAGGGCTAAGGTGGAGTGTTGCATGTCATGGACTGCTCAGCCACCAGAAATCCATCCTTAAGCATCACGGGTTGCCACCCCTAGTCAACAGGTGGCCCCATTGAGCGGATTCTACCCCTCTGTAGAGTTATAGGCAGCGTATTCTTCTCTCACTGTCGACAGGGCGGTTTCATATTAGAAATTAGAAAATTATTTTCACCCAGCTAATATCGATGGCCACAGTGCAAATTTATATAATAATGACGTGTTTTTTATCTGTATTTTACCATAAAATGGCTAGAAATTTTATTAGCACAATAGCATTAAAATGTGTAACCCGGATCTTGAATCAATTTCAAATCTAATTTGCAACTTAATAATGATACTGTGTCTGTGCTTACCCAATTCTTATAATTTCTCAAGAGAGATTACTAATTGTGAATTATGGTGTACTTCTAATTTATTTACTAGCAATTAATTACGATATAAATAGGATGTTACTCAACATAGAGTTTAATGGAAGTCTTTAAGTGATTAAATTGGAGAAGTAAAACTATGTTTTGATCCTATATAAATGAAGAATATTGTTGATTGATTGATTTTAATAGCATGTCAACCAATCTGGGGTTATTTTATACCTAGAGGTTAGGGAGATGCATACATTGTACATTTATATTTTTTTTGTATAGTTTCTTGACCACTGTTATATGAAAGAAAAAGTTAGAAAATATTAAGAACATTGGTTTTTTTTTCAATAAAACATGTCAATAAGAAAGACTGCTACCTGAATATATAAATATATATATACTATCCGACACCAGATTAATTTCAATTTACTTAAAATCACATGCATGCTCCCCTCTGATTATCGGAAAATTCTAACCGAAAACACACACATACTACACAAAGAAAAAAATCCAAATTCTTAGTTTTATACATATAGAAAAATAAATCTACTTTAAATAAGATTAATTTTGAATATAGCAGTTACTTTCCTATACGTGTATTAACATTGTTTTGTTTCTACATATATAAAATAAATGTAATGGGTTTTTTGGTGCATTAAAGAACAAGAAAAGTAAAAATTGAAATGAATACAAGTTACTATAAAAAATACTTTAGACCAATGTAATTCAAACAAATAATTCGAAACAAAGGGGAGTTAACTCTACTTTTGAATGTTCCCTTATTTCAATCTTTAGTTTTATTATTATTCCATGCTTCAAAAAATCCAGTGCATCGATTGTTTTTTTATATAACATTTTCGAAGATCATTATTAATTTGATATTTGTTTAAAAATCTAAGTAATGTTAAACATTATGCAGTTGAAAATTTGTAATTGTCGAAATGAAATAAAAGTGCCCTTGTTAATGGTGAATCATACTGTATTATTGATAAAGACAATGACGACAGATACTAGTTGTGAGTGATATGGAGTTAATCATAATAGTGATAATATGATCGTAGATTTTCCCCTCTCTCCACTAGATGATAAATTTGGACCATTGTTTTGGTGAAAGAGCATTTTGGAGGCAGTGATATGATACTCTACATTTATGACTATGATTTATTTCAACCCATTTTCTTGAACTAATGAAATGAATACAATACTGCATAAATCAAGTCATAATGATAGCTCATCTTGGAACCACCAACCTTTATATATCTACTAGCAGGAACTATGAATATTATACACTATGATAATTCAATTATTACAACATCTCATATGTTTACTCTAGAGCTTTTGCAATATTGTTCAATATGTAAAAAGAATAATAATCTTCATTTAACTCTCTTTCACTCTTTTTTCTTTCCTTCTTTTCAACTTTTCATTATGTTCGATTGAAACAAATTAGCGTTATTGCTTCCGCGCGCTCACCCCTCATCTTTTTCCCCCTACTCTCTTTCTTTCTTTAATTTTATATTTTTTCTGTGTAAATATCCCTTTATTTCTTTATAATAAAAACGGAATGGTCAATTATCTAACTGAGGTGACAAAACTCAGAAGAAATAAGAATTAGGCAGATACGCAACATCAGATAATAAGATTGAAATTTTAGCATTCCTTCTTGGACGATTTGGACGGTCTCATTTTAAAGCCAGGGGTGTAGCAAGGTGATAACGGTTGTGTGTGGATTTATCCAACCTCTACCTTTGACCCTTACTTAGGCTAGACGGACGGTCGGAGAGGCTCCTTCCGATCAATCAGCTCGTCACTTCAAGTCCTAAAACCTATATAATTGCCCTCTTTCCTTATGGCAAATCCCTAACCCTTATTATCGTACATGTGTTAGAAGACTGTGGTTGGGGGGGGGGTCTTCTTTGTGTCCTAGGTAGGGACGGTAAACTACATCTAGTAGTGACGTTCCAGTTCTGGAGCTTAGAGGAACGTGGAGTACCCCTTCATTGCCATTACCCCCATGTTCAGTCTACCTGGAGACGTAGTACCTGTTAGGGTCCCATCTATAGGTTAAATAGATTAAAAGAATATGTAGAGGTGACAAGACTTTCGGACCACCTTGTATGCTTGGCTCAAATTGGCAATAAAACCTTGACCAGCATCTAACATCAAATAGAAAATATATTGGTCATCGAGACATTTCTTGTTTGTACTTTTCCAATTCAAAGTGTCCAGTCAGCATTTTCCTCAAAAGGAATCGTTAATTCAATGACATGAACTTTTTGAATTAACTCATCAAAATCACAAGATCAGGATGCTGAACATTTTAGCATCGTCTTTGCTGGAAAGACGTGATGATGTTCCAATTCTAATGTGACACTTCCGTCTGAGCAACCTTCAAACAACCATTATTTCTCCGGCTTTTTTTGTATGAGAATTTTCCCTTCTTTTACAGTTTTTATTTTTACTGAGTTGGAGGATAAACTTATATTAGCAGATTTGCAACATTCTTTGGCAAGGGCCTCCCCTGGTTGTGTAAATGAATACTTGCAACCGGTTTATCTCAGTGAGTAGAGCATTCGCCTAGGAATCGCAAGGTTTGATACTGATACCCGACAACTCAGTACATGAGTAGCACAGTTTGGTGCGGTAAAGTTGATGGTATATGTGGCGCTCCACCTCAGCAAAAACAGTATCCCTGGTCTAACACTAGCAAAAGGAGGATAGTCTCCCTCACTGTTCAGCTGATACTAACGGCTACTCCACAGACCTCACTTATATATATATATAAATCTATAAGTGCAAAATAGGCCAATTGAGTCAGAAAAATACTTTTTTGAATCAATTCAAAGAAAGATATTGTATTTAAAACTAAAAAAAAGAAAAACATGCTACATAAATTATTTTTTGAGTTTTAAGAAAATAACTTTTACATTTTCAAATAACTTTTTTCGGGTATTGAATTTTATTATTTTAAAATAAGTTCTTCAGGATTTGACCTTTCTAAAAATTTAAAAATTAGGAACCGGAACATTCTTTTTCTTCAAATGAACAAAGGTCACCTCTCCCTACATTCTCAATTGATAAAAAAACAAACGTTTTTCAAGCTTTTTTTAAACAAAATAAAATATTCATTATAAAACTAAGTCATTAACGAATAATTTGGTGAACATTTCATGACAATCAGATTATATATATATATATATATATATATCTTTTTTAAAATCTCTAAGGCTTGTTTTGTTTTTTCCCCCTCTATTTTCTCACCCCTCCAAAGTAGAGAAGAGTTAAATAATTTGCTGCAATAAATTCTTTTTCAACTTGTGAAAAAGAGATTACTTACATTCCTTTTCTGGCATTCTTTGCACAGACGCGATAATACCTCAATAAACGAAACAAATGTCCATTCCATGAGATAAGCAACAAATCCTGATAATCCCTTTCACTTATTTTACCAAGTATCCAAAGTCAAAATCAACAAATGTTTCACGTTTTTTTAAAGTGCCCCCTCCTAAAAAGTTCACCCCTGCAGTAAAGCATTTTTTTCTATTTAATCTATTTTTATACAAGTACACTTTATCTGTAATTTTCACTCTTCGGTTAAGCTCTGTTAGTAGAGCTTCCCTCAGAAACCGCAAGGTTCTGGGTTTGATACCATCCCTCGTCAACTCAGTGTATGAGTAACACAGCTTGAATGTGTACGGTAAAGTGGGGGAGCTGTTCCAACGAACAGGCGTGACAGAATGCTTATAAAAAGATATTACTCATAATGTGGATGTTGTGAGTTCAATCTCTGAGCTAGGCAGTACAGTTCAGTCCACCTTCTCTGCAAGACACGTGTAGTAGAGTAGGTCGATTTTTCACTCTTTTAAGATATCAAATTATCCAACTATGCGAATAATGACACCAAAAAATAGATCTTTTCCTTGCACCATTGTTTGAGGAAATAACATCAAAAATTGTCTACTAAAATGCACTAAAAATCTAAAGGCTAAACTTTGCGAAAACGAGGATTTTTTGTACATTTTAGTAGACGATCTTTGATGCAGAAAAACATCAGGAGTAATGAAACTTACCCTGCCATATTGGTAGGTGATGCAAATTTCGAGTTTTCCTTCTCCTAGACTGGTATGGCGTTCCACCTCAGCAAAAAACAATCTCCCTGGTCTAGCGCTAGAGATAAGGGGATAGATTCCTTCGCTGTCCGGCTGATATCGACAACAGGCCAGCAATCGGTTAGCTGGCTTATTGTTGATATATTTTAATTTCTAGATATCTTTGTGAATATAAATTAAATCTTCGTATTTTTTGCAAAAAAAGCAAGAACCGGTGATATTTAATGTGTATTGTATATTTACTTTGCCGTTAATTGTTGTATTTTCTTAGTTTCATACATACATACATACATACATACACCCACAGCCTTTTATATATGTACGAGAAGCAACCAACTGGCATTGCCTGGGTTGAGGGGGTATAATAAAAAGTTAGTCTCGCAGATCCATTGATTGTTTTGGTCTTACATAATTGATTTATGTTTTAATAACGAATTCCACCAATGACTTTTCCTTATCTTACAACTCAAGTCCTTATTTTTAAATATCTTCCCAGATATAAATAAAAATCTTCATTACTTTCACAAAAAAGCAAGCTCTGGTGATAGTGAATGTGTATATATATATTTACTTTGTCATCAATTGTTTTATTTTCGTAGTTTTCGTCGGCCATCCACCCATACATACGTATCCACAACTACCCCTTATAACTGTATGGATTATCAATCTTACTGTTCATATTCATTTTTTTCGGTTCAACTCAATCAGTAGTGTATCTGGCTGGGAATCTCAAGGTTCCTGGTTCAATACTGATCCTCGTCAACTCAGCATATGAGTAGCACAGGGATCTGTGCTGTAAATAGAGGAGCTGATAGTAGGTGTGGCGCTCTGCCGCAGATGCTACAAAAACAATTTCCTTGGTCTAGCGCTAGTGAAAAGGGGATAGACTCCCTCACAGTCTGGCCGATACCGACTTTAGGCCACCCGACTACTTTATATATATATATATATATATATATATATATATATATATGTGTGTGTGTGTGTGTGTGTGTGTGTGTGTGTGAAAAAACAATTTTGGGTACACAATTTACAGATTTGTATAATGGACGTCCAGACATATTGACCAACGAATCCGAGAACACAAGAGAGATATCAGAAATGGTCAAATGAACAACGCACTCGCAAAACACATCTCAGAAACTAACCATTCGTTCAATGTTAAAGAATCCAAAACCATTATATATATATATATGTATACATATATATATATATATAGGTGCCGTTATAGTATGTGGCCTACCTTTTTGATTCTGTTATAGTATGTGGCCTACCCAGTTTGAATGTGTCCTACCTCAGTAAGAGTATATTTATAGATATAAGTAGTAGGCAATTTATTGAAAATAATTATTTTTCACATATATTCAATTTTAAGAAATGCAATTCAGTCATAAGCTGTATAAAGTAATTAAGAATAATTTTAAAAGAATTTATCCATAATTTACATGATTCAGAGACCTATTTAATTCTAAAATATTCTAAAATTCTGAAATAGAGTTAGGGTTAGCATTTATTATTATAACCTTATAATATGCTTTTTATGGTAGGCCACATACTATGAGAAATACATTATTTCCTAGGCCACATACTATAATGGTACCTATATATATATATATTCACAGGATTACTTTGCTGTCTCTTTAGGTTCCAATGTCTCATTTTCTTTTTTTACCCTCCTGGATCTTGGTATTAGCAGCTGTATTGCCTCGGGTATTATCAAGAGACAGTCAATACTGAAGAAAACCTATTTCATTGGTGTCGAAACTGACACAATATGAGGAGATTCATGATTTTTGTTCCCAAAGGGTTAAAAAGAATAGGAATTTTCTTATAACCGATACCAGCTGGTCAAAGTAAAACTTTCTTCATTTTCTCAAGTCATCCATCATTATTTGGCCCATCCACCCTCAACCCCCCACCCTCGACGACCCCGCAAACTGTCCACTAAAAATGGGTCAATGAGAAAATTCCGACAACCCTTATCTTGTCAACTCAGCTTCTGGTATTTTGACTCAATTTCTTTTTCTTTTTTTTTTTTCCTTTGACCTAGGGTGATTCGGATTCCAAGATCTTTTCAAAATAAAAGGCAGGAGGGTGACTGTTAATTCTTTAAGAATAAAATCTTTACTTCCCAGGGTGGTGAATTATCAGGTCTGGCTTGAATGGACACCATCTTCTATTTTCCCTGCTCTCTCTCTCTCTCTCTCTCTCTCTCTCTCTCTCTCTCTCTCTCTCTCTCTTCATTGTCCATTTTGTTTCCTTCTCTTCTATTTTTCCTTTGTGACAGTTATCAGACATTTTCCCCGCCATTTTTTAAAATACTGATTTCGACTATTCCTTCCTTGGGAAGAGCGTGCTCACCATCCCTATTACGTTCTGTCACCTTGGAACAATGCTTGTGGTCATCTAATTTGAATTAGTCATTAACTTTATTTCAATGTTGACTGAGCTATTCAACAATGATTTATAACACAAGCAACTTAAAAAGATGAAGAAGTAGTAGTGATAATAAATGTATTAAGTTCAGAAAGATGAGAACTGTATAAGGATGCTGAGTGTTGTCTTGAAAAACCCTAGAAGTAGCTGTACGGCCACCTATTGTAGAAATCATCCAAGAAAGACATGCTGGACTCTACTGAAGAAGCAAGAATGAGCTCATAAGTGACATTCCCATGTGGGCACCTATATATGGACTCACCAGTGTGGGCCAGCCAGCAAAACCTACATTGATCAGTTTTGTGTGGATACTGGATTCTGTGCAGAAGACTTTCCAGGAGTGATGGCTGATAGAGATGAATGGGGATGAAGGGTCATGGAGATCCATTCTGTATTCAATACATGAGAGCGTTGATGAATTTAATTGAAATCAAAATTAATGAAAGACAATATTGTCAGCAGGGCTTAGAATATATCAACTGCATCCCCTTCATAGGGTAAGATCCCTACCCCCAAAAAGGGTATCTTGGTATGATGCTAAACTGAAACCAGTTGTGAGTCTGAAGCTCCGGAGAGTATGGAGTTACTTCTTCATTACCATTACTCCCAGGTCCACTTTGGTCCAGTCCTGATAGGGTTCATCAACAGATCTAACAGATCTGTTAGTAAATATATTTACAAACCTCAGCACGAGTAGGATGTAACACAAAGTCAATTTCTTAAATGGAGTTTAACTGGTTTGAATTCAGAGTTTTCCTTCTCCTAGACTGGTTACCTAGCCAATGTAAAGAGCTCAGTCAACGCTACTATTTATCCATAGATGGAGGGAGAGTAATTGGATTCATATCTTTACCAAGGGTATTAGCAGTATGTGAAATGAAAACAGCTCGTCCAGGATTTGAACTTTGGTTGATGTCCATTTCCTATAACTCTAACCATGTGCTTTTGGATCTGTTTGAGATAGCGTTTAAATTGATTTTAAGCTACGTTAATATATTGCTCTTAAAAAATGATATTGGTTGAGACCCCATAGCATAGTGGCTAATGTGCTACTAGAGGGGTTGGGTAAATGTGTATGCATTGTATGTGCTTATCCCAACTTTCTTTAGTCTATTGCAAGACTCCAGCTTTTCCCAAGATCAGAAAAAACATCAGGAGTAATGAACCTTACCTTGCCATATTGGTCAATGTTGCATTGGTAGGTGATGCAAATTTCAAGTTTTCCTTCTCCTAGACTGGTTGTCCAAACAAGGATAAAGAGCCCATCAAGCCCTGCTATTTGAACTAAGAGATGCTTTGAACTATTAATTAGGGCTGATTTAGCTCAGTAGGTAGAGCGTCTGACTAGAAACTATAAGGTTCCAGGTTCAATACCGGCCCACACCAACTAAGTGTATAAGTAGCATAGAGATCTGTGCAGTAAAGTGATGAGCTGATGATAGGTGTGGCACTCCGTCTCAGACATCGAAAACAATCTCCTTAGTCTAGCACTTGTGAAAAGGTGATATACTCCCTCGCTGTATTGCTCATACCAACTTTAGGCCATCCTGACAATTTTACTTACTTAGTGTAATTTCAGTTGACTAAAATTAGTTACTAATATCTAATAGTTAAAGAAAGAGGACAAAAGAAATGGAAGGAAAACCATTTTTAGTCTGTGAAAGAATCACAAAAATTTAAGCAATTTTATGACCCTCCGCCACCCAAAAGAAATGGCTAATCACCCTATCAAGATATTTAGTCACCATAGTTAAGAGGCCACCTCATGTGATATAATTGTTAGCAAGCTGAATTAGTAGACTATTGATTAGTGACTTTGATTCTTACTGAGTGCCCACTAGAATAAAGAATAGTTAAAGATATTGCACAATTTTATCAACTTTAAAGATGTCTACCTTCAGGTTGTGTTTAGGCTTAATCTAAACTAATTTTGGTCAATTGAGATAACGCTAGCCCACTGCAATTAACACAGCCTGAAGGGAGATACCTTTAAAGTTGATGAAAATGTGCAATATCTTTTAACTATTTTTTATTTGGTTGTTTCTTAGTTTTTGCTTCTTGAATTATTTATTTGAAATGATTAAGTTCTGGCAAACAGGATCAATTCAACAGTTCTAATAGTTTGAAAAACTTTTTTTTTTTTTAAATGAAAGAAAGAAAAAAAAGAATTCTTGAGACATTTTTTTTCTCAGCAAACTGTAATCAGTGTCATTAAACATCAATAAAGGAAAAACTCTCCTTTTGATTGGTTAATATGAAAATCTAGTCCAAGATGGCCGACAGTGCAAATTTGTAAATTGAGACTCAATCCTGAGGCAGTTGGGTTACAGATGACAATAAGAAAAGGTAATGAAATGAAAATAAAATACTGTAGATGTGGGTAGGGAGGCTATCTTGCTTTTTTTTTAAAGAAGAAAATGGATGCACTTTGAGCAAAGAAATTAATTCAAGCTCAAGTTTCTTGAGCTCAATTTTATGCTGTATAAAAGATAATAAAAACTTTGAGTAAAGACACTGCATCAATTGTTTTCTAATGTAAAATCAATGTAACTTGAATCTCACAAAGAATCAAAATTTGTACTTTTGTAATTATAATGCCAGTTAAGTTTGATGGCCATTACGAATATCACCCAAGATAAAAGTACTGGTTAGAAGTATTTCAACACATAATTGTATGTTTGTTCAAATATATATGAGTAGTACACGTGTGTATGTGTGTGTGTGTGAGAGAGAGAGAGAGAGAGAAGATGAATGGGGGTTAGTAATAAATTTTTCTCCACCTATAGGAAAATATCTAAAAATAAAATGCACTATGTTCAAAGTGAAATAGAATTGGTGTAAGACCTAAAATGCAAAAGAATACTTGCAAAAGATTCACATGGATCATGTACAGACTAAGATAGATAGATAGATAGATGTGAACAGACTGAGAGATATATATGAATGAACTGAGATATATAGATAGATATAGATATGAATGGACCAAGATAGATTGATAGATAGATAGATGTATATGAACAGATTGAGATAAATAGATTGATATGAACAGAGATAGTTATAAACAGACTGAGATAGATTAGATAGATAAGGAACAGACTGAGATAGATAGATAAGGAATAGAGTGAGATAGATAGATAAGGAATAGAGTGAGATAGATAGATATGTACAGAGATAGGTAGTTGAGTGAAAGCAAGAGTGAGGATGACCACTGTAACATAGACTTGGTTCTAATTGTTTTCTTGAATCAAAATATAAAAATGTCCATTTTAGTTGAAATATTTAAGTTGTGTATGACAGGAATCAATTTATTTCTCATAATAAAAATCTCAATAATTGAATTCAGAAATTATGTATATCATCGCTCCATTTTGGTTTGAAATACTCAAAAAAATTCTCAATATATAATTTTTGAAATGGATAAGAGATTTATTAGAAATTATCCAAAGATGATTAATTTTCCGTCTGAGTGTGTTGGCTGGCTCATAAGTTCAAATTCCATAATGATTTAATTTATTTGTAAAACAAACAAATATATAATCCAAAATGATTTATGACAACAAAAAAGAAGAAAAAAAATCAGCTGGAAAGGGAGATAACTCTGTAACCTAACATGGGGGAATTTTTTTTTTTCTTTTTAAATAAGTTACAATTTTTTTTAGACAATATTCAAGGGGCAAATTCTCGTAAATCAGATATTCAAGCCTGAAGAAACAGAGCTAAATAAATTAGGAATTCAGTAAAAAAAATTATAAATAGTAATTAGTAGAGAAGTTTTAATTAGTAGCATTGAAAAAAAAAAGCTTTTTTATGAAAGATGAAATTAAGAATAGTTTTTTTTTTTTTTTAGGCTTGCACTCAAATTTTTGTGTAAAATTGAATTTTAAAATTTGCCTTTAGAATTAAAAAAAAATGTTTGACAAAATTTTATCTTTTTATCTTTTTTTTTTTTATAGAAGAGATTAATTAAATTTCATTAAAACAGACCATAAACATTCACAGTCTTGTGCCGCACAAAATATTGCTAAACTAATTTGAAATTTAGATTGATTGAAAATAATGAATTTAATAAATAAAAAAATGAATAGATCGCACACCAAAGTATGATAATAATGAAATCAATGTATGGAAACTTTAACAGGCAAAATTTAATTAGGTTTTTTTTTTTTTGTATTTTCTTTTTTTTAACCTAATCCTTTTTATTTTCTGCCTTTAACACTGCCCTTTATCCATGTCAGTTAATAAGATAATTAAATATTTTGGTTGCATTTATATTTTGTTTTAAATATGAAAGGAAGAAAGAAACCGATTCCAGCAATGTAGTTGTTGGGGGTCAAAAGATTCACTAAAATACAAATTTGAACAAAAATGGGAATAAGAAAAAAAAAAGATGCTTATCCAAAAAAGGGGCTGGTTTAGCTCAGTCGGTAGGGCACACACCTAGAAATCACGAGGTTCCAAGATCGATACCGGTCCCTGCTAACTCAGCACATGAGTAGCATAGATTGGGTAATTGGCGCTACACTCAGCAAAAGCAATCTCCCGGGTCTAGTGCTAGTGAAAAGAGGATAGACTTGCTCACCGTCCAACAAGACCCCTCCACCGACTTTACTCTATTTAAAAAAAACAAGAAAGAAAGCCAAAAACTAAAATAGCCACTTTAAAATGCTAGTTTTGTCAAATATAGTTTTGTTAATATCATCATCATCATCATGTCATGCTAGTAGCATGGATATCCTTGACAACACATTCACTGCTCTCAGAAGGTCCCTGTGCAGAATCCAGTATCCGTGCAGAGCTAGTCAATGTAGGTCTTTGCTACTTAGCACACACTAGCATGCCCATGTGTTGGTTTCCACAGGAGAACATCACTTATGAGTTCACCTTGATTTCTCCGGCAATGCCCCACATGTCTTGTTTCTCTCACTTGGATCGTTTGTGTGATAAGGGGCAAGTGTCCATACAACTGCTTTTTGTAGGTTATTGTTTCCACAATTTATTTAAAATCCCATGCAGTAATATAACAGATGTTATTTTGACAGTCTTCATTCAAGTCATTTAAAAAAATTGTAAACTCTAACTTTCTATTTGATGTTGTACATTTCTCTTTGGTACATGATGGCTAAACTAAAAAACTACCAAGTGCTTTTCTAATTAATTGTTTATAACCATTTATAATACAAGATTTCTGTTCCCTTTGTTTTGTATCATTAGTAACCTCTCTGCACGAATAGGATGTGACACATGGTCAATTTGTTAAGCAGAGTTTATGAGTTAAATAGAAGATGAGTTCACAAAAATTTTTTTTTTTTAAAGATTTGAGTTCAAAAAAAGAATTTTCAATACCCATCAAGAATGAATAAAACAAAACATCTTCAACATAAAATTACCCCAGAAGGGTTGACATGCCATAAAATGCAAAAAAAAAAGAAAGACATACACAGACACATAAATATATATACATACATGCATACAGTTACACACACAAATGAATAAACATACACTCAGATACATATATATATGCACACATACCCGCACATAGGATACAAAAATGTGCATTTTTCACCTAATGTAATTGCATATGTTCATATACACACAAACACATAAACACACCTAGGCACATATACACTTATACACAATGATAATGTATAAACAGTGAGTAAACTCATATACGCACGCATACATACACAGACACATAAATATATATGCATACAGATACACACACAAATGCATGAACATACTTTCAAATGCATGCATATGTACCATATACACACACAATGATAAAGAAATATGTGTATATAAGTATATTTTTCACCTCAAGTACACACACATACACATATATATATATATATGTATATGAGTTGAGGTAAAAGGAAAAGTGAACAAAAATAATGACTCAAACAAGTCCAAGTAGGAGAAAAATATTTTGTCCTCCTGACATGAAGAACATCCTCAGACTGAAGATGATCTTCGCATCAGAAGAACAAAATATTTATCTCCTACTTTGACTTATTTGAGTCATCATTTTTATTCATTATTCCTTTTACCTCACCTCATACTGTCGGATTTTACTCCAACCCTCCTATCTTCATATATATATATATATATATATATTATATATATATATATACATTTTTCACCTAAAGTGATTTCATGTTGAATCCTCATCAAAATATCCAGAAATAGTTTTATAATGAACGTTTATTTGTACAAAGTAATAAGTAAACTGTTTGCCTTTTAAGTCTTGTCCAGGCTTGTCGGTATCCCGAAAGAGAAAAAACAAAACTAAGAATTTTCTTTTATGTTTTTCTTTTTTTAGTTTTATTTAATGATGGACAAATTGAAAGGAAAACTGTGGGACGAAATTATTCAAATCAAACTGAATCATTAAATTCATAAATCAATAAATCAATGTTAACACACAAAAGGTGCCATATGTTGCATGGAATAAAAATGGGGTTTGTAAAACAAATGTTGTTTTTTTGCTTTTTCTTTTTATCTCAAATGTTTGTTTGCATCTTATGATGACATTTAATGTATTGTTATATGTAAAGGATTGACAGAAGGAAGAACAGGAGAGAGAGAAAGAAAGAAAACAAAAGGTTTACTGAGTTTGGCACAAGGCAAGAATTCTGGGGTGCCCTTTGAGAATCTTAGAAAATTTGATGTGTTGTTATATGAGAGAGAGAGGGAGAGAGATAAGAGAAGGAGAGAGAGAGAGAGAGAGAGAGAGATAAGAGAGAGAGAGAGAAGAACAGGAGAGAGAGAGAGAGAGAAGAACAAAGAAACATGAAAATTAAAGGGGAAAGACAAGAGAAGATTGGCTTAGTTTGGCACAAGGCCAATAACTATGGGGTGCCCATTGAGAATCTTAGAACATTTGATGTGCTGTTATCTGCAAAAGATTGACAGGAGAGAAGGAGAAAGAAAACAACATGAAAAATATAGGTAAGACGAGAGAGAGAGATTTTTGAGTATAATATAAATATTACAAAATAAACAAATATCTTAACTCTTTGCCTACTTTAAACCACTCACTGTGGCTCGCACACCACTGCAATTGTACCATAAGTAAAATGAAAAACTGATGATTTATATATATATATATATATATATATGTATATAAGCTAGGGTATCATAGACATGAAATTCCCAATTCTTGGTAACTGACAGTTCCTTACCTATGCAATTTCCAAATTTCTACTCATTTTGAAAACGGCATAAATAAGAAACTGTTAGTAACCAAGTACTGTTGACATCATTTCCATGCTACCCTAACATAAATATTGAGATCTATTCACTTATAAACATAGCACACTATATATATATATATATATATATATATATATATATATACTGTAGTGTGAGATGGTCACTATTTCAGCTTTTGCTGGAATGGTGTGCCAAAATCAGTATTAATTGGTAGAGTGCTCAATATAAAATAGAGCTGTTATATAATATAATAAGATAAATATATAGGTTTTACATATCTATTTATTGGGTGACAAAGGAACATTCATAACCATATTGGTTTCATGCGATGTATTCATCAGGTGAAGATGTTTTCAAATGTCAAACGACATTTGAAACATCTTCACCTGATGAATGCATCGTATGAAACCAATATGGTTGTGAATGTTCCTTTGTCACCCAATAAATAGATATGTAAAACCTATATATTTATCTTATTATATTATATATATATATATATATATATATATATATACCTGAATACATACACTATACACACACACACACACATATATATATATATATATATTGTAGAAAATGGACATTGAAGTTGTCATATCCAAAGATGTTAGGAATAACAGAATATAACAAAACAGTTGAAATTCTCTTAAAATACAATGATATTCGTTTTTATTTTCTTACCGGCCAGAAATACAGACGGATGGGTTTGGATAAACAATTTACTGTCAACAAGTGATCTGTTCTTCAAGCAGCCATATTGGTGTATGATACTACACTTTTTTCAGTGAAGAGTCAATAATTCGTTAGGGGAGATAAGTCTCCCCTAATAGCAGTGAAAGGGACATTTTCACAAAAAAAGAGGAGCAGTTCTGAAAAAATTGTCTACTTTTGTGAATCATTTTTATTCCAGTTTCAAACTTGATATTCTCTCTCTCTCTCTCTCTCTCTCTCATATATATATATATATATATATATATATATATATAATATATATGTGTGTGTGTGTGTGTGTGTGTGTAGGGGACACTTATTTGCACAATATTTGTCAATTCAGATATCTTATTCTGCTGAAAACTGTATCTAAATTTAAAATATGACTGCAGGTAAATCTAAATCCTTCAACTATGTTTATATTCAAAATTGAGATGAGGAAAATAGTCCGAATGGGGAAGTAGAAATTTTGTCAAAAATAGTTTCAGATTTCAGAAGCCATTTTCTTCCATGGAAAAACAAAAAACAAAAAAGAAAGAATCACATAAAGAGAAGATAACAATAAAAAGCTTAAAATGTTATTAATAAAATCTCTAAAATGAAAAACACAAAACAGTGGGAATAAAAACTATAATCTTACCAAATACAATGCATTATAAAATAATCACTACACAAGGAATTTTTATCATAAAGAACACGGATATATGTGTGTGGCATATATACAATATGTGACAGAAGTGAATGAATAATGAACAAATAAAAAATAAAGCAAATCAATTAACAATATGGGACGAAAGTAGTTAATCAAGTTCTCTGGTTTCAAATGAATAAGTTGTATAGGTATATTCTTGGTGGATACAATGTCCTCTTGCATAAAACAATATCTTTTTCATGACAATGTTTCCTTCACTAAAAAACATTTTTCTAACCGACTCTCAAACAAAAATAAGGTGTGGATTTTTATTGAACTTTCGTCTTTGCTGGTCTCCACCAGTTTACCTTTATAAAAGGATGTGTGCTCAATCATTGTACAAACAAACATCCAGAGACAGACATACAGAATCTTTCTTATTTAGACCATCATCAGGACCACAGCCCAGTTCTAGCTTCAATGAAGGACATTTTCAGAATGGTGAAAAACAGTAGGTTGTCAGTAGGGGCAGGGGTGGCTGGGGAGGGATGGGTAGTGGATTTTCTTCCCTCTAAATGGGGAGTGTTATATGGAGATGCAGTGTTTGTCTACTTTTCTCCACATATTGTTGGATTAACCTCCTCACATTTCTCCATATATATATATATATATATATATATAGTTAAGAATTAATGAACATGTTTTTCAAAAAATTTCTCTCCAGGGAAGAGAAATCTTTTATGGAAAAAATATTTTTACTGGATTCTTTTGAAGCATTAAATATACTAGCATAACAAAACCGCCCTTCGGGCGGTGTAAAAATAAAATTTTGAAAATATAGCCTGAGCCGAGTGGGATTTAAAATTCAATGTCAGAGGGGTAGTATCCAAGTAAAATTAATAAATGAATTGAAGAAATAAAAAACAACAATGCCAAAATATGCCAAAAACTTTAAAAGGATATTCAACATTTAATGATTTTAGTAATTAAAATCATCAAATTCATTAAAGGAGTAAAAAATAAACAATTTGAAATAGAAATTAGGAAAGTTAACTTTCTACACCAAAGTTTTTCCTGAAATAATATTTAATAATAAAATTAAATTTGGTTTATCAATGAATAAAACAATCAACTATACAAAATGATTTTTTATTGTTTTGATTATTTCTAAAATCTTTGAAATAAAACAATAAATATTCACCTTATTTATTTTATATTTAACAAACATTTAGTTTTAGTGTAAATAAATATTACATAAAATAAAATAGAGTAATGATACTTAAATCAATATTTAAATGCTAAATAATACCTAATATTAATTTTTTTTAATCGGAGTAAATAAAAATATCTAATTTATAGATTTATTTTCAACTAAATTTATTTGGTAAAAATTCTGTAAAAAGATAAATTCTTTAAAAATTTTCTTCAATTAATAAAATCTTTTGATAAGAGATTCAGTATCAATTTGTCTGTAACTAAAACTATGTTGATGTAAATTTAATAAATCAAATAAAGTAATAAAAAAAAAACAATGCCAAAATATGCTAAAAACTTTAAAAGACATTCAACATTTAATAATTTTATTAATTAAAATCATTGAATTCATTAGAGGAGTAAAAAATAAAAATTTGAAATAGAAATTAGGAAAGTTAACTTTCTACACCAAAGTTTTTCCTGAAATAATATTTAATGATAAAATTAAATTTGGTTTATCAATGAATAAAACAATCAACTATACAAAATGATTTTTTATTGTTTTGATTATTTCTAAAAATTTAAATAAAAAAAAAATAAACATTCACCTTATTTATTTTACATTTAACAAACATTTAGTTTTAGTGTAAATAAATATTACATAAAATAAAATAGAGTAATGATACTTAAATCAATATTTAAATGCTAAATAATACCTAATATTAATTTTTTTTTAATCGGAGTAAATAAAAATATCTAATTTATAGATTTATTTTCAACTAAATTTTATTTGGTAAAATTCTGTAAAAGATAAATTCTTTAAAAATTTTCTTCAATAAATAAAATCTTTTGATAAGAGATTCAGTATCAATTTGTCTGTAACTAAAACTATGTTGATGTAAAATTAATAAATCAAATAAAGTAATAAAAAACAACAATGCCAAAATATGCCAAAAACTTTAAAAAGACATTCAACATTTAATGATTTTAGTAATTAAAATCATTGAATTCATTAGAGGAGTAAAAAAATAAACAATTTGAAATAGAAATTAGGAAAGTTAACTTTCTACACCAAAGTTTTTCCTGAAATAATATTCAATAATAAAATTAAATTTGGTTTATCAATGAATAAAACAATCAACTATACAAAATGATTTTTTATTGTTTTGATTATTTCTAAAAATTTTGAAATAAAAAAAAAAATAAACATTCACCTTATTTATTTTACATTTAACAAACATTTAGTTTTAGTGTAAATAAATATTACATAAAAAAAATAGAGTAATGATACTTAAATCAATTTTTAAATGCTAAATAATATTTAATATTAATTTTTTTTTAATTGGAGTAAATAAAAATATCTAATTTATAGATTTATTTTCAACTAAATTTTGTTTGGTACACTTATGTAAAAATATGAATTTTGTAAAAAGTTTTTTCAATAAATAAAATCTTTTGATAATAGATTCAGTATCAACTAAAACTACGTCACTGCTTACATCAAAACACTGTCATTGATAAAAATATTATTTGATTAATAATCAATAGATGCATGCAACATTTTGATTTGAGGGGGACAGAAGTAAGTTTCCATTTCAAATGGTTTCATTTTTCTTTACTCCTTTAATAAATTTGATGATTTTACCGATAATACAAACCCTCTTATATGGAAATTTTAACTCAGACAATATCTTTCAAAAATTAATTTTTATAACCGCCCAGATGGCATTTTTGCTAGTTTATGTAAAAATGATTGTACAATAAATTAATGAATATAATATATGTTGTTACACTCTTAATTCATTTTCTTAGAGATTTAATAAATTTTATATCCATTAAAGTAAGCATTAAATTGAATAATTGGCAGACCTGAGCATCTGGAAACCCCCATCTAAAAATTTTTGTTTTTAATTTTTTTTTTCTTTCTTTTAATGGATTATTATCAATTGCACACCAATCTATCAGATTGTAAAAGAACAAAAAATTCAAAAAAGTTATTTATTTTTCGCGGTGCTCAGTTCCCCATATAAGTTTATCGTAAATCGATCCCCCATATCAGAACCGCTACAACATATATTCATTTATTTATTTTTTTGTTTTCCTTCAATGGATTATTATCGATTACACACCAATCTATCAGGTTTTTTAAAAAATTCTTAAATGTTCTTTATTTTTTGAGTTTTCAGGGGTGCTCATGCCGACATATAAGTTTATAGTAAATCGCTGCCCATATCAGAACCGCTCGAAAGGAAACTGGCGCAAACGTGTCAAAGTTAGGTGGCCCAGAAAAAACAGAACCCAAATTATTTATTTATTTTCCCATTAAACTAACCTTAAACCCCAACACCAACCCTAACCTCAAATCCTAACCCTAAACCCCCTAGTTACAATTAACAGTTTTATAACAAAATTTGTGGGTTCTGTTTTTTTCAATGTCACCTTAATTTTGACACCTTTGTGTAAATTCAGCCCAACTGTTAAGGTAGAGCAGTTCCGATATAGGGGGAGCGATTTACTATAAACTTATACGGGGAAATGAGCACCCCTGAAAACTCAAAAAATAAAGAACTAAAAAGTTCTTTATTTTTGAATCAGGCGCTTTTTTGTTTTTTTACAATCTGATAGATTGGTGTGTAATCGATAACAATCCATTGAAGGAAAAAAAAAAAAAAAAAAAAAAAAATTTTTTAGCGGTTCCGATATGGGGGATCGATTTACAATAAACTTATACGGGGAACTGAGCACCCCAGAAAACTCGAAAAATAAATAACTTTTTGAATTTTTTTTTTTACAATCTGATAGATTGGTGTGTAATCGATAATAATCCATTGAAGAAAAAGAAAAAAGATTTAAAACATTTTAGATGGGGGGTTTCAGATGCTCAAGTCCGACGAATAATTTTATTTATTTAATTTTTAAAAACAAAACAAAATTTATATAAACTCGAAGTAAAATGCTATTTTCAATCATCTAATACAGAATAGTAATCCTCTTATTGATGAATGTGTATTGTTTAAACATTGTTTAAACATTGAACAAAATACTATTAATTTCTCGCTACAATTAATTTAAATAAATGATGAAAAATAACATTAGTAATATGAAATAACCGTAAACAAATTTTGAATTAAAAATAAAAGTAAACATCTTTTTTTAATTCCTAATAGGAATAATAAAATTTGAAATAAAAAATACTTGTTATATTTGTGAAGGTGCCGCGAAAATAAAAAATAAATTTTATCTATAAATTTTATCTATAAATTTTTAAAAATTCCTAATAGAAATAAAATAATTTGAAATAAAAAATACTTGTTATATCTGTGAAGGTGCCGCGAAAATTAAAAATAAATTTTATCTATAAATTTTTTCATTAAAAATTAACTCTATTAAAACTTTAAAAATATTTTTTTTTTTTACCGCAACGAAAACGGGAGTAGTCACGGACAAAAGACCATAACTAATAATTTAACGTAAGATTTAAATTAGTAGCTGTATCTTTATTTTTAAATTAATTTCTCGCAAAACTTTATATATGAAATAATTATAAATACAAATAAAAATTAAAATATCAATTAGAAACTGTTTAGAACTAAACATGCATTTATTAAAAGATTCGTTGAAAATTGGCTATGCAAATATTACAAACCAGCAAATATTACAAACGCATCTTAATACTTGTATATAAAGCAATTTGTTCCTTTAATATTATGTATAACATAAATTGATTACAAATTAGGTTCTCAATGATAAACGCTAGAATTTAGTTTGGAATATGTGACGTCAGCCGTGACGTAGTTACGGCTTCAGACAAAAATGCAGTCTATCTCCATTATATATATATAAGATATAAGATATGAAGATATTATGAAGATAATAGAAAATTGCAGATTTAAAAATCAAAACAAACTAGAATTAAACGGATATTTGACATTTATAAAATTCTGTTGAGAAATGATTGGACTTATCATTGTCGCCAATTCTGTCTGTTTCATTTCTGGTGTAGATGTAACTTAGGTAATATTTAAATTTGAGATTTTATATATATATATATATATATATATATATATATATACATTCCAAAAAATACTTAATACTCACTACAAAAGAATATGAGTGCCAAAGCTCATTAAGCCATACTCTTGAAACAACAAGAATGAATACTCCTTAGTACAATTTGTTTGTTTTGTTTTACGGCATATCAACCTCGGTGGGTCATTTAATGCTGATAAAGTTTCGAAATAAATCAATTCTTAATGGATAATACAATTTTTTTATAAATACATTTTTCTATTTACCCCATAGATGGGACCTTAACAGGTCAGAGTGGACCAGGGAGCAATGGTGATGAATGGGGTGCTCCACATTCCCCAAACCTCCAAAACTGGAACCTCACCATCAGATAGAGTTTAACGTCATTCCCAGGACATGTAGACCTGCAGCCACTGCCTTCTAGCACCCATATGATAAATAGGGGTTGGGGCTTGCCATAAGGGCAATAGGGTTGGGAAAATCATATAGGTCCTTAGTGCAATGTTCTACAAGTAACAAGAGGTAGATTTTAAATTATCAATAGCCTATAACGTATTTACCAACCCATCCACACAAGCAGGATATGACAAAAGGTCAATTTTTAATTGGAATTTAACAGCTTTGAATTCAGAGTTTTCCTTCTCCTAGACCAATTGCCATACTAAGTTTAAAGAGCTCAGTCTTCCCTATTATTTACCCATAGATAGAGGGAGAATAGTTGGATTCATAGCTTTCTGAAAGGTATTAGCACAATGTGAAATACACTCAGCCTCATCCAGGATTTGAACTCATTGCACCATGTCCATTTTCTATGACAATAACCATTACACCACAGGCACCTCAAATTTACTTGTAGTGTCTTGTAAAAGCTCTACCAACCGAGTTAATTGGCCCTATTAACTCAATGTCCTGGGAATGACGTTAAACTCCCTGATGGTGAGGTTCCAGGTTTGGGGAATGTGGAGCACCCCATTCATCACCATTGCTCCATGGTCCACTCTGACCCGGAGTGGTAGTACCTGTTAGAGTCCCATCTATGTGTTAAATAGAAAAATGTATTTATAAAAAAATTGTATTATCCATTAAGAATTGATTTATTTCAAAACTTTATCGGCATTAAATGACCCACTGAGGTTGATATGCCATAAAACAAACCAAACCAAACTTATTAACTCAGTTTATCCTGATAGGGTGTTGGACTAGGAACCAGAAGGTTCCAGGTTCGATACTGACCCTCGCCAACTCAGCCTATGAGTACCACAGCGATCTGTGCAGTAAAGTGAGGAGCTGATGGTAGGTGTGGTGCTCTGCCTCAGACGCCAAAAACAATCTCTTTGGTCTAGCACTGGTGAAAAGGGCATAGACTCTCTTACTGTTTGGCTGATACTGACTTTAGGCCATCTCAACGAATTTACTTTTACTTATCTTAGTAGAGGATCTGTTAAGAAATTGCAATGTTCTAGATTCATACCTTTCCTAAGGATATTAGCGTAATGTAAACTGCACTTAACTTCATTCAGGATTTGAACCCGTGCCGCCGTATCCATTTCTTTTGATGCTAACCATTACACCATAGACACCAATAGGCAATTATCAATTGTGAGTAACCCTTTGTGATGATATATGAAATAATTTTATTTCAAAAATTTCAGCAATTCTAATAAACATGGATAAGTTTTCATTTTCTAAAGTTGCTAAGTGACATCAGTTTTGAAAATAATTCCTTTTACTTTTCATTTCTTTTCTGTTGGATTAATAAATTCTTCTTACTCTTCCCACCACCCCAGACCAACTTACTGCATTCCAAGACAATATTACTCTAACCATTTCTGTTTTCATTTCTTATCTTCTCTATTGCCTTATGGTAACACAGCAACTGTTACTTTTATGTCTCTGATCTTATTTCTCTTGTCTTTTAAAGTGTCTGTGGGGGCCACACATTGGAGGAGGGAACTTAAGCTTTGACATAATGAAATAGATTCAAAAGAAATCAAGAAACAAAAAATTGAAAAATAAACTCTCAATGTCTTTCTCTTTTCCATGTGAAAAAATTATCGATGAACCTTACAAATGGCATGAAAGACTCTTTGAGAAAAAAAAATGTGGAAATTTTTAGATATTTGTACTTTTCTTTAGCCAGATTAACATTTTTGTTAAAAAGAATAAGAGGAAAATGAAGAAGAAAGAAAAGTGTTCAACGATGTGTGAACAAATGGGTGAGCAACTCTTATTCTATATCTACAGATGCATTGTGGGAAAAAAATGTAATATCAATCAGATGTATTGACAGGAAGAGCAGCAAAAAGTAGAAGAAGAAAAAAAGAAAGAAATAAGACACAAGGCCATTCTTATATTGTTCCATGCTATAAATTTTAGGGACATACAAAAAAAAATATTTCAAAAGGGGTATGTGTTACTCAGAGCACTTAATAAAGTTTTTTTTATTTTCATTTCTGTGTATGAGGGAGAAGCAGACAGAAGACCTTTGACCATACTTTATTTTTTTCATTTTCATTTTTTTGATTGAAGTGATTTTTTTGAAGAAACACAATGAGTTGACAGTTTGATGTTACCGTAAATATAAAAAAAAAAGTTTTAAACTGAGAAAAAAGTTAAAGGATGAGATAATATGAAAAATTGTCCTATCAAATGAAAGGTATTAAAAATAGAAAAAAACTGAATTAATTAAGAATGGAAATAAAAAATCCAACTTCTAAATCTTCTACCCTCAAACCTCATTTAAAGGGGGTGAAAAAAAACTGGGAGGAAACTTTATAAATAAAATAAAATTAAATATCAAATCAAAAAAAAAAAAAAAAAATGTCTGACTTTTTTTTAGAAGGAAATATTTGAAAATATATATTGGACAGAAATATATTTGAAAATATACTTGGAATGAGACAGTCGAAAAGGCAAAAAATGAACTGCGGATTATAATGTGCATTTCATGTGTTGTCTAGTGGAAATTATCGTTGGGCATTTTAAAAGATGCGCCATGATTTCCAATAGAGATGAAACTTTAGATCCATTGAAATCAAACGAATTCTTTAAAGAAATCAAAAAGAAAACTAATAACAATAATTTATTTTATTTCTATCCCTTTATCAAATTATGACCAACACTGTCTCTTATTATTCAACTTGAAGAAGAGGTTTTAGCATTTAATCTTTAGGGAAGGTAAAGAATATTTTTGATTTCTTAAAAATCTAATAGACAATATTAAAATCTTCCTGAAAAAAACAAAACAAAAAACACTTTTAGATATACAACTTGAAGCATGAGTAGTTGGACTGTATTTGAATTTGATTCATGATGAACTGTCTTCATGAGTTTTGTGTGGTGCAATGTTATGGAACATAATATTTTGGGGATAATATGGGTGTCATATTTCTAAACAGATAGTGCTCAATATTATTTATAGAGCGTTTATATTTCAGTTAGGGTAGCATGGACATGGTAACCAGGAGTTGACTCCATGCCTGCACTACCTTAACTCAAATAAATATATATATATATATATATATATATATATATATATATATATATATATATATATATATATATATAGAGAGAGAGAGAGAGAGTGAGAGAGAGCATTTAGCTAGAAACTACAAGGTTCCTGGTTCGATACTGGCCCTCTCCAACTCTGTATGAGTAGCACATGGATCTGTGCGGTAAAGTTAGGAGTTGATGGTAGGTGTGGCGCCCCACCTCAGATGCAAAAACAATCTCCTTGGTCTACCACAAGTGAAAAGGGGATAGACTTCCTCGCTGATTGGCTGATACCAACTTTAGGCCATGCCGACTTATATATATATATATATATATATATATATATATATATATATTGTTGTTGTTGTGGGGTTCACGTATGCTTCTTTGTTGATATATCTGATGAGTCCAATTTTCAGAGTATATATTATTTCTGTATATATATATGTTTTATGTATACGTGTCTATAATACATATTTTTTGTCTTAATGCGAAGCATGAGGGAAATGTGGTAAATAAATGAGAAACTGAGTTGGATATTATTTCCATTTATAATTTGAATATTTTGAAAGAATTCCATCTTTCTTTTATAAGAATTTTTGTTAGACTGCCTGGCTACAATAGTCACTGGCATTTTTATGGGTCAGGGGTGTCACATCTTGACCAGTCTTTGATGTCTAGCTGTATCCACTGTTGTGGAATTAGACTCATCATATATATATATATATATATATATATATATATATATATATATATGTGTGTGTGCTACTTTGATATAAGATCTACATGCCAACATGTTCAACAAAAGTCAAATTTTATTTTATTATATGATCTAAATATATCATTTGTTTATCATGGCTTAAATAAAACACTAGAATATTTTTACATATTTATTTAAAAAATAAACCTTTTTTTTTTACAAAGAGGTGTAGAAAAGTTCTCAGCCTGACCAAGAAGAAAATAGACCATATTTATTTACTAACCCCTCCACACATGGTGTAATGGTTAGCAAGTTAGTCTCACACATCCATTACACCACGTGTCTGTCTAATATATATAGGATGTTAATTCAATAAATAAAGGGAATTTTTTTGCAAAAGAAAAAATAATATTTTTCTTCAGAATTTTTCTCCAATAAATATAATTCTGGATTATTTGGAATTGAATTATAGCAAATTATTTCAATCTTGCAAAATATTTTGAACAAATAATTTTGTCTTTTCCTATTTTGAATAATTTGTCTGTCAAATTTGTTGTATTTAACCAATAGTTCTAAAAATTGAGTTTTATATTTATTTTTTTTCTGTGCTTACTAACATATAAAAATTGGCATAATGTGGGCATTACATTCTGAGGAATGCATAAAAATATTCAAAATTAAGGGTTGTATGAATAATTTCTACTCTGCAGTGTTTTGGTCTGTTTAGACAGACCTTCATCAGGACTTTCATTGATTTCTCATTAATTATTTATTTTTCCTTAAACCAATAAAAGCCCTGATTAAGGTCTGTCTAAACAGACTGAAACACTGCAGCATAGGCTTATTAAACACCATTCATTAATGAAACTTGTGTTATTTCAATTTTTACAATAATCCATATATAAATATATAGAGAGAGATGCACACAATTTCCTTAATAAGAAGAACAAATTTAAAGTATTCCCAAAAGGATAATTCTATATGTATTTGCATGTTTCAGTTTAGCTCAGTTGGTAGATCACCCGTCTAGGAATTGCAAGGTTCTTGGTTCGATACCAATCCCCGTTAACTCATTGCATGAGTAGTACAGATTGGGTAAATTGATCTGGAAGGTAACGTGAGAAGCTAACGGTTGGTGTGGTGCTCAACCACAGTAAAAATATCTCCTTGGTCTAGTGCTAGCGAAAAGGGGACAGACTCCCTTGCTGTCCAGCTGATACTGACTATTGGCCACTTCGCTTACTTTACTTACTTACATGTTTGTATATAATATTTCATTTCCTCTCATTTATATTTATGGAGGTGTATGGTGTAATGGTTAGAGTCATAGGAAATGGACTCGTCAACCTGAGTTCAAATCCTGAACGAGGCTGTTTGCATTTTCACATAGTGCTAATAACATTGGGAAATGTGTGTATCCAACTATTTCTCATAGCTATGGGTAAATAGTAAGGCAGACTGGGCTCTTTAACCTTGGAAAGGTAACCAGTCTAGGAAGAAGAAAAACTAAATTCAAACCTGTTAAACTCTGCTTAACAAATTGACCTTGTGTCACATCCTGCTCGTGGGGAGGGGGTTGGTAAATATTTATATATATGTGTGTTTCTTTTTTTGTGTGTGTTTCTTTTTCAACCTCCAAATCTGTCAGTTTACATATCCATCCTCCATCTGTCTGTGCGTCTGCAGGACCATTGGGCTGCATGCCAACTTTTCATTGTCAGATTGTTTTAATTATCAGTCGGTTAATTAGATCCAATTAATTTTTATGTGAATCCTAATGAACAATTATAAAGTGTGACCTTACAATTTCATTGACAAGATCTCAGTGTTAACAAAATGGAAGAACAAAAAGAAGAAAAAAAAATGAAAGTTGTGAATTTTTTTCCCTATGATAAGGACTATATTATTATGATAATTCAAAAATCTGGCATACATAATTTAACATACAGACATGCAAATGTATAGGAAGATCTTGTACAGACACATATATACAAGGTGTGTCATAAAAATATTGAGATTGAAACTGTATCTACCAAGATAGAAATGAACAATGAATGGAACGTTAATTTTTTCAGAATACAAGGCGTATCAAAAAGTACAAAAAATCTTGATACTTTTTTAACACACCATGTATAATCACAAGGTTCCTGGTTCGATATCGTTCCCTGCCAACTCAGCACAAGTAGCACAAATTGAGTAATCTGATCTGTGTGGTAAGGTGGGAGCTGATGGTAGGTATGGTGCTCCCCCTCAGAAAAACAATCTCCCTATTCTAGCATTAGCAAAAAGGGGATAGACTCACTTGCTGTTAAGCTGATACCAACAATGGTCCATTCTGCCTACTTTACTTATATATATATATATATATATATATATATATATATATATATCCAGCAATTTTTCAATTTGGCAGAGATGCATCTCTAGCCATAAACACATAACAATTTTTTTTTAATTAAATGTTGATCAAAGATACCAGAATGTTATTATTTCTTGTGGAACATAATAATTCTCAATGAAATATCCAAGTATTACCCCAAACAATCTCCCTGGTTTAGTGCTAGCAAAAGGGGATAGACTCCCTTGCTATGAGGCTGATACTGACTATAGGCCAATGCAAACTTTACTTTTACTTACGGTCAGAGAGGCTTCCACCGATCAATCGGCTGATCATGTCAAGCCCTAGCACTTATGATTGCTCCAACCCTATTGCCCTTATGTCAAGCCACAACACTTTTTATCATAGATGTGCTAGAAGGTGGTGGCTGAGGGTGTTAATCCTGGGAATGATGTTAAACTCTATCTGATGGTAAGGTTCCCATCTAGAGATCTAGGGAATGTTGAGCACCCCTTCATTACCATTACTCCCAGGTCCACTCTGACTCAGAGTGGTAGTAACTGTTAGGGTCCCATCTATAGGGTAAATAGAAAAATGTGTTTAGAAAAAAAAATTGAGTATCCATTAAGAATGAATTTATTTAAAAACTGTGTTGGCATTAAATGACCCACTGAGGTTGATATGCCATAAAACAAAACAAACTTTTACTTACTGTCTCCTACTCCTTTGACTGAATACTTTGAGACCAAAACATCTTTTTTTGTTTTTCATTCTAAAAGTTGAGTGAGGGCCTAAGCTGACCAGACATAAAAAGATCGACATGAGGAATTTGGTTCAATCTTCTGACTGATACATGGGTTTAACTCATAAAACCACCCAACAAAGTCCAACGGATGAAAGATCATAACAAAAGGCTTGAGAATTCATTTCTTCTTATTTCCAAACTAATAGGGGTCTCGTCTACAAGAATATACTCCTCAATCTCTTTCTATATCATCATCATCTGATTGTGCTGGCAGCATGGATATCCATGACTCACTCTCTCCAACCATCCCTATCGGTCATCGACCCAAGCAAGTTCTCCATGATATCCTCAAGTGATTCCCAAGTTGCTCCAGACTCAAACAGCGAGAGTGCCATCCAGCCCAGCATCAGATTCAACAAGATCCCAGTCAATAGAAAAAGATAAGAAGAACATAACTATATTACAATTATTATTAACACATCATTACACCTTTCAAAAGAACCCGCAATGCTATATTCATTTCTGACCATGATCAATGTTTGGATCTCGAACATTGAATATTTATATAATACATTCTATGTATTAATTATGATTAAATGTACTAGCAAGAATATGCGCCCTCCGGGTATAAGTATTTAATTTTTAATGTAAATAAATATATTAAATTATAAAGACTAACAAAATT
Organism: Doryteuthis pealeii; assembly: GCA_023376005.1. Taxonomy (NCBI): domain Eukaryota; kingdom Metazoa; phylum Mollusca; class Cephalopoda; order Myopsida; family Loliginidae; genus Doryteuthis; species Doryteuthis pealeii. The sequence goes on from CM042148.1 coordinate 114,643,095, forward strand.
AAATAAGAATGCATATAAAAAGATTATACTTATTTTAATTATATTTTAATTGGTTTCTATATAAAATTATTCAATAGGATTGATTTTGATACATTGGAGCATAAAACAATAATATTAAAGATCAATAACACCAGGAATTATTCATTAAACCCAGTTTTGTTAAAACCAGGATGCAAATTAAACACACCATATATTATGTAAACCTTTATTTCTTAGGGATATATAAAACACATTTCATGATTTTAAATGCATTAATAATTTGAGCTGCAAATCTAACTCAGATTTTTATAGCAACATCATTAATGATTATTTATTTATTGTGTATTAATGATTTGACTATAAATTAAATACTCATTGATAAACCTACACCATTCCTGAGGGTATTGGACATAAACAGTGATGTACTTTCAGTTACAGACAGACACCACATCTTCATTATAATAAGATTTCTAAATAGTCTCTGTATCCAAATTAAAATGGAAAAAATGCATAGATATATATCAAAGTAAGCAACATTCTTAAAAGTTGAGAACAAGTCACTTAAAAATCAAGTGAAAAAAAAAATGTAAAAAATTGATTTATTCTATGTATTAATGATTTGATTATAAATTAAATACTAATTGATAAATTTAGCCAATTTCTGAGGGTAAGTAAGCAGTGACATAGTTTTGGTTACAGACAGACATCAAATCTCCATTGTAATAGATTTTATCATCTGACAGAATTTTGTTTGTTTCTTCTTCATGTGATTTCTACAATGAATCATCCAACATACAATACATAATTCAAACTACAAACAATTACACAGAAATGCATAATTTTATATTGGTAAGTAAGTAAAGTAAGTAAAGTGGTCGGGGCAGCCTAATGTCGGTATCAGCCAGACAGCGAGGGAATCTATCCCTTTTCACTTGCGCTAGACAAGGAGATTGTTTTAGCATCTGTGGTGGATAACCACACCTACCATCAGCTCCTAACTTTACCGCACAGATCCTGTTCTACTCATTCGCTGAGTTGGCGAGGGCCAGTATCGAACCAAGAACCTTGTAATTCCTAGCCAAACACTCTACTAACTGAGCTAAACAGCCCTAAATATATTGGTAATAGTTTGTATTTAATACAATGTTTATAGAGAAACTTCCATAAAATCTAAGAAATGAAAAAGAACTTAAAAAAAAGAAAGGACTAAAGAGAAATGATCTTTTTTCAAAAGGCTGAGGTCATCAGTGGATGAAACAAAAGGAAAATATCATTTTGTATTGTAAGTATAAGAGAGAAAAATAAGACATTGCTTTGAGGCCATGTTGCGTCTATTAAAAATAATCTTTCTATCGTCAGCCAAGACAAGACTTGGTGTACGTGCGGATAAAAAGGTACCTCTATTTAGTAAGAAAAAGAAATTCCTTTTGGAAACCAAAAGAGAAACAAGATGAATTTAAGAAGAGCAAAAAAAGGAACATGAATAAAACAATGCGATAACATTTTTTCCAATACTTAGGTGTTAACTCTTTCACTTCCTTGTGCAATTATAATCAAATTATTAGCATTATACTGTGTTCAAATATAAGCAAAGTTCATACTATCTTCCTTTTGCTAGTATATATATATATATCTATATATATATCTGTTGAGTCTAGTTCTCAGTGTATATATTATATTTGTATATATGTTTTATATATACATATATGTCTATAATATGGGAATTTTGTGTGAAGCATGGAAATAAATGAGAAACTCCATTAGATGTTATGTGTTAATTTTTATTTTATTTCATTCAATATTTCAAAGGTATGAGCCTACTTTCTCAAGAATGTCTAGAGTGGCTGATAGTGCTGTCCTTGGCACTCTTATAGATGGAAATGTTGAAATTCCGGTCACCTATTGGCTTGTTGGGTTGAAATTGGCTGTAGTTGGAGTGTCACTCTGTGCACATACACACACACACACACACACACACACAGGTTTTTCAAATAAATGTTAACATATCAATGGGAGTTGGTTTATGATATTATGATTTTAAAGTCCGCACCTTTTCACCATACCTGTCAACACATTATTGGAATCTTCCCCAGGTGGTCTCTGTAATATCACTTCTGATTTTCTGATGAATGTGCTCCCATAGAAATAGGAACATTGTTTTGATCACTTGTGGGAGAATAAAAAAAATGGGTAAATATGTGAAGGCTGTTTGAAATTATATTATGAAGATACTTCCATAAGAGTTCTAACATATATATACACACACATACATAAACACACACACACACACGCAGTAGAGTATTGGCATCTTTCCATCTGCAAAAGATGATGGCATAGCGTCCATATTTTTTATTTATTTGCATCTGTGCGAGTGGCTGAACAGGCCAATTTTTGAATGGCAGTCTCTGGTGCAGTGACTGCATACAAACAGTGATGTTTACTGGGTTCATTGTTGTCTCTCTCCTTTATATATATAAGTAAAGGTAGCTTGGGCATGGAGTCAATAGCACTTGGTTACAGTTTCTTATCTCTGTGGTCTTCAGACCAAAAAGATATTTTGTTTTGATCTGAGGATTGCATAGGTGAGAAATTGTCAGTAACCAGTACTGTTCACTCCATGTCCAAGCTACCTTCTTAAATATAAATGCTCTATCAATAATATGAGCACTGTTACTTATAAATATAGTACCCATATTATCTCCATGTTATATATATATATATATATATATATATATATATATATATATACATAAGTAAAATCATCAGGGTGGTCTAAAGTCACTATCAGCTGATCAGCCTGGTAGTCTATCCCCTTTTCGCTAGCACTAGACCAAGGATATTTTAGTATCTGATGTAGAGTGCCTCACCTACCATCAGCTCCTTACTTTACCGCACAGATCCCTGTGCTACTCATACGCTGAGTTGGCGAGGGCCGGTGTTGAACTAGGAATCTCGTGATTTCTAGCCAATCACTCGACTGAGCTAAACTGGCCCTTATAGATAGATAGAAAGATAGATAGATAGATAGATAGATAGATGCAACAAAAAGAAGAAGTCAAAGAAAGAAAGAAAACAAAATAAAAAGAAAGAATGAAAGAAAGAAGAAAGAAAAAGAATGAAAGAATGATAAAAATAGATAAAGAAAGAAAATCAAGAAGGAAAAGAAAAAAATGAAATGAAAGAAAGAAAGAAAGAATGAAAAAGAAATAAAAGAAAAAATTGAATGAAAGGCAAGAAAATAAAGAAAGAAAGAAAAGAAAAAAAAGAAAAAAAAAAGAAAAGAAAAGAGATAAAAAGAAAAGAAATAGAAAGAAAAAGAAAGAAACAAGGAAACAGGATCAAGAAATTAAAACTAAGAAAAAAAAAATAAAAAAATAAAAAAAAATGAAATAAAAAAAAAAAAAAAGAAAAAACGGGATAAAAAGGAACTAAGAAAATAATATAAAGGAATGAAAGAAACAAAGAAGAAAAAAAAGAAGAAAAAAGGCAAAGGTTGTTGAAATAAATAAACAGAAAGAGAAAGATATGAAAAAGATAAAAGAGAGGGAAAAGATGGAGGGAAAATGCAATAAAATGAAGATGGAAATAAAACTAAGAGGAAAAAGGAAATAAGAAAGGAAATTTAATTCAAACTGTCACAAGAGTTTGAAAAAGAGGAGAAAAATCTACAAAGATATCAGAGAAGAATTGAAGAAGGGGAAAGAAAAAGAAAAAAAGATCATAAAACGAAAAGGGGAGGACAACGACCAATTCTGAAGATGTCTTTCTTGGACTAAAATCATAATTTGAAAACTGACACTTCTGCCAGCGAGATTGCAGTAAAGATTTATGAGGGGGTCATTAAGATTAGGGAAGGATCTTTACAATGGTGGTCAAAGAAGAAGCTGGGAGAATTGAAAGTCAAGGGAAGGAGAGGATGAGGAAGAGTAGTGAAAGGTCCAGGGGTTAGAATATCATATTGGAAGTTTGAAATCGAAGCTATTTTTCACAAAGGTAGTTAAATATATATATAAGAAGGGGAATCAATAAGTTCATAGCCTGACATGGACTTGCCATATTTACTGGCATATAAGATACAAATTTAAATAAATCAGATAAAGTTAGAGTATTTTTATACAGCTTCCAATGAGAAGGTATTATGACTAGGTGAACGACCTCAAAAGGAACAGATATGTTTTTGATTAAGTGATTGATTTTAATGGCAGGTCAACTTATCTAGGTTTGGTTTGGTTGTTTTCTTTATGGCATATCAATACTTTTTGGGTCATTTAATTCCCAATCAAGTCATTTTGATATTCAATTTCTAACAGTACGGCAGTTGCTTAAATAGTCACCCATCTAAGTACTGAACAGGCTTATTAGTTAATATTAGGTTGGATTGGTATGGATTATGGCATATCAACCCTTTTGGGCTTATTTGAAGCTGAATCAAGTCATTCTGATATTCAGTTTATTAGAGTACTTGCTATTGCTTAAATGCTGCTATAATGGGAACTGGTTATTTCAACATGACTTGACAATAAGCCAACTCATCTAAGGTTATTTTATGCCTAGAGGTTAGGGAATCATGTACATTTAATGTTTATATTTACATATTCTGTGTAATTGTTTCATAAGAGTTTTTTTTTTGCACACTGTTCTACTGAATATGAATCGTTTTCAAACAAATCTCTGTGCATTAACAGGTATTACCAATCCAGGTCAGAGTGGACCTGGAAATAATAGCAATACCATTAGCATTAACCAGATCTCCAGAATTGGAGTCTCACCCTCTGATACAGTTTAGAGCCACACTCAGGACCCCCTTTTTATTAGTGGGGATTCTTACCCCCTCTGCGGGGATACATTCAATATATTTTAAGCCTCACTGTTTTAAATACGCTGCAATGAGTTTTATTCCCCCAAATAACCTTGTTAATAAAGTGTATCATATACTGGGATAGCTCACTCAGTTGAGAATTTGCCTAGGAGTCGCAAGCCTCTGGATTTGATACCGGTTACCACCAACTAAACATATGAGTTGCTAAAAAGAAACAGCTTGGGTAATCTGATCTGTGGGGTAAAGCATCTTCGAGATGATGGTAGATGTGGTGAACCATCTCAGTAAAAACAATCTCCCTGGTCTAGTGCTAGTGAACAGAGGATAGTCTTCCTCACTGTCCGGCCAATACTGATAAAAGCCAACTTTACTTATATACCTGTAAATATATTAGTTGCTGAATTTTTAATTAAAATTTTCAGTCTATAATATTTTATAAATATATGAAAATCTCAGAAAATATGTTGTCCAAAATTGTGCATTTTTAAAATTACATTTTTAGATAGATTAAATAAAGCTTGATATACAGGGAAAATATTGAATTCAACATGACACCTTCAAAACATTTAAAATTCATTATTAAATCTTTAAGTGAATAAAAATAGGTGAAGTGAATCAGAGAAAGAATTGTTTTGCATCATTTCAAAGAAAAATATTGTTATAATATTAGAGCTATGCAATTAAGATTCAGTATTGAATTAAGGGCATTGACAAGGAAAGAAACTAAGTTGAAAAATATGTGCTTTGTTCACCATTAGGCTACTTACTTATATAGAGCAACCAACTATGAATCACAAGGTTCCTGGTTCGATGCTGATCCCCACCAACTCACCACATGAGTAACACAGATTGAGTAATCTGATTTGTGTGGTAAAGTGGACAACTGACGGTAGGTGTGGCGCTCCACCTCAACAAAAAATAAATCTCCCTGGTCGTGCTAGCAAAAAGGGGATAGACTACCTTGCCATCCAGCTGATACTGACAAAAGGCCATTCCACCAATTTATATGTATATATATATATATATATATATATATATTGATATACCTATACCTATATATATATGTATATATATATATAAGTATATCTGAGTATTTGCATGTTTGAGAGAGAGAGAGATTGAAGGGGAGAGACTGTGCATGTAAAGAGTCTGGGGTGAGGGAAGGATTTATTTGTTTATAAATGCATACGTCTATGTACGCTTCGAGGGTAAGCAGGGTGAGAAAAAAGATTGGACAGTGACCAAGAAAAGACACTGGTGGCACCGAAGGAACAAAGATCTTTTCAAAGAATGGCTAAGAACAATCTGAGTTTCACAGGAATTTTCAAAGATGGAAGAGTTCCTGGAGATTACATTGCCAGGGACAGGGGGGGGGGAGAAAGGGACAAGAGATAAATGGTTTGATTCTTAACACAAATAGGTCATGTGACATCTTCTGAATTAAGAAATAAGCCAGGTCTAAAAAGTGGGTCAGCCTAGAATAAATATTTAAGTGATAAATTTTAGGCTTTTCAGTTTAGGGGCATCAATTATTTCTAACCATCTAAGTATCCTTTGTCCTTTGCGACTCTATGATATGATATATTCTTTAATAAATATCTATATTTCATTCTTCTTTTTATATTCCCTGCTGTATGTTTCATCTTTTCATTTATTTATTTATTTTTTTCATATTCTTTATATACAAGATGTAGGGTGGGGGATTTTGAGCCACATCTGATTTCTGATATTTAATGTTTGGCCCATGGATAGATTTTGGCAGAGGTCTTTTTTTTTTATTCCTTTTTTCAAAGAATTATGGCAATGTCTGTTTGTCATAAGAACATTTTGACAAAACAATAATTTTTCGAAAGTTACTGACTTGAAATATCTTTGATTTCATTGACATTTGTTCTTTCCTTTTTTTTTTAAATGGTTTTCTCCAAGTTTGGATCAGATATAATATCACCCCTAAATATGTATATTCCTAACAATGTTTTCTAAAAAAAAAAAAAAAGAAGAAAATTCTTCTAAACCAAATATACCAGGATTTTATCATTTCTAGTGGAACATTGTGTATACAATATCATTCATAGATAAGTACACCACTTACAATATATTCTAAAAAAATAATTTTGCTAAGACAGCAGGATTTTATAATTTCTAGTGGAACATTATATATAGAATATTACCCATGAATATGTACACCCTAAATAATGTTTTCAAAAAACTTATTTTCCTTTTAAACCAAAGATACCAGGAATTTATCATTTCTAGGTGAATATTATATATACAATATAACCAATAAATAAATACAGCTCTAACAATATGTAATTAAAAACTTATTTTCTTCTAATCTAAAGTTACCGGGATTTTATTATTTCTAGTGGAACATAATGTATACAGTATTACCCATGAATACGTTTACTCTTAACAATGTTTTCTAAATATAAAATCAATTTTCTTCTGAACCAAAGAAACCTGGATTTTATCATGTCTACTGGAACATTATACAATCAAATCGGATTTTAGTGTGTATTATTTGTCACCAAACTTTTTAACAAAAACATGAAGATATAACGCACAAAAATACAAGTTTTGCAATTTTGTTTTTGAGTTGCGATATATCAACCCTTGGGTTATTTTATACCAAAAATGTTTTATAAACCAATTGGTAGAAATAATGTTCATCAACTTCATGTGTATCAATAAATTAAAAGAAATAAGTTTATGTCTATTAATATGTGGTTGTGTTAGATTTTTCAGGAAGTTTGTGTGTGTATCAATAAACTGGTAGAAATAATTTTCATTAACTTGCAAACAGATCTATTTGACTGTAGATGGTGGGAATCTTACAGGTACTATCATTCTGAGCCAAGGTGGACCTGGGAGTAATGGCAATGAAGGGGTACTCCACATTCCCCAGAGCTTCAGAATTGGAATTTCACCATTGGGTACAATTTAACGTCATACCCATGACAGCGTTTTGTAATTGGTAGTTTGACTTCAGTCTTCTACAAATCATACTAATGCCAGTCCTTTATGAATATATTGACTTTTGCCTTTGACTATATGAATAACACTTTTACTAATTACTGCCATTCACTTCATCTTCTTTTTTTCCCTCCTTAGTTTTACACAGAAGCTCAGTTGCCCAGTACTTAATTCTCTTCCCTTTCTGAACTCAGTCCCTTGCTCATTCACACTAGGACACAGGAAACAGGCTTCACAGGATTGTGAGTATCTGGAAGTGACTCAGCAAGACATTTCAGCAAGAGACATTGTTTGTACTAAGATGTGGATTTAATAGATCCTCTTGAAAATCTATAAATTTCAAAAGCTCTTTCATACAGGTTTTTCTTTGATTGATTGATTTTAACGGTACATCAGTTCATCTGGGGTTATTTCATGCCTAGAGGTTAGAGAATTGCATACATTGTACATTTATGTTTACATGGTAATATGATATATTCTTATCAAATACAAATAATTTTCATATAGATCTATTTGACTGATAGATGGGTGACTAACAGATTCTACCACTCTTTACAGTTATTGTATTGTTGTTTCTTTGATATCCATGCCTTTGCAATGGGTATATTGACATTGTTTTCTGTAGTTGAGATATTACTACCTATGTATGAATTAATTCATATATAACTGTATATGAATGGAGGTATGTGGTGTAATGGTTAGAGTCGTAGGAAATGGACTTGTTAACCTGAGTTCAAATCCTGAACAATACTGTTTGCATTTCACATAGTGCTAATACCCTTGGGAAAGGTATATATCCAATCACTCTTCCTCCAGCTATGGGTAAATAGTAGAGCAGACTGGGCTCTTTAACCATGGATAGGTAACCAGTCTAGAAGAAGGAAAACTCTGAATTCAAACCTGTTAAACTCATCTTAACAAATTGACCTTGTATCACATCCTGCTTGTGTGGACGGGTTAGTAAATATATATATATATAACTGTATATGGATTAGATAATAGAATGAGATATGTTAAGGGGCCAGATAATCATTTTTGCCCCATGGGATAAGATTTCTATTAGTCCATCCTTGATTGTCTTGATGTCACTGTGAGGCATTTCCACTTTATGGCATAAAAAAAGTATTTACCAAAACTTGTATAATGGAATGTAATATCATTTTTAATTTTACTAGCAAATATATGCACCCTCCGGGTGCAAGTATTTAAGTTTAAATGTAATAAAATATTAGATTAAATCAGAAAGGCTAATGAAACATATTAAGAATTCAAATAAAAATATTTGAAACGGAGGGGGTATAATCGGAAAATAGAACAACTGAAACTTACTCTTTCATCACTTCCGTTTTTCAATGCTAAATTTTCCTAATTTAACTATTTAGTTAAAATAGGAAGTAAAGAATAAAATTACAGTTATTTCTTCTTGTTAATGAATTTCTTTTAGGATTTATTGAAGAGATTTTTACTCATATTCATTAAGATAAAACCAAACAATTAGAAATCAATAATACCAAGCACATTTTTATTAAAATCAGTTTTTTTAATATCAATATGCAAATTAGCTTTACGTTTACACTGAAAACTGGTATTTTGTTGTATATATAAATACAATTGCATGTTATTAGTATTTAGGTAAGGCCAACAGTATTAATAATGTCAAACAGTTTTATTATTAATTGAGGTTTAAATAGAAATAGAATCATGGAGAATGTGACGTAAATATTTAAGGGAATTGTGACTTGAGTAGTAATATAGTTTCGGTTACAGACAGAAAAACACACAATCTCCATTATAATAAGATTTGAGTGAACAAATCAGCTGAAAATTGGTTTCTTTTCATTTTCTTTTTGGTGTGAATATGTCTAATGATCTTTTTCTTTTTTTTTTAACAGGAATTTAATTAACTTAATGTTTTTTTGCTTTTTTGTGTTTTTTAAAAAAGAAATTTACGTAATGAACAATTGTAATTTGTTTATTTGATTATTCAACTGGATTGGTTGTCAGGAATTTAGAACTGTTTGTTCAAAAGAAAGTTGTTGATTCTTATTAGATTAGCGTAGATTTTATTCAATTAAATCCATCTATCAGCAGATTATCCACACATTTGAATCTATCATATATCTGTGTCTTTCTTTTTGTTTCTATTAAAATTAATGATTAATTTTTTGAAAAAAATTTCTTTTGGTTTTATATGTTGTCAACTTATTAATTAATTTTTGTCTACAGTGTGATTGAAAAGTAACTCCCTATTTTAAACTATTTATAATAAGGAAAGCATCATCTTGTTCTCTATTTATATATATATATATATGATCATATCTATCAATGAGTATTTATTTATCATCAAAATCATTAATACATAGAATAATTCTTATTTATTAACATTGTCTCTATGGAAATCTGAGTTAGAATTGCCTCAAAACAGCCAATATTATTAATGCATTTAAAAGCCTGCAATGTGCCTTATATATCACTAAGAAATAAAGATTTACATAATATATGGTGTGTCGATTTGCATACTGATTTAACAAAACCGTGTTTAATAAATAATTACTTTGTATTATTGATCTTTAATATTATTGTTTTATTCTCCAACATATTAAAATCAATCCTATAAATGGTTTTATACATAAACCAATTAAAATATAATTAATATGGGTATAAAACTTTTTATATACATTATCATTTAATTTTGTTAGTCTTTCTAATTTTATACATTTCATTATATTAAAACTTAAATACTTACATTTGGTGGAAGGCATATATTCTTGCTCATATATTGAATGTCATGCTTGGTAACAAAAAATATGGATATGTAACTGTCCCAAAATATATTTTATATTTTTTAAACAATTCCATGGAGAAATACATTTTCTTTAACTTTCTCCAAACAAAATACAGCAACTCTTTGTATGGACATATTTACTTTTGGAGGTTTAAATATAAATATTGCTGTTCTAAGCAAATTTCTTGGTTTTATTTCCTAGTTTATATTTCATTGAGATGGTCAGTAAAAAGCCATACAGTTGCTTTTTGGTGGGGTGCTGCTTCCAGTAAAAGTAAAATAAGTCATCAGGGTGGCCTAAAGTCGGTATCAGCTAGACAACGAGGGAGCATATCCCCTTTTCACTAGCACAAGACCAAGGAGAGTGTTTTGGTGTCTGAGGTGAATCATGACACCTACCATCAGCTCCTCACTTTACTGCACAGATCCCTATGCTACTCATAGGCTGAGTTGGTGAGGGCCAGTATCAAACCTGGAAACTTGTGGTTCCTTGTTGGACACTCTACCAACTGAACAAAACCGTCCCTCTTCCAAGTCATACAAAATTCTACCAATCTTCAATAAAACCAATTTCTATTAATTTTGACTATTATCATACATTTGTTTCAGATCAAAATTTTAATCCAAATCAACAATTCTCTATTGTGATTTTTTAGGAGAATTATTACTGAGGGATTTGAAAGTAAAAGAAAAAAAAACAGCAAAAATCATATGTTAAGTTTTTAAGGGCCATTCTGGGGCCTTATAGCAGAAGCGCTTATCTCGTGGAATCCTTGATAAAGAGTTGGTTGAAAATGTGAATCCTTTGGTTACTAAAGTTTTTAAGGGTCTTTTGCTTGGCCTTATAGCAAAAACGCTTATCTGGTGGAATCCTTGATAAAGAGTCCATCCACAAGGTGAATCCTTTGGTTACTAAAGTGTCCCAAGTTACTAGCAATCGTATAAGTCCTTCGTGAGTATTGGTAAAGATCCTGGCAATCCTATGTGCATCATCCAAGAGTGTGGATTTGATGTGTGACCAAAATGATAAGTATCTTATCAGGCCACTAGTACTGCCAGTGATTGGTTAGAAGAGTCAATTACATGACTTGGCCGGTCTATAAGTATAAGCGGGGAACTAGCACACACCTTATATCTAGAAAACTGCAACAGTAATAACTTTAAAACAGCTGAGTTTACAGTTGGTAGGTATTTGCCATGGGTAGGATGTGACACAAGGTCAGAAGTATGGGGCATCCAATGAGGATTGAACTAGTAATTCAATAATAATGGATCTGTGAGACTACCTTGCTAACCATTACATCATGATGGGATGCCTTTTTACTCAAGCTGTTTGTCATGAGTAGAATGTGACAGAATATCACAAGTATGAGACATCCAGCAAGGATAGAACTCACCATTCAGTGGTAATGGATCTGGGAGACTACCTTGCTAACCATCACATAATGATGGGATTGTTATTCTTTCTTACAAAAAAGAAAAAACTTAAAGATAACAATTTTACCTTTTTAATCTGTTTTAAAACATAAATTAAGAATGTTCATCGAAGAATGGTCAAAAGTTTGAGCATAAATATGAATATGCGTTTTTGTGCATACCAAACATTGTAACGTAAAAATTCACCTGTGTGATTTATTAGTTCACCTTCACATTCATGTGTGGACAGAAGCATGTATATGTGTATATACATATATATATATATATATATATATATATATACACACACACACACACACACATATATATATATATATATAAATGGAATTTATACCGTTGATATTTTTACTTCTCTTTAATTTTCTGTTGCTTTATCTTACTGACTTCCCCAGAGAAAAAATATTTTTCAATATAGATGTATATTCTAATTCTTACATTGCACAGATGGGGAGGTACAACACACACTCCATCTTTATAGGTAGGTATGTATATATATAATATATATATATATACCAACATTCATATATAACCAGATATGCATATGTATATGTATATGTGTATATATATATATATATATAAAATGTATATAATAGTACACACACACATATTATATATATATATATATATACAATTACACTTACATGCCTACACAAATTCGCATGTATATATATATATATATATATATATATACCAACTTTCATATACCATCAGATACACACGTTATTATATATGCTCATGCTCATGCTCACACACACATGCACACACACATATATATATACATATATGTACATGAACACATACACACATATATATATATATATATATAAATGTGAGTGTGTGTGTGTGTGTGTGTGTGTGTATGTGCCTAATCTCTCCTTCCCCCCCCACGTACCATTGCAGTTGCCGAGGCGAATGTCTAATAAGGGAGTTAGTGCAGGGCATACATATCTCGAATGTGATGGCTGCAAACCACTAACAGACTTTCCAAATACGCAATTGAATTTTAACAAATGCAAATCAGATTAAATGGGACGTGTGAACGCTGAACTTGCTCACTTTCAAATCCCCCCCTCCGACACCTTTCCGACACCCCCTCCCACACATCATCCCCCCACACACACATACACCACTAGAATCACCTCCACCATCACAGTTGCTTCTCTTCCTTCTCTCTTTTCTTTTCTTTCTTTTAATTCTTTACTCGTCACAGATTTCTCTTTCCTTTCTTTGATTTCAATATACTTTGATTATATTTCTTCTCTCTCTCTCACTGCCCCTTTCTTTCTCACTTTTCTTCTCTTTTCTTGCCTGTTTCTTTTTTTCTTTCTGCATCACCCTCTCTCTCTCTTCTCTCTCCCTTTCTTTCTCACTTTTCTTCTCTTTTTCCTTCTTTCTCTATTTCTTTCTGTATCACTCTCTTTTTAATATCTCCTCAACATCTTTTTAAATTTTTTTCCTTTCTTCTCATTTAGTTTATCCTTCTTTTAAATTATCCTTTTTTTTTTTTAATCTCTTCTTTTCTCTCACTCATTTTACCCCCCCTCTCTCTCACTCTCTCTCTCTCTCTCTCTCTCTCTCTCTCTCTCTCTCTCTCTCTCTCTCTCTCTTATTGAAATTGTTCCTTTCTTTTCCTCTGACCTTCTCACCCTCTCTTTTGTAACCATTTTCCCTCTCTTTTTCCTCAAGTTATTCATCCTCTTTTTTTTTCATCTTTTGATTCTCTCTCTCTCTCTCTCTCTCTCTCTATCTATCTATATCTCTTTCCTCTTGAATCTCCCTCCCTCTTTCTCCCTCTCTCTCTTTTGATGTCCTCTCTTTCTCTCTTTTCCTCTTGATGTTCTCTCTCCCTCTATTTCCCTTTTCTTCTCTTTCTGTCTGTCTTTTTCCTTTTTTAATTCGCTCTTTTTATGAATTTTCAAGTTTATCTTAGTTGGTAGAGTGTCTACCTAGGAATTACAAGGTTCTGGGTTCAATAACAGTCCTTGCCAACTCTGCACATGTGTAGCACTGTTTGGGTAATCTGATCTGAGCAGTAAATAATCACATAGAAAATCTATATGTCAGCAAATATGTATAACCTGCACAAAATATTTGTATGCATATATAAATGTATATGTGAGCATGACATCATGCATTTTGTGTGTGTTTATGTGCGTGTTCATGCTAGCATATGTATGCGTATGCATGCAATAGACACATCCGCACTTACACATCAAAATATTTACATATGAAAATAACCAAATGGTCCATGAATACAGTTACACAATTTCAATCTCTGCTGTCCATATTTTTTCAAAATCTTTATTTTATTGCCTGAAGATTGGTCTGTTTGAATGAGCATGAAACCAAATGGTAGCAGATAAGCTTTCATGGAATTAAATATAAACCAAAACTAATGGATATTTATTTATTACTATTATCATTGCTCTATAACCATTATTGAGCACTTTCCTAATAATACTGTATATATTGGTTTACTACTGTCTCATCAAGTGAGATAGTGTTAACCATATACTGTGGTAATATATATATATATTATATAAGTTGCCAGGGTGGACTAAAGTTGGTATCAAACAGATAATGAGGGAGTCTATCCCTTTTCACTAGCACTAGACCAAGGAGATTGTCTTCGCATCTGAGGTGGAGCACTGCACCTACCATCAGTTCCTCTTTACCGCACAAATCCCTGTGCTACTCATATGCTGATCTGGCAAGGGCTGTTATCAAACTCGGAACCTTGTGGTTCCTAGTCAGACACTCTACCAACTGAGCTAAACCAGCCCTATATATATATATATATATATATATATATATATATATATATATATATTCTTTTTTCTATAGAGTTCTTGTAGTTTCATTTAATCTCTCATAGGTTACAAACAAGAACCTTAAAGAAAAAAAAATGCTGACAACAATACGTCACATCCTTACAGAATGGATTTTTAAAAAAAGTCTTCCTGCAGGCAATGGAAAACATAAAAGTAGAAGACAAAGTAACATAGATATTTTTGAAAGATAGAATCAAAATAAAATCTTTAAAAATAAAAAACAAAAAAAATTAATTTAAAAAAATAAAATAAAAAATTTTAAAAAATTTTGAAAGATGAAATAAAAATAAAATTTTAAAAAATAGAAAATAAAAAAATAGAAAATAAAAAAAATAAATGAAATGAAAAATAAAAAAAACATTAGAAAATTAAAATAATAAAATTAAAAAATTAAAATATAAAATAAAAAATAAAAAAATAAATGAAATAAAAATAAAAAATAAGTAAAATAAAGAATTAAAAAATTAAAAAATAGAAATATGGGGTGGAGATGAGGAAGGCTTTAAAAAGTTAAAATAGTTAAAGATGCACACTGATTGGGTTAAGGATGGTAATGAGAAATTTTTGAAAGATAAAATCAAAATAAAATCTTTTAAAAATAAAATAAAAAATAAAAAATAAAAAAAATTAAATTAAAATATTAATAAAGTGAAAAATAAAAAATATAAAAAATGAAAAAAATAAAATAAAAATAGAAAAAAAATAAAAAAAAAATAAAAAAAATAATATAAAAATAAAAATAAAATAAAATAAAAAATAAAAAAATGAAATAAAGAATTAAAAAATTAAAAAATAGAAATATGGAGTGGTGATGAGGAAGATAAGTTAAAAATAGTTAAAGATGCACACTGATTGGTTAAGGATGGTAATGAGAATTGGTTAGTAGATTGAAGCATCTAATTAGTGTCTGAGAAAGTGACTTTGATGGTAAGAGGAAGTAAAAGGGAATTCATTGCATTTTAAAAATGAAGAGCAAGGTGAGTGGGTGGAGAGTTCATGGGTATAGAATTCAGTGCAACAATTCAAAGTCATTCATTTCAGGTTGTACGTCTAGAAGGCTTGAAAAACACTGTCATTCATTTAATAAACACCTTAGTATTATCCAATATTGCTTTATTATATTTTGTTACAGGGGTGGTCATAAGCGACGTTCTCATGTGGAAGCCAACACATGGACATGCAAGTGTGGGGCGCCCAGCAAGGACCTACATTGACCAGCTATGTGAAGATGCTGGTTGCTCCACAGAGGACCTCCCAGGTGCAATGAATGATAGGGAAGGTTGGCGAGAGATTGTCATGGATATCCGTGCTGCATGCACGACATGAATGATGATGATGCAGGGGTGGTTTGTTTTTGTTAAGGGGTTTAACTTAGTCAATGAAGCATCCAGCTAGGAACCACAGGGTTTCATGTCAAATACTAGCCTTCACCAACTCAATGCATGAGTAGCACGGCTTGTGATCTGTGTGGTAAAGTGGGGAGTTGAAGGTAGGTGTGGTGCTCCACCTTAGATGCATAGATAATCTTGCTGGTCTAATGCTAGTGAAAATGGGATAGACTCCTTAGCTGTCCGGCTGATACTGAGAATAGGCCACTCTACCTACTTTACTTTTTTTTTTTTAATATTTTGTTTCATCCTCTTTGACTGTCAGGGCAATTTTGGAGTTAACGTTCTTCTTTTTGTTGCAGATTGTTTTTTGTTTCAATTTTTTCAAATATTCTTTTCTCTATTTTTAAAAATCTTTTTCTTTCCTTCCTTTCTTTATCTGGTACATAATTCATGGATAGTCAATGAATTACGTACATACCTGTAGTAAGAATATTTTGAATAAGAGTTTTAAAATCGGAAGGAATTAAGTGGGGAATTTCTATAACCATTAGGGTTATGATTGGCAACTGATGACCCCGAATTCACCTTTCCAAAAAGAGCACCATTAGAGGCGTGAGAATTAGTTTTAGTTTAGTTTCAGACATGACAAGAGAATCAGAGTGAGTGGACTCAAAAGTCGCTTGCTCTGAGAGTTGCTTCTCCACTGTGGCAGTTGAAGATGGGCTGGTTTGTGTGAAATCAGACTTAGAAGTAAACAAATCTTGTTTGTTAATTGATTAATTTAAACAAGAAATGACCAATCTGAAAAAGAAGAGAAAGTCCAACAAGAGAAGATGACATCAGAATTAACAGCAGACAGTAAGTGGCCAAGTTAACAATTCAAAGCCCTCATCCCATCTCTACTCTATCTGTCTCTCTCTCCCATTAAATACACAAGATGTGGGTATACAATATATCTATGTGGCCTTATTTCTATATTATAAATCCGAGTTCTTCAGGTTTTTTCAGATATTTTTTAATTAGAAAGACCAGTTGTTATAGTAAGCTTAAATAGCCAATTCTGTCCTACTATTTACCCATATAATAAGGGTCCGGGTTAGCTCAGTCGGTAGAGCGTTCAGCTAGAAACCACAAGGTTCCTAGTTTGATAGCGGTCCTCGCCAACTCAGCGTATGAGTAGCACAGGGATCTGTGCGGTAAAGTAAGGAGCTGATGGTTGGTGTGGTGCTCCATCTCAGATGCTAAAACAATCTCCTTGGTCTAGCACTATTGAAAAGGGCATAGATTCCCTTGCTGACTGGCTGATAGCGACTTTAGGCCGCCCCATCGACTTTACTTTTTTTAACTTTTATTTACCCATAGATGAAGGCAGAATAGGTAGTATGAATGCCTTCTCTAAAGGTATTAACCTTATGTGAAATGCAAACAGCCCTATCCAGGATTTGAACTTGGTTTGCCGTGTCCATTTTCTATGACAATAACCATTACACCCCCAGATGGAGAGATCAATAATCTGATTTGTAATGAAACAGAAAAGAAATTGATTTAAACGTAATAAGTTATAAAATAATTATTAACAAAATAAACAAAGAGAAGCTAAAAGAAAAAAAGAGAGAGGGGTAAAATGGCTAGAGGAAAAGGGAGAGGAGAAGAATATCAAAAGGAAAAGAAAGAGGAGGAGAATTTCAAGGGGAAAAAGGAGAAAGAGAATATAAAGAGGGAAAGAGAGAGAATGAAAAGAAGAAAAGAAAGAGGCAATGTCAACAACGAGAGAGAGAGGGGGGGAGGGAGAAAAGGTGAATGGTCAGAGGTGAAGAAAGAGCCAATTTCAACAAGAGAGAAAGATAGATAGCTGGATAGATAGAAAGATAGAGAGAAGGAATCTTAAGAGTAAAAAAAAACAATGTTGATGTTGTTGATGCTGCTGCTGCTGATGATGACTATTCTCACCAAATGCAAAAAGTAAAAACTTTTCTTCTGTCATCAATTTTTGCTGTTGCAATAAGTCAACAATAATTGACGACTCCAGCCATATTTCACAAAATCTAATTTTCTCACTAGATTAGAAATTATTTCCAAGATTATTTTTCTATAGATTTTCCCATAATTGCATTTTGAAAAAAATATTCATAAGTTAAAAAAAAAAAAAAAGATGAGTTATATTCGAGATTGGGACAGGGGTATATGAAAAAAAAAAAGCAATTTACATGCATTGCATCTGGGGTTTTTTTCTTTTAATCGGCTGTTTTCTTTTTAATGTACATATATCTACTTATCTAATACTTGTCTACATAAATATTCTAAATATTTTATATGCATTATTACATTTTAAAATATATAAAAGTCTATCTTTCTTTCTTTGAAGGGAAATAAAATTAACAGAGAAAAAAATCAAGTATATAAATGGATAGAAATAAATGTAAAATATGAGAAATTACAGTGAAAATGAATCCAAATAAAAAAAAAAAATAATATATATATATATATATAATATAATATATATATATATAAGGTGTGTCAAAAAAATATTGAGATTTTTTGTACTTTTTGACACACCTTGTATTCTGAAAAAATTTACGTTCCATTTATTGTTCATTTCTATCTCGTAAATACAGCTTCAATCTCGATACTTTTATGACACACCTTGTATTCTGAAAAAATTAACGTTCCATTCATTGTTCATTTCTATCTGGGTAAATACAGCTTCAATCTCGATACTTTTATGACACACCTTGTATTCTGAAAAAATTAACGTTCCATTCATTGTTCATTTCTATCTTGGTAAATACAGCTTCAATCTTGATACTTTTATGACACACCTTGTATTCTGAAAAAATTAACGTTCCATCCATTGTTCATTTCTATCTTGGTAAAATACAGCTTCAAACTCGATACTTTTATAACACACCTTATACATATTTATAAAGTAAAAGTTAAGTTTTGTTGGTATCAGCCGGACAGTGAGGAATATCCACTTTTCATTAGTGCTAGACCAGTGAGATTGTTTTTTATTACTGAGGTAGAGCGCCACATGTACAGTCAGCTCCCCACTTTACTGCACAGATCAGTTTACCCAATCTGTGTTACTCAGGGGCTGTTGGTGGAGACTAGTATCGAACATGGATTCCTGCGATTCTGAGGTCGGTGCTCTACCGACTGAAGTAAAACTGGCTCCTTAATATATATATATATATATATAATATATATATATATAATATATATGTATGTATATTATATATATTAAGATAAATGAAAATGAGGCAAGTTGTCAAGAAAAAGTGCTCAACAACTCTACAGCCAAGTAGGTAGGTATTTACCCAACATATTCACCACAGGATGTGACATACAAATATATATATAAATATACATATATATATACATACAATATAGATAAGTATATCAATAGGGCAATGCAAATAGGGGAGGAAAATATGGAATCAGCCAAGTGGTAGATATACTGGTATGTATATATATAAAATATCAAAATCTGAGAATACCGCAAATATACTTAAGGTATTAAATTACAGAGATATAGAAAAATAAACATTTATCAAAGCATGAAAAAATGAAAATAAAAAGAAGGTATTTAAAATTCAAAATAGCTTAAGGAAAGCAAACACTTACCTATTTTGCCTTGATTATTGTTGAAATGACAGTAAGATGAAATTTCTTAATGTAGCAAAAAGTATTTGTTAACTTCCCATTTAGAATAACTAGTGATCTTGTTGCTGTTAGAAAATATTTAAAATCAATATAGATGCATATTAAACAATTGTTTGAAAAGTTATAAATTGATTGAAAAAAAATGATAATATGTGTACAAACTATTTTCATAAAATAGAATTAGAATTTTTTTAAATTGATTAAGTGAATAGAAGGAAAACATTGAAAGAGATAAGAATATAAAAATACTAGACAAAATGTGACATGTTGGGTCACCCATTGAGCTCTGGGTAGATAATTGAGATTGAGGAAAAGTGAGTTTGCAAAGTGAATTAAATTTCTTTTAAATAGATACGGTTAGACAAATATTAGAATTATTTTGTAAGATTTTTAAGAAAGAGAAGGTTTGATCTAATTTAACATTCAAATACATTTCAAATTCTTTCATCTCTCTTTACACTCACAGGGAAACTAATACATATAACAAGGAAGTAATCAAAAGATATATAGAGAGGGGAAAAAGTGATAGGCAAAATGTAAAGTAAGGGACAGGTCAGTTTTTGACTTAATTGCAAATTATGATTAAATAGAACCAATTAAAATGGATTTTTTTTCAAACATATCTCAATTCTAAAACTAAGGAAGAATTTAGTATAACTTTTTTGTCATTAAACTAAACAGGAGAAAGGTCTTTAGGAGACTATTGAAGTAAGTCAGTTAGACAGTCAACAATTGGTTTTAGCAATGTGACTGGCCAAGCCTAACATGAAGTTACTAGTTCTCCAATGAACCCACTATGACAGCTTAAATAATTACTACCTCTACTGCCAGGAAGAGTCCATTAAGCTGAGGAGGTGTTTGACTGTTCCACTGTCCAATAGTTAACAATCTGTAACAGTCATTTCCAGACTGCAGGTTCAATCCTGGCTAAGGGTGAAAGTAACACAGAATAACAATTATCAGTATTCTACAGAGACAACATTTATTTGCTCAGCTTTAGTATAATAATACAACATGACCGATGGATAGATTAAATGGCATCTAAAATAACTATTATTAAGAGATGATTATTCTTAAATTGTAAATTGTCATGGGTAAAATATTTAAGGTTTAATGTAATGATATATATTAGATTAAAAAGACTAACGAAATTAAATAAGAATGAAAGATTATACTTATTCTAATCATATTTTCATTGGTTGATATGTTGTAGAATAAATCAACAATATGAGACATCAATAACACCAAATAAAAAGAAACTTTGTTTTCAAAAAAGATTCAATTCAAGAGCAATAAACAAAAAAATGTGTAGAGTAGAATCTAATCATTTTGGTGGAAAACAATTTTTTTCTTGGTAGAATCTAAAAGCTGAAAGTAATAAAAAAAAGTTTTGCTGTTAACAACATAAAATTTCTATTTTGAGTTTTTACTAAATCTTCACAATTTATCAATAACTTTTTTCTTCATATAATTGTATTAGAACAATTTAAAAGAAAAAGTTAATGTTTATTTTTCATTTGTTTTTTTCTAAATATTTTAGGTCCAATTTTTAAAAATCAATTTCCTCCTATAAATTTTCAGATTAGAAAAGGAATTGAATTTAAAAAACTAAAATTAATATGACTCATTCAAATAATTATCAACAACATTTAACTATTATTTAGATTATTTGGACTATTGTCCTCATCTTCATTTTTATCTACACAACCTTTCGACTGATGTGTCGTCTGGCCTTCTTCAGGTGTTTTTTGTCTAGTTGTACACATGGTGCAATGGATATAAGGGTTGAGTTAATACAGTGACAATCATCTCTAAGTTGCAGGTTCAATCCTGGCCAAAGGCGATAATCACATAGAATACTTAACACAGCTAAACACTTGTACCTGGTCATGATGGATGGAATGGGAACGGTCAATCTCTGTGGATTGATTGATTGGTTCAAAGTTCTGTGAAGGCTCCCGATTACAACATGAAGGTTTCTGATTATGACAAAAAGGTTCCTAAAGTCCGAGAAGGTTCCAGAGTTTGACAAGAAACACCCAAAAAAGACCGGAGAGCACATTAGCCGAAACATTGTGTAGATAACAATGACGATGAGGACAATAGTCTAAATAATACAAATTAACAAACATCATCTAAAAAATTCAGAGATATAACATTTAACTAGTTTTTAAAAGCAATATATCATCTCTATATGTTAATACTCGTGTTCCTTAAAAGTACAAATGTTATCATCTCACAACACTCACTACTTAAAAATAAGAATGTCCAAATCGTCCAAGGTGAAATGCAAAAATCTAAGTCATGATTATCTGGTGTTGCTTATCCACTGAATTCTTAATCTTGTGAGTTTCATCACCTCAGCTAAATTATAGATCATTCCATCTCATTATAAATAAAAAAAGGGAAAAAAGGACAGGCTACACAAAACAAATATCCTAAGAAAGAAAGAAAGTACAGAAAAGATAGAGAGAAGGGGTGAGTGAGTTGAAGTGATAACACTATTCTGTCTCAATCAAACATAATGAAAAGGTGAAAAGAAGGAAAGAAAGAAAAAAAATAGTGAGAGAGATAAATTAAGATTATTAAACTTTTTACATATTGAACTATTTAGCAATAGCTTTTAAGTAAACATATTAAACATAGTAGTAATTAAATTATCATACTGTGGAGTATCCACAGGTCCTGCTAGTTCAAATAATTATCAACAACATTTAAATAGTTTTTAAAAGCAATATATCAATAGGACTTATAATCTATTTCATCATTCATGTTTGTAAGGGTCCTGTGTCCTCTTGGCTGGTTGGATTTTATGTCATGTAAACCCTTGGGTTATTTTATGCAAAGGATGTTTTGTTTAATTCATTCTTTTGGGGCATTCCAATTTTTAAAAAAAACTTGTTTTTTTATCTATTTAATCCACAGATGGAACACTAACAGGTAATAAACCTCCGGGTCAAAGTGGACCTGGGAGTAATGTCAATGATGGGGTATTTCACACTCTCCTGAGCTTCAGAACTGGAACCTCACCACTAAATAGCAGTTTAACATCAGACCCAAGACAAGTGTCTTTACTTCTTCAGAAGTGTCTAGAGCAAATCATGAGGAGGTGGCCAAGAAACAGGTTGGGGTTACCGGTGAAAAGATTTCCTGTTCTGAAACCCGAAATCTGTAATGATGCCGGAATGACATCACTGATGACCTCCTTTAGTGCATTTCATTGATCTTTAACAAGATTATGTGCAAAACAGACAAACTTATATAATGAAGTGATAATGTCTAGACCTCAAAAAAATTCTTGAGAAATCATCGTCAATCTGAGAAAAAAACTATAAAGCCAATCTTAATACTTTTTGAATTAAATATGTCTAGACATGATCACTTTATTATACAAGTTTGTCTATTTTGCATGGGATCTTGTTAAACATCACTGAAATGCACTAAAGGAGGTCATCAGTGATGTCATTCCAGCTTCATAACGGATTTCGGGTTTCACAACATCAGATCTGTTTCCCCGGTAACCCCAACCTGTTTTTCAGCCACCTCTACTCATGACTGACTTTGTAATTTAATGTATAATTCAGGAGTCCTTAAACTCACTTTTGTATTTGCTATCTTTCCCTGTGCATGCATTAAAACTGAGGTAAGTTGCTTCATTTTCTTTAACAATTCCACACACAATGCCTAAGTAGTTAATAAATAAAACAACTTTGAATGTTGATGATGTCTAGACCTCAAGACAAATTCTAGAGAAATCAGTATCAATTCGAGAGAAAAAAATTATAAAGTCAATGTTGATACATTTGGAATAAAATGTTTGATGAAACACAGGATTGTGTAAGTGTGGCACCTTCCATATAAATCAATCCTAGTTCCATACAACTTCTTCTGGTTTCCTAAACTGAAGTGTGAGAATTGAACTTGTGCAGGACATTAAAAGAAATATCTAAGCACAGCTTCACACCAAATCAAAAGAGGAGGTGCTTCAACCAATAGGAAACTCACTGGAACAAGATTGCTGAATGCCAAGGGAACTCTTTTGAAGAAAATCAATGTTCTATTCATCATTCATTACTGTCTTGGTAAATACATCTTTAGTCAAAATGATTTTTGAACACACCTTGAACATACAAAATACAAATGTTAATCTATTTTTTTTTTCAAAATGACGTCCTTCTAAATAGAACAGCAGGTCCATTTCTCACTGGTAACTATGGAGTAAGCAAACCAGCCAGAAAGAAAGAAAGAAAAAAGCAATCATGCAGGAAAGAAAGAAAGAAAATGACAAACAATAAAAAAAGAAAAGAAAGAAAGCAAATAATAATGAAAAGAAGGAAATAAACGAGAAAGAAAGAAAACAATGAAAACAAAACAAAAAAGAAAGAACTAAAGCAAAGAAAAAAAAGAAGCATGCAAATAAGTGAGAAAGAAAACAATAAAATGAATGAAAAGAAAAAATGAAAAGAAAGCAAAAAGAAAGAAAAAAGAACAAAAAAGAAAAGAAACAATTAGAAAGAAAAAGAAAAAAGAAAGAAAAATTACAAAAAAAAGAAAAAGAAGGAAAACAAGAATAAAAGATAGAAAGAAAACAAGAAAGAAAATTAGAATGACAAAAAAAGGAAATTAGAAAGAAAAAAGAAAGAAAAGAATTAGAAAGAAAAAGACAAAGAAAAAGAAAGAAAACAACGACGATAAAAATTAGAAAGAAGAAAATTAGAAAGAAAAAAGAAAGAAAAGAATTAGAAAGAAAGCAAAAAATAATTAAAAAGAAAAAAAGGAAGAAAAAAGAAAGAAAAAAGAAGAAAAAAAAAGAATGAAAAAAAAAAAATCATGCAAGGAAGGAAAAAGCAAAAAAAAGAAAGCAACAAAAAAAAGAAAGAAAATAAAAAAGGTGAGTAAGATAAAAAAAAATAAAATAAATCCACTTGTAAAATTTCTCTTCCTCTTCTTTTGGACACTGACAGTTTTCTAAACAAGTCTTTGTAAATTGATTACAATTTCTATTTGTGCTTTTTATCACCCATGAATATTTTTTTAATACCGCCCATGGGGTTTTTCATTTATCCGCCTCCAGATTCTATCAGTTACTCTCATTGATTTGGAAATATTATCTTTCACTGATTAAATACATTAAGTAGACTATAATTTGCGCCAGAAATGTGCCATGATAGTGTCAAATTATGTTCGCTTCAAAACAAGAATTATAAACATATACATAAGTGTTGAATAAGTAAACCATAAAACAAATAATACAATACCAAAAAATGAATAAAAATAAATAAAAAATCAAAATGAACACAATATGAACAATGTCCATAGCTGATTAATTTACAAGTTAGATGACGGTCCCTATTAATATAGAACAAAATAATAAATAAATAGATTTTATATTTGTCTATTTATTTGTGCATGTGTTGGTTGGTTAGTCTGGTTGGTTTTATGGCATATCTACCCTTATTGCTAAAGTCAGTCTTTATTTTTTGCAAGCAACTATTTTGTTTCAAGTAACTATTCATATTAATCATTTTAAACAGATAAACATTCCATATTTAGTTGCAAATCCAATGGTTTAAAGCCCTGTCAGCTGGGGCTTTGGAATACACTGACTGCAGAGGAGTAAGACCCCTCCCTAATGGGGCCACATGTTGGCTGTGGGTGGCGACCTGTGATGCTTAAGGACGGTATCCTGGTTGATGAATAGTCCATGACAAGCAACACTTCACTTAGGCCCTTACTTGGGCTAGACAGGTGGATGGTGTGGTCCCTTCTGGTCAATCGGCTGGTCATATCAAGCCCTACCACCTATATGATTGACCCAACCCCATTGCTTTTATGGCAAGTCCCAACTCTTTTTATCATATGGGTGCAAGAAGAGGGTGCCTAAGGGTCTTCATGTCCTGAAAATGACGTTAAACTCTGACAGTGTCTAGTAGCCCCCTTGAAAATCAACATTTGAAATCTTAGCCTTTACCTGAACATGATGCTTGAGGACAGAATCCTGGTGGATGAGCAGTCTATGACATGCAATACTCCACTAAGGCCCTTACTTTGTCTAGATGGGCAGTCGGAGAGGCCTCCTCTGATCAGTTGGCTTTAAACTTGGTCCTTTTTTGACACATCTTGTATTCTGAAAAAAATTAATGAATGGAACGTTATTTTTTTTTCAGAATACAATGTGTGTCTAAAAGTACAAGAAAATCTCGATACTTTTTTGACACACCTTGTTTATTAGATATGATGTATAAAAAATGTCAATCATGTTTAGTAATTCCATTTATTATTTTGAAAATCTCAATTAGATCACCTCTCATTCTTCCTTCTAATTAAGTAGTTAATCTTAATATTTTGTAATCTAATTGTCTAAATATGCTCCAATATTACAATCCAATTTCCATGTCTAAAGACTGGAGCTCAGACATGAGTCCAATATTCTCCTTCCACATTTGCCAGCCACATGCACATTCGTGATTTTCAGAAATTTTATGGTTTGCATGTTTTGGTCATGCTTGTGACATCATTTTTGACTTATTAATAATCTTATATGTAAAAATATACATGCAAATCTTTATATATGTATTCTTGAGCTCTTAACTTTGGAATCCTCTTATATATATATATATATATATATATATATATATATATATAATAAATACTAATATAAATACATGTATTGACTAATTTTTTTAAAATCATTAATCATATATTAACAGAATCTTAACTTTCTTTACACAAGTCAATAATATTATGAAATTAAAAATTCCCCTTTTTTTCAAATGTCACTCTTTTTATTCTTTATTCTCTGTCATCTCACTATTTCTCCAACTGTAAGCATCTCAAAAAATACTCTTTTCAAACACTTCAAAATTCTCTGTATTTTAACTGTTTAACTTCAAATATTAAACATTTTACCCTGAAGAAGGCCATTTTCTTTGTATGCTTAAAAATTTTATAATTTTCGATTATCATTATTATCTTTCATATCTAAAATAATAATAAATAGAATACAATGTATACATGAACAAACTCCTGGCCAAAACACATGTTGGTAATTCATTAAATCAATTTATCCTTTCAATATTTTCTTTCCTTTATTTAATTATCCTTTCAACATATATATATATACATATATATGTGTAAAGTCAGCAGAGTGTCTTATTATTGGTATCAGCTAGGCAGTGAGGGAGTCTATTCCCTTTTCTCTTGTACTAGACCAGGGAGATTGTTTTTGAATCTGAGGTGGTCAACCACACCTACAAGCTCTGATACTCATGTGCTTAGTTGGCGAGGGCTGGTATCATACCTGGAACATTGTGGTTCCTTGGCAGATGCTCTACCTACTGAGTTAAACTGGCCTATATATATATATATATATATATATATATATATATATATATATATATTGTGTGTGTGTGTGTGTGTGTGTAGGGGACACTTATTTGCACAATATTTGTCAATTCAGATATCTTATTCTGCTGAAAACTGTATCTAAATTTAAAATATGACTGCAGGTAAATCTAAATCCTTCAACTATGTTTATATTCAAAATTGAGATGAGGAAAATAGTCCGAATGGGGAAGTAGAAATTTTGTCAAAAATAGTTTCAGATTTCAGAAGCCATTTTCTTCCATGGAAAAACAAAAAACAAAAAAGAAAGAATCACATAAAGAGAAGATAACAATAAAAAGCTTAAAATGTTATTAATAAAATCTCTAAAATGAAAAACACAAAACAGTGGGAATAAAAACTATAATCTTACCAAATACAATGCATTATAAAATAATCACTACACAAGGAATTTTTCTCATAAAGAACACAAATTTTGTGTGCAAATTTTGTTTTTGGGTTTGAATAACCTTTTTTTTGTCTGTTTACTTTATTTGTTTTAACTTTATTCATTTTTTTTGTTTTCTTTTCTTTATTTATTGGCCTGTTCCTAGAAAAGTTAGACGTCCACCACTCTTCACACCCTAAACCATGAACTCAATGACACAAAACATTTATGACTCTGAAAATATTGTAGGATAAAAGATTTAAAAAGGTAACATTTGGAGAAAATATTTTTGAAAAATAAAAAAAATCAGAAATACGTAAAGATGATCCCGTATTTATTCCTTCTGTGTTTTTTTTTCTTTTAATCAGAAGGGGTAGGGGTTTGGTGGTGGGGTCATAGTGAGGATGCTTCATAGGGGCAAGATTTGGTGGGGTGGGGGAGTGACAAATATTATCCAAAATTGCTAAATGTTGCAGCTGTTGATTTCCCTGCAATGACAGAAAATGATGACAAAAAATCATTATATATATATATATATATATATATATATATATATATATATATATATATAGACACATAAATGTACACATACATATATATATATATTTATATATACATACACACATGTATACCTGCACATATATATCCCACACATGTATGTATACATATACCCATATATTTATATATACTCACACATGGACATATATATCCACATAGAAATATATATATATATATATATATATATATATGTATACATAAACACATTATATATTATATTCTTTCTGCAATAACAAAATCATTATTAATATATATACACATTTGTTTTTTGTCTTTGTATATGACTCTCTCTCTCTCTCTCTCTCTCTCTCTCTCTATATATATATATATATATAATATATATATATATATATATTGTTACATTTTTTTCTCTGATGTAAACAATGCTGGTCTCTCTCTTTATGTGTGTGTATATATATAATATATATATATGTGTGTGTGTGTGTGTCAATATATGTCTACATATGTATATAGTTATTTATAGTTATATATTGTTAGAATTTTATATTTTTCTGTCTTTACTGCAAACAGTGCTGGTGTAAGTCAGCATTTTTAGGAGACAGAATATATTTTTATGAGGAATCTACATCTTGCCATGCAAATTAAGGATAAAGAGATGGACAAGGAAAGTGGAGGAGGACAGCATCAAACAACAACAAAACAAAAACAAAAAACATAGAAAATAAATTCAGAAGAAATAATGCTAAGAAAAAGTGCACATGAATACAAATATGTGCTTAAGTTTGACACATCGCCATATGAAATAGGGGAAAGAATTATCACCTGATCTGTTGTCTCATTTTTGTTTTCATTGTAGGACAGGGTATAAAATCGAAACAGACATATTTGGTCTCTGGAGATTCAAAATTCATGGTAACACCTCCCTACTGCACCCAGGGGTGGCGGTAGGGTTGTAGACTTGCTGTGACACTTTTGCATTATTGGCCAAAGGGGACAGGGAAATTTTTACCTCTGCCAGAATATACATGTGGGGCCACTTATTAAACTAGATCTTGTATTGAAGATGCCTTGATTAGAACCAATGGGGACCCAACGGTTAATGTTGGCAAAGGGGTTGACTGACCTGAAATTTTGCAAAGACAAAAACTCTAGTATTGGTTTTTTATCTGTCTGAATTTTTTAGATGAGGCTTGATAATTTGTATTATTTGGATTTTTTCGAACTGTTGTCCTCAGATTTATTGTTATATACACAATGTGCCCTCCGGCCTTCTTCAGGTATTTCTTATCAAACTTGGGAGTCTTCATTTCATAATTAAGGCTTTCACGTAACTTTGAATCAAACCCTTTATCCAGTTGGGCACATGGTGCATCGGATTGCTATATTACGCTGAATCTTGGATCTTTAATTGCATTTCCTCTTATTTGATGGAGAAAGTCTAAGATTAGTCAAGAATGCGAAGGTTGAGTTGGTAATGAATCCTCAGCATCCAATTTTTACTATAAAAATGCATTGGAACTGATTTTTAATATAAAAAGGCATTGGATTAAATGCAGTGAAAAGTTGAATTTTTTTATATGTGTCTAAGTGTCAAAACATTTCAACCAAATTCTCTTTAAATATTTCTTTATTCCGTTATCTCCTTAGTAAATTGGCTTGACCTCTTGAAAAAAAGAAATCCATTATCACAATGCATTGGTTTATCAAGCACCATGTCTTTTCATATCAATAACATTCATTAAGGATTGTATGCTTAATGGTAATTGAAGTAAAATACTTTGTGTTAAAATTAACAGTTTAAAAAAGAATGGTAAAGGACTGACTGAAGCAAGAAAGAAGTAAACAAACAAACAAATATTCAGGTACATGCATAACAAAACAAGACAGTGTTGCCAATAGCCGCACTGGCACCTCCCATGTATATATATATATATATGTGTGTGTGTGTGTGCGTGTGTGAGGAAAATGGGATTGGAATGGATCTGACAGAATGAGGTTATATATATAATATATATATATATATATATATATATAATATATATAATATTCTTTGAAGGCGAAATATGCAAATTTATGTTTAAAAACATATTTATTTAATTTTTTTTTCTTTTTGTTTCCCTTAATATTTTCAGGCTATGCCCATCTTCAGAGAGTTTGAAAAAATTTTTCTTTAAATTTCATCTGTATTTGTTAAACTCAACTGTGATGTTAATCCATTGAATGTTTTAAAAACATTCAACGGATTAACATCACAGTTGAGTTTAACAAATATGAATCCGACTATGAGTAAATAGCAGGGACTAAATTCTTCATCCTTATATTGCAACTGTCTAGGAAAAGATAAAGTCTGAATTCACAAACCTGGTAAACTCTCTGTGACCCCAACCACCAAACCCCTACCCCTTCTGATTAAAAGAAAAAATTGACCTGTGTCACATCCTGTCATGCAAAGAGTTGAGTGATAATATATATATAATGTGTGTGTGTGTTGTGTGTGTCCTTCTCTTTTCAGCTGTTTGTTTTACCAAGAAAGATATTCCTTTCTGTTCATTGATTCTATTTTTTTGAATTGCAACCAATGGTGCCTTCTTGTCCAATTCAGATCTATCTATCTGCGTACCTACCTATCTACCTAAGTAGAACTGTATACATTGTCTTGCTGCTAATGTTCAAGATTATAAATAATAGATTCTAAAAGTGTGTCAATACAAATGCATTTGGCCCATTCAGGAAGTAAATGCATTTTAATAAAAGAATATTTTGAGAATTCAGTTGAGGTTTAACAATATTGAAAAAAATAAATATTGAAACTGAATGTTCAATCTGTTTCTTCAGATGATGAAAATATTCAGAAAATTGAAACCAAATAAAATTTAAAAAATATGAATCAAGAATGAAAATCATTTCTATACAATATACGGATACACATTATACTTAAGAAAATATTTCTGTAAACACATGAATAAAATATGTCTAAAAACTACTTGAATTCCCATTCACAGATATATATATATAATATATATATATATATAATATAAATGTATGTATTTACCACCTCTCCACATGAGTAGGATGTGACACAAGGTCCAATTTATTAAGCAGAATAGTAGTGTGTGTTCCACTTCCGCAAAAACAAATTCTCTGTCTAGCTAAAAGGAGATAGACTCCTTTAGATAACAGTAGTGTTCCTGGCTGCTGGTTTAAACCAGCAGCCAGGAACCTAATGTCTTACACAGTCGAAGAAGGTAGATATTATAATCCCTGAAATTTACCATATCTCCC